>CM035841.1:387643353-388843353 GCA_020510985.1 Pholidichthys leucotaenia
CTGCAATGAGGGCTTACCTGGTTTTGGCAGCAGTATAATTAAGGCATTATTTATGTATGATGGTAAATTATTATTTTGAAATGCTTCTAAAACCATTTCCAAAAAAGGTTTTATTAATTTATTCTTAAATTTTTTATAAAGGTCAACTGGAAGACCATCTGGTCCTGCACTTTTTCCTGATTTCATATTATCAATGGCTAGCCCAACTTCTTCTTGACTAATTTTAGACTCCAATATCTCCCTGTTTTCATTTGGAATACACGGTATAGATAGTTCGTTCAAAAACCCATTTAGTTTTGTTAAATCAGGTTCATTTTTGGTATCATATAATTTTTCATAGTAATCTCTAAAGGCTCTATTAATTTCTAAAGGATCTATAACTACCTGTCCATTACTTATAATACTGGTAATTGGTGTTTTAATTTCCAATTGTTTAATCTGCCATGCTAATAATTTTCCTGATTTTTCACCTTGTTCATAAAAAGATTGTTTCAATCTTAGAAGACTCGAGGCAGCTCTATTCGCTGATTTTTTGTCGTATTCAGCTCTCAAAATCAGTAATTCATTCTCCAACCTTGGGTCACTTCCTGCATACACTTTTTCCTGAAGATTTTTTATTTTATGTTCCAATTTAGCTCTCTCCTCTCGAGTCTTCTTAGATTTTGATCCTGTATAACTAATAATATGCCCCCTAATAAAAGCTTTGAAAGCCTCCCACTTTGCACATGCTGATGTTTGTGTAGTATTGATGTCAAAGAACTCGTCTATCTGTTTTTCTATATACTTGACAAATTCCTCATCCTGAAGCCATTTATGCTGAAATTGCCATCTACCTGATTCCTTTGTCAATTTTTTATCTACATATATTAGACAACAGGGTGCATGATCAGAGATCACGATGTTATCATAAAAGCAGTTTTGAATCTTGGGCCTTAATTCTGTGGAAATCAAAAAATAATCAATGCGTGAGAATGTCTTGTAGGTACTGGAATAACAAGAATAGGCTTTAACTTGTGGTTTCATTTCTCTCCATATATCTAACAATCTCAATTCTTTCATAAAATGATTAATAGTCATCCTACATCCAATGTGCGTACAATCCAGTCCTGTTGATCTATCCACACCTGGATTCAATGTACAATTAAAATCCCCTGCTATTATATGTTGCCCTGTAAGTGATGATAAGATGAGAAATAAATTAGCAAAGAACTTCTGATCATCTATATTGGGACCATATAAGTTCACAAGATTTATATTTTCTAATAGCAAAGAACCTTGAATGATTACATATCTTCCAAATTTGTCTCCAATTACATTTTTCACTTGAAAAGGAACTGATTTATGTATGAGAGTCATAACTCCCCTGGCTCGGGATGAAAATGAAGAGGTGAATACACTTCCCTGCCATCTACTCCTAATTCTTTTAACATCCCCTGTAATAATTTTTAATTTTTATTTTAATTATTTTACCCATGGAAGACCCAACAGGATGGGGAAGAGGGAAAGGAAGTGTGTGGAGGGGGGAAAGAAAAGGGAGGGGAACAGACAAAAAACAAACAAAAGAGAAACTGCTTCTTCCACCGAAGATGTCTGACCACGAGTCTGGTTTCTGCACCTGTTAAAGGGGAGACACTTGTGTGTGTATGTCTGCGTGCATATATATGAGAACGCGCGCAAAATAAGTGTGTGCATGTGAGTGGTTTGGCAGGAAACATACGAAGCGGAGGGCCGGTCGCAGCAGCTCTCCCCCCGGGAACCCCGAGCAGGCAAGGCAGCACCACCAACCCCCACAGGGCACAAACGTCCAAGGTCAACAAGCCCCAGGAAAGCCAGGCATCCGCCCCCGGAGGGATGATTAAGGGAGGCCAGGCTGCTCGGTGGCCAGTGCAGCGAGCCCAAACCCCCGGACCCGCCCGACCCCCACCTCTCCCAGCGGGGCCAACGCCCGCCCCAGGCACCAGCAGGCCAGTGACCCCATCCCCAAGGGCGAAGACCGGCCCACGCCCCCCAGCGCGAGCCCCCCCCCAGGCACCCCCACAGCGGGCGCACCCCAGCGCCTCTGTTGCACACCCTGGGGACCCCCATGCCCAAAGAAGTCCCCCTGCCCAAGGGAGCCCACGTTGCCGAGAGGCACTACCCCCCTTAACCCAGCACCTCCTGACTCACAGACACACCCCTCCCCACACCTTCACACCAACATGCTCCCATGCGCACCCATATGCACTAACTCGCTCTCACTCACCCAGACTGAACCATTCTGTCTCACTCCTGTACCCATTCAAACTCACCCCTCATTCACCCTTGTTTCATAAGGTGGCTGCGAAGCAGATGCAACGAGCTTGAACATGCACCAGTGCCCAGCAGTAACCAGGGAGACCACCGGCGCAGGCCACAGAAGCAGACCCCCACCCCCGGCGCCCACCTGAACGACCAATCAGTAGACCACCACAGGCGCCCCGAGATGCCACCCGACATGCAAAGCGCCGCACAAAACCGACCCACCATTACCACCTCCATTCATCACCCCCTCACTCTCACTTATGCTCATATTCAGCCCCCCTCTCACTCCCTTGGTTGTATCTATACATTCAGTAGCACCCAGGGATTTTGACAACATGATAGGTCCCAGGCTCCCCACCAGGCCCCCATGCCCCCAGCAGGAGCAGGGCAACAGGGGTGGGGGAAGACCCCCATCCCCCTCCCCCCGCACAAAACATGGTGGGTGGGTGTCGGTTATATGATGTAATTGTGTGTAAATGTGTGGACTACCAAAGTGCAATTAAAATTGGGGGGATAGTGATTGGAGCACCACTAGCCACTGCGATGGGCAGCAGGGCCCCCATCCCCACTAGCCCTCAGTGTCTAAAATGCAATTAAAATTGAGGTGAATGCAGCCCCACCGCGCAGCAAAGGTATCCCCTTCGCCGACAAAGTGCGGCACACTCCCACCCCAAAGCCCTAAATGTAACAAAGAAGTTGTCTATTTCACCCAGAGTCAGGGGGAGGGGGAGGGCAGGAAATAAGACTGGGAGGTAGGCGGTCTAAAAGTGAGGCCGTCTCCCCCCAGAAGCCAGCTTACAGACTGGTTCATGAGGCCACCCACTGCCCCCAAATCCCAACCCAGGGCAAGGGCCGCTAGTGGAAGCAGCCCAGGACCCACCAGCATCACGCCCCGGCGCTCCCAGCACCACTAACATGATGGGGCAGCCATATCAATTGCCACTCATCTTACACACACAAACATGGACAACAGTAGTCACAATAGTGAACAATGGGCCGGACCCACACGGCCTCCAACATGCCAAGCGACACCCCCGAGCGCCCACGCAGGCCCACGACCACCCACCCCAGACGCACACCGACAGCCGCAAGCCGCCCTGCAAACACAGCTACCCCGGAGCAACCCGACGAAAACACGGCCATCAACCCTCACCAATGGCTCCCCAAACACCCCCAAACACCAACACACACCTGTCGCCAATGACGCCAGGGGTGATGCGACAAAGCGCCTCACCCTGCAACACAACAGCAGGGTGGCTGGGACAAGCAGGCCCCAAAACCCCAACCCCCATGCCACTAGATGGACTGCCCAACCCCTGCCACCCAACAAAGTTCTCCTACCCATACACACATCCTCCACCCCCCAGACATCCACCCACAGGTAACCACACCCATACACACACGTACCCCCCACCCACCGTCACACATGCCCACCTACACCCACACACAGCCCCACCTGCCCACTCAACACACACACCCACTTCCACATCCGCTCATACACAAGCCCCCACTCACACCCACTCTCACACACATACACACACACACACACACACGCAGACCCCAGTGGACGGGGAGGGCGACCCAGGATGCAGGCACCTACCCCAGGGTGCCGCCAGGGCCCCAGGGAAAACACGACCCTGCCGCGCAAGGATGCACCGGGGCCAACCCGCACCACCGGCGCACACCCGGGCCCGGGGGGGTACACCCCTCCTCAGCACCCCAGGGCCAGACCCAGACCCCCCCCCCCCCCCGAGAGGCGAGGCCAGCCAGCCGGGGGCCACAGCCCAACTCACCTCGCAGCCCCCCCCAATCCCCGCGGTCGGGGCGCAGCCAGCCACCAGAGGTGCCAAGGAGAGCGAGCCACCGCCCGCCACCCTTCAGATTATAGAATTAATAAGTGGGGACCAGAGAGAGTTGAATTCCACCAATTGATTATTTGAGGAGGCTGACAATCTCTCCAGGCTAATATAATCCAATAGTAAGTTATTATAATAAGTCATGCATAAGTTATTTTTTGATTTCCAATTCATGAGGCTAGTTTTCTTTGCGATGGATAAGGCAGTGAGAACCATGTGTGACATCCTTGCATCTATATTTATTTCACTTAAATCACCTAATATGCAAAGTGTGGGTGAGGGTGGGACCCTATACCCAAGCCATGCCGACAAGTCCTCACATGTCTTCTGCCAGAACTTTTGAACCGGTGCACAGGACCACATACAGTAGCATGCATGTAGCTATCCGGGACATTGCCGGTGCAGTGAGAGCAGATATTTGTGTGACTCAGGCCCATTTTGAACATCCTTTGTCCTGTGTAATGAATTCTATGTAGAACTTTATACTGTATATGTTGTAAGTTAGAGTTTTTAGTCATCTTAAAAGTGTTTAAACATATTTGTGTCCAGAAACTTTCCTCTTTATTAATGGATAAGTCTGTCTCCCATTTTGATATTGGAAGAGATACGGACTCATCCAGTTTTGATAATAGTCCATGTATTTTCTGTATCAATTTAGGGGAACGAAGATTTAGAAATTCTGCCGCCATAACTGGTACCTCTAAATCTGTCTGATTAAGATTAAATCTTGCTTTTATTATAGATTTAAGCTGTTGATATTCAAAATACTTTTTATCACTGATGTCGTACTGTGACACTAGTTCCTGAAATTGGATAAAATTTCCACCTTGAATAAGATGTTCTAAGTTATTTATTCCCTTCTCTTGCCATAGTGGAAAATTTAATGTCCTCTTTTGTTGCAAGATATCAGGATTATTCCAAATGGGTGCGAGTTTACAGGGGACAAGTGAAGACCCTGTTATTTTTAAAAATTTCCACCAAGCCGTCAGAGAGGAGCTGATATTAATACTTTTAAAACAGTCATGGCGTTTAATACAGGGACTTATAAAAGGTAAGTCAGAGATATTTAGCGACCCACAGAGTTAGATGCTTTTCAGCATCTAACCATAGGTTTCCTAGTGGGGTTGATTTTGTCCATTTTGAAACAAACTGCAGTCTATTGGCTAAAAAGTAATTAAAAGATTTGGTAGATCTAAGCCTCTGCACACTTTCGCTTTTTGGAGGGTTTTTAAAGGGCCTATATCATGCTATTTTAAGCCTTTCAGAGTAAACTATATGCATGTATGTGATAGTATATTACCTTTGGTACACTGGAGAATGAATTTCTTATGAAATATGAGTTATTTTCGCGAGCTACTTTTCCAACCCAGAAGTAAGATGCCTCGATCTCTGAGGCTCCGCCTCCTTCTTGTGGCTGCCGCCCATTTCATGATGTAACCCCTGAGCCGGCTGCTGCAGCGTGTCGCTGGGTTCCGCCCACGAAAACAACATCTACAGTAAACTTTAGAAAAAATGGATGAGCATGTTGTGGAGCCTTACACTCTTGACCCAGAGTCCGATCGGGAATTTGAGGTGCACGAGATACCACAGCGACCTCGAAGACGTTTACAGGAAGTTTCTGTCTGGTAAATGAAAAGCTAAGAGAAATGTCTTTCATAGTGTTGTATTTATTATAGAACTTTGTATAGTGATGCAAACAGTTGTTATCACTGAGCAGATTAGGTGCGAGAGGAACTACTTCTTCACAGCATCAATGCTAAAGTGAAAGAGTTTTGCTGATCACCGCTCCATTTGCTGCACGGAGAAAGTGGGTGTGTGCGTTAGCCTGGGGGCGGTGCTGGCAACACAGGCATTTCCTGGAGTGGGCGGCTCACCCACGTTCATACGTATGAACGTGGGGACCCAATCATTATCAGGGACAGGGCGGAGCAGCAGCTCAGAGAGCAGGGTTGAGGAGGAATACTCAGAGATGCGTGAATGGAGCAAAATACCACTTTGGGGGTGTTTTTGGTGAGGAATTAACATTATAACATGCTTAAAAGCTCAAAAAAAGTCGATTTTGCATGATATAGGCCCTTTAAACTAATCTGTGATGGTTTATCCTTCCATAAAAATTTACTTATATTTGAGTCTAGAGACTTAAACCAGGCCATTGATGGTTGGGTGGGAATCATTGAGAACAAATAGTTGATTTTAGGAAGGACCATCATTTTAACGGTTGCGACTCTTCCCATTAGTGATAAAGGTAGTGTCCTCCAGCACGTAAGGTCATCTTGTATTGTTTTTAAAAGGGGAATGTAGTTTAGTCGCAATAACTCTGACAGCCTTGGGGAAATATCTATTCCTAAATATTTAATATTACCTGATTGTATTGGAATAGTAGATGTATTTGAGAAATTGCAATTTATAGGTAGAACTATTGATTTTACCCAGTTAATAGAGTAGTCTGATAATGATGAAAATTTATCAATGAGCGCCACTGTCTGAAGAAGAGATCTTTGTGAGTTTTCAAGGAACATCAATACATCATCAGCATAAAGACTTATCTTGTGTTCTTTTTCTCCAGTTTGAATACCTCTGATATCAACATTTTGTCGTATGGCTGCTGCTAATGGTTCAATAAAGATGGTAAAAAGTGAGGGAGAGAGTGGACACCCCTGCCTAGTACCTCTCTGATTAAAGCTTCGGGAAGTCTGCTCATTTGTTCAGACAGACGCAGCTGGACACCTATATAGTGTTTTAATCCAGTTTATGAAAGATGAACCAAACTCGAACTTGTTTAACACCATAAAAAGAAATTTCCAGTTAACACGGTCAAAGGCTTTCTCTGCATCCAGGGACAAGATTGTAGTTTCTACGTTATTGCAGTAGTCTATTAAATTAAATAACCTACATGTATTATCAGCCGAGTGCCTACCGTTGATGAAACCTGTTTGATCTGGGTGTATAATAAACAGAATTATCCTTTCCAGTCTTTTGGCGAGAGCTTTGCAAATTATTTTATGATCGACATTCATAAGTGAGATGGGACGGTAGCTGGATGGAAGCGTAGGTTCTTTTCCAGGTTTAAGGAGCAGGATAATACTAGCCAAATTCATATTTGGAGGAATGACATTGTCTTCTTTAATTTGGTTCACCATTTTAAAAAAAAGTAGGTGCCATCACAGGCCAAAATTCTTGATAAAATTCTACTGGGAAACCATCTGGTCCCGGAGCTTTGTTGTTTGGGATGTGCTTAAGTGCCTCCTGGAGTTCAGACACCTGAAGAGGTGCATCCAGAGCTGCAATCTGTTCATTATTTAATCGTGGTAAATTAATATCATCCAAAAATTTATCTCTGAGTCAGATGGGTTAACCTGAGATGAGTAGAGGTTTTCATAAAACTTTCTGAAGGAGTTATTTATTTCTTCAGGCTCATGGGTAATATTTCCAGTCATATCCTTGATAGAGTGGGTAGTTGTTTTTTCTTTATTCAATCTAAGCTGATTCCCAAAATATCGCCCCGATTTATTACTGTATTCAAACTTCTCAAGACGCAGTCTTTGTATTAAAAACTGTGCTCTTTTGTTTGTAATTTCTTTTAATTCCAGCTTTAATTTTCTCGGATCGTTAAGTGTCTGTTCCTGTGGGGAAACAGCATAGGTTGTCTCCAGTGATTTAATTTTCTGTTCTAAGTCCAATTAATTAATTAGATGTTTTAAATTGTTTTAAATGGTTAAATGGTTCTAAATGGCAGAAGTGATAGAGGTACAGGAATACAATGACAATCAAGACGAACAGGGGCTTTTGCTGTTCAGTGGCAGAGGAAGAAAATAAGATGGGCAAAAAGACAGACATTTGTTCACCCAGTATTGGTGAATTGCTGAGTGCTAATGGTGTGCGATACTGCAAGATTTGGTATCAATCCGGTAAATACAGGGCCAGTATTGCCAGTATGATACAGATACAGTACCAATACTTTTTAATCATTAGGGTGGATGGCATCATCAAATTACTAAATCTGAATGAATTTTCATGACCTTTAAGTGTTTTGTGATTTTTCCCTTGGATTGTGGAGGGAAAATCAAGCGAGATGCGACGAGCTGGAAGGTTGCAGAATTTTACTTCCTCCATCAAAATGAGACGCACTTGTAGCACTGTGCGTTACTGTGCTGTACTGTATTGTGCTGTCTGTCTTGCTGAGGCATGTATCGTCAGCTCTTTTATATGTTATACAGACAGAGAGAATGCATGGCACATTAGCATATTGATATACATATCAGTCAATACATATGATTAGCCTGACCAACTGGTGCCCGGACGTCTTCTCCTTAATCCTGGGATGTATAAACAATAGTCCATTGTTCTGGTTGTCCCCCCAGGGGCTCTCTGTCCGTATGTGAATGGTCCTCTGCTTCTTCCGGACCTTCTGAGTGTGAGGATGAATGTCCCTGTAGATTGTGGTGGGTCACCACAAGGCTCCCCCCCAGAACACTCAGACGGGGCTGTAACACCCCCCCCCCCCCCATCGTTTGGGCTCCAGTTCCGGTAGAACTGTCCTGCTGTAAAGGAGTGCCGGAGGGCACGTCAGTCCATGGGGGGGGGGGGGGGGAGACAGTGTGCTCTGCTCTGAGTTCCAGCACATTGAACGGCCGTGGATCGTGGGCACCGGGGCCGGTGTGCGTCGTGCGTAATGGAACCAGATGGCGATCGGCCGACTTTAGGGAGTGAGGTGCGGGAAGAGTGCTGTGGAGGAGGAGGGGGAGGGGGGTGGGAGTAAGTGAGTGCCGGCCCGGGACGTCAAAGGTGTCTGGGCCGCGCAAAAATTGTGTGTGGATCCGCAATGGTGAGGGACTTTCCCGTTAAACGTGGCGGTGATCCATAGCGGTTGTGAAAAAAAATTGAGTCTATGACTCCTCTCACGGCTTGGTCCAGCGAGGATGTGGGGAAAGCGAACGGCCAAATTCCCCGAGGATGCGTAGTGGCTGTGAAACAACTGCAGCTGTGTGAGGGACTTGGCAGTTTGGCTTTTAGGTGCGGAAGCAGCCCTAAAGCCATCGGGGACAGCAATCGGCTAAATTCCCCTTGTGTGCCGTGGCTGAGAAACCCATACAAAGTCCTGTGTGTGGGCTGCACATCTGCTTCAGGTGCGTGAGCAGCCCTGAAGGGTCCGAGGGTGGTGATCGGCCGTGTTTCTCAGGCATGTGCAGCGGCGAAGGACGCTGTATCAGTCTGTGGAGCCGGTTTTGTCCCTGTGCGTGGCGCGCACTTGGCGCAATGACCACAAGCTGGCAGTTGCGCTGTCCTCGTAATCCTGTGGTGTGCGTGTGGGGCTTCTGTGCGCGGGAGGTCTGCTGTCGGGAGTTTAGTCAGAGTCGGGGAGCTCGGTGGAAATCAATGCAGACAGCATCAATGATCGTCCCTGTTCAGGCTCCTTCCTTCGTTTCGCTCGTGTCGCCGTTCATGGTGCGTGTTGGTCCCAGCGCTGCCCGCTTTGGGGAGTGCGCTCCAGTGAGGATGAAGAGGTTGCAGGAGTTCTCTGGTCCTCTGGGGTCCACAGCGTGGTGAGAGGGAGCAGACAGTCATTCTCTCTCATCAGGTCACCAGTGTGGAAGGAAAAGATCAGGCGAGGGGCACACCATGACACGTCGAGGTCACCAGTGTGGAGGGAAAATCAAGCGAGATGCGATGAGCTGGAAGGTTGCAGAATTTTATTTCCTCCATCAAAATGAGATGCACTTGTAGCGCTGTGTGCTACTGTGCTGTACTGTGTTGTGCTGTCTGTCTTGCTGAGGCATGTATCGTCAGCTCTTTTATATGTTATACAAACAGAAAGAATGCATGGCACATTAGCATATTGATATACTGTACATATCAGTCAATACATATGATTAGCCTGACCAACTGGCGCCTGGACGTCTTCTCCTTAATCCGGGGATGTATAAACAATAGTCCATTGTTCTGGTTGTCCCCCCAGGGGCTCTCTGTCCGTATGTGAATGGTCCTCTGCTTCTTCCGGACCTTCTGAGTGTGAGGATGAATGTCCCTGTAGATTGTGGTGGGTCACCATAGGATCATTAATTAGTTAGAACCCAGGACAGAATTTGGGGAAAGTTTTGAGATAAATACGTGCATACAGCATCACTTTCACAGTTAACACAAAAGGGTAATTATATTCAATCAAATTTCAGCCATATTATATTCAGTATATTTGTTTCAATTCTAGTAAATGTATTCATTTAAATAAAATGTTTCAATGGGATAATTGCATTATACCAAGGTCTTAGCATAATATATACTTTTTGAGTTGGCTAAAGTAACAAATGACCAGTTGCACATTGAAAATTAATATTAACTAATGCTGAAGATGACTAAAATACCTGGATATTCTCTGCCATACTGAAAGGCCTCTGCCAATGATCTCTGCCTCTGAGTCGGGGTCTGTGTCTGTCGGCATCTGTTGCTGGGGTATTTCTCTCCTCCTCTCTCCGTTTCTGTAGTTCGTCGTTGTCTTTTGGATGATTTTTCATATGCTTGTATAAATTAGTTGTGTTACCACTGTATTTCACAGCCTTTTTACAAATTGTACAGCTTGCTGTTGTTTCATTTTTGGCCTGGAAATGTAGCCACATGACACGGTGCTCCTCTTCCTCTCTGCCATTCTTCTGCTCCATCTCTGTGCTGTGTGCGTGCTGTGGTAGCGCATCTGGATAAGTAGCACAGAACACCGGCAGCTGGCAGCTGCTGCTTGCTAGCTGGGGATGGGTGTATCGATACTCAAGTATTGATACTTCGATACTAGCTAGTCGATACTTTGGAGTTGATACTTTTTAAAAATATCACAATACCACTATGTTAATACAAAACGTGCAATTTGTTTTCATTTCTGAGCATTTTAGGCATTAAATTTGTGTGAAAACCGGTGAAAAACCAGGTCAGGCATATTTTAGAGATGGTCTGCCGTGTCACATGATTATGGCAGCCATTCATATGTCAGAGCCGCAGACTCACTGTGCAGTCAAGCACTCACTCCTGTGCAAAGTCAGCTCAGCAGCGTCGGGGGCGGCAGAAGAAGTAGTACTTCTGAAATGTTATACCATTCATCCAAATTCTATGGTGATACCAAGCAGCATAAAATCCATCCATCTATCCATCTTCTTCCGCTTAATCCTTTTCGGGTCGCGGGGGGGCTGGAGCCTATCCCAGCTTGAAAAATAAACAAGATATGCACTATTTAAGTTTGTAAAATAATAGTGTAAAAATAAAATAAATAAATAACCAAATAGAAAAACATTGCATTGTGAAAAAAATTACACATATACTGTAAGTGTGAAACATTCCAAACCATTCTGATTTAATATTCATAATTATGCTTTTACTTCTGGAAATTTTGGTGTGTTTACTTGCTATTGCATGCCACCGTGTAACTATACATGCATTCAGTTAATCAAAACTGTTACTACAGCATTTTTTTTGTACTCCTAATTTTATTCTTGTGCTTCTGTATTTTTATGCCTCGGTGCAAAGGCAACGTAGTCATACGGTAATCACTCCATGTGTCTGTGTATGTATCTGTCTGTCTGTCTGTTACCAGCTTTTCAGCTCACCCGCTCAAAATCACCTAGAACTAAAGGGTTGTATCATTGTATCGCCATGTTTTCTTGACTTTTAATTTGCCACAATTTCCAGATAAGGCTTTGTTTTCAAAATAAACACAAATTTAACTCACCTTTACCATCAATACAGCTGCAAAAAAAGGTATTGTAATAACTATGCCCACCCACTAGAAGTGGCAGTGTGACTTTTTTACAGCCCCCCCCACACACACACACACGCCACAGACACCGAGGCGTCAGTACCTTGGTGCTTTCATTCTGGCAGCATAGCAGTTTTCTGTTTCTGCCTTTTTGATGTTTTCTTTTTCTACTCCTACTCTCCACCAAAAACATTTGTTGAATGGCTGCTTGACTAAATGGGACAAAGTGGGCATAAAATTAACATTTTAAATCATATTTTTCCTCAGTAGGGAGGGAGTATGTCTAACTATGTATGGTGAGAATATGTATGGGCACATAATCATACCATGTAGGATAACTAAGTAGACGGTTATGCTGTTTCATTCCATCTAGCAACAATGCTCTGCACTGTGTGTGTTTATATATTTGCATATTTATTCCATCTAGCTACAATGCTCAGCACTGGGTGTGTTTATATATTTATATATCTACATATTATTCCATCTAGCTACATTGCTCCGCACTGTGTGTGTTTATATACTTGCATATTTATTCCACCTAGCTGCAATGCTCCGTACTGTGGGTGTTTATATATTTACATATTTATTCCATCTAGCTACAATGCTCTGCACTGTGTGTTCATATATTCATATATTTATTCCATCCAGCTACAATGCTCTGCACTGTGTGTCTGTGTGTGTGTGTATATATATATATTTTATAGTAATACGTACATATGTTTATTAGCTGCTCTTGCTTGCTTGTTTTTTTTCTTGCCTTCTGATTGTTGCTCTGAGTGTTGCTATCCCTGTGCTGTTGCAATCCTGGAATTTCCCCGTTGTGGGACTAATAAAGGCTTATCTTATCTTATCTTATCTTATCTTATCTTACTCCCACCATTATGTTAGTTAAGCCCTATGTTACACCAATGCAACTCTTAATGGTTTCTGATACCACATAACATAACAAAAATAATTTTTTTGTAAGTTGTCTGTGTTTTTTCAACTGATTTAAGACCATTTTGCACTGCTGAATCCGAAAATGACATCTGTTTCTCTTGATCAGGTCAGGTTTTTATGTTAAGTTATAAGCAGTTGTACAGCGGTTGTACAGTTGTGCTGTAAATTGAATAGTAGACGTCGATAAAGGTAAGTACATGTAAATTGAATGTTACATCATCATAGTTCAAAATTCAGAGAATTTCAAGAAATAAAAAAGAATTTTGCATCATATAAAGCGAAAATACCCGTACATGTAAACAAAAACATAAGAAAACATGTGGCCATAGTTCAAAAAGTTGACCTGATTGCGCAAAACTAATGTGATTTTTGGATTCAGCACATCAAAATTATCCTAAATCAGCTAAAAAAAAACTTAGACAATAAATTTGGTGTTGACCAGTGTAATTAGTACATAATCATTATTTGATAAAATAATAACATTCTTTTATTTTATATAATTAAAATGTATCAAAAAACATGAAAATATGATGCATTCCCAGTGAATGACAACTCCATCATTTTCCTGTTAACTCTGTCAGAGTTAACAGGAAAATGGAGTTGACATCTGAGACATCTGAGAGAGTTGACATCTGAGTTGACATCTGAGAGAGTTGACAAAATAAGCATTTCTTTCAAAAATCTAACGGAGTTCATGGTGTAGCCAGTTTATTTTTAGCCTGATGCTAGATGCTAACCTAACTTAATGTGAATAAAATTATCTGAAGATTTCTAACAATTTTGTCAGAAACTGGATAACGGTGTTGTATTATAGGTGTGACATGTCAAATTTTAACATTCTGATTTAAAATACTCACAAAATATAAAACTTGCAAGAGCTTTTCTGCCACGGATGCACTCTGCATAGAAGGAATTTTGAAAAGGGGTCCTTCAGAGTGACACAATCCTAAAATAGCCTGATTTTTTACATTTTTCTTATAATTATCTGACGGAGTTGACATAAAGTTTGGACACACCTTTAAAACCTTATAAAAATTAATATATTGATAAAAAAAAACTGTTTTCTTTTATATGAGATATTATGAAATGTTTCTTTGATGAAACAAGCTCTTTTTTTATAATTGAAAAAAAAATGTAAGCAGTTTGATTGCACTGGTAGAGCATTGGTAAAGTATCCGTCCCACAACCAGGAGGTTGTGGGTTCAAATCCCGACCGGGTCATACCAAAGACCATATAAAAATGGTACTTTCCGCCTTCTAGCTTTGTGCTTAGCATAATAGAATTGAGAAAGAAAAGTTAACATACAGAGCTACCGGAGGACTGACCCCTCACTGTAGCTTTCACTACTCACAGTAGCTGTGTGGCCTAGGGTCATAGAAACGGAGATAGGTGCTGCCCCTATACACCATCTGGTGTCCCACATGCTGTGGAAGGGACTTAACTTTATTGCACATGAAAGTTAAAACTTTTATCTCAGGACAGGCTGTTTTAGAGGTAGTGCGAAGGCAGTAAGCATCATAAATTTAAAGGGCTGTTGACACGTTTTTGACTTCATCTAATTTTTCAACACATAATACAATATGATGAAATAGGTTGGTCTGTGCAGTTCTGTCAAACAGGCTTTTTTTCACGCGAATATCCGACATTTTCATGAGCGCCATGTCACCAATTGCGTCAGTGGCTGGAAAACCCCCCGGCCATGTTGTAACGTCATCGACAAAACACAGCGCTTGGCTGCCCATTGTACATACAGGATGGAAGCGGTAGAAAACATCGACGATGGTTCCACACACATGAATTGGTTTGTGTACTCAAGTACTTTGTAAGCAGTTTCATGAAATGGTCAGTCAGAAAGCAACTCATACTGGCTCAGACGTTGCCCGGGTTAACAAGGCCAGGAGTTCCTGACAGCAGAGGGCAAAGGACAGGACTGCGTGGAGGAATCTGATCAGACTTAAATGAAACAGTCATTGTCACCCCCGACAGACTGTTATGATGATGATGATGATGTCCAATCTTCAGACAATTATAGTTCCGAAGAATGGGATGACAATGAAGAATCTGGGGGCATCAGATCTTATAGGGTTGAGCCGTGCCAAACAGGCATCGTGCCTAGCGAGTCCGACTCAGAGAGTGACAGTGGAGAGGCACACATGCCCACCGCAGCAGCAGCGACAAACACACGGCAGGGGAACACAGAGTGTTATGCTTTTATTACAGATATTGCACCAAATTATTTGTTCATAAATATAATTTATTTAAACCCGATTTTTCAATAAAATCATAGCAGTGTATTCTCTGTGGCTCAGGCATCGGGTTTATTATGTATTATATTTTGAGTTCTTGTTGTTTTTGTTTTGTACATGTGTTCTATGTGCGTTTTGACCCACTTTCAGGTGGGCACTGTCCAAGATTCGCCGGTCCGACCACGCGCCCTCTCTCTTTGACAGTCAGCTGTTCATGGTTTATGTGTGTAATCTGCCATGTTGTTAGCCAGCCAATATTGCCAACACTATCACGACGTGTTAGCCACGCCACACAGCCGTGGTTCTGTTGCACCTATTGAAGCGATGTCGGCCCTGGAGCGCAACCATGGTTAGCACGTCTCCTGTCCATGTTTGCTGGGCGATGTCAGCCCCGAAAGCCAACTGTAAGTGTTTCTGTTTATTTTTGTAAGTCTTCACCTTTTTGGGAACTGTTGTCATCAGTCTTATGTTCAATACATGTGCTGTGGTGAATCCTGCGCGTAAATCCATTCATCATGACCATCCATGCGCTCTTACGCAGGGCAGGGAGAGGGAGGATGAAATAACGAAGATTTACGTGCAGGGTTCACCACAGCACATTTAATACAGAAAGATAGACGATTCCCAAAAAGGTGAAGACGTACAAAAAACACAAACACACTTACTGATAGCGTTTGGGGGCCGGCGTCGCCCAGCGAATGAATGAGAGGAGACGTGTTAACCACAGTTGCGCCCCAGAGCCGACATTGCTTCAAGGACGCACGAGAACCACGGCGAACATGGAGTGACTTAACACGTCGTGAGAGTGCTGAAAATACTGGCAGACTAACAGCACAGATGACAATACTGTGGACCAGCAGTGCGTGACTGGCAAACGGCCGCTAAGTACATGCACTGCTGGTGATGGTGTGATGAGAAGCACCTGGGCGAGGACCGGGAAAGATGATCAGCGGGAGTTTGAATCAGCTGGTGATAATGATAGAGGGGACGTGGCCGGACCAGCGAGCTGTCAGCATGTGCTCACAGAAAGTAGGTCAAAGCTGCGCGTAAATCCATTAATCCTTCCCCTCCTCGTGCACTCCTCCTGCGTAAAAGCGCACGAGGAGGCTTATGACAGTTGTAGCAGAAGTGTGTGATGTGGTCTTTCACAGCCTGCTGTTTATCTAAGCCTGCGACAAAACGCGAAGGCATAGCCGTAAAATTAAAACAAGAAACCAGAGAAACTGTGAGCTACAAAGCTGCTGTCATTCCAGCCAACAACACCAGAGTCCGTTCTGTCGCTTCCGTCATGGTGGTGCCGCCCTTAATTCAGTGGGTGGCACCACAGTCCAGTCAGCGGCTGTGGTTTTTTTGATGATAACTATTTTATGCAGGTGCGGTTGTAAATATTATATTGATCATCGACAATGACTTTTGGGTTTACACAACATCCTAAAAAATGTCAAAATCGTGTCATCAGCCCTTTAATATTGTAATGATTAAATGAAATTGAAAGAAATAATTGTGCTCAATGCATTCTATAGTTAATCCCTCTTGACAGCTTCAGTTTTAAATATTTTAATTTGTTTTGTCCAATAGCGGTTACAACTGCTGGACATGGCTTTGCCCCATGTCGAGCAGTGAGTCAGTGACACCTAACACAGGGAATGTAGCGTCAAGAATAAGGGGTGAATTCTCTTTTCTTACTCTTCTCTGACAAAGAGGGTCTAATTCTTTTCAATGATATGATCACCATGGTTGTTCCTGCTTCCTCCATTTCAGTAGACGGACTGTAGTGATCAACTCACATCAGGCTTGTCTACATAATCACTGACATGCTAGCACTGTGCTCACAAGAGAATCGGTTTGTATCATGAAACATCAGTTTTCCAGAGAAAAATCAGACCGTGTAGGATAGCCTGAAAAGAACAGTAAATGGTAAAAACGAAATTTACAAACAATCCAATCTGACTGCTGATTTTGTCCTGTACTGCTCAAAAATGCAATTTAAACACATTAGACCAGGAAAAGTTTTCTATTACCTTTAACTACAAACCCAGTAATCTAGTTTTTATTATTGTTACTATCACAATAGGTTCATATTTTGGAAGGCGTTTCCTCTCATATGAGGGTGAAACAAGTACAGCACAGTTACGGGAAGTAAATTTTCTATAACAGCTGAAAAGAATGTCCTCCAGGGTTTTTGAACTCTGTGTTATTGCAAAAAAACTTCCTGTCTTCGTCTGTCTCCAGCTTATTTAAGTCTTCTAACTTTAATAGTTGAGTCAGATGGATGTTCATAACCTTTTTTAATATAAGAACCTCATGACCTTTTTTAATATAAGAAAGTACATGTGAAGAGATGATCCTTCCAAACCAAACTGCAAGCTTCTGATTGCTCTGAACACTCACATTCAGACTTTTTTTCTTTCTGCTCCCCTCTGATGATGAAAACATCATCTTGGGTACAAAGCTCTGTGATCACAGCAGCTGCAAACCCATGCCATGGAAAGGTTTTACTTTGAGACGATCGGCACTCAGAAGAGAGGAAGGGTGGCCTGATAAAGAGGAGCTAAATAGCTTGTTTCAGACAGGTGAACCGATGGGCTAAACCAGTAAAGTGGCTCCAGTAGAGTCCATTAATATACAATATATATGGAGCTAAAATACAGCACAATGCACTAACTTTGATTCAGTCAGTATCTAGTTTATGCCATACAACTTTTTTTCCCCTTTGTAATCCTTCACCTCTTGCTTAAAGGCTTTAAAAGCTCCTTCTTTGAGAGGATGTGTTTTTACGGTGATATTTTGGTCGCTCTGTTTGAAACCCACCCTCGTACTCAACCGAGCTGTTAACTAAATGTGGGAAACTGCACAATGTGTCTTAGAGATTTTGGAGGTATTCACGCTGGCTCCTTATGAGACTTACATATGACGCCCCTCCATGAGACATCTACATGCACTTCACAGGAGTATTTACTGTAAATCCAGATTAAATCAGAGGAAGGGGAGTCCAGATTCAGGTGGGAGCTCCAAGTAGAGCTGTCTGCTTATGTGAGCCAGAGAGACAGTTTAGGTGTTTGAGGCATTTGATCTGGGAGCTCTCTGGAAGCTTTCCTGTAAATGGAGTGGTGAGCTAAATGGGGAAAAAAGGGGAAAACCAAATGAATCTGAGGAGATTATACATCCCACCCTACCTGCTGCACACTTGCAAGAATGATGGAATAGTCCATGCAGCCCATGAAATAGCTTTTGAATCAAGAGTCTAATTACTTCTGAGCCCCTGAAATTAAGAGATTTTGTATAAAAATGGTTGCAATTCCTATACCAATACCGTATCCAATTTGGATATGTATACCCTTGAATTAAAGCAGAGACACTGCACTTTAAGCCCGTATTGGTTGTATAATTGTATCTTCAATAAGTTTTGATAAACAGTTAAGATAACAAAACTTGTGTCAGTGTCCAAATATATATGGACCTAACTGTACATAAAGTTAAGTTAATCCCTTCCCCAGCATGTGGGACACAGGGCGGCACCTATCTTCGTTTCTCTGACCCTAGACCACACAGCTACTGTGAGTAGTGAAAGCTACGGTGGGGGGGAGGGTCAGTCCTCTGGTAGCTCTGTGCATTAACTTTTCTTTCCCCATTCTGTTTTGCTGAGCACCAAGCTAGAAGGCAGAAAGTACCATTTTTATATGGTCTTTGATATGACCCAGCCGGGATTTGAACCCACAACTTCCCGGTTGTGGGGCAGATGCTCTGCCAACTAGGCCACCACTCCGGTAACTGTACATAAAGACAAAACAAAAAATATATTTTAGGATATTAAACTTTTTATTTCATTGCTGGATAATACATTTTAGTTTCTTTTTTCTCATCTGCATCACTATAAATGTGTCAACTGTGACCAATGCCAGATTAACGATTTAAAAGTTGTTTTTGTCACATTTTAGTGAGAATTTAACAGAAAATCATCCAGCTGTTGTTTCCTTGAGGACTAAAAACAGCTGATCTAGGCCACTGCCACCTTGTGTATCTTTATGCCATTTAAACAACAAAAGGGAGAAATCAGCTACATTTTTAAAAACAGTGAAATGGAGCAGGAAGAAACATCTCTTGGTATTGTTCACATGATTTTTCACCCATTTTCTTAAAAAAAAACAAAACAAAAAAAAACAGTTCCAAATGGAGTGGCTGTTGAACATGGATCTGTGTGTTCAATTTTCATACAAGCCGTATGTGCATCCATTGTCATTCCTGAATGAACAGAGGGGTTCTGCTGTCACTTCTATAGACACATAAACGAACAATAGAGAACACACAGCTTAGAAATGGTCCCTTTTCATAACAGCGGTGGAAATCGCTTATAGCTGTCTGGCTGACAAGTGTGCTGATTTGGATAGATACCGTATTGTGAGAGGCAGAGTGGCGAACAAGTGCGCGGGAAGGCCTCTTTCTCTTCTCAGCCACACTCTGCCAGGAGGAGAAGCCAAGTTGGTTTCCCGATCGTTGCATCTCCCCCTCACAAAGGCTGACGTGACTGCGGGGCCTTTCATTGGGCAAAGAGATGAGAGATTTATCTGAAGATCCACGTCTCCACCTCCTCTCTCTCTTTCTCTCTCTAGCCTTTTCTTTCTTTTCTTGGTCGTTGTGGTGAAAGCCTGTTAGCTCCGGAGTGTGTTTGTTTGTGTTACCATCTAGATCTGTTGTTTGCACATCCCCCATCACTTGTCTCAGTTTAAAAACTTAGATTGAATATGTATCCGAAACAGGATAGCTTCCAAATTGGGGGGAAAAAAACAACACACTTTCATGCTGTGTCTGTGTGCAGTAGCTGCTTTTACAAATCATTTATATGCAGAAGAAATAGAGCAAAACTTTGACACTCTGCACTGGTAGCTGTTAATAAAACACATTTTTAGATTCCAGGGTTAAATATTGAAAACCTGCTACTACTCATCCTCATCTTTTCTCTTTGTGTGTCTTTAGATGATGAGATGAGAGGAAGAAATGGTGTTATTGGCTCCAGCATCAGTGACCAACAGACAGAGAAGAACCAGAGTGTAACAGGCCCTTCAGCCTCACACACACAGTGAGTTGCATACATACAAGGAGGGAAATAAAATACTCATGGGAAATTTTCACCACACACATTGGTATTCACTTAAGAAATGGAAAGAGATCAAAACAGTTAAAGCCAGTGATTTATTTCTGTGTGTGTATTTCTCAAATTAATACCAACATCTTGTGAAAATTTCACATGATTAGCCTCAGTGGAAATATACAGTATGTATATATGTACTGGAAAAATGCTGACATGTTCAATATTTATTTCCTCTACTGCATATGGATGTTTTATGTGTGTTTAATATGTCTATTTTTCAAGTGTCTTACCAACCCCCATCTTAAATCAGATACAGATATTATAAAGCAGGGGTACTCAAACTTTCTTTTAACAAAAGGTCCACATTTATTTTTTCTAGTGGGTCAGAGGTTTGGAACAATGGCAGCATGCTCTAACATGCTGCATGAGCAAATATTTAATATCCCGGTTGTGGGGAAAATAAACAGAACATTTATTCCAGAGTAGATATTGTAGTCTGTCACAAGTTTATGAGAAAAAAAAAAATCCAAATTTACTAGAAAATTGTTGCAGAGAAAGAAGAAACTCACAAATGTGTTAAAAAAAAAAAGACTTCAAGAAATAATTTGCAGATTTATGATGCAAAAGGTAGTGGGTTTATGAGGAAAAAAGTGTCAAATTTACAAGAAAAAAGTTGAAATTTTACAAAAATGTAAAAAAAAATTCAAATTCAAGATGCAAAAAGGTCATTTACAAGAAACTAAAGTTGTGAATTTACAAATAAATGTGGTAAATTAATGAGAAAAGTTAAACATTTATGAGAAAAGCTGCATTGTTGCAAAGTTGCATTGTTGCTTCAAATGCATTTTTTTTCACTTATATAACATGATATAGAAAGATTTACGATGATTTTTTTTTGGGGGGGGGGGGCATTCTCTCTTTTTTCTAGGTGGAACAAAATCTTGGAAGGACCAAGATGCCATTTTTCTTGTTTCCTGCCATTATTTTTCTTTTAAAGCCACTTGTTAAAGCCACTTGGCATATCTCTCGGCGCCACACCAGTCGGCTGCCTTTTGCAACAGCGGCTCGATTCCGAGTTTTTTTTTTTCCCTTCCTCTCTCTTTTGATCACTTTTTTTTTCACCCCACTTATATCACGGACACACAGATCGTCCCCAAATGTCTCCTGAGCCCGGTGGACGGAGCCACTGTTTATAGCAGGATTCGATACAACAGGGAAGAGCTGCTAGCATTTAACCGCCACCCCGGTCCCACTGGAAAAACTCGACATACCGAGAGAACTGAGGCGAAAACGCCGCGGCTGCCGGGCTGGAGTAAGGCGGAGGACAAAAAATATAAGGTACAGACCCTCCCTTCCATCTGTTGTCATGGGAAATGTACGGTCGATACTGGGAAAGTTAGATGAGCTAGCGGCTATCTCCCGTTATGATAGCACTTACCGGGAGTGCTCTCTCCTTTTGTTTACTGAGACGTGGCTAACTGAACTAGCAGCAGATGCTAACATTGAGCTGGAGGGTTTTCACATGATACGAGCTGACCGAACACCAGAGAGTGGCAAAACTAGGGGCGGTGGAGTGATAATGTATGTTAACAACAACTGGTGTAGACCGGGACATATCACTGTTAAACAACGACACTGCAGCAAAGACATTGAGTTGCTAGCTGTTAGCATGAGGTCTACATATCTCCCGAGAGAACACTCACACGTGATCTGCATTGTTGTTTATGCAAATCCGACGGCGAATGCTGGGACAGCGCGTGACGTCATCCATTCAGTAACCAGCAGACTGCAGACAGAACACCCAGATGCTCTTCTCCTCATCTCAGGCGATTTCAACCACATTTCACTGTCTCCCATTCTGCCCACTTTCACCCAGTATGTCACATGCCACACTAGAGACAATAAAACACTGGATTTGTTCTACGCAAACACTAAGGAGGCGTACACCTCATCACAACTCCCCCCACTTGGGAGATCGGATCACAACTTGGTTCATCTCCGACCGGTGTACAAACCTCTAGTGCACAGACAACCTCCGGCCATGCACACTGTGGAGTTATGGTCTGAGGAGACAATGGACACTCTAAAGGACTGTTTTGAAGCCACTGCCTGGAAGCAGCTCTGCGATCCACATGGTGAGGACATCGATGGCCTCATTCACACCTTCACGGGCTACCTCAGCTTCTGTGTGGACAAATCCGTTCCCACCAAGACCATACGGCGTCACTCAAACAACAAACCCTGGATCAACCCTGAGATAAAAACACTTCTGAGAGAGAAGAAGAGGATCTTCAGGTCGGGGAACAGGGAGATGCTGAAGTCCGTACAGAGGGAGCTGAGGAGAAAGATCAGAGAAGGCAAGGACAGCTTCAGGAAGAAGATGGAGGACAAGCTGCAACAGAGCGACATCAGCGGGGTCTGGAGAAACCTCAAAACCATCTCGGGGCTCCAGAATACCTCCCCCCAGGCCACGGGGGGCAGGGAGTGGGCGAACAACCTGAATCTGTTTTTCAATAGATTTGACCAACCGCCCTCCCCCCTGTCTGCACAACAACCACTGCTGCCTCTAAGAAATCAAGTCCTGCTACCCACTCCCCACTCCACCGACACCCCCCTCCACTCCCAACACACAGCCCCCCATCCTGACCCTGACCAAGACCCAGGTGAGGACGGAGCTGAGGAAGATCAAGGCGAGGAAGGCGTCGGGACCGGACGGCATCAGCGCAAAGCTCCTCAAGTCCTGTGCAGACCAGCTGTGTGGGATTGTGACGTATATCTTCAACATGAGCCTGAAACTGGGGAGGGTACCACAGGTGTGGAAAACATCTTGTGTGGTACCTGTACCAAAAACTTCCCACCCCAAAGACCTGAACAGCTTCAGACCGGTGGCCTTGACGTCCCACTTGATGAAGACCCTGGAGAGACTGCTCCTTGCTCATCTCCGCCCCCTGGTGGAACCAGCGATGGATCCACTCCAGTTCGCCTACCAGCATGGCATTGGGGTGGAGGATGCGGTGATCTTCCTCCTTCACCGTTCTCTGTCCCACCTGGAGAAGCCCGGGAATATGGTGAGGATCATGTTCTTTGACTTCTCCAGTGCTTTCAACACCATCCAACCGATGATCCTGAAGGACAAGCTGCTGCGCGCAGGGGTGGACCAGCACCTGTCATCATGGATCCTGGACTACCTCACGAACCGGCCTCAGTTTGTGAGAACCCGGGACTGTGTTTCCGACACGATCATCAGTAGCACGGGGGCCCCCCAGGGAACAGTGCTGGCTCCCTTCTTGTTCACTCTTTATACTGCGGACTTCTCACACAACACAACACATTGCCATCTACAGAAGTTCTCTGATGACTCTGCGATCGTTGGTCTCATCTCCAGCGGAGATGAAGCTGAGTACAGAGGGCTTATCCAGGACTTTGTGGACTGGTGCCATCGGAACTGCCTCCAGATCAACGCGAGGAAAACTAAGGAGCTGGTGGTGGACTGCCGCAGGCATGGGCAGCCCCTCACAGCACCAGTAAATATACAGGGAACAGACATCGAGATGGTGACATCCTACAAGTACCTGGGTATTCATCTGAACAATAAACTAGACTGGTCACACAATACTGACGCACTCTACAAGAAGGGACAGCGCAGGCTGTTCCTGCTGAGGAGACTCAGGTCTTTTGGTGTACAAGGGGCGCTGCTGAAGTCATTCTATGACACGGTGGTGGCATCAGCCATCACTTTTGGAGTGGTCTGCTGGGGCAGTGGCATTACTGCAGCCGATAGGAAGAGACTGAACAAACTGATTAAGAAAGCTAGCTCTGTCCTGGGGCAACGCCTTGATCCGATGGAGGAGATAGGAGAGAGAAGGACGGTGGCTAAACTGTCATCTCTGCTGGAGTCCGAGTTCCACCCTATGCAGGACATACTGGATGCACTGAGGAGCTCATTTAGCAGCAGACTACATCATCCCAGGTGCACAACCGAGAGGTTTCGTAGGTCCTTCCTACCAACGGCTGTCAGACTGTACAACCTAAGCAGGGCTGCTCGCAGAGATAGCAAAAAGACGTAACAAACTAATAGTTTTTTTTGAATGCAAAAGATGCAATAGACTTACACAATGGTCCTCTCCGGCATACAACTAGGAACATACCGGTCGCTATGGAGGGTGAGAATATGTATGGGCACATAATCATACCATGTAGGATAACTAAATAGACGGTTATGCTGTTTCATCCCACCTAGCAACAATGCTCTGCACTGTGTGTGTTTATATATTTACATATTTATTCCATCTAGCTACAATGCTCTGCACTGGGTGTGTTTATATTTATATATCTATATATTTATTCCATCTAGCTACAATGCTCAGCACTGGGTGTGTTTATATTTATATATCTATATATTTATTCCATCTAGCTACAATGCTCCGCACTGTGTTTTTATATATCTACATATTATTCCATCTAGCTACATTGCTCCGCACTGTGTGTGTTTATATACTTGCATATTTATTCCACCTAGCTGCAATGCTCCGTACTGTGGGTGTTTATATATTTACATATTTATTCCATCTAGCTACAATGCTCTGCACTGTGTGTTCATATATTCATATATTTATTCCATCCAGCTACAATGCTCTGCACTGTGTGTGTGTGTGTGTGTGTGTGTGTGTGTGTGTGTGTGTGTATATATTTTATAGTAATATGTACATATGTATATTAGCTGCTCTTGCTTGCTTGTTTTTTTTTTTTCTTGCCTTCTGATTGTTGCTCTGAGTGTTGCTATCCCTGTGCTGTTGCAATCCTGGAATTTCCCCGTTGTGGGACTAATAAAGGCTTATCTTATCTTATCTTATCTTATCTTGTTAACTCATTCCAGTGAAGTCAAAATGAACTAAAGGCAAATTTCAGTAGACCTAGGCTCTCTACAGTGGATATAAAAAGAGTGCATACCCTTGTTAAAATGACAAGTTGTTGTGATGTAAAAAAAAGAGACTGCAATATACAGTATATAACGTACAATTCATTTGAAAACAAGTCTCTTGAGTAGAAATGTTTTTGAAAAATGCAATAAAGTGGTTGCATTAGTGTGTTCACCCTTACACTTTTACTTTGTTGAAGAACCTCTTAATTTCTTTTCAAAAGGTAAAGGTTTGGGAATTATTTAGCACACGCTTTTTATATATATATAAATCACAATAGGGTTGCGCAATAACCGCAATTATGTAATACTGCGCTATGGACAAGCCTACCACAGAGGATAACAAGCAACCGCAAGAACCGCAGTGTTCACTTTTTTGTGTATGTGGCTAAATCTTGTTCACTTATGTGCCCCTCTTGAATATTAAATAAATTGTTAAATATTGTGTATTTTTATTGCTAGCAGCATGTTTACAGGGCATAAAGGGTGTTATTTGTCCTACTTTTGGTGAGATCAGATTGCTTGTGGCAAATTGTGGGGGGGGGGGGGGTGACAAAATATCCTAAATATCCTAAATTTAATCCTAAAATATCCTAAATTTAATAAAATAATGGCTGAATGGGCTCCTTCTGCGTTTATGATCCTGACAATTAAGCTCTGCTACTGCATAGTGCATTGCTTGTTTGCTGTGTGAACGTGATTTTTCGGACAGTGGCATTATCCAAAAATCACTATGGAGAGCCACACAGACAAGAGCCACGCGGGGTCCCTGCACGGAGTCTGTCCTGTTTAAATAAGCTGAATGTCGTGACCCTATTTTGTAAAGTTGTAGCATTTTATTCCCTGCCAGTCGAGGCCCAAAGAGGTCGAAGAACCCTTTGGGTGAAAACCGAAGGGGGATTATGTTATGGATCAGTCCGTCTGTCTGTCCCACTTTTGTGAAATCAACTCCTCCTACAGTTTTGGTCCAATTGTTTTGAAAGTGAATACTATGGTTTGATATACACTGAGGATGCGCATATTGCAATTTGGTTCTGATTGAATGATTTTTTTTGGGAATTGTAGTCCCTGACCTATGACCTCCTGTTTCATCTCACTTCATAGACAGTAACTGTCTAGTGAAATCAACCCCTCCTACAGTTTGGTTCCGATTGTTTTGAATCTTGGTACCATGATTTGAGATACTCTGATGATGCGCATATTCCAATTTCACTCGTCGGATGACCTTGAGGTCAGAGGTGAGATTTTTCCTTAAATCTTCTAAACACAATGACTACTGAAGGAAATGATGTAGGCTTTTCAAATCGATACAGCAGTTAGACACATCTTGGACAACTTATGCTCCCACTTAACAATGGGTTTGGAGTCAAGGGGTCAAAGATCAAAGTTAACATTGCATTGTACTACGGTAAATGCTACATTTACTATTACTATAAAACAAGTAAAGCTAGGACCACCAAACCTGGTACACAGGTTCACCTTGGGATCCTGACCTCAAACTATGGGTTGGGGGTCAAAAAGTCAAAGGTCAAGGGTAACATTCCTTATGCCTTATTACTGTACGAGTGAAGCTAGGGCCACCAAACTTGGTACACAGGTTCACCCTGTGACCCTGAAGTGTGACTGTGGTTTTGGGATCATAAGGTCAAAGGTCAATATCAAAATATCTTATAAAGTATATCTCAACAACAAAGAAAGCTAGGGTTACCAAACCTGGTAAGGTTGGCACTCCCTACGATCTTTTACTATAGAACGTGTAAAGCTCTCTTGGGTCACCATACTTGCTACACAGGTTCTCCTTGGGATTCTGCGCTACAACTATGGGTTGTATACTTTGTTGTATATTCGTGGATGACGGGCTTATCATAATTTGGTTCTGCCACAGTAATTGTATTGAAAAGTTAAACTGCTCTCCATCAGTAAGTATTGGGATCTTCAAAGAAAACGGAGGCGGGGGATATTGCACTCACCTCAGAGTGCTCTTGTTTCTCATAAATTTGTGACTTTTTCTTTAAATTTGTGTTATTTTCATACATTCCTGGCTTTTTTTTTTGTAAATTTGTGACACTTTAAATGTGAATTTTTACTTTTTTCTCTTAAATTTGCAGCTTTTTTTTTTTAAAAAAAAGGAAGACATTTATGACTTTTTCACAAACTTCCACCTTTTCCCCAGAAACTTCCAATTTTTTCTTATAAATCTGTGATTTTTTTCTTGTAAATTTCTGATGCTTGTCATTGTAAATTTATGGCTTTTTTATTTGTTTTAAATGTAAAACTTTTTTCAAATTTTGTAACTTTTTTTTGTACATTTGTGATTTTTTGCTTTAAAATTTGTGACTCATAATTTTGCATCTTTTTACTTGTAAATTTTTGATTGTTTTTGTAAAGTTGAAGCTTTTTTGTCATAAATTTGTGACTTTCTTTTAAATTTGTGACTTTATCTATCTATAAATTCAAGGGATCTCTATCTGTGTGTGTGTGTCTGTGTGTGTGTTCTTTGGATATCTCTCAAACCGTTCGTCACACTGACCTAAGATTTTAAATGTGCTTTGCTGAAGCTACAAGGGTGTGCATCCCCGAATATGGAGTCAGTCAAAATATGTAATTTTTATCAATAAAAGTTTAGCCACCATTGTGTGACCGCTCTATGTTTCATCCCCCCCTGGCTTCAAGAAGTGTGGGCGGGGTTTTGGATTGACTCCGTGCTCATTGGAGAATGCACCGCATCACGACCATGCTGATTGGATAACACAGCATCACAACCTGTCAGTCACCACAATGCTTTGCAAACAAAGATTTTAGAAGTGCTTTGCTGCTGAGGTGTGCATCCACGAGTATGGAGCCGTTCAGTCAAAATATATACCATAGGACTTCCGGGAAGATGGCGGAGAGACATAACACTTAAACAAAGAGCTCTCCCTAGCCGGATTAAAAATCATCGGTAAATGGCCAACTCGACATAAACAAATCAATAAACTAAGGGATGAAAACACGAAGGAACCGGGCACAAGGACAAAAACAGGGTAAAATTGAAGAATTCCTCTCCAACAACGCAGGAAAAACCGCTGTACGCAAAGCCCAAAAAAACGAGGTGTCTACAGCAGAGAAAATGGAAGACACCAGACTCGACAACATGAACGCTGGCATCGCCAGTTTGGGTGAAGAGTTAAGAGAATTCAAGCGACAGCTACAACAGGATTTAGCGGCTCTTAAGGAGGAACTGAAAAAAGAAATTAAGGAGGAAATCATGGACCTCCGAAGAGAAATGGAGCGTAAATTAACGGAAAACATGGAGGAGCTGCGCTCCCAGCGGGCGTGTATGACAGAAGCGCAGACCCGAATTTCGGAACTAGAAGATTGGAAAAGCGAGGCAAACGAACAACTACAGACCCTGACGACGCAAACGCAGAGGATGCAGGAGAAAATAAACGACTTGGAGAGCAGATCCCGACGAAGCAATATGCGCATCTTTGGAATTCCGGAGGGCATTGAAGGCAACTCGATGACAAAATTCATGGATCAGTTCTTAAAAAAAGAACTGGAAATACCCGGAGAAACGGATCTGCAGATTCAACGGGCGCACAGAGCACCGGCACAGAACCCGAAAACAAACTCTCCACCCAGGTCAGTTGTGGTAAACTTTGTGAAATATGACATAAAGGAAAGAATCCTGACGCAAGCATGGAAAAAAAAGATACGAATCGGCGACAAACAGGTATTTTTTGACCATGACTACCCGACAGAAATCGTGCAGCAGCGGAAGAAATATGCCAATATTAAAAAAACGCTGAAAGAGAAAAAAATTAGATTCCAAACGCCGCTAACGAAAATGAGGATTCATTGGGAGGAAGGCACAAGAACCTACAACACGGCCGAAGAGGCAGCGCGGGATATGATGGAGCGGGGCCTTGAGGTGAGCGTGCCGAAGGAGACGGCTGGAGCAGCGGCGGCCCTGAACGCACCACGACAGACGGAGTGGAGACGAGTGAACGGCGGAAGAAGGGGGAGAGACGTAGAGCAGCGGGCCCAGGACAAACTACAAGGCTTTCAACTGAAAGCCTAGATCATAACAAAGATTAAGAAAGGCACAGAAGAAATGAAGGCCAAGAAGACAAGGTAAAAGAGAAACAGACGGCTAGGAGAGGTTTAAGTGATATTTGTTGGACATTTCTAGACTTATGACTATTACTTTGATAGTAATTAGAAGTCTAGGGAGGACCCTTCACTCTGTGAAGACAAACCCCCCACCCACCAACAGGGACCAGTGGGCAGAAGAAAGGCCCAAAGTACGGAGGTCGAGATTTTTTAATGTGTTTTTATATAAATATGTGTTATTTTTGTTGTTAAAGGGGCTAGGAGCACAAGTTAAAAAAATGGAAAAACATGAATATGGGTAAAAATCTTAAGATAATGACATTAAACGTGAATGGTCTGAACTCACCTGTTAAAAGGGAAAGAATAATAAGAAAATTCAAGAAGGAAAAAGCTGAAATTATATTTATGCAAGAGACACATTTGAGCAAGACAGAACATGTGAAACTAAAGAGATTTGGCTATAAGAACTCCTACTACAGTTCATTTAAGGGAGGAGCAAAAAGGGGGGTTATGATACTAATCTCAAACAAAATACAATTTGAAAGTGAACAGGAAATCCAGGATAAAGAAGGCAGGTATGTAATAATAAAGGGAAGAATAGATGGTATGCAGATTACATTAGTGAACATCTATGCCCCACCAGAAAGTGACAAGGGTTTTTTTCAACATCTGTTTGATCTCATAGCAACACACAGTGAAGGAGTCCTAATTTGTGGAGGAGACTTAAATGCTGTCATGGATCATGAAGTTGACACAACAAGTGTTAAGAAGACAAAAAAACATGTAACACAGTTCATAAGAACCTCACTGGCAGAAATGGGTATGGTAGACATATGGAGGGACCTGCACCCACTCGAAAAAGACTATACACATTATTCAGCAGTCCATAAAGTACACTCTAGAATAGATTACTTCCTTATGAATGAAGGTGACAGACACAGGGTGAGAAATTGTTGGATTGGAGGGGCAGAAATATCAGATCATAATCCTATATACATGGAAATATATTTGAACAATAGAAAACGACAAACAACATGGAAACTTAACGTAGGACTGTTAAATGATGAGAAAATGAAAGAAAGAATAAAAATAAACATAAACGAATATATCCAAGAGAATGACAATGAAGAAGTGGACCCAACAATACTATGGGACACACTAAAAGCCGTGTTAAGGGGTAAATTAATTGTTGAAACAGGAAAAGCAAATAAGACTAAACTGGAAGCGTATGAACAAAGATGTGAGAGACTGAGGGAACTAGAACGTAAACATCAAAGCACAAATGACCCAAAAATATATCAAGAAATTAAAGAAGAAAAAACAAAGATAAAAGAAACACAAATGGATGAAATTGAAAGGAAAAATAGATATCTAAAGCAAAAATATTATGAAACGGGGCCAAAAGCCACAAAACTGCTGGCAAAACGGTTAAGAAAACAACAAACAATGAATAATGTATACAAGATTAAAGACCCCACCACAAATAAAACCACAGTTAACCCAGAAAACATCGAAGAAATTTTCCATAATTTCTACCAAGAACTATACTCGCAACCTGAAGAAACAAATACTAAAGATATCAAAAAATTTCTAGACACATTGGACTTGCCATCAATAGGAAATCAACAAAATGAAAAACTAACAGCAGAAATAACAACACAAGAGATCAGAGATGTGATTAAGTCACTTAAAAATGGTAAATCACCAGGTAGTGATGGATACCCATCTGAGTTTTATAAACTGTTTATAGAAGAACTCATGCCACAACTCCTAAAGTCATTTAATTGGACGCTGAACAACAACAAAATACCTCCATCATGGAACGAAGCAATCATTTCAGTTATTTTAAAACCAGGGAAAGATAAAGAACAATGCGGAAACTATAGACCAATCTCTTTATTAAATGTAGATTATAAAATATACACAACAATTATATGTAAACGAATAAAGACATTCTTGACGGAATTGATAGAAGATGATCAAACTGGATTCATAGAGGGACGCCAAACACATGACAATATCAGGAGAACAATACATATAATTAACCAAATACATAAAGAAAAGAAAAGCGCAGTAATAATGAGTTTAGACGCAGAAAAAGCATTTGACAGGGTTAACTGGAAATTCCTATATAGTGTACTGGAGCGCTTTGGATTTAACGAAAAATCAGTACAATGCATAAGGACGCTATATCAAGAACCTGTGGCAAGAATCAAGATAAACGGTAGCTTAACAGACAAAGTAAATATACAAAGATCAACTAGGCAGGGATGCTGCTTATCGCCCACCTTGTTTGCTCTGTTCATAGAACCATTGGCTCAAGCGATACGACAAAATAAGAAATTAAAAGGTGTAACAATAAAGGAGGCGGAACACAAGATTGGGCTATTTGCAGACGATATTATAGTTTACCTTGAACAACCAGATAAATCAATAATGGAAATGATGAACTTGCTAGAAAATTTTGGAAAATTATCAGGATACAAGATAAACATAACAAAAACACAAATACTGACATTCCACTATAACCCTCTAAACCAGATAACTGATAAGATCAAACTAAACTGGAACCAAAAAGAAATAAAATACCTTGGAGTGAACATACCTAAAGACCTAAGCAAAATATATAAAGCAAACTATGATAGGTTGGAACAAGAAATAAAAAAAGATATTGATAGATGGTCAATCTTAAATATGGATCTGAATTCAAAAATTGAGACAGTCAAAATCAGCATACAACCTAGATTACTTTACCTCTTCCAGGCTATACCAACAGAGATTCCAGATGCCCAATTCTCAAAGTGGGACAGGATGATATCGAGATTTGTTTGGGGAGGTAAAAAACCAAGAGTGAAATATAAAACCCTCCAATTACCAAAAGAGAAAGGAGGCATGGGCCTACCGAGTCTAAAGGAATATTACTACTCAGCACAAATAAGATATATCATATGTTGGTGCGACGAGGGATATGAGGCAAAATGGAAAGAAATGGAAAAGGAAATTGAGGGACTCCCAGTACAAAGCATAATAGGGGATAAAGATGCATATAAGCAAATCAAACAAATAGACCCAATCACTAAATTTACTTTAGAACTGTGGTATAAAATAGTACAAAAATATAATATAAGGGAAGACATAAAACTATTGAAATGGGTAGCATTTGACAGTCAGTTTGAACCGGCAAAACAAGATAGGGGATACAAAAATCTGGTGAACAAGGGAATCACAGCATGGGGCAATATCGGAAAAAAAGATCTCGGGAGCTTTGTAAATATCAGGAGAAAATTTAAATTAGAAAGATCGGAATTTTTCAGATATCTGCAGATGAGAGATTACTATATGAAGAAGATTAGGCATAACCTCCAAACAGATGTGAACGAGATTATACAATTTATTTTAAGCTCATATGCAGGAAATAAAATAAGAATTATTTCAAAACTATATCAGAAACTTATGACAAACAATCATACAAGTAACTATATAAAGGAGAAATGGGAGAAAGAGCTCAATTTAAACATAACAGAAGAAAGCTGGCAGGAAATATGGAAAACACAACACACATCAACAAATTCAAGGGCATGGAGGGAATTTGGATGGAAAAACCTGATTCGCTTTTTCATTACACCACAGATTCAAGGAAAATATACAAATACCCAATCTTTATGCTGGAGGGGATGTGGGGCTCAAAATGCAGACCACTCACATATGTTTTGGAAATGCTACAAAATATCATCATTTTGGAAATCTATGCATGTGACAATACAGAGGATATTAGAATATAATATACCAATGAACTGTAACCTGATGTACTTATGTGATCTTAAAAAAGACAATGTTATACAGGCTGAGGACAGATATCTAGTTAAAATCTTGTTGATTGCATGTAAAAAAACTATCACAAAAAAATGGCGATCAGAAGTTCTTCCTGACCAAGAACAATGGACTGACATTGTTGAGGACATACGTAAGATGGAAAAACTAACATATCGACGAAGAATGCAAGAAGGAATATGGGAGAAAAAATGGCGGAAATGGACACACTACAAAGTGCAACAACGAGGCAGAAATTGAAAGAATAACCAAAGACACTGAAAAAACCAGAAGAATTAAGAGATGGAAACTAAAAACTTGATGCTCCAACATTTGCCCCCCCCCCTTTTATTTTTTTATTTTTTTTTATTTTTTTTTTTATTTTTTTATTTTTTTATTTTTCCCTACCCTAACCCCTTTGTTTTTTAAATGTAGAATGTGATCTGAATGCATTATATATGATGAAAAATGAATAAAAATCTAAGTTACAAAAAAAAATATATACCATAAAGTTGCTGTGATTGCATAGGTCTAATGGATATATTCGGCATAGAGAACACGAGGCGCGGTGGAAGGGGGGCATTGCCGGGTACCTGTGGTGCTGCAAATCTGTCAGTCACCACATTGTTCCCTGGACAAAACAAGGAAGTGAAAAATGACAAATTTGGCTAGAAAAAGATAATACTGAAGTTGCCGTGATTGCGTAGATCTAAAGGATAATTCAGCATATATGGAGAACTTGAGGTGCGCGAGCAGACTGGGCGGAGCGTCAGTGGGGACCCGGGTCTGACAAACAATACCGGTGTAACAACACAGAACATGCCAGAAGAAGCAGCAACCTAACCAGGTGGACCACGGTCCTTCGCGGGGAGGCACGCCCAGCCTGCCCAGTCAGTAGTAGACGGGAGTACCTGCTTCTGCTTTACCTGTGTGGTACCACTGTACTTTGCAGGACTGCGAGTCCCCCCTCCAGCCCGAGTATCTAAAAATTAAAAAGTTAATACCACCATGATTGTGGAGCAGAATGGCCAGAATGACTTAACGACCAAATGCAGGACACAAAAACACCCAAATAATGAAATAAATCATTTTTAGTTAAATATTTATTGACAAATGGGCAACAATGATGGAATGGTTGCAGTCAAATGGGTCCTTCTGCTGTGAATAATAATAGATTGATAGATGTACTTTATTGATGTTGGGTGTTTTGTAGTTAATTTGGTTGATTACAGTTTAAAAAAACTTTTAATAACAAAATATTGCTAAAATATAAAATGATGCACTACAGTGGGTCCCAAATATTTGTAAACGTGTCCTGTTATAGTACTGCATGAGTTTATTGATGATACACAGAAGAAATTCAGTGCTACACTGAACTCCATCACTGGACAGTGATTGATTATAATTATAATGTAATTACAATGTAATTATAATTATATGCAATATAATGCAGTTATATGTACTGTAATTAATGTAATTATAGTAATTATAATGATGACTGAACAACTCCCATTCCCCAAAGTTCAAGATACACTATTATGAATATAAGTGATAAAGGATCAGACAAATAAGTGATCTGACAAACAAATAAACAAGGGATCTGAAACAGTTGCTAATATTGGATGTCCCATTCATTTTCACTAATTAGGTATTCTGTAATTAATATTCACACAGTCAAATAAATCTTAGTGCCATTTAGTCCCTTTTATATGTGTCAAAGTCTAACGTGTGATTGCCTACATATAGGCTACACCTCTGTATTCCACTTTCAAACACAGCCTACATTTGGGCCTGGAAAGCCTGATTGGAATACCTGTTTCAGACAGGAATACTTGCGTTCTATGGGCATGCACTAGTTTTCATAAATTTGTGATACTTTTGATGGGAATTTTTTTTCCTTAAATTAGCATTTTTTTAACTCCTTTGTGACTTACAAATTTCACAACTTTTTTCTCATAAATGTCCAATTTTTTCCTGTAAATTGTGATTTTTTTTTCTCATAAACTTGTAACTTTTTTCTTGTACCTCCAAGGACCGATAATTTTTTCACACATAAGGGGTTGTTCAGAACTCCTTATACAGAGATATAGAGTGATGATAATCAAGTCAGTGGCGGTAATGCACCTGTAAGCTGGTTGCCAACCGCCAATCAAATGTAAAAGAAGAAGAAAATTTTGTGATTTTTTTTTCTTATAAATTTCTGATGTTTTTAATTGTGAATTTATGGAATTTATGACTTTTTTCTCATAAACTGACAACTTTTTTCTTGTAAATTTATGGTTTTTTTTGATTTAACACTGTCTCATAAATTCTTCTGTCAATTGAAATTTGTTATTTTTATGTGAAACTTTTTTCTTCATGATGTGTGATCCCCCCCCCCCCCCATTTAGTTGCAACTTTTGACTGTGGCAACTAATTTCAGGTATTTTACTTGAATAAATTAATTACCTAGTAGCAACATTGATCTTGAGTGTAAGCCAACATAATATGAGCAGGAAGGATGAGCAAAAATTTGCAGTGATTTTAGTTCTATTGGCACCTTGGATGAGTTTAATTATAATGTGGTCACATGCTTTTTGCAAATGCAAGGCTTTAAATGTGAGTGGACTTAAAAAAAACTGTGTTAAAAAGCCACTCACTATTGTCTGTGTATGAATCGTACCAGAGCGTCTCTGGCCAAATGACCCAGCTGCAGCCTGAAACTCTTTACTCATGCTGACATTTCAAATGTCAGAGCCACATCAGTTCCGGGTCTTACGCATCCCAGCGTTGAACATTTTTAAAATGCCACCAGGGTCCATTTTCACCAGCAATCAGCCTCTGAGTGCAGACCGAACTCACTGTTTCAGAGTGATTGTTTAACACAATCATCCACATGAATAACACGGTGAAACAGTGTGACTAAAGAGGCACTGAAAGCATCCCTCTACACTTACACACACTTACACAAACCAGTACAGCCATCCACGTCTCTATTATTGTGTTGGGGTGGGGAGGGAGTGGTGGAGGGGCATTCCTTGTCATACCCCAACTAACATATTGGAGTATTTATATGGGATTTGTGTGTATTAGATAAAAAAAGGCACTCTTGTTCTTTTCATCCTCATAGGCTTTTCATGGCTGTTTGACTGTAACACTGATGACTCTCTGCGCCCCCCCCCCCCCACCACCACCACCACCTCCCATCTCCCCTCACTTGGCGTTTCTCTAAGCCCCCTCCATCCATCCCAAATCCTTTCCTATCGGCCAATTTAAACAAGCCAGGTCCAGAGAGGGAAAGAGGGAGATGCAGTGTCCTAAGCTCTTTTTAAAAACAGTAAAAGCAATGAGAAGAGAGGGGAGAAAAAAGAGTGGTAAAGAGGGTTAGGGCGATTTGGCAGGCAAAAGCCCAGTCGTACTACCGCAGGTCTTCCCTTGCTCTGCTGACAGAGGCTAAGAAAGAAGATCCCTAAACCTCCCAAAAGATAATAGCCACAGAGAGAAAAAGACAAAGCTTCTGCTTCTTTTTATTGCACTCCACCCTCAACATTTTTTTTATATTGAACCCCCCCCTTTCCTTTTTTTGTAATCTGGTCTCCGATGAAGTTTCATTGTTTCTCATGTGAAGCCAGTGACAGCTTAGCCGAGATGGAGTAGGGCAGGAATTATAGCACAGGCGTTCTCCCGTTTGGCTCGCTGAGAAAAGAGCAGAGAAAGGGAGGGGGGCGAGCACAATGGCAGTTTGGGGGCTCCTCGCCGATTCCCGCGTTCCCCAAATCCGAGAAGTGAGAGAGTGAGAGAGAACGAGACTGAAATCTGGGAAGCTTCCCAACCTTCCTTTGATGGCTGCTGGCCTCTGTCAGTAGTCACATCGTCCTCAGTCTGTTTTTTTTTTTTTTTAGCGAGGCCAAAGTTAAGTCAACAGCAACAGAATCAGGCACCAAAATTTAACAGTATAATTTTGAGAAAATTTTATAAATTCTGTGATAGATGATTTAAAACTGATAATGGCAGTGGTGGAAAGTCTCGGCTCCAAGTTTCATAGTGGGACTTTAACAAATAGTTTCAGTGGTTTCATCTCTGTTGGTGCTCCCTGGACAATAAAATAGACTACACACAATGGCTACGGTTGGCCCAGCATGACATGTTAGACAGTTGTTTTTATTTTCACTGAAACTTTGCCAAATTACAACATTTTGAGCTTGAGTGGCTAGCATGCTACCAAGCAGCAGAGTCTAGGTTCATGTCAGTGATGCTTGGTGTCAGAGCACTGTGGCTGTATGGGTTGTATGAAAAGAGAGTTCACCGTTAGCAGAGTGTGTCATCAGTTAGTGTCGACCTTTCTACCTGCTGTGAGAATGTAAAATAGTACTATGTATCTTTCTTCTTCTTGGTAGGTGCCCTGAAAAACAAATATAGCTGTATTCTTGGTAGTGTTCCAACTAAGAACATACTGTAGCTGTTGCAGGCAATGCAGGGCCACTCATGCTATGTTGGAAGGGATATTTACCCAGTCAAAGATTTATGTACCATTAAAAGGATTTTGGAAACATTACTTTAAAGTGAAAAGCATTGCATAGTGCTGCTTTAAAGCGATTGTGTTGGTCACTGTACATCCCCAACACCAGGCTGCACAGACAGAAATTACTCCGATAAGCGCAGACAGTTCATCCAAGCATATTTATCATCCTTGATACCAACTAACAACAACCTTTCCTTACTCATTTTATATTTATTTATGTATTTAAGTATTTGATATTTTGGTAATTTATTTAAGAATGATTCATTTTCTGGAGAACATATTTTGCATGGACATTCTGGTATTTATTTCATTTGTTTAATCTACAATGAAATTATACACTGTTGATGTTTAGAAAACTTAATAATAAAAGACAAGTAATTTCAATGGTTCTTTTATTTCCCTTATTGAACCGAAAATGAAGCGAACCACGACTTCCATATTGAAGTACATCACACCCCTAATCTGTCAAGTTTATCTTTGTCAAAAACCAATAGAGTGTGTTGGCAGGTGCTATCTGGCAGCAGTGGTGGCATTTTAGGCTTTTTTTTCACAATATTTTTATTGAACCTTTTTTAGCAAACATGACACGAACAATCAAACACTAACACTAAAGTAATTTAAAAATAAAAGAAAAAAAATATACTAAAAACACCAACAACCATTAACAAAAGCAAGTCAAACAATGCTCCTCTGTTTAGTCTAGGTAATCCATTACATAGGTATACATATTATACATTCACCAATTTGGAATTTACAAGGTCCACACACATCATTCACCTTCTTCTTCAGAAGTTATGTTTAATTTCTTTACATAATCAATGAAAGGTCTCCATATATTCTCAAACACATTTTCCTTTGATTTCAGTATGTATGTTATTCTTTCTAGTGGAAGGTTTGTTAACATCTGTCTTAGCCACTGAGTCACATCTGGTCTATGAGTCTTTTTCCACAGTAGTGCAATACATTTTTTGGCATTAAGCAAACTGAGGTCTATGAATGTTCTTTCACTCTTATTAAAATTATGCTTTTCTGGATACAGACCCAACAAAAACAGTTTAGAGTTCAATATGAATTGTTTTGAAATTATTTTTTCAATTGTTACCCTCACCTCTTCCCAAAACATTCTAATTTTTCTACATTCCCATAAACAATGAAATAGGGTTCCTTTACTTTCCATACATTTTGTGCACGTATCTGGTATGTTTTTGTTATATCTATTTAACTCCACTGGTGTAACATACATCCGCATTAACCATTTAAAATGTATCAGTTTAAGACGTACATTTATTGATTTGGTTTGAGCTTCTGTGCAAGCCAATTCCCATTGTTCCTCTGAAATTTCAATTTGCAGGTCTTCTTTCCAATAATTCATTCTTTTCTGTGAGTTTTCACTTGAGGATAGTGTCAATGAGTTATAAAACTCTGAAATAATACCCTTTCTCTTACTATCTTTAGTCAAAATTTTTTCCAAGGATGAATAAGTAGGTCGGGTGAGAACATTATTTTGATTTGATCGAATAAAATTCCTAAGCTTAAGATATTTAAAAAAATGTGTTCTATTAAGATTAAATTTGACCCTCAGTTCTTCAAAAGACATTATGTTATCTGAACGTGACAAATATAAGTCTTGAATCTTTTGAATCCCTTTTAAATTCCATAATTTAAATACAGCATCCGCTCTCCCTGGTGTAAAATATTGATTATCCCGTATTGGGCTAAATTGTGACGATAAGTGTGGTTCTTTTAAATATTTTTTGATTTCACACCATATTTTGATCATATGCTTTACAATAGGATTTTTAACTTGTTTCTTTAATTTTTTAGCCGAGTCTGAGTATATGAATAAGGGAAGAGGTAAAGGTAAATTGTATGATTCCATTTCAGTCCAGTGAGGGAGATCATTTGATGAAAAATAATATGTCATAGACCTCAGTTGTGCTGACCAGTAATACAACATAAAGTTTGGACATTTCAGACCTCCACGATCAAATGGTAAATATAGTAAGGACAGACGTAATCTAGCCTTCCTATTGTTCCATATAAATTACACTAACTTTTTTTTAATTCTTGAGAATAGATCTGAAGGTGGTGGTAAAGGAATGTATTGAAATAAATATAATATTTTGGGTAAAATATTACTTTTAAGTATATTAATTCTCCCGATCAACGACATTGGTAGTGACATCCATCTCTGAAGCAACTCATTAATATCTGTCATTAAGGCTTCATAGTTAGCATTGGCGACTGATTCTAGCTTAGGCACAATTTGAATTCCTATTCCTAATTCCTATTCCTATTCCTATTCCTTTCTCTGGGTCTCATTTAGCATTAATATTGAAGATTTAGTTTTATTTATTTTATATCCTGATATTTCCCCAAAGTTCTCTATTAAATTTAACAAGGTCGGAATTGATTTTTTAAGATTCGACATAAACAAAATTATGTCATCAGCATACAGGGAGATTTTATGTTCTGTTGGTCCTACTTTAATTCCATATATTTGTGGATGTAAACGTACTGCCATCGCTAAAGGTTCAATTGCCATAGTGAACAGTAAAGGTGAAAGTGGACAACCTTGTCGACATCCTCTATTGATTTTTATTGATTATGTGATATTGCTATTTGTTAGGATTTCTGCTGTAGCATTATTGTATATTATCTGAACCCATTTTATGAAATTATTTCCAAGTCCAAACCTTTGTAGGAATTCAAAAAGAAAGGGCCATTCGACCCTATCAAAGGCCTTTTCAGCGTCCAATGATAGGAGAGCTCTATCCGGTGCTTCTTTATTAGAATAAATAATATTAAATAGTCTTCTTACATTATGGAAGCCTTGTCTTCCCATTATAAAGCCATTCTGATCTCGGTTAATAATATTTGGTAATATTTCTTGTAGTCCTCTTGCTAAAATTTTACAGATTATCTTAAGGTCAGCATTTAATACGCTTATTGGTCTCATGTTTTCACATTTATTAGAGGGTTTACCTGATTTTGGCAACAGTATAATTAAGGCATTATTCATGTATGGTGGTAAATTACTATTTTGAAATGCTTCTAAAACCATTTCCAAAAATGGTTTTATTAATTTATTCTTAAATTTTTTATAGAGGTCAACTGGAAGACAATCCGGTCCCGCACTTTTTCCTGATTTCATATTATCAATGGCTAGCCCAGCTTCTTCTTGACTAATTTTTGACTCCAGTATCTCCCTATTTTCATTTGGAATACATGGTATAGATAATCCGTCCAAAAACCCATTTAGTTTTGTTAAGTCAGTTTCATTTTTTGTATCATATAATTTTTCATAATAATCTCTAAAGGCACTATTAATTTCTAAAGGATCTACAACTGCCTGTCTGTTACTTATAATACTGGTAATTGGTGTTTTAAATTCTAATTGCTTAATCTGCCATGCCAATAATTTTCTTGATTTTCACCTTTGCTTCAATCTTGGAAGACTCGAGGCAGCTCTATTCGCTGATTTTTTGTCATATTCAGCTCTCAGAATCAGTAATTCGTTCTCTAATTTTGGATTACTTCCTGCATACACTTTTTCTTGAAGAATTTTTATTTTACGTTCCAATTGGACTCTCTCCTCTCGAGTCTTCCTAGATTTTGAACCTGTATAACTAATAATATGCCCCCTAATAAAAGCTTTGAAAGCCTCCCACTTTATACATGCTGATGTTTGTGTGGTATTGATATCAAAGAACTCATCCGTTTTTCTATGTACTTAAATTCCTCATCCTGAAGCCATTTATGCTGAAATTGCCACCTACCTGGAACCTTTGTCAATTTCTTATCTACATATATTAGACAGCAGGGTGCGTGATCAGATATCACGATGTTATCATAGAAACAATTTTGAATGTTCGACCTTAATTCTGTGGAGATCAAAAAATAGTCTATACATGAAAATGTCTTGTAGGTATTAGAATAGCAAGAATAGGCTTTGACTTGAGGTTTCATTTCTCTCCATATATCTAGCAATCTCAATTCTTTCATAAAATGATTAATGGTCATCCTACATCCATTGTGCGTACAGTCCTGTCCTGTTGATCTATCTATACTGGGATTCAATGCAATTAAAATCCCCTGCTATTATATGTTGCCCTGTGAGTGATGCTAAAGTAAGAAATAAATTAACGAAGAAGTTTTGATCATCTATATTGGGACCATATAAGTTCACCAGATTTATATTTTCTAATAACAAAGATCCTTGTGTAGAGGATGTGCTCAAGGATGAGGCTGAGTTTATTTCTCAGGTTCAGCTTTATTAACAGAACACATACTCTAACAATCTCCAAGCAAGAAAAGAGACAGATCAATATCACATCGCTCTTTTAACCCCCGGAACATTGAAACTCAAGTCACATGGTGTCTAAGCAAACATACAGTCACATGGTACTTAATCCCAGTCACAATGTAACCCTTTGATCTTCCACCATTGTCCCTTAGCCTTCGATGGTCCGGAAATCCCTCCAGGGCATCTCTCTGAGACAAAGGCCAAATCTCACACCTTCTCGATATCTCCTGCAGACTCAGTCCTTTTGTCCCTCGAGACGTGAAGCACACAATAAACATACAGCAATACATTTGTGGAAAATATGTACCCAACATATGTGCCACATGACCCCCCCCCAAACGTCTAATATGGGACAAACATAATCAGAGATGCATGACATAAAAACATTACCACATATCAAATATCAATCCACCAGTTGCCTAGATCTAAACCTCCTGCCGTATCTGCTGTAAGCCGGCCTTGCTGCTTCTGCAGCGTCTTCCTGCACCTGTGGATTAGAACTGTTAGCCAGTCTCTGTGGGGGTTCTGGAGAATGCCTCCTCGGAGGTCTGCCGCGACGGGGGGGGCCCTCGCCAACTGCACTTGTTCATCCGCCAAAACAAAAGCGGGTTTGAGTCTGTTTATACAAATCAACTCCTTCCTGTCTCCCAAATCTAGCAAAAAATGCTTCTCTCCTGTTTCCAGCACTCTGAAAGGTCCATCATAAGGCGGCCGCAAATTTGGGCGATGAGCATCATGTCTAACAAAAACAAACTCTGCATTTTTTAAAGCCTTCGGCACAAAAACGCGTGGGAAACTGTGATGAACCGGGCCAGGAAGCGTGTTTGATCCTGTGTCGCTCTGCAGCAGCTGAGCGGGGGGGCAATTTGGCGCAGGATTGTCGGGGAGAAATTCCCCGGGCAAACGGAGAGGTTGTGCAAAAACTAACTCAGCTGGGGAAGCCTGCAAATCCTCCTTAGGTGCAGAACGCAACCCCAATAAAACCCGTGGAAGTTTGTCCACCCAATTTGTATCCGTAAGCGACGCTCTGAGGGCTGCTTTCAATGACCTATGAAAACGTTCGCATAAACCGTTAGCCTGGGGGTTATACGCGGTAGTGCAGTGGATCTTCACCCCTAGGCTGCGGGCCATCGATGACCAGAGTTCGGAAACAAATTGAGGACCCCTGTCGGACGTTATGTCCGACGGAACTCCAAAACGCGCAACCCAAGCTATTAAAAACGCGCGCGCAACTTCCTCCGCTGTGGTTGATGCCAGAGAAACTGCTTCTGGCCAACGCGTGGTGTGGTCCACCATCGTCAAAAGGTGTGTGTACCCCTGTGACAACGGAAGGGGGCTCACCAAGTCGACATGCACATGATCAAAGCGCTTAGCCGGGATGTGAAAAGGCTCCAAAGGAGCTCTAGTGTGCTTGTGTATTTTGGCTCGCTGACACGCTACGCAGGCTGCCGCCCATTCCTTGACCTGTTTGCGCAACCCCGGCCAAACAAATTTCTCCCCCACCATCTTGAGCGATGCGCGCATCCCCGAGTGCGCCAGGGAATGGACCGAGTCAAAAACGTGGCGGCGCCACGCAGCTGGTACCGCGGGACGCGGTCGTCCCGTGGAGACATCGCAGATTAGGGGGGGCATACCAACTTGCAGCACCCTGTGCTCCAGCCTTAACCCTGTTGGTCCAGACTGGAGCGCGCGCACATCCGCATCGCTAACCTGCTCCGCGGCCATGGCTGCATAATCTAAACCTAAGCGGACCGGGGCTGCGTGCGCTTCCGCGTCACTACCCTGGCCCGCGGCCACGGCTGCAGAGTCTGCCCCCACGGGGCCTGGCGCCGCCACCGCACGCGAGAGACAGTCTGCCACTACGTTATGTTTCCCTGCGACATGCTGGATATCGGTGGTGAACTCCGATATCACGGCCAGCTGTCTTTGCTGCCGGCCCGATCAAGGTTCTGAAATCTTGGCCATCGCAAATGTTAGCGGCTTGTGGTCCACGAACGCGGTGAAACGGCGCTCTTCCAGCCAGAACTGGAAATGGCGGATGGCCAAGTGTAGGGCCAACAGCTCCCTGTCGAACGCGCTGTATTTACGCTCGCTATCGCGCAAGGTTTTGCTGAAAAACGCGAGCGGCTGCCAGGTCCCTGCTACAAACTGTTCAACGACCGCCCCCACCGCTAAATCGGAAGCGTCAGTGGTGAGCGCCATGCGGGCCGTTGGGACTGGGTGTGCCAACAAAACCGCGTTTGCCAGGGCTGATTTGACTTGGGAGAATGCACGCTCCCGCTCAGGAGACCACTCGATTTTATTTGTGGGTTTTTGCTTCCTTAGTGCAGCATACAATGGTTGCATGAGCCGCGCTGCGCTTGGGAGGAAACGGTTATAAAAATTAACCATTCCCAAAAACTCCTGTAACGCTTTGACCGTTTGAGGTCGGGGAAAATCTGTTATTGCACGTACTTTATTGGGCAGAGGGACCGCTCCTTCTGGCGAAATGCGATGCCCCAAAAAATCAATTTGCACCACCCCAAACTGACACTTCGCTGGGTTAATTATTAACCCGTGCTCTGCCAGCCTCCGAAAAACCGCTGTGAGGTGGCTTTCGTGTTCATCTTCGGACGTGCTGGCTACCAAAATGTCATCCAAGTAGACAAACACGAAAGGGAGGTCGCGTAGAACCACGTCCATCATACGCTGGAACGTCTGCGCGGCACCCTTGAGTCCAAAAGGCATGCGCAAAAACTCAAAAAGCCCGAAAGGAGTTATTACCGCTGTTTTGGGTATATCCTGATCGCGCACTGGGACCTGATGGTAACCACGCACCAAGTCTATTTTAGAAAAAATGCGCGCCCCCGCCAAATGAACCGAAAAATCTTGGATGTGCGGAATCGGGTAGCGGTTGTGTGCTGAGGCGTTATTCAACCTGCGGAAATCACCGCAAGGTCGCCACGAACCATCAGCCTTTGGGACCATGTGTAGCGGTGAAGCCCAGGGGCTTTTAGAACGTCTAATGATGCCCAGTTTTTCCAAGTTGGCGAACTCCTCGCGCGCTATGGCCAGTTTAGCTGAGTCCAAGCGCCAAGCTTTTGCAAAAACGGGCGGCCCAGTGGTAGTGATAAAATGTTCCACCCCGTGTTTAGCCACTGTCGCTGAAAACGTTGGGACTGTGAGTGCTGGGAACTGAGTGAGTAGTGCGTGGAACTTACCACCCGCAGCTGTGACGTTGGCCTGTGCAGTCGGCGGGGCCACCCGGGCTGTGCAGGGAATAGAGTGAAAAGACAGTGCATTAACCAGACGTCTATTATCAAGATCAATCAATAAACCATGTGAGCACAAAAAATCAGCACCTAACATGTTGAAAATTAACTGTTGCTATGACGAAAGTCCACTCGATTGTTCGGCCGTGTAGAGACAGAAGCAGAGTCTTCTCCCCGAAGGTCTTAATCGCCGAGCCGTTCGCTGCCGACACCACGGGACCACTGGAAGGCGCCAGCCGGTCAGCGTAGGAAGGTGTGATGAAACTCAGCTGGGAGCCTGTGTCCACAAGGAAGTGCCTCCCTGATTGCGCGTCCCTCAGGTAGAGCAGCTTGTTCTTTTCACCGAGAGCCGCAGCTGCTACCAACTCCCGGTCTTGGCGTTTCCCGAGCGCTTGAACTAGCGCGGTGGAATGCACTTGCGTGCTCTCTCGGCGAAATGGTGATGGTAAAAGCAAAGGACGTCGCCCACTCCACGTCTCCTGGCCTCCGCCGCTGCTGTTGTCAGTGAGTCTGGTGCTGCAGCCTCTGGCCCCCTGCCATCTCTGGATGTTGCGCTCAGCTCCGCTGCTGTGGTTGTGGCCGTGTGTCGCCTATGGGCGTTGACGAGTCGCTGCACCTCCTGGCCCAGCTCGTGGTAGTCTCGGTGGGCCAGCAGCTGTGAACTGGCCAGGGTAACTCTCACCACTGACGGTAGTGTCCTGAGGAAAAGGTGGGCGAAGATAAAACCATCATCTTCGGAGTCTCTCAAACTCAGCATCTTCGCCATCAGGTCTGCAGGTCTCTCGACCTCGCCCTCAGTCAACGCCAGGAGCTTCTCTGCTCGCTCTCCCAGCGAGGGGGTGAAAAAACGAATGAGAGCAGCTTTCAATGTGCCATACTTGTCGTCATCTGGCGGGTGGTTAATCAGGCTCTCTACCCGCTGGGCTGTGTGACTGTCCAGCTTTGCAACCACATGGTAGAATTTCGTGGCGTCTGCCGAAATTCCCCGAAGATGGAACTGTGCCTCGACTGCGTTAAACCAGGAGCGTGGGCTATGCTGCCAGAAATCAGGTAGCTGGACTGTGGTAGCTGCATTAGCCTGGCTGGCTCCTGATGAGTCCGGTGCAGGAGAATCGTCACCGGCCATAATTCATCTTAGGGTCACCAGTGTAGAGGATGTGCTCAAGGATGAGGCTGAGTTTATTTCTCAGGTTCAGCTTTATTAACAGAACATATACTCTAACAATCTCCAAGCAAGAAAAGAGACAGATCAATATCACATCGCTCTTTTAACCCCCGGAACATCGAAACCCAAGTCACATGGTGTCTAAGCAAACATACAGTCACATGGTACTTAATCCCAGTCACAACGTAACCCTTTGATCTTCCACCATTGTCCCTTAGCCTTCGATGGTCCGGAAATCCCTCCAGGGCATCTCTCTGAGACAAAGGCCAAATCTCACACCTTCTCGATATCTCCTGCAGACTCAGTCCTTTTGTCCCTCGAGACGTGAAGCACACAATAAACATACAGCAATACATTTGTGGAAAATATGTACCCAACATATGTGCCACACTTGGATGATTAGATATCTTCCCAATTTCACTTGAAATGGAACTGTTTTTTGTATGAGAGTCATAACTCCCCTGGCTCGGGATGAAAATGATGAGGTGAACACACTTCCCTGCCACCTTCTCCTTATTCTTTTTACATCCTCCTCTATTAGATGAGTTTCTTGTAAAAACACAATTTTTGAACCTATATCTTTTATTTTATTCAAAACTTGTTTAAGTTTTTTTAGATTTTGTAGACCTCTGCAATTCCATGATGTTAAATTAAGATTAACGCTTTGGTCTATGATCAATAAAGAGTTTGAGATTACCTTGCAAAATAAGCATGCTCATACAGAGAAGCAAAAACATGGATGGTTGAACATTCATCCCACAAACTACACAAAAACAAATTCCCCCTCCCCACATTCGTGGTAATCCACCCAAAATCAAAAAAAAAATTCCGTCTCCCGTTATAGCCAGTGTCTGCTCCTCACCCGCGAGGTTCATTCAAACCACTCATTCTTTCTCCTCTCAATCACCCTGACTCTGCTACTTTTAATGACATGACAATAACTCTCTTCTGTAGTTTTTCCAACTTAACTCCAAAATTTTATAGCAACTTTGTACATCATAGCTTTTTTTTTTTTATATATATAATACAATCTATATTTTGTAGACATGCTATATGTTTCAGATCAGTCAGATACTTGTACACATGCTTAAATATTCTACCTTTATTTCTTGTTCTTGCTTCATGCTTAGCTCCCGCCAGTCTCTCCTTGGATCTGTTTAACCCTCCTGTTATGTTACGGGTCAAACTGACCCGTTTTAAAGTTTGAACAAATAGGAAAAATATTTAAAAGTATTTTTTTAGTATGAAACTTCTTCTGCTTGCCTTAATTAGGGTAATCAACATATAATATGAAAATGGTTCATCTGTGGCGGTTCGGTTAACCCCCACAACAGACTAAGGACAGACAACTCGCTACTCCTGGTTTTTTCCGCTACACTACTGAGACGTAATGTGCCATTCATGCCTTGTGATGTTAATGTTGCCTCTCATGCATTGTGTTCATGTGTCCTGTCCTTACTGTGACCTAGAGACTCAGATCAATATGTAGATGTGCCTGTTAACCTCTTTGTTCTGCACCTGGAGCAGAGTCTAGCAAATCTGCCTATTGTGATGTATGTCTCACAAATGCAAATATCTCATGCCTGTTCTGCAGTCCCTTTGATCAGACCAACTGCTGTGACACTGCCTTGATGTATTGTTTGAGTTGGGTATAAATACTGCACAGGTTCTGTAACACTTCCTCTCACTCACACACTTCAACCTCTGCTGCAGACACGCACTCTGTGTCTCCATCTCTGAGAGCCAGAGGATCCCCATCCAGCCTGCACACACTTGGGCTGGAGAGGGGATCCCGTGACGGCGGTATGATATAATAAAACTCTACTTAAAACCCCAACAACGCCGCTTTATTTCACGCCGCTGCACTGGTGACCCGACGCTGAAACGAACACGCTGCCAGCGAACGCAACACCCGGCGGTGATTCTCCGACGACAAGCGAACGCGGCAGCCTGACTGATCTGCCCTCCCTTCTGCTTCAGGGAGACCTCAACGCGGAGTTTTCCAGGCGAAACTCCTCGGAGAACACCCACGACCGGGAAAGCTGAGCAACGTTTCATGGTGAGATCTGCACGCCTAGATCGGCACATCCACGCTGGACCGGCCGCGCTCACAGCCCCTCCACACGAGAGCGCATTCACCTCGTCCCCTCTCCACGACGGCGATCCCCATGGCCGACGGAGCACACGTGGACCTGAACACACCATGACCGAGCGAGTGACAGAGCGTCTACTTTCCTTCACCGCTCCAACACACTGAACAGGGATGATCTCCAGCAAGCTCCCTGACCCTGGTTCTCCTCTCCAGTGGCCCACCCACGCACGGGACCCCGGCACACGCACTGGGGAGTTACGAGGACGGCGCACACCACGCACGGGACAAATACGGCTTTTCTGACCGCCTTCCTTCTGCTGCACACTGGTCCTTCAGGCTTGCTCGTTCACCTGAGGCACGCAGCTTGCTCACTGGATTTTATGGTCTTAGCCACGGCACACAAGGGAAATTCAGCGGTTTGCGGTTCCCGAGCGCTTTAAGGTTGTGCCTGCACCTAAAGCCAACACGCCAGTCCCTCTGCTCTCATCACAGCCGCCATGCAGCCTCGTCTTTTCTTCATGGCCGCTATTAATCCTTGCAGGACTTAATCGCGAGAGGAGCCAGTGACTAATTTTTCTTCTTATGATCTCCGCACGCGCAATGGGACAGCCCCTCGACGTCGCGGAGCAGCAAGCAATTTTTGCGCGGCTCAGGACGATTTTACAGCCCCTGCCGGCACTTACTATCCCTCCCCTCCCTCCCCCTCCGCCTGCAGCGAGCTTCTCCCACAGCTCGCTCACACAGATGGATTATCGAGGTCTCGGCCCCCTGCCGCGCCCTCTGGGGGGGGAGTGTGTGGCGGTTCAGTTAACCCCCACAACAGACTAAGGACAGACAACTCGCTACTCCTGGTTTTTTCCGCTACACTACTGAGACGTAATGTGCCATTCATGCCTTGTGATGTTAATGTTGCCTCTCATGCATTGTGTTCATGCGTCCTGTCCTTACTGTGACCTAGAGACTCAGATCAATATGTAGATGTGCCTGTTAACCTCTTTGTTCTGCACCTGGAGCAGAGTCTAGCAAATCTGCCTATTGTGATGTATGTCTCACAAATGCAAATATCTCATGCCTGTTCTGCAGTCCCTTTGATCAGACCAACTGCTGTGACACTGCCTTGATGTATTGTTTGAGTTGGGTATAAATACTGCACAGGTTCTGTAACACTTCCTCTCACTCACACACTTCAACCTCTGCTGCAGACACGCGCTCTGTGTCTCCATCTCTGAGAGCCAGAGGATCCCCATCCAGCCTGCACACACTTGGGCTGGAGAGGGAATCCCGTGACGGCGGTATGATATAATAAAACTCTACTTAAAACCCCAACAACGCCGCTTTATTTCATGCCGCTGCACTGGTGACCCGACGCTGAAACGAACACGCTGCCAGCGAACGCAACACCCGGCGGTGATTCTCCGACGACAAGCGAACGCGGCAGCCTGACTGATCTGCCCTCCCTTCTGCTTCAGGGAGACCTCAACGCGGAGTTTTCCAGGCGAAACTCCTCGGAGAACACCCACGACCGGGAAAGCTGAGCAACGTTTCATGGTGAGATCTGCACGCCTAGATCGGCACATCCACGCTGGACCGGCCGCGCTCACAGCCCCTCCACACGAGAGCGCATTCACCTCGTCCCCTCTCCACGACGGCGATCCCCATGGCCGACAGAGCACACGTGGACCTGAACGCACCATGACCGAGCGAGTGACAGAGCGTCTACTTTCCTTCACCGCTCCAACACACTGAACAGGGATGATCTCCAGCAAGCTCCCTGATCCTGGTTCTCCTCTCCAGCGGCCCACCCACGCACGGGACCCCGGCACACGCACTGGGGAGTTACGAGGACGGTGCACACCACGCACGGGACAAATACGGCTTTTCTGACCGCCTTCCTTCTGCTGCACACTGGCCCTTCAGGCTTGCTCGTTCACCTGAGGCACGCAGCTTGCTCACTGGATTTTATGGTCTTAGCCACGGCACACAAGGGAAATTCAGCGGTTTGCGGTTCCCGAGCGCTTTAAGGTTGTGCCTGCACCTAAAGCCAACACGCCAGTCCCTCTGCTCTCATCACAGCCGCCACGCAGCCTCGTCTTTTCTTCATGGCCGCTATTAATCCTTGCAGGACTTAATCGCGAGAGGAGCCAGTGACTAATTTTTCTTCTTGTGATCTCCGCACGCGCAATGGGACAGCCCCTCGACGTCGCGGAGCAGCAAGCAATTTTTGCGCGGCTCAGGACGATTTTACAGCCCCTGCCGGCACTTACTATCCCTCCCCTCCCTCCCCCTCCGCCTGCAGCGAGCTTCTCCCACAGCTCGCTCACACAGATGGATTATCGAGGTCTCGGCCCCCTGCCGCGCCCTCTGGGGGGGGGAGCGTGTGGCGGTTCAGTTAACCCCCACAACAGACTAAGGACAGACAACTCGCTACTCCTGGTTTTTTCCACTACACTACTGAGACGTAATGTGCCATTCATGCCTTGTGATGTTAATGTTGCCTCTCATGCATTGTGTTCATGCGTCCTGTCCTTACTGTGACCTAGAGACTCAGATCAATATGTAGATGTGCCTGTTAACCTCTTTGTTCTGCACCTGGAGCAGAGTCTAGCAAATCTGCCTATTGTGATGTATGTCTCACAAATGCAAATATCTCATGCCTGTTCTGCAGTCCCTTTGATCAGACCAACTGCTGTGACACTGCCTTGATGTATTGTTTGAGTTGGGTATAAATACTGCACAGGTTCTGTAACACTTCCTCTCACTCACACACTTCAACCTCTGCTGCAGACACGCACTCTGTGTCTCCATCTCTGAGAGCCAGAGGATCCCCATCCAGCCTGCACACACTTGGGCTGGAGAGGGGATCCCGTGACGGCGGTATGATATAATAAAACTCTACTTAAAACCCCAACAACGCCGCTTTATTTCATGCCGCTGCACATCTCACATATTTGCAATCACCCCCTGCATGTTTATATCACATAGATACTGTTTGGGTCAGTGTGACCCAGCAGTCAAACTGGAGGTAAAAGGGTGTCAGAAATGTCAGACTATTTCTTTCTTTGCACATTATTGCAACATATTTCACACACACACACACACACACACACACACAGGTGTTATGACTTTTGACGGGAACCATTTATGTTCTCGTGGGAAAACTCCACCCATATTCAGTGGACACTCAACAGGGGAGGGGCAAAACATATAAAAGCTTCTCTGCATGGGAGTCCTACCAACATTACACTGTCAGGCAGACCTTTACGAAATGAGCAGCAGAAGCAAAAGGATGACAGTCCAGGAGGCTCTGGAAGCCATCTTTGATCATGACAGTGAAATAGAGGAGGATGTGTCTGAAGATGAAGACTATCTTGAGCTAAATTCTGATTCTAATGATTCAGATTTTGAACCAGATGAGGGAATAGCTATTCCTGTTCCTCCAAGCAAGACATTTATGTCAAAAAATGGTGAAATACATTGGTCTTCATCCCCAAATGTGAGTCAGGCAAAACTGTCTGCAGAAAACATAATAAAGACAGTGCCAGGGCCCACTAGGATGGCAGTGACTCGTGTGACTGACATCAAGTCAGCTTTTGAGCTGGTCATGCCAGATTCAATACAGAAAATCATTCTGGAAATGACTAATCTAGAAGGGAGGCGTGTTTTTGGGAGAAGTGGAAGGAGCTGGACAAAACATATTTAGATACGTATTTGGGGCTCCTCATCCTGGCTGGGGTCTATAAATCGAAAGATGAATCAACAGCCAGTCTGTGGGATGCAGAGACAGGGAGGCCAATATTTCGAGCCACAATGTCTCTGGAGACTTTTCGCATTTTCTCCAGAGTAATCCGATTTGATAATCGAGAAACAAGGGCTGGTAGACGGGAGAGAGACAAGCTGGCAGCTATTAGGACAGTGTGGGACAAGTGGGTAGAGCAACTTCCACTACTCTATAACCCAGGCCCTAATATCACAGTAGATGAAAGGCTGGTGGCATTCAGAGGTCGCTGCCCATTTAGGCAATATATGCCTTCCAAACCAGCTAAATATGGAATAAAATTCTGGACAGCATGTGATGCAAACACCAGCTATGCATTGAACATGCAGGTTTACACTGGAAAGCCGGTTGGAGGAGCCCCAGAGAAGAATCAGGGCACAAGGGTAGTGCTCGACATGGCACAGGGTCTCAAGGGGCACAACATAACCTGTGACAATTTTTTCACAAACTACAACTTGGGTCAGGAGCTTCTGAAGAGAAAGCTCACAATTGTCGGAACTATCCGAAAGAACAGGGCTGAACTCCCTGCTGAGCTGCTGGTAATCAAGAACAGGACCCCTCAATCTTCCATGTTTGCCTTCACAGACATCACAGCCCTAGTGTCTTACTGCCCCAAAAAGGGAAAAAATGTTGTGCTCATGAGCACTCTGCACAAAAATGCTGAAATAAGCACAAGAGAGGACCAGAAACCAAGCATGATCCTGGATTACAATGCCACCAAAGGGGGGGGTGGGGCGATAGACAACTTGGACAAAATAACAGGGTCCTACAGCACCAAACGAATGACTGCGCGCTGGCCATTGGTCATCTTTTATAACATGATCGATGTAGCGGCCTACAACGCATTCGTCATTTGGACTGAGATCTTTCCTGACTGGAATGTGTCAAAGCTGTACAAGAGGCGCATCTCTCTCGAGGAGCTGGGGAAGGCGCTTGTGACACCGCACATCCAACGGAGGGAGCACCTGCCAAGGACCCCAGCCGCTGCAGCCACGGTGAGGGAGATCCAGGAGAGGACTGCACCAAGTACACCAGTGCGTGAGGTAAGTAAGTGTTTGTGTGTATATAAGTGTATGAGAGTGTGTTGTGTGTTTCTTGGGATCAGCAAAAAGACAGCATAGTAAAGTAATCATGGTCCTCTTGGTTCTAGGTTGCTGCTGAGGGGAAAAGAAAGAGGAAGAGGTGCCAGGTCTGCAGGCCATCTGATGATGTCAAGACAAGCATGGCCTGTGCGAAATGTGGAAAATTCATTTGCACAAAGCACAGTGTGATGACATGTCACTCATGTGCTGTGTCGAAGTAAAGACAGACAGACACACACACCTTGTTCATATTGTGTTATTTTGTTCATTAGTGGTTTACAAACAGTGCATGTATGTAAAACAAAATTTAAATGTTATGTTTCAATGTTATGTTTTATATGTTGGTCTTTCAAAAGTAATAAAGTGGTGAAACATAAAAAAAAATTTGAACATGTTTTTTTTTTTTTTTTAATGAAAAACGAGTGAATTATCGTAATTGAACCACTACCTATTAGAGGTGAGGAACACCAATGCACTAAATATTGATAGAATAGTTAGTAATGGAATTAGTAATGAAATATTAACAATGTTTGTTAGGATTTTTTTGGTTTTGGACATCTTTTGGATAATTAAACATGCACCGGGTCAAACTGACCCAGGAACACCATTGTTGTTCCTGACAAATGAACATAACAGGAGGGTTAATGAGTTCCTGTGCCTCCTCAGGGGTCTTGAAGATATGGGTTCTCCCTTTATATGTGACCAGCAGTCTTGCTGGATGAATCACTCCGTGACGAATCCCGAGGCTGCGCAGCTCTTTACGGGCGGGGTCAAACTGTTTCCTTAATTGTTGGATACCTGTGGCCAAATCTGGGTAGAACCGCACCTGATGATCCTGGTATTTGATTTCTCCTTTAGTACGCGCTGCGTTGGAGATCGTCATCTTGTCTCTGTAGTTGAGAAACTTCATAATCAGCGTCCTTGGTGGTGTCTTATTATCTCTCGGTGGGCCGATCCGGTGTGCGCTCTCCAAGACGACTGATGACTGCAGATCTGCGTTGTTCAGCGCTTCTGGAATCCACTTTTCCAAAAAGGAACATGCATCCTGTCCCTCCGTACTCTCCGGGAGGCCCACCAGCCTTAAATTATTCCGTCTCGACCGGGATTCTAAGTCCAGGACATTATCTTCCAGACGTTTATTTTTTAATTCCAATGTTTGGACCTTTAGTTGTAGGCTGGTGACGTCATCTTCAGCGTTGGAGATTTGGAGCTCCACCTGCGAAACTCGTTCCATACAGTCGCTTATTTCTTTTCTCATGGCTTCTATCGCTGCTATAATCCCATCAAACTTAGACGAAAAGTCTGCTCTCATAGCTCTGATAGCAGCAAGGACCACATTTGTTCCTTCGGCAGTCACCGCTCCGCCGCCAGCTCCGTCCTCAGCCATGGTCTCCGGAGATTTTTCTGCTTCGTCACGAGTGTGGAAGTCTGTTAATTTGGATTGTCTCGACGAATCAGTTTTTCCTCCACCTGATTTCACAGCCTTGGTTTTTACCATATCCGCGCCTAAATGCTAGGATAGGTTTTTGCTCCAATCGAGAGAGTTTTAGCCTATTTTTTATTATTAGGAGCAGGGCAGAGTGAAACACGTCTTCCTACGTGGCCGCCATAACCGGAAGTCCGCATTTTAGGCTTTTAATTACTCTTATTTTTTTCAGTGCCGATGGAAGAGTCAATCAGAGAAGAGCACAAATGGAGACCATACCTGTGACCGTCAGCCCAGAGCTACTCAGGACTCTAAGACAAGCAGGTGTGTCTGACGGGGCTGAACATGAGAAGTGTGGAGTTCATGACAGCGTCTATCACTGAGCACAATCCCAAACTGAAATTTCTGTCTTTTCCACTGTGATTACATCTGTCCATAAAAGAAGAAATTATGTATTACCTGCAAGAAAAATAAATGAAGAAATGTTGTATTGTCCTTAAGTGAACATGCTGCATGTTGAACACAAACAACTACAAGAAGAAGAAACCAACTTTATTGTCATTCAATCCATACAGCCAATCATGTACAGTAGAGCAAAATTATGTTTCTCTTATCTACAATGTTAATAACATCTAGAATCAGAGGGGCCACTGCCATGCAAGGCGCCGCTGCAAACAACTTTTTCCTTCCCCCATTCTATTATGCTGGGCACCAAGCTAGAAGGCGGGAAGTACCATTTTTTATATGGTCTTTGGTATGACCCGGCCGGGGCTTGAACCCCCGACCTCCCGGCTGTGGGGTGGATGCTCTGCCACTAGGCCAACACACTGGTGAGAAGGTATGATACAGCATCAATAAATAACAGAGTAAATTATAAGTTGTTTCCTGAGAACTTGAAACAAACCCACCCTCCATGTGTCCTTCCGCATTAACAGTTGAAAGAGTGAGCCCATTATTATAAATCACAGCTAATAACGTTCTGTATTTTGAGGTTCGGGGCCACGCTTTAAGCCCCGCAGCAATTCTCCGGTGGCCCTCCAGCTTGTTTTTATTCTCTGAACATCGCTTGAGTGCTCTGCTCTCTCCATCTCAGGCGTCTGAGATGACTAACTGGTCATTTAGGAAAAAACACCCATTAAGAAAAAAAAATCACTTCTTCTTCCTCTTCTGCGTCTGTGCTTCCTCCTCTCCTCCATCCTGCTCTATCATTTTAATAATTCAAATTTTTTTCAGGTGATTAGTAATTGTCTCAGCACCAAATCGCTCTGTCATTCTGTAATCCGAACTGTAGGCTACTGAGGGGGAATTTGCATCACCGTTTTAAATATCTGTATGTGCATGTCAGGGTTTTAATGTCAATCATAACCTTATTAACACAGCGCTCGGAGCAAGAGCAGCAGCAACGTCGCCATGAGTGACAGTGGTTTACACCCGCTAAAAACCCAGAAAAAGGCGACGCGTCTGACCTGCCGAGAGAGCATGTAACCCATTCAGACGTTGGGGTGTTTACGCGCCGCGGGTGATCATGCATGTCTAATGTTTGATTGTTGTACTTGTTTAAAGTGTTGCAGCTGTTTTATGGCGACATCTAACATCGTGTGTCGTTTTGTTCTACAGGAAGCAGCAGAGGCGACAGCGATAGAGGGAATGTAAGTTTATCGACTCCCTGGGCAAGACAGAAAATCATCCAGAATCACATTATAAAATCACTTCACTATTGTAGCAGCTATACTAAAGTTTAGTTGTTCTCAACTAGAAAAAATACCTTTATGGCACAAAACTGCTTAAAGTTAGTTTTAACTCTAATTTAATCATTTTGTGTTTGATGCAACGTGCAGTATTTTAGCCCTGAAATTTCCAAGGTGCAGTGCTGGTAGAGTAGCCAGACAGTGTACTCAAGTAAACGTAGTGTTACCTCTTATTCAGGTATAGGTAAGAGTAGTCCACCAAAAGTGAGTAGTGAGTTACGACTGTCCTCTCACCAATGAGTGAGGCTTTTCTTGAAAATCTGTAAGATTTTTCTTTTAAATTTAAGACACTTTTCTCTTAAATTTGCAACTTTTTCTTATAAATTTGTGACTTTTTTTCATGCAAACTTGCAAATTTTTACATATAAATTTTAGTTGTGCCATTTTTAATCGCATTTATCTCAATTAATTGCACAGGGTGAGTTGATTGTGATTTTTTTGCCATCAGCAGTATATGGGCAAGAGAAGAATGTGTCATGTTAATTGGGTGTTGTGCGATTAATCTCGCGTTATTCGATTAAATACAATTAGTTTGATTGTTATTAATTAGTGATTTTTCTTGTACATTTTTTATCTTTTTCCTCATACATTTATAACTTTTTTCTTCTTCATTTCCAACTATTTTAATCATATATTTGCCACTCTTTTCCTGTAAATTTGCATTTTGTGAAGTTTTTCCTCTTAGATATGTTTGTCAGCGTAAAATATAAACTAGCCACGTGCCGTCTAATATAACACAAATCATAGAAAGAATCAGCAAACAGTAATAAATTAAATATTTCCTAAACCACATAGTAGAACATTGATTTCAGAGCTGATGAGAGAAAAGTTTGAATTGCACTCACTTAAAATCAGCAAAACTAAGAATATCTCTGAGTAAGAGCAAATATACTGGAGTAAAAATACAGTTTTTTTTCTTTAAACATTTACTCAGATAAGTGTAACAAGTAGCTTGCGATAAAACTACTCACAAAAGCACAATTTAGTGAAAAAGTCACTTAATTACATGCACTCAGGTAATTGTAAATAGTTATTACCCACCCCTGATAAGGTGCAAATAGGAAAAAATAAAAGGTGCACTAGTCTATCTTAAAGCGCCTACACTATATGGACAAAAGTATTGGGCCACCTAATTTCTATTATGACGTCCCATTCTGAACCCATATGCATTCATATGGAGTCAGTTCCTCCTTTGCAGCTATAACAGTTTCCACTTTCCTGTAAAGGCTTTCAACAAGATTTTAGGGTGGATTTGTGGGAATGTTTGCCCATGACTCCTGAAGAGTATTTATGAGGTCAGACACTGACTTTGGACCAGAGGACCTGGATGGGATCGAGATTGGGACTCTGTGCAGGCCAGTCATGTTCTTCCACCCCAAACTCATCTAGCCACTGGGGTACAGTCATGCTGAAACAGAAAACGACCTTCCATAAATGTGTTACAAAGTTGGAAGTATAGAATTGTCCAAAAGTGTCTTGGTAAACACTTGAAATTCAGTGATTAAGAAGTGCACCCAATACTTGTGAGGTCAGGCTCCCCCAGAGACTGAGTGAAGTCAGGCTCTGGGGGAAAGTGACATTCACCCGGTCAAAGGTTAATATGCTATCAAAATAATTTTGGAAGCATTATTTTAAGGTGAACATCTTACATGGCCTCTCAGTTGAGGTGTTTCAGATACGTCCCACTGGGAGGAGACCCTGGGGCAGACCCAGGACTTGCTGGAGAGACTATGTCTCCCAGCTGGTCTGGGAACGCCTTGGTATCCTCTCTGAAGAGCTGGAGCAGGTGGCTGGGAAGAGGGAAGTCTGGGCTTCTCTGCTTGAACTGCTGCCTCCGCGACCCGAACCTCTGGAAAAGTGGTAGAAGATGGATGGATGGATCTTACATAGCGTTGCTTAATCCTGATTTATTCTTCCACGTCAAAATGACACTTTACCTCTGGCGTAGAGACGGACCATAAGCCATACCCATGCCGTAACCTGACGTGCATCTCTCCAGAAATGTAACTAACCATCATGGCGGTCTTTGTCTTCTCCTATGCATTTCCTGCTTCTTCTCAGCTCATTCTCCACAGAGCTTCTTTCAGAGCAAGTTGGATAAACAATGGACCGCATTGAAGAGAGACTAACCACGGACATTAGCGGATATGAACACTTGTGTGACTTGTCCCCACCCAAAGATGGTCAAATAGCAGTGATGGCGGTGGTTCAGTCTTCATACATACCATGACGTAGTCTCTTTTCTCAATTTTTTTTCACCACTTAATCTGTTCAGGTTGGGGGGGGGGGGTGGCAGTGAGAGGAAGGTACACCCTGGACAGATCGCCAGTCCATCAGAGGGCCAACACAGAGAGACAGACAACCGTTGTCACGCTCACGCCTAAGGGCAGTTTATCCCCAGTTGATGCCAATTAACCTAACATGGTTGTTTTGGGGCTGTGGGAGGAAACCAGTGTACCTAGCGACAACCCACGCAGAAATGCCGAGAACATGGAAACTCTACACAGATAGGTCCCCAGCTGGCCAGCTCTTGCTTTCGAACCCAGGACCTTCTTGCTGTGAGGCGACAGCGCTAACCACTGCCCCACCAAGCTGCCGCAGTGAAAGTTGCTGCTGTTCAACATTTATTAGCTCCATTTCATCACAGTCCGCTCATTGGTTGTCGCCATTGTTTGGATAAACAAAAACACACAAACAAAATCACTCAAAATACTAGCAGAGAAAGCTGTTTTGGCAGTGCAACAATGCTGTATCTATCTATAAATTCAAGGGATCTCTGTCTGTTTGTGTGTGTGTGTTTTCCTCAGATATCTCTCAAACCGTTCCTCAGACTGGCCTAAGGTTTTATATGTGGTTTCCTGAGGTTACGAGGGTGTGCATCCCCAAATATGGAGTCACTCAGTCAAAATATGTAATTTTTATCAATAAAAGTTTAGCCACCACTCTGTGACCGCTGTGTCTTCATGTCCTGGCTTCAAGACGTGTGGGCAGGGTTTCGGATTGACTCCGTACTTATTGGACAATACGCGGCATCACAACCTATCAGTCACCACAGTGTTTCCTGGACAAAACAAGGAAGTGAACAATGACAAATATGACTAAAAAAGATAATACTGAAGATTTAATGCTTAAAAAAATTATACCATAAAGGTGCCGTGATTGCATTGATCTTAAGGATAATTCGGCATATGTGGAGAACATGAGGTGCGCAAGCAGACAGGGCGGAGCATCAGTGGGGACCCGGGTCTGACAAAGAATACCGGTGTATCAACAGAGAACATGCCAGAAGAAGCAGCAACATTACCAGGCGGACCATGGTCCTTCGCGGGGAGGCACGCCCAGCCTGCCCAGTCAGTAGTAGACGGGAGTACCTGCTTCTGCTTCACCCGTGTGCGCAGGACTGAGAGTCCCTCCTCCCGCGCAAGTATCTAAAAATTAAAAACTTAATACTGCCATAATTGTGGAGTGGAATGGCCAGAATGACTTAACGACCAAACGCAGGACACAAAAACACCCAAATAATGAAATAAATCACTTTTTAGTTAAAATATTTATTGGCAAATGGGTAACACTGATGGAACAGTTGCAGTCAAACGGGTCCTTCTGCTGTTAATAATAATAGATTGATAGATGTACTTTATTGATGTTGGGTGTTTTGTAGTCAATTTGGTTGATTACAGTTAAAAAAACTTTTAATAACAAAATATTGCTAAAATATAAAATGATGCACTACAATGGGTCTCAAATATTTGCAAATGTGTCCTGTAATAGTACTGCATGAGTTTATTGACGATACACAAAAGAAATTCAACATTATACTGAACTCCATCACTGGACAGTGATATAAACTAAAATAATTATAAAGATGACTGAACAACTCCCATTCCCCAAAGTACAAGATACACTATTATGAATGTAAGTGATAAAGGATCAGACAAATAAGTGATCTGACAAACAAATAAACAAGGGATCTGAAACAGTTGCTAATATTGGATGTCCCATTCATTTTCAATATTTAGGTATTCTGTAATTAATATTAACACAGTCAAATAAATCTTAGTGCCATTTAGTCCCTTTTTAACATGTGATTGCCTACATATAGGCTACACCTCTTTGTATTCCACTTTCAAACACAGCTTATATTTGGGCCTGGAAAGCCTGATTTGGATACCTGTTTCAGACAGGAATACTTGGTTCTACGGGCATGCACTAGTAGGTATAAATGCTGACAGCGGCATAGGCCACGGTAGGAGTCAGAAGTATAATTCACGTTTTAGCCAAGTCTGTCTTAACAACACAAAATATTTCATGTCCTTTTAATGTCTCGGGACCTGACTACTTTGTAGTGTATGCCACATTGGAGGGAAAAATATCTCAACTTGACGCTCAGGAAATTGTCTAATGCTCATTAGTGAAAACAGGTGCAGGCTAAGATACTGTACCATCATTATTAGTAAGTACTTCCTACCCACATTATTTTATGTACCTCAGTACAACTATTATGAATTCAACCTCTACAAATGTTAGTCTGTTGGCAGTCCTCTACAGAATACTACAATGCAGTACACCACTAATTATGTGTGTTCATATTGCTAAAAACACATATCACAGTCATTTTACAAGCAATTGAATAAAAACAATTTAAGAATGTGTCTTTCTAGTTTTTGACAGTTTATACAATTAATGATGAGCCTGGAAACTAATAATGGAAACAATAAAAGATCATCTTATTTTGATGGCATATTTATTAATTATTCGGGATTGTTAAACAAAACATTTGTGCTCTGTTTCCCCTCAGGATGACGAAGACCCTGGGATGCTGCACGTGGTTCATTTAGGGATGGTCTGAAACCACTAACGAACATCAGATAAGACTTTATTGATCCCAGCGGGAGACAGAAGAAACAAAGCATCAGTCCAATAACACACAGTAGACTTACCACACACATCATCTGAAAAATTATCAAATATTCTAGCTGTTGTTTTATGTGTGTGAATTTCAGCCCAGTTAAAACCCCGTTTTATTTTCACTGAAGTCTACAGCAAATGAGCCTTAAAAGAAAACAGTTACACCAGGTTCTTCTTTTTAAAAACATGACAGAAAAAACATTTTCAGCCTCACCATTAATCAGCCTGCTGACAAAATAAAGACTTCCTTTATTCATCCATCACCACTGATATTGGTTGCTGCAGCTTCCACCGCTCCTGTGTGTAGATGTGAGTGTGCATGCGCGTGTGTGTTGGCCGAGATTACGGGGCCGCAGTTTTTATTCATGAACGGGAGCCAACCAGCGACTTTAAAGCATCGCGCGGAGCCCCTTTCCTGAACAGCAGCCATAGCCGTGTCAGAGCTGTCGACGTGCTGCTCTCGCCGACTAATCTGACAGCGCCGCACGAGCCCTAATCCCTCACTGTATCGTAATCTATTTACTTTGCATTCTAAGAGGATTTCCACCAAAAAATATACAAGAAGTGATGTTGGAAATGGACAGAAGATCAGCGAGGATGCTTTTCTGCTCCTCTTTTTTTGTTTGTTTGTTTTGTTAGCTTTAAAAAAAAATTCATTGTATGTTTTTGGGGGAGTCAATCCCCTGCGAAAGGGATGGGTGAAAGGAATTACATTTCTGACTGATACTAATACTTCTCTTATGTAAACATCAAAATGTTATATTTCCCCTCCAATGATACAGTCACACTGCAGAGGCAGCTGGAGATACGTGGCATCTGTCGCTGCCTTTAGTGCATCTCTTGACACGTTTATAATTTACAAACCAAGGCTGCATTATCTCCCGATTGTTTGACTTGACAGCTTGAATAAAAAGCTGCAAAATTTGCTTAACAGGCGAGCACGGGTTCCCCCCATTCCCAGCGATGGGGCCTACACAGTCTTCTTTTTTTTGGATATGCAAGCAGTGAAATCTCATAACACAAATGAAATTTCATAATGCAGGAAACAAAGTAGGAGACCAAACACTCTCCTCAGTCACCCTTTGAGCAATTATGTCAGCTCTGTGAAATCCTAAATAGTTCTGCTTCATTTAAAATGTGGCCAGCAGCTTCATTGTAAAAACACCGCCCTGTGCTCGAATCATCCGAGATGACTTGCAGAGATAGGCTTATTAGTGGTATTAACATACTGCGCGGCATGCTGGAGCTGCGAAGCGGCCTTGTTAACATTTGGAAATGAATCAAGCCTCCAGCACTTGCTATTATCCAGGTTATCTGCTGTTTTTTTTTTCTTCTTTTTTTATCCCCTCTCCTCTGTGCAACAGCTGTGCAGTGTTTCTTCTAATGATGGCCCTGATTGGACTGATACACGTGCTCTCAAGGGGGACGATTATACGATTTATAGATTTGTTTCTGATCTCCACCAGTCAAATCCTCCAAAATACTATAGAAAAATATGTCAGGACCATTACAGACATCAAAGAGACAATTTTACTTACAAAACCATGTAATTCCCAGGAAGAAAAGTAAAGAACAGGGTTGAGGTTCTTGTTTTTTTGTTCTTAATTCAATCACTGAGATGAAAATTTGCATACAGATCACACTACAATTGCTTTTTCAAGAAAAGTACTTAATTATAGCACTGTGTATTCATATTAAATATCTGTTTTTGCTCCCTGAAAACGTAATCAGTACATTTTGGTATTAATAATAATAACAGGCTGTGTTACTGCCTCACACTGAGGTCAGAATAGCTCAGATTTCTGCAGCTAAATGTTTGGTTCATGGGCAAAAACTTATGCAAACTGAGACCTAAGCATGCTGAACATCATTTTATCAGCCTAATACTCTTACTGTATGAATTTATTTTAGAAGGGATTGGGGTATTAATTGGGTGGTGATCAAAACTGTTCAGTGTAGGGATATGTTTATAGTAGAGCTGGGATTTTTGTTTTTATTTGTTATTTAACCTTTATTTATACAGGGTAGTTCCATTGAGAGGCAACCTCTCTTTTTCAAGGACGCCCTGTTCACACTCACACAGTTCCACATTCACACCAGGAAGCTGACCAGTACAACCACAGACTGACCTGTGGCCACTGAGCAGCTCCACTGGAGCAGTTGAGGTTAAGGGCCTTGCTCAAGGGCACCACAGTGAGGTTAAGGTGGGTGGGGCAAACACTGCTATGTTATCTGTCCCACCTAGATCTGATCCTGCCAGTGCAGGGATCGAACCAGTCCACATCTCTAACCATTAGGCCACCACTGCCCTAAAGAATTAACACATTCACTTTTTTGATTAATGTGGGCCAATTAATAAATTTAAAGAATTGACACTGTCACGTTACTTCCTGAGGTGGTGTCGGCAGTGGTGACTGATTTGTCTCAGCAGCTGGCTTAGCTTAAAAGAAGAGTATTCATAGTTTTCGATCACGTGACTTCCGGTGGGGTCAAATAAGATTGCCGGCCATGTTGGAGGGGATAATCATGGAGCCAAATGGAACCCAAAAAATTTGAAAATGTCCGAAATTTATTATGAAACTCTTGATAATGACAGACAGCAGTATGATGACAAATTAGGTTTAATTGAGAAGCAGGACCCCTATCTCGTTCCAAAGCAAAACTGGCCAAAAGACACTGAGAAGTGGCCTAGCATCACCTGTACAGACACGTACAAAGTTAAATATATTTCTTGGATCTTCATAACACTTATCATGCATGTTTATCCACATCAGTCCATAAATTATTCACAGAGCCTTCAACTTAATTTCTCTTGTTTGTTTTTCTCTGTTTTTGCTCTTAGTTTTTTGATATGTGATCTAATTTGATTTAGCATTAGCTAAAGGCCAGTTTCATTCAGCACACTCACCTGTCCAGGTGATTTCAGATGAAGTTAGACATCGTTGTCTTGGTGTCTAATCATTATCCCTTATTGATAACAATAAGCAGTTGATTTGTAGACTCCCAGCTACTTGTAATAATCCTCAAAGCCACAGGCTGATTAGCCGGTGTTCTGACATTTTGTCATCAGAACAACAAACCTTGGGTTACTACTCCATCATTTTCTTCAGTTGTTGTTCAGAAGAATTAAGACTTCCCAAGTGAGTGACGCTCTTGAATGTTGGTGAAGTCTGGATCTCAGCATCATTCTCGAAAAGCCTTAACTCCAGCTATGGTTAGCTTTAGCAGCTAGCTTGTTCCAGCACGGAGTGTCCCGGCTTTGCTGGTTTCCTGCCAGCAAAGGGCTCACCTTCTTTCACAGGAAGTGAGCAGGATCCAGGTGTGGTGAACACACTTCGCCCTCGGTCCTTGTACGGAGGTCTAATTAGCTGCAATGATTAGAAGCACCTGCGTAACTGAGCGGAAGGAGACATTTTCTGTCTCGCCATAGACAAGGAGTATGGAGGACTAAACAGTGATTGGGGTCTTCATAATATCCTGTAGCTTGAAAATGTGGGACTTAAGTTGGCTCGGACAGATCCCCAATTGGTCCCGTTAGACGAACAAATATGTCTGTTTAGCTCTGTGTGTGCATGTGTGCGGCTGGCAGCAGCTGAGCTGATCAGAACAGGGAGCTAATGAATCTGTGAAAATGTCCATAGGGTATCACAGACTCTTCAACAATATTATTAGTCTTACACATGTGGACAAAATTGTTGGTACCCCTCTGTTAATGAAAGAAAAAACCCACAATGGTCACAGAAATAACTTGAATCTGACAAAAGTGGTAATAAATAAAAATTCTATGAAAATTAACCAATGAAAATCAGACAATGCTTTTGAATTGTGGTTCAACAGAATTATTTTAAAAAACAAACTCATGAAACAGGCCTGGACAAAAATGATGGTACCCCTAGAAAAGATTGAAAATAATGAGACCATAGGGACATGTTCAACCAAGATGTGTCCTCTAATTAACATCACAGGTGTCTACAAACTTGTAATCAGTCAGTCGGCCTATTTAAAGGGTGACAAGTAGTCACTGTGCTGTTTGTTGACATGGTGTGTACCACACTCAACATGGACCAGAGGAAGCAAAGGAGAGAGTTGTCTCAGGAGATTAGAAAGAAAATTATAGACAAGCATGTTAAAGGTAAAGGCTATAAGACCATCTCCAAGCAGCTTGATGTTCCTGTGACTACAGTTGCACATATTATTCAGAAATTTAAGATCCACGGGACTGTAGCCAGCCTCCCTGGACGTGGCCGCAGGAGGAAACTTGATGAAAAATGGAAGAGACGGATAATACGAATGGTAACAAAAGAGCCCAGAACAACCTCTAAACACATTCATGGTGAACTCCAAGGTCAAGGTACATCAGTGTCAGATCGCACCATCCGTCGTTGTTTGAGCCAAAGTGGACTTCATGGGAGACGACCAAGGAGGACACCACTGTTGAAAACAAATCATAAAAAAGCCAGACTGGAATTTGCCAAACTGCATGTTGACAAGCCACAAAGCTTCTGGGAGAATGTCCTATGGACAGACGAGACAAAACTGGAACTTTTGGGCAAGGAAAATCAGCTCTATGTTCACAGACACAAAAATGAAGCATACCAAGAAAAGAACACTGTCCCTACTGTGAAACATGGAGGAGGTTCTGTTATGTTCTGGGGCTGCTTTGCTGCATCTGGCACAGGGTGTCTTGAATCTGTGCAGGGTACAATGAAATCTCAAGACTATCAAGGTATTCTAGAGAGAAATGTGCTGCCCAGTGTCAGACAGCTTGGTCTCAGTCGCAGGTCATGGGTCTTGCAACAGGATAATGACCCAAAACACACAGCTAAAAACACTCAAGAATGGCTAAGAGCAAAACATTGGACTATTCTAAAGTGGCCTTCTATGAGCCCTGATCTAAATCCTATTGAACATCTGTGGAAGGAGCTGAAACATGCCGTCTGGAGAAGGCACCCTTCAAACCTGAGACAACTGGAGCAGTTTGTTCATGAGGAGTGGGTCAAAATACCTGCTGAGAGGTGCAGAAGTCTCATTGATAGTTATCGTTTGATTGCAGTGATTGCCTCAAAAGGTTGTGCAACAAAATATTAAGTTAAGAGTACCATCATTTTATACTGAATCCTAAACTGTTTTTGTTGGGTCTGTACCCAGAAAAGCATAATTTTAATAAAAGTGAAAGAACATTCATAGACCTCAGTTTGCTTAATGCCAAAAAATGTATTGCACTATTATGGAAAAAGACTCATAGACCAGATGTGACTCAGTGGTTAAGACAGATGTTAACAAACCTTCCATTAGAAAGAATAACATATATACTGAAATCAAAGGAAATTGTGTTTGAGAATATATGGAGACCTTTTATTGATTATGTAAAAAATTTAAACATAACTCTTGAAGAAGAAGGTGAATGATGTGTGTGGACCTTGTAAATTCCAAACTGGTGAACATAATATGTATACTTATGTATTGGATTGTCTAGACTAAACAGAGGAGCATTGTTGAAGACTTGATTTTGTTGGTGGTTGTTGGTGTTTTTAGTGCATTTTTTTTTTTTTTTGTAGTACTTTAGCGTTAGTGTTTGATTGTTTGTATCATGTTTGTTAAAAAAAAAAAAAGGTTCAATAAAGATATTGTGGAAAAAAAAAAAAGAGTACCATCATTTTTGTCCAGGCCTGTTTCATGAGTTTGTTTTTTAAAATAATTCTGTTGAACCACAATTCAAAAGCACTGTCTGATTTTCATTGGTTAATTTTCATAGAATTTTTATTTATTACCACTTTTGTCAGATTCAAGTTATTTCTGTGACCATTGTGGGTTTTTTTTTTTCATTAACAGAAGGGTACCAACAATTTTGTCCACGGCTGTATTTCTACAAAGCTATTACAAAATGGTCCCCCGCCCCCCCCCCCCCCCGTTGGAATACAAGAAAGGTGCCACATCAGCTCTACTAATGTTAATAGGAGAAAGTCAAATTCTCCTCCGTTTCTCTGATAGTTCCTGAGCTGCTTCGCCCTGCTTCAAAATAATTGCAGGTAATCAATAAAACAACACTTTCTCCTTCCCACCAGTGTTTGTACAACCAATTATTCCACAGTAGTGCACTATATTTACATAAATTTTTGCTTTAATGGAATAGAATTCCCCTGCAACTTCTCTCTCAACATGGCCGTCCATATAGCGACTGGCAGCCAGCCATGTGACGTCATCTTAAAACTATGAATAGGTCTTGTTTTTTGGCGTTTAAATTTACACCCACTAAACTGATCCTCTGGTACTCAGGGCCACCTCATCCTCATCCCACTTAAAGCACGCACACATACGCACACCTGACGTAGCATCACTGATTGGGGCTGCTCACTCAAAAGTATGGAAAAAGAGGTTGAGTTTCTGTCAGTGAGCAGAGAAAAACACACACTCCAATATAAAGTGAATAAAAACTTCTAACTCACCATTAAGGCCTGGACCTCTGGTAATCAATTAAGAATTGCTCCATTTTTTGTACTTTTAAGGGTTGAGCTAATTAGGAAAGTGACCTTAAGTAGAAGCACTGACTTCTTCTTTGACAGTTTCAAAATAAAACAGGAACTGTAACAACAATATTAAAAAAATGGTAGTTTTGCAGAGAAATCGACTTCCTCTTATAATGAACTGAAAAAGAATATCACAAATTGCTATCATAAATTCTATTTTTTTAAATGAATATACATTCATGATTATCAAGCATTTTATGTTGCTCTAGCGATATTGCTATTGAATAAGAGTCACAAGTATGTTCAGTGAATAAAAATGCAGTTAAAATTTGCTAAAGTATACTTCTTTTTCATTGATTCTTTTATGCAAGTTTAGCAGTTAATCGCAAGTTTGAAAAATGTGCAGTTATTTAAATAAATTTCAATCAATGCACAGTCCTAGTTAATACGGTTAATTTGAGTCTTTAGAAGGGACCTCTTTATTTGATATGAGTTTGTATGCCAGATTTATCCATACAAACTCACTTTCATCTATTGTTCTTGGTAGGCTTATAGTTTAAAAATATTACACAACAGCAGGACTGTATTTGCAGGGGGAACACCCATTTAAACCTTTAATTCATTAGATTTTTCAGTTTTCATGAATTGGTGAACATTAAAATTAAGATTAAAGTTGATTTAAAACAACTATCTGAAAATGTTAACTGAGATGGCTGTTGAGTTCCTCGAAGGACTTTTGTCTCATAATCTAAATCTAAGCATCTATATATTTTACCTTAAAATACATAGTAGTTTTTTTTTCCCTTATTGGGAGATATAAATCTTTATTTTTATTTCCTGTTGTAACTTGTTTACAAGAGTTATTTTTCCTAATGAGGCAAACAACTGATTGTTTCTCAGGATTCAAAGGTTAAAGGTCCCAGGTAAACGTCCCAATTCTAGATGTTTTAGCTTAGTTGCCTCCCCCTGGACTCTGCAGCCAAAGTTTTTCAGTGAAGAACAAATTAAGTGAAAAAGGAAATGTGGGCAGCATGTCAGGAGACAACATTGTCTGTGGGGAAACTCTAAAGCCTGCAGGCCAACGAGCCTCCATTAAGCTCTCCAGAGTCGGGGGGGGGGGGGTGCTGCAGAGGGAAGACAAGCCACAACTTGGGATGATGGGTCTGCTGCATCCTTTCCAGATGAGATAATGCGAGCCCTCTTTAGATTCCTCTCTAATCCATTCCTCCGTACTGTGACGCAGCTGATCAACAGGGAAGGAGACGAGGAAGTGAGGCTGTCATCAGGAGGAGAAGAACCATCAGCTGAAGTCTGATATGAGGAGCAGAAAACAGAGAGAGCTGCTTTCACCAGTCTCTGGTCTGATTTCCCATCAGCTGCCTCAAATAAGGAAAGAGAGGAGGACGTGTGTGACTGCTCCACTGATCTCTGAGAAGCAGAAAAGCCTCCGATGATTTAATTTACTGGTCTACAGTTAAAGAACTTCAGAGCAGTGTGGGGGTCTGGTCTACTGGTCTCCTCATTTAGACAATGGAGGAATCTGGTGCCAAAAAATCTTCAACTCTGATAGTTCACTGTACCAATTAGATACATCCACACATGAGAAGATCAATGTGTTTTTGTGTTTTTTAAATGAAATACTAGGACAGTAACTGTTGGTATGGAGTGAGCGCACGTCTGCTAATTCTGTTTCCTCCAGTGATTGAACTCTTATTTTACTTGTACTGTTAGCATGAAGAAATATGACAAATATTGTGTTTATTACCACATGATTGGACTCTGTCTCCTTCCCAAAAGACTCCTAACTTTGGCAGTGAACTTTGTTTTTCATCAGTGCCTTCATATCTCATTAGGTCAAATAGTAAAAGAGATGTTTTAGCCAAAATCTGGTCAATAAGTTGGGCTAGTTTTTGAGAAATTTGTCATTATTTGTGTAAATTGGTGCCTTTTTCATAAGTGTGTGATTTTTTTTTTCTTGTAAACCAGGCTAACTTTATTATCATTCAAGCCATACACAGTCACACAAAATGACATTTCTCCTATGTTTTTCACACCCTAGTCATGCAAGGCACTGCCACAACCATGTTTTTGAATTGTGGGAGGAAACCCAGCTAGCATGGGGAGAACATGCAATCTCCACGCAGATGGGCACATGGTGGTCTTGAACTGGAATCAAACCCAAGTTCAATCCCAGACCCTCTTGCTGTGAGGCTATAGTGTTAACCACTGTGGTGGCTTAAAGGTAGAGCATCCACCCCACAACCAGGAGGTCGGGGTTCACATCCCGCCCAGGTCATACCAAAGACCATATAAAAATGGAACTTCCTGCCATCCAGCTTGGTGCTCAGCAAAAATGGAACGGAGGAGGGAAATGTGGGCAGCAGTGGCTCAGGAGGTAGAGCGGGTTGTCTAATAACCAGACAGTTGGCGGTTCGAATCCTGCTCCCCAGCCATCCTGCCGTTGTGTCCCTGGGCAAGACACCTTACCCACTTGCCTCCAGTGTCCATGACACTGGGTACGAATGTGTATAAATGTTCGGTAGTGGTCAGAGAGGATGTTGGCACGGATTGGCAGCCATGTTTCCGTCAGTCTGCCCCAGGGCAGCTTTGGCTACAGTAGTAGCTTACCACTATCATTGTCTGTCTGGAGTGAATGAATAATGAACTGTAGTACCGTAAGCGCTTTGAAATGTCACCTGACATGTAAAGCGCCATATAAATCTAATCCATCATTATTATTATTATTATGATCCTCTATGCAGCTTTATCGCTATCTTGATACTTTCCCTTAAATTGGAGGGAAACGTTTTTGTAAATTTAAGATTTTTTTTCCTCAAAAATGTGCAGCCCAAAGTTGTAGACCTCTACTCAGTAATTGTGACATTGGACTTTGTGTATGATTGGTCTTATGTACCCCTCCATGGATCGCCAACTTATCGTAGTGGAGGTGTGTGTGTGCCCAAATTATCCCAGAAGCTGTGTTGTCAGGTCAGCTTGTCTCTGGTTGGGTTTCCCAAGACAAATTGGTCCTGGGTGAAGGGCCAGACTAAGAACAGTCCAGTCGATCCCCATAAAAAAGGTTACAATAAGGATCGTGTTTACCCTGCCCAGTATGGGGTTAATGGAGCCCTGTCCTGGAGCCTGGACGGGGGAGTTGCAAGCGCCCAGTGACCAGGTTTCTTCCCATAAGACCTGAATCAGAATCAGAATCAGAAAAGATTTATTGCCAAGTACATTAACAGATCACTGATAACATACGAGAGAATTTGACTTGACACAGAAAATGAACCTGCATTTCCAGTGACGCGGGGCTCAGCCTGACTGAGCAACATGGGTCCACCCTCCAGTGAGTTCACCACCTGCAGGAGGGCTCATGGTGCGATGTGAATTGGGTGGCAGTCTGGGCTTCTTTGCTTAATGTTTCTGCTACCCAAACCGATGGATGGATGGAGGGAGGGTCGATCTGATATGTGCAAATGCAGCCTAAGGGCGCATTCACACATTCACTGTTTGGTCCAGATCAAAGGACTATCCACGGATAGTTCAGTTTGTTTGGTGCCGTCTGAATGCGTGTTCAAACTCTGGTGCGCACCAAACAAGCGAAGTCTGGTCCTCTTGAAAACAGGAGTCTTGGTTCACTTGCAAACGAAGTCTGGTGTGCTTCACTTGCAGTGGGAATGCAAACAGACTATCCAGCAGACCAAAGGGCGGAAGTGCCTCTCGGTGTTTGTGTAACCATAGCAACACATAGTCTGAGAAGAGGAAATGCTGTTTACCGTAGTACATTTTGGGTAGAAAATAACAATAAAGACAACTGTGTGGATCCAAGAAATCCTTCTACTAGAGAAAGTCGAGGAGAAAAGTTAAAAAATGTCTTGTTTGTGGCAGACAAACAACCCGGCTGAAGGGAACGGATTTCCATTTTTGGTCTTGGCCAATCGATGAGCCAGATTTTTCTTCTTCACCGAGATTTTTTCCTCTTGGTCAGTGGTGGTTTCAGCTACAGCGCCCCAAATGAGCAGTTGTTGTAACTGCATGACATCCAGGCAGTTTGGTCCGCTGCAGTGTGAATGCAAACCAAACCAAACTAAGGTGCAAAAATTCTCGGCATTCCCCGCCCAATTGAACCGAGAACCCAGACTATCCTGGTGTGAATGCAGCCTATGATGTCCTACTGTTTTGCACCATATACAGTATATTGGAGATGGATATAATTATGCTGTAGTCGCCCATTATTTTACAAGGTTATGAATTAAATCCTTGAGCTAAGCATAGTTGCATGCAAAAGTTTGAGCACCTCTTGATAAACAGCATATTTGGTATTTTTTGTTTTTTAAATTGGTCTAAAAATTTGTCAAGTACCCAGACTTGCACTTTACAACTGTGTTTTTTTTTTCATTAAATAAAAAGTAATTATATATTAATGTTTGCTGGTAATATTGTATTTTTCCCCTAGAGACCGTGTTGATGTCTTTTCAGTTAAAAAAAAGGCAGGGTGGCCAAATTTCTGCATACCACTGCCATGTTCAGTTTTGAAACCAGATTCAAAGAGACAAGGACAGGAAAGAGGGGGGAAATTGCAAACTCAAATACAAGCAGTGCGTCAATTACGATTAGATTTATCCAGGAACATAATGTGTAAAAAAAAAAAAAAAAAAAAAAAAAAAAAAAAAATATATATATATATATATATATATATATATATATATATATATATATATATATATATATATATATATATATACGTATATATCAGTTTTATTCAGTGTGATGCAATGTCAGCAACTGAGGTTGTAAACTCATGTCAGTGTTGATGTGTGTTGATTCCCACTTATTTATATAAAGCTGGATTTTTTTACAGCCAGGCATCAACATAGGCTGAACATTAAGGTGAGTTCTTTTCTCATGGAGGCTACTTCTGGACGGAGAAGTTGGGCGAGCTTTGGCATGATCGACTTGAAGTATGTACGGAAGACAAGATGGCTGCGCCCATGTCTGGTGCATCAGCAGTACTGTAAAATGTAATATTTGTTAGCACTTCTGTTTTATGTCTCTTCTAGTCCATGCTACACTCGTGACTGCCCAGCTTCTATCTCTGAACATGTTGCTATGTTGATTTTTATATGCACATTATCACATAATCTGTTGTGTTGAGGGGACATTGCTAGCAATGGTGAGGGTAGACCATTCCCCCTCTTCCTACAATGAAAAAAAGAGAAAGTAACTAATGTGAAGTGCAACCTACAGTTTAAAAGTTGAATAGCAAAAGATCAGGTTAGATTAGTCAAATGATCTGTTGTTAGATTTCCTGAATACACATCAGTGACCTTGGTTTTCCTGGTTTTTGTCATTGAACGTGGTAGACTGATGTGATGTCATTTCATCAGCTGGTCTTTGATGTCAGACAGAAAGGGAACGTGGTATTAGACAGAACGTACATTTATGGCATTTCCACATTATCTGTCACTTTCAGACCGAGAAGCTAAATTCCTTTTTACTTAATCTACATTTGGCAGCTTTGTCAGTTATTTTAAAACATGCAGTTTTCTCACCCTTTCCAGTGATAATCTTAGCTGAATTTAACTGTTGTTTAGAGGATTGGGAACATTATCTTTTCCACAAATTTTGGGTGAAATGATGTACGTAGCTTCCTGGTCTCAGATGCAAGGTCAGTGCAGAAGGGTTTTAATCCTGCACATCTTGTATGACAGCTTTCAGCCACCATGACACTTTCTGATGAGTTTATCCCTTTAATCGCTCAATTTAGAACATATGAGAACTCAAGATATTTTTTTTATGAATCACAGTCAAATTTAATGCCCAGCAGAGCGTTTCTTATTGGCTCTCTGCCTATGAGCATAGTTTCCATTCACCTCTGGGTTCAAACTTGCACAAATAGCAATGGTTGAAAAGCTCAACTTGATGCTTCATATCAGGATTTTGTAAACCAGTCGGTGACATAGCTGTGATTGAACCAGGTTTTTTAAGCAAATAGCAGCAGTTAGTGGGGTGTTGCGCTGGTTTGTGTTTGTATTTGTTGGTCTGTAAGGCTTAAGAACCTGTTTTACATTGTAATATACTGTATCTCACTACAGTTTAACCCTGCAGATTGTTGTATATGTACATTTGTAGTTGCTCCCAAAGCCAAAGGACACCTTGGCTTCTGACGAAATGCGTGAGAACAGGCCAATTTTGAACATAATTAGCTTTATTTTTATCAGTTTGACACCTTCATTGCATATGAATAAATGTTAGCATGCTAAGATTATTCCTTTATGATTTAGTATCTTTTGTACTTATTTACAAGCTTTACAATGATATGCATGACTTATTTGGTAGGGTTCTTTTTTGTAAAAGATACAAATAAGCAACAGTACAAGTACCATGTTAGGGTTGTTGTTTGCTGTTACTTTAGTATTTAGCTTATTACTTCTAAATACCAACCCTCATTCTTCAGTGTGATGAACATACTTTTAAAACTTTCAAATTAAGTTTTTATGTGACATTCTTTTACCGTTTAATGTCTATTAACCTGTCAGGTTCCGGTCCAGCTAGAAAGCTGCATAAGTGTTTTGGTGTCTTCTCGTAAAAAGAGATCCTCCACCAAAGTGACCACAGTCGTCTACCCGACATAAAGAGGTGACCAAATCTCCCAGCACACTTCAGGATCAGGTAACCAGAGCTCGCCTTTCACTTCCACAAGAAAGCAGCACTGACAAAACTCTGTGTTTCAGCTAGATAACACTTTGTCCTCCGTCTGTCCTCTGCTGAACTAAGCAGTCAGCGTTCAAACCTACGAGGAATTTCATGAATGCTCTCAGCGCTTTTGTGCTGTAGGGGTGACTAAGCTGCTGCCACTCCAGCAGCACGGAATCAAATATGAAATCCCCCAGTGGCACTCCTGGTGTTTTTGAGTTTGGAACAACAGGCTCTAGTGGTACACCAAATAAAAATCAACAGCAGCTACCAGTTTTACCTGATCATTAATTTTAAAAAAAGATGCAAGAATTGAAAGGAAGGAAGCCAAGGCCTTGCCTGACAAAGCGGAGAAACCTGAGACGATGGCCCGGACTACACCCATGTTGGTGTACAGTTGACCCCAGATCAACCTCTCAGGTAAATATAATCCTCCTCTGCATCGCCCTTCACTCCTCATACCAGCCTATGAACACACCAGGATGCCAAGGTCTGGCGACAGTCGACAACCAGCGAAAGACAGGTGTGACTGTTTTTTGTTTGTTTTTTTCCCCCCTGTCCTGCATGGAAATGGAAGACACGTAAATAGTCCCAGCATGCAGGCTGCTATCAGGGTGCATCTCCTGGCCCGTTGAATCTTTCTGTCTCGCAGACTTATCGAGGTCTGTGAGGTCTTGCAGCCCAAATACTGCAGGATCAGTCCGGCTTCTTGTCTTTATCTTTGCGTCTGTCTCTCGCATTCACTTTCCGAGTAGATACAAATCTCAAAAACTGCTCGTGTGAGAACGGTCCGGCATGGTTCTGGTTCATTTCCTGGACAAAGTGCGAACGAAATGTCAACAGTTTCCAGTCCACCCACACTAGGACGCATTCACCAGAGGCCAAAAGGTCAAAATGATCCGGCAGGCAACATTATGACACAATCGATGGCCCTGAGGAGTCAGACCCTCAACTCAACTGATCACACACACACACAACTCAGTAACTACACTTTCATATGAAATATCTGATGGAGACACAGCTCAGATAATCTTTACTTTCAGTGTTTGTAAGGATCAGCCAATCAGGAAGACCATCGGCAGTGTCCTAAAAGTGCCCCCGTGGTTACCTTTTACCAAGAACATCCCTGAAAGAATTCATCACCTAATCACAAAACAAACAACAAAGAAACTATTTGACTGGGTGATAGTGTCAGTCTTTTTCAAGGTAAAGACAGGTTTAATTTTAACTTTTTCATCAGTGGAGGCCATGCATGAAAACACTGGAGTTGGGATTTCTGTATTTGTTTTCAACACACCAACCCTTGGATTAGAAATATTTTTTTAAATTAATATTTCAGGATTTGTGTCAGAGTTTTGTGAAAGCTGGATTGTGTTTGGTAACTTTATAGAGTTGATCTAATACAAATGAACAAAATAAACATGGACTAAGAATGCAGGCTGCTCGATACACCAACATTTCCCTCATTTTCAAGTGTTTGATCCCCCCCCCCCAAACAAGGATTTTAAGTTTCACAACTTCTAGTCTCTGCCATTTTAAAATCTACATTTAAAGCAGTTTTTTTTTATCTTGCTAATTTTGTGTCAAAAACCGTGAATTTTCTCAGGTTAACAGAGAAATAAAAATTATCTGAAGCAGCAACATAAAAAATTGTAACAAATTTCACTCAGGTATAGCAGTAACAATCGGGGTTTTTCCCTTTACAGTTTCATATTTTCCCCACTATGCAACCATTTTGAAATAATTATATATATTTTTTCTTTGCAGAGTAACATTTATACATTTTCATACATATTAGATCAGATCATATTAGACTTTAAGCCTTGGAGATCCCAGCTTCTCATGCCTGGTTTTAATCCCCGTTTTGTTCGTCAAGAATAACATTAAAATCCATTTCCTGTATTTCAAACCTGAGATTTTAATCTTTCCTGCACCGCTGTTTAATTACCAAACGTCTGTTTTAATACTGCGGCTCCACATAATATCGCATGTCTTGTATTTGTCATTTCGGCGGTGTTGTGGAGCAGCTGCGGACCTGTGGATCCTCACAACTCCTTACACCAGCCCGCAAGAGTGGCCGCAAATGTTTGCTCGATGCAAATCCGAACAAATCCGCCGCTCGCTGCGCTGTTTGCGCGTCTTGGCGCAAACATGTTTAACGTCCTGGTCGGCAGATATTTATTCAGCTGTTGTGAGATTCATTTGCACAGAGAGGGAGATGTGGGCAGCAGCTGGATCAGAGCAGGCAGGAGTGGAGCGACTGCTGACGTCTATCCCTTTATTTTCGATATTGGTTCGTTTTAGATAGCATGTGCGAGTCACGTGGGGAGGATTTAACAATTAAAGCTGCTATATAGCTTAATTTATTTGGCCTTAAATGTTAAAACTTAAATCCGAGACCGTAAAGCAAATGTTTATTTTTAAATGGTCGTTTTAAAAAAATTATCTCGCAAAAGAGGGAAAAAAATGCAGGCTAACCAAAAAGAAAAGTTTTTTTTCCTAATTTATCTCAGATGATTTCTTTCGTTGAGATTTGAATGAGTTCAAGCTTTTAAAAAATAAGCTTTGGGTTTCTGTAAGGTTGGCATTTATACAGTCGAAAAGTAATTGTTTTCGCAAAGAAAAAAATGTGCAAAACTTTGAGTCTAGTTGTAAATAATAATCTTGCATTTATCTTAATTAAAAGTCACAACATGTTCTTAATCAGCTCATTTCGGGACTAATTTCCCTGCTCAAGGTCGCTGCTTTATTGGCCTCATTAATACCCGCTAACTTTGTTCTTTCCCCTCCTGCGCTGCGCTCTCGGTGCGGCCTTCCTGCTAAAAACGCGCTCATCCTAAACAACCTTGCCAGAACTGACGCGATTTTCTCTCTCCTTTTTTCCCATCAAATAACCTCCCTCCTCTTTATTTCCCCGCGAGCACAAACGCATTAAACTCACGCACACACTTACATGTGACCCCCTAACCTGGCCCCACCTCCATAATTACCGCATCAGAGGCGGTGAAAATTCCTGCAGGTTATTTTGGAGAAACCGTCTCGGGGCGCGGGAGTAATTATCACGCCATTACAGCCATGCATCCAATTACGCCCCGATCCTCTGTCTCCAGGCTCACTATTTGGGGTTTTTAACGCCTAAGTTTTTTTTTTCTCTCTCTTCTTCCCAAACTTCGCCTCCCTAAAGCGTGGAGCGATGTCAGTATTTCAATTTGAGACAGACACAGAGGATTAAACGGCTGCTCTCTAAAATGGAAATGCAAGCCTTACATGCGGTTACGGCTTGTTTTAATTATGGACTCATTTGCATTTACCCCGTCACAATTAGGGGGGCTGTAGAAACAAAATCAACAAGCTTTTAAATAAAAGTGTGAGTAGTTCAAATGAGAGGAAATAGCAAATGTTAAGCTTGTAATTTTGAAGGGGGGAAAAGGAAAAGGAAGCTTGACTCCCGAGGACAGAATCCACTGTGGAAAAATAAATATGACTTAACCGATCTTTATTAGATGAACATGAATGTGAGGGTGGTCGCCTTGAAGATACATTCAACATCTCACTGTCATTTTGGAGCTATGAATCCACCCCCCCCCCCCCAAAAAAAGTAAAAATGCTTCGACTCCAATAGCCAAGTGCTGCGGTTCAAACATGTCCAAGAATCACAATGCCCAACAGAGGGGAGGTCTGCTTTGAGAATGTAGAGGCTAGAATAATAATAATTATAATAATAATAATATCTGGAAAACAGAATGCACCCCAGGACAGCTGTGCACCTATGTTTTCAATTTCATTTTCCAGAAAAAAACAATGTATATAAAAGCTGAACTTTATGGCCAATTTGTTCTCTTTGGAATATTTGGAAAGATTTACATACAGTTTTTTTTTTCTTTTTTTTTTCCTCCCAAAGTGGTAATAAACACTTTCAAATTCAGGAAAAAACAAAACACCAACTAAACATGGTCACTGTAACTGACCCAAATACTTATTTACATATTTCAGCTCCTCTGCAGCTGACTAAAAATCTGTCGTCCTAAAATAACAAATTTCAGAAATAAAAACTATACAGGATTCAATAGGGTCGGAGGTAAGCGGGCACTGCAGGCAGTTCCTGTCGGTGCACCAGAGGGGAAAATATTCCTCCCATCCAGAGAGCTGGTGGTCAAAGGAGTTTGGCTGAAATTACTCTTTGTTGTCATTTTGAACAACAGTTTTGCAAAGCTCATCCCAAGATAGAGAAGTCTTTAAAAAAATTCTCTTCATTGTCAGGAAACAGCTGCTGATGTTTTCTCTTAATGGGACTGGAGGACCGTTTTTCTTTTAGTATTTCTTTAATTTTTTTAAAGACATGAAGACTATGAAGGGGGAAAAACAAAGTCCAATTTCTGTGCATTCCTGCTGCCGTCTTATCTTATGGTTCATAAACTCTTTTGTCCTTAAAAACAAGCAATAAGCTAATCTGGGCAATAAAAGAAGAGGGAGCAGTCGAGCAGGGAAGTGGAAGGAAAAAAAAAAAAAGGCTGATCACAAGACTTGGAACCTCCAGGAGGCCTGGTCTTTGTAGTCCAAGCAGTCTGTGGTGTTAAAGTTGAGCTTCCATGAGGAGGCTGCAGTCTGCTCTTTGTAATCCAGGCAGTCAGAGGAGTTGAAGGCCAGGCCGGAGCCACCGTAGGCCTGGTGGTGGTGGTGGTGGTGGTGGTGCCCCGATGACTGGCTGATGTGGTGGTGCGGGTGGCCCGACATGGACGAGGCCGTCATAGGACTGAGCTGGTGGGGGTGGTGGTGGGAGTGCATGGGGGCCAGGTAAGAGCCGCAGTCCACGCTACTGAAGTAGGTGCTGGAGGGGGTGGGGTAGCCTTGGCCGTAGCCCGGTGTCTGGTTGTAGGACATGGGGTAGGAGGTGGCGGCAGAAGCAGAGCCCGACATTGAACGCTGCATACAGGAAGTGTTAGATGGGGGTCCGGGCTCGGGAAGAGGGGCCACTGCTGGAGCAGGAGCGTTTCCGGGGGAGATGGCAGGGCTCCAGATGGAGGAGACGGTGCTGATGGAGGTAGAGGTGCTGCTGAGAGCTGTCGGGCCTGTGTGATTGGTGGACGAGGATGAGGACGAGGACGAGCCTGTACTGGAGACTGCAGGAGGGGTGAACTGGCCGCTGCTCTCGGATCCAGTGCTCTCCCGGGCTGGGGAGGACTTCTTCTTTGGCGGCCTGACTTTGGCACTGTTGCCACTCTGCTGCTGCTGGCGACACTTGGCCCTTCTGTTCTTGAACCATACCTACAACCGAGAACACCAGCCAGGAGTTAGCAACCATACACAACACCAGCCTCAGCGTTTCAAGAAAGAAAGAAACTCCCGGGCCATGCTGGGAGTACATTATGGAGGAAAATTGGGGGTTATTAGCCATCAAGGTTCATTTCCAGCACGGCCCCTTGGCTTGGACCAGCCAGGGGTCTAATTTCATACCTGGTAGACAGCTCTAAGATAACAGGCTATTGGGTTTCACCACACAGTAGAGTAACTCTAGAACACCAAGAGGGCAGGATTGTGTAGAGCATTTTGTTTCACACACATTCTGAAAATAACTCAAAATGTGTGCGAGAGAGAGGCCTGCCTTGGCTTTTCCCTAAAGCCTTGATTCATTCAGTACTGTAGTGCACCAGTGAAATGTTTGGCAGGACACTTTACCCACCTTGCCTCCAGTGTTCGTGACACTGGTCTGTGATTGCGTATAACTGTTTGGTGGTGGTCAGAGAGGCCGTCAGCGTGGATTGGCAGCCACGATTCTGTCAGTCTGCCCAAGGACAGCTGTGGCTACAGCAGTAGCTTACCACTCTATCAGTGTCTTTCTGTGGACTGAATGGATACTCCCACTGTAAAGTGTCTTTGAGTGTCCTTGAAAAGCCCTATATAAATCATCATTATTATTATTATTATTATTGTTATTATTATTTGGTGTTGCTTTAATGATGATAAACAAATGCATCAGAGTATACTGAAAAATAAGCTTTTACATAACTTAAAAGGGTAGTTTTGTTTGTGTCCATACTGGATGCCATTTTGAAAGTGGTGTATTATAATGTTTATGTGACATCAGAAACAAATGGCACACATCAATAAATTCTAGTTGCTTTTACAGTAAAATAGATTGTGTAATCTTATTTACAGTCAAATCTTTATCAATATAAATCAATAACAAATGTTCAAACATCTGTTTTCCTCAAAGGTTGGTTAATTATATATTTATATTTCTAGAAATATAAAAGATGTGTTTGAAGAAAGCTTAAATGCAAGCCCCTCCAGTCCACTTTAAATAAAAGTGAAAACGAGGTCTTTGTCATTAGGTATAACCAGTGGGCAATTCCTTTTTTAACAGGGGAAGGTAGGGATTAACAAATTTAGCAGAAAGTTCAAACATATAAATGAAAACTGAGTACAAATGGGCAAGAATTAAGATACAAAAGTATGTTAAAAGATCCTAATTTACATTTAGATAGTCCCAAGTTTTAAAAAAGTTTATCCATTTTTAAGGAAAAAAGGTCTGGTATTAGGGGGGAAAATGCCATAAAAAAGTCTTAAATGGTCCACAATAAATTCACATATTTATAAGAAATAAAACCAAATTTCCAACAAAAGCTGCAGGTTTGTATGTATTTTTGACTCTCTTTAAAAAAAAAAAAAATGTCGGCTATATACTGGCAAATGTATGAGTTTTTTCTTGCAAACTTACATCATTTTTTCTTAGAAATTTGTATTTGTTTCTGCTAAATTTGAAACTTTTCCCCAGGCACATCTGTGCCTTTTCTATCTGGGTCATTTTGCCAACAGAGGCCCTCAAAGCACCTGCTGGGTTTACTGGTTTAGACAACTGGTCATTGCCCACTGTTAGCGCGAGCTGTTTTCCATGTGTAAATTAACTATAAAGTAGGGTTTGGTGTCATGTTCTGTGCCGTGGAAGCGGAGACATTTTGGTACCAGAAATGTTTTCACTTCTGTGGCTAAAACATGTAAGACACATTTAAACTGAATATAAACGGTGGAGAGGCAGGAGGGGTCGATTCAAAACACTGTTTATATTCTATGACAATTCTATTAACGAGGTTTTCATTTTAAGCAGTTAATGCAATAAACGTTTTATCACTCATGCTGTTGCATAATTCAGCACCACGTGCACGTTTAGCTAGCAAATGGCTTTTGTTGCTAGTAGCCAAAAAATAACACTTCAACTCTGGTGAAAATTAAAAAAAAAATAATTATCCCGCGCTAAAATGGCCCAACTCAGCAACACCAGAAGATAGTTTAAATTAATTAATCGCTCCGTATTAAAAAATAATAAAAAAAAACCCTGCTTAAATGTCAGCTGTCAGCGCGTGCTGAGGAAGAACGCGTCCACGGTGAGCGCGTTCTTCCTCGGCGGCGGAGCCTGCAGCTGCTCCTCCTCAGTACCTGCACTCTGGACTCGGGCAGGTTGATCTTCAGGGCCACCTCCTCCCGCATGAAGATGTCCGGGTACCGGGTCTTGGCGAACAGGGCCTCCAGGACGTCGAGCTGGGAGCGGGTGAAAGTGGTCCGCTCCCGCCGCTGCTTCCTGGGGGTGGCTGGAAGACAGGAGCAGCCGTTCAAAGCGAGACAGCAGGCGACAAGCCGAGGCTACTGCCTCACTCACACTTCTAGGGCCACTTTGGACCCTTTCAAAGAACACTAGGCGGACGTTAGTGGGCTGAAGCTGAGGCCGTGTCTGCTTTCCTGAACCTTTTCTTGTTCCCTCTTCAAATGTGGCGAACACCGCAGTCAGAAACATGGAGAACAAGTCGTTTCTAAACATTTGTGCATAAATGCCAATTTGGCTTAATTAACAATAGCTTATTTCTAAATTCCATTATCTACCTTACATAAGCAAAGTTTGAACGGGTATTTTATCTACTTTTACACCATAGTCATTAAATTCCAGGCTGCTATCCGGGAACAAAATCGAATTAATAATAACACTAAAGTTATAAGAGCTGAATCCAAAGAGTCCATTATTGCTGTTATTAATATTATAGCTATTAGAATTTTGTGGCAGTACTCACATTTATTGACTTTTACTGTGCAGTGTTATGCAAAAATGTGGCCAGCCTTTGAGAAATAGCATTTTTTTTAATATTAATTTGCCCAAGTGTGTAGGGTGCCCAGACTTTTGCACATGCCACAATAGTGTAGATTTTTCAATTATGAAATAAATGAACTACGCATTAATGCTGGCCGCCAATTCTCCACATATGCAAAAAATAAAACAAACAAAAAACAGCAATTTATGAAAGGGTGGTCCAGTGTTTGCACGCCGCTGTAACTGCCTTTATTTCGTCCTAAGTTGCGTGCTGACGTGTGTAGTGTCTGCGTGCGTGTGTAGTCCCCCCCCCCCCCCCTCCTACCAGGGTAGCCCACAGAGGGGTGCAGCAGGTCCATGGCAGCGCCGCTCAGCCCCAGGCCGTTGACGCCGTAGGGGGGCTGTTTGAGGTAGGACATCATGCTACAGGCGGTCACTGCTCCACCCAGCTCAGGCCAGCGGTTCAGCTTCCCCCGGTGCTGCAGCTTGACGGAACAGGGGAGCGAGCCTAGCTACTGAACACACACACACACACACACACACACACACACACACACACGGGCCAATAAATAACATGACAACGAGGATTCGGTGCAACAGTGAAACTTGATTAGATCCCCCTTTTATTGCTATATTTGCATGTTAAAAAGTAAGACTGTCACAGATAATTTCTGCCAACGTTTCTGCAACATGGGATCTAACGAAAAAAGTGCAGCAACTTCCCAGAAATCATAGTGTGACCAGCGGCTGAGTGCAGGACGTAAATGCAAGAAGTGGCGCCTGACAGAACCAACGACCTGAAACCGCGCGGGGGACGGAGATTAAATGACTTTTCCTCCGAAGTGAAAAGAATGAGGAGTCGAACATCCATCTCTAACCACAAACACGCAAAAATGCAAACTGAAGAGAAAATGGAGAAGTTCCCACGATAAATAATTAATGCAACAAATCAAAATCACATTTGTCCGCTTTACACACGGGATAAAAATAAACCTGCAGAACACAAGAACATTTCCGGTCCTATAAACTAATAAGAAAGATTAATCATAAGAAAGTTAGTTGTAATTATTAATGAAATGAAAAAAAATCTAATACAGTTAATGTATTAATTGTGGGACTTTTTTTTATTTGTCAGACCACACACAGAAACTCCCTATATAATGTATATAATATAATCTCATTTATTTATATTTTTTCGGTCCCTTTTTGGTACTTTTATTTAATGCAAGGCAAGAATAAACTCTTAATAAACTTGCCTACACATTAAAATATTTGGGGATATTTAGAGGGGGTGCATGTGCAGGCCTTTACTCGTTATTACACACACACGCCTATATAAAAGATTATGGATGATCAGGTTTAAGTGAAAAATCCCAGCTGAAGTCCTTCTCTACTCCGTCTCTGGGTTTCGGGTCGTGGCGGACTTGGTGTGGATTTTGCCTGCAGTGGGACTCCCGTGGATTTACAGCTCACGACCTGAACACATGAAATCCACCATGAAAGGAAACAGTTTTGTCCTGAACGCAGCTTCTCTTATTACGTTATTTTTTATTATTATTATACGACTGCAGAGCCTGCATGGAGAAACTTGTTTTACTTTGTTTTTTGATGAAGTTGCCTGATTTTGAAAATATTTAGGCTGCTTGTTTTCCTATATTTCAAAACAATTTAAGACACGTTGCAAAATTTACTTTGCTGTAAATGCTGGCTTTCTTTCTTTTTTTAATGCCATGCAGTTGCACTGATGTAATTCCCTTCTCTTTGTGCACAAGCGGTGTCAGAGTGAAATCCTTGTGAAAATAAGTTAAATTAAGCCGTTTGAAAAGGAAAGTATGAACCCAGATCGGTTTGGTTGTATTTTCATTCAAACCCAAACACACTTTCCTGAGCCCCATTACAGCGTGTGAATTACACTGGTGTGATTATTTTAACAAAGAGCTGCTGACTGAGCGGCCGGACAGACGCGGCTTCCTGCAGCTCCAGGCCGGGGGGTGAAAAGGCGAGATCTGGCCGCAAATGAGCTCAGACCTCCGGGTAGAGAGAGGAGAGCTCTTATCTGCAAAATAAATGAACAAAAGAGCCTGAACACGCCGCTCCAATTATCGTGTAAGTGCTCCGAACGCTTAAACAGCCACTTATTGCTCCTGATCATGATAATTGTATTAAAGAAGTAAACAGGAATGAAGTAGAAGAGAAATATTACAAGTTTCTGTTCTGGTCAAAGTATTTCGAATTTACCTGCAATGAAAAATTAAAATCAAGCATATGTTGTGTTTATTACTCATGAAAAAAGTTTTTTTTTCTTTTTAATTTTTTTCCCCATCACACCTCCTCCGTTGTGGTTAAAGAAATGCGGCTGCGTAAAGATGCGCACAAACCAAAAAAGAACGCGCGTTAACCCGATGAGAATTCAGGAGAAACTTTACCTTGTTCTTCTTCTTTCTCCTTCTTCCCGGAACGCTCAGACCCACAGGAGGCGTCTAAAAATTATCCAGCAGAAGTTTGTCTTACAGGCTGCCCAAGTCAGCCTGGACTCAGTAAAAACAGGCGGCGGCGGCGCGCAGATCGAGCGGCATCACCGCGTCCTCTGCTGCAGCTCCGGACGTTTTTACAGCCAAATAAATCAAACTCATTTGCTTTCAGGGGGCTCGTGGCTGTCTGTCAGTGGATTCTAATGGAGACTGATGGGATTGATCACCTTTCTCTCCGCCCCGCTCCTCTAAGAGCGGACGATCACCTGCGGATCCGCCTCCCGCAGCCAATCGGTGCGCAGCGGCGGCGTGACGGACGGCGCGGTCGGCCTATGGCGGGCGCGCAGAGGCTGTCGGGAGCGCTCCACCACCTCCTCTTCCTCCTCCACCACCACCACCTCCTGCTCCCAACACCAGAGCGGTTTCAAAAAGATGGAAATGTGTCTCCGGCCTGCAGGAGAAGGCGCTCCAGCGGCTTCAGGCCTGCGCTCTGCTGTGCGGAAAAAGGAAGAATTTAAAGGATGTCACGGAAAGGCCATCTTTTTTTTTTTTTTTTTTTGTATTTGCATTCAGAGGTTATGGGAAATGGTGCTCAAAATCCAAAACGTTGCTGCAAGACTCCTAAAAGTGTAGAATGAGGCTATATTCCTGCAGTTCCAAATCAGGCTTTGGAGCAACTAACATGTGGGAGATCAAGAAGAGAGTTGAACCGCTTTGGTTCGGTGGGAAAATGCTGGTGGCGCCTCAACAACGGAAAAAACATCATTTTAAAGGCCGCGATCAGGCGCTTTATTCTTTGTAAAATTCACACTTACTTTTTCTCTCTATAATCTGCTTCACCCAAAAAAGAAAAAAAGCGTGAGAAATAAAAAGTTAAATTTATCCATTTGGATTTTATTGTGATGCCACCCCTCCTCCTCCCCCTCCCTCCACACATCAGCCTCATGAATATTAATGAGGTTTAATCCCCATTTAGAATTACATTTGTGGATGGTTGACGTGAAGTTTAACAGGGATAGACCTCCAACTCACTGCTGACGGAAGGAAAAAAAAGAAGAATCCACATAAAGAATTAAATAACGCGCTATATGTTGACGCTTTTCAGCCCACCACTGTAGAGGGGAAATATACTTTAACACCATGATTTTCAAGCTTCTTTTTGTGAATCCACGCAGCAACAAAAAAAGTCTGTAAATGAGGCCGAGCTGAAAGCGAGCTAAAGAGAAAAAGAGGAGATGGAAATGACATTTTTACGTTTGTGAGGAGGAGGGGGTATCAAAGTGGACTTAAAAGTCATCGATGAGAGCACTTTGACAGAGAAAGTCACAGCTGAATAGTGGAAGGAAAAGGATGGAGCATGTTAGGCTGCAGGCCCGCTGCACCTTTTTAACACGCAAGCAGAGGGCAGGAATCAAACGGGCGTCGGGGACATAAAAGTGGAGTCAGGCGGAGAGAAAGAGGCAGTTTTTAAGAGAATTGTTTTATTTGAAGTGGGGAGCGGTGGGTGAGGGTCTGACCGAAATACCACCGTCACCCCCCACCACCCCCATCTGTATCCTCACCCACACAGGCTCCGATAAATTATGCAAAAAGGCCAGTCAACAAATATGGCCCTCACAACACAAAAGAAATGGCTTCTTCTGACATTAGCCCGCATTTCTCCTTCCTCTCCATCCTGTGTCCCCCAGACAAACCCCCTGAACAAGTATCAAGTTATCAAGTTGCACCAACCTTTTGTAATAAGAGTATTTTGTCTAATCCCAAATTGCAGCTGAATTTTCTTAATGCTGAGCTGTTAAAGCCTGGGATTAGGCGGCGAGGAGAGGAGAGGAGAGGAGGGAGAAAAGTTTGGTCCCTTCCTTCAACCGGCAGGATTGGAAGCGGGGATCTGTGGGGATGTTTGTCGGCGTTTATTAAAACGATGATGCAGAAAAACGCGCCGGTGTTTGCAGGAGTCGCGGAGACCGGATTGGGGGGGGGGGGGGGGGGCTCCCTCAGGTGCGGCTTTTTTGGACGGGCTAAAAAGGCGCAGAGGCCGAGCGGCGCTCAGCACCTGTGAGGTGAGGCCAGGAGACTTCAAAGCTCAGGAGATAATCCATTCAGCTGGAGGAGGCTCGCTGCACGGCAGCACCCACTCACCGGGGCTTTTTTACGCACCGAGCCCGGTAACGGAGAGCGACTGCAGGCGTTTTCTCTGCTTTTGCTTCAGTCCGAACATGAAGGAAACAGGAGACGCTGCAGAGGTAAGACAGCACTTCCTGAGCCGTTTTATTTAACCAGGATCACCAAAATAACTTGCACGTAAATTTTAAAAAGTTTGAAGCTTATTTATAGTCAGCTACAATTAAATATTTTAATGCAGTAACTTATCAAGATTGATTTAAAAGAGCCTACTATTAATAAAAATAACGACTTCTGGAAAAAGTTCAGTTTTACGCACGGATGGTTTTGACAAAATCATCCAATCTTTAACTCACCTTAAAATGGTGTGGGTTTTTTTTTTTTTAAATTACAAAGGGCATTTTAAACGTTTTCCTCACACTCTCACATTCAGACGTCAAACGTCCATCTTCCTCTTCACCGTCCAGCCGCCCCTCACAAACGCCCCCGGGAGGGACGTACCGTGCGTAAACGTGCGCTTACAGTTGGTGCCAAGCAGAGGAGAAACGAATCAGCAAATTAATTTGAAAGTATCAGAAAGGGCCGGAGAGGAGGTCCGCTGTCACAACGCATTTCTCCGCTTCAGTCAGGGATGGGAGCGGCCGCTCCGGGTGTTTTATTACAGGCAACAGTTTCTATACAGCATCAGGATTTTATTTTTTTTTAAACACTGAAAATTAATATTAATAGTTCTTAATCGCGCCACATTTTCCCCCTCTCCATCCGTGGCTGCGGGTATGGAGACTTCAGAAGCGGCCCAAAGAAAGAAGAAAAGGAAAAGGAGAAGGGGGGAAAAGCATCTGCTCTGAACAAAGTGATTTCTCTAATCTTCCTCAGAGGAACCTGCCCGGCACCGACCTCAAACAAAAGCCCGAACGCCAATTTTAATTTATAAACACGCAGCGCCAAGTCACGAGGGAATTGAAGAGAGCGCCGAATAATGAAGGCGGCGCTCACCGCGAGAGCTGCGAGAGGCGCCACTGCTGTGCAGCCTCTGCGCATCGCAACAAGGTTTTTTAAATTACGTGGAGGGAAAATATGATTTGGATCGTGCAACTGGTAGAGGTAAAATTGGGATGTCAAAACTAATATTACACACTAAAAACAAAGCCAACAATTCATAAATAAAAATGCAAATATTTTCAACAACAAAAAAAAAAGCCACACAGCTGTTCATTGGAGTATGAAATCATAAACTTTATTACTGAAGACTTGGGTTATGACACTGGAATAAATAGTCAAATAAATGTTCACACTCAGGAAGGACAGCTGCACCAGATGTGGAGCTCTAACAGATGGAAGCATAAAATCTTCTGAATACAATAAATAGAAACCAAAGGCTGTGGAGCAAAATGAAAATGTGATGGTAGATGGTTCACTTACAAGCAGCTTATAGGACAATAAATAATATATATATACTATATACGTTTTTCTGACTGCATGAATCCTGACAAAAACTGATGTGTGAAGCTGTTGGTCAGCAGTGATGGAAATATACAACACAAACATATTTTTTTCTTTTGGTAAACCGCTTTCAAGCCAAGACAATAAAAAGCAGTAGGAAAGTTAAGAATTATCAATGGCAATGCATCCCCCAGTTAAGATATTTTACAAGTAAAAACCTTAAGGTGAAAAAATTAAAAGATAGTCAAGTAATGATATTACTCAGAGTGATGTTAAAATGACAGGTTTTTTTGTTCTTATAAGTTCATCACCCTCTCATCTTTTCTATGTATTTTTTTTTTGGGGGGGGGGGGGTCAGGAAAAAAAGTTAAATCCCACCCTCATTGTTGTGCTGTACCTTAAATCCACATTCAGATGAGCAGGCTGTCACACACCAATCCCACTGCTCTCCCCTCACACTTATTTATATTACATACAGGTACCATTCAGTAAAGCAGAGGAGAGGCGTTCAGGTAGAAAATATAAGGATGGAGACAGTTTGAGTTCATATAAAGTTGATGCAAAAGTGGTGCAGGGCCTCATCAGTCCGTGCAGTTCATTTGCACAAAAGAGAAACCTCACAGGGATTCCAGTAACTCAGACATGTCTCAAATAATATTCATAACAAAAGTGATGCTGATACATTTCCTTTATCGGCTACATTTGTCAGTTTGTATCCTGACAATCACTGAAGGATGCACTTTTCCTCCTTCTTGGCCATCTTGCCTTTGTTCTGCTCCAGTGTCCTCTCCAGGTGCTCGTCCTCCTCCTCAGCCCTGTGGATGGCAAAGGTCAAAAGGTCAGGTGCCTGTCGGGGGTGGTAACGTGGCCGATGACGCCACAGCCACTGAACAGACTGTCACCTGTGGAGTGGCCGAGCGCCAAGGGCCCAGATCTGATCTCTTAACCCTGGACTGGCACCTTGATGGAGGACGTTAGTGCCAGGATGGAAGTGCAACAGGCACTGCAAAATTTCCACGACAATCTGAGGCTTTGGCAAAAAATCCCTCAAATTTACAGGAAAAGTTGCTCATTTATGAGAAAAAGTTGCATATTTAAAAAGAAAGAAAAGTCCTCAAATTTGCATATTTCTGAGAAAACAATTCTGACATATTTGCTAAAAAGTTGCTACTTAAAAGTTTCACATTTTACAGGAAAAAGCTCTGCTAAAAGCCCAGTATATACTTAAAAGTCAGTAGTTTTGCACTTCTTTTAAGGCTCATAAGTTCTGCAGATCCACGCAGATGTTTAGAAGCCAAAAATTGGTCCAAACTGGTCTCTCTGCATTAGAAGTTTCTGGGACAAAGTCACTCTGGATATTCCCAGAATGACTTTGCCTTAATCTGTGTTTGGTTTTGTTTTGTGGGTAACTTACTGTTTCTCCTGGGCGTCCAGGTCCCTGACCAGAGCGTCTCGCTTGTTGACCAGTGTGACCAACTCATCCAGCAGCAGCTGCTCTCGTCTTTTCTGGGCCTCGGTCTTCTGCCAGTCTGCAACACAAAGTGAGAGGAACACGAATCTTTAAAACCAGGAGCAAACTCAGGATTGTTTTTTTAATGTGACTTGCTTCAGTCATCACCTCCTGGAACAGAAGTGTTTGAAAATGCTAGGATGGAAGTCATGAGGACAACACAACGGACTGGTTGTCCTATTGGACTGAAGAGACGTACTCCCCATCAGGTTGTGCAACGAAGATTTGAAAAGACACACTTGACTGTCAGCATGGAGCTGCAGTTCATTACAGACAAATGTACTCGAAAAAAAAGTTTGAAATCAAAGTTCTGTGCCCAATCTGGAGGTCACCGATCCAGAGTTAAAGGAACAGAAGTTAAGTAAAAACTAAATGAACAATAAAGATTGAACAGCTCCTTCACTGTCCATGTTGGGGGCTACAAGAAGCTCCAATATTAAATCTGAATGTCACCTCAGAGAAACAAACCAGGAAAGCAGGTGAACCCCTGACTCCCCTCACTTGGTTCTCCAGGGTCTTTGCAGGAAGGGGCCCCACCGGGCCTCAACAGGGTCCAGGTGGGACCCTGATCTAAATCCCCTCAGCCTCTCCCTGGAGAAGGAGGGGGAGGTGGGGGGTTACCCACGGGAGAGCACCAGCTCCCCCTGGGGCTCAAATATCCACCTGGCGCCCTTGAACACCAGGGTAACAAACTCACCTTCCTAACGCTGAATCATTTAAATATTTTTTTGGATACTGTGATGACGTAAAAAGCAAAACTGTGCAATATTTTTATAAATTCTCACTAGTTTTAGTGTAGATTTATGCAAAAACCTGGATCAAACACAGCTGAACTTATGTGGAGCGTAGGCAACTTCTCCCCTCTATCAATATTTAACTGCCTATTGATTCCACAATAAAAGGAATGTTGTAAAATGTCAGTCCCAAAATAAGTGCGGCTTTATTAAAAATAAATATCCCCCCTCCTCATCCTCATTGAGTCAAATTGCGGCAGTCAGGCTGTGTGTGTCCTGCTGGGCCCAGTGGGTTTGTCCCGAAAGGTCTGCTCTCTCCTCATTGGCCCCGCTCGCCCCTTTGAAGTCGAGCACAGAGCAAAATGAACACAGTCCCAATATTTGGCTCTTCGCTTTTCTTTTTTGAATCCCCTCTTCTCTCTCAGGGAAGCAAATTTACTCTTCTCCTGTTTTCTGGTTTTGACAAATAGTTGAAAATGTCCGAAACTACATCTTTTTTTTTTTTCCATCTGTAATTCAGCAGAAAGTTTGAAAAGGTAAAGTGGATGAGTCATCAGCTTTAGATAATTGTGGGACAGGAATGTGTGCAGCCATAACGAAAAAGTAGAAAGTCTTCCCTCAGTCAAAAAGCTAAAACCCAGGAAAGGAGGGGGCTGGTGGGTGAGCACTGAGCTGTCAATCAAACGTCTCAGAATCCCGCCCCCCTCATTAGGAAGGTAAACAATAAAAAGGAGCGATGAGAGACGTGACCAGGCAACACCAGAGCTGAGCGGGCTGGGTAACCAGAGACGCAGCAACAAACAAAACCGCCTGCAGCCACTCACAAACCCCCCTCTATGTAGGCCCCGCCCCCTCCATCAGTGAGAGAGGTTAAAGACTCAGAGGAGTGTGTACAACTCACATGGTGAGTGCGTATTCAGATAACCCTCAGAGTGCACGCCAGCAGTAACCATGTGAGTCTGCACAAGGCACACAAGAATGCACTGGTTCAAATCCCCATGAACCCCCCCCCCCCCCCCTCCAACACTAAATTTATTCAAGAGAGCAAACCGGTCCTAAGACTTGTTCTCTTAGAGCGAAGCGAGGCCGTCCTTCATGCATCCGTCAGTCTGTCTCGTTTTCTGTTTCACACAAAATATGGCGACAACACATCAAAGGACCTGAATGGCAGCTTCTAAAGCGGAGAGACGACACTCCACAAACATTCAAATGAAAACTTTTGCCCTTCTATTCTTTCATATTTTTCTCTTCGTCTTTAGCTCTTGTTCTGGAGCTGATTCTGGCAGAAGTCCAAGTTCAGCTGAGACAGAAAAGTGCCACAAGGGAGGAGAAAGTCGAAGGGAAGCGGCAGCAATTTATGTACAAACAACTGAGAGGCTGATTCTTCCTGAAAAATTGAGCCACTGAAGTTTAGTTAGAAAAATCTAAAGTTAAAAGTCATGGGCCAGAGAATTAAAAAAAAATTAGGAGGGCAAGTATAAGGTTGAAAGGATTATCTAAACCTTTACACCATTTAAATGAGACCGGTACTCATTAGCTTCTGTTAGAATAAGAAAAATAAACAGCTGAAAGAAAAACACCAGTTTTGACTAAAAATCCGGAAACTGCTGCCTACATTAAAACTTCATATAGAGATCCCATTTAAAATATTTTAAAGCAGCTCCAGAAATCAACAGCATATCAGTGTCAGCCTTTGTAACACTGTATGACCAACAATAAGTCTAAGACAGACTAAGTTTGCTGAAGTTTTTTCTAATTTTAACCAAGTTTCACTGTCCTAAAGTAGTAAATATTGGCTGGCAGGTGAAGGCAGTGCCCAGCTGTTTTATACTTATTTATCTAATGAGTAATTTTATTCATTTTGTTTATGTAGTACAATTAGTTCACATTTCCATCCAAATGTGTTTTTACAAATTTTAAATTTGCACAAAAGACCTCTTGAATGAGGATGAACTGCAAATGCTTGGTGGCAGTGGACAAACCATTAATTCACATCAGGCGAAACCAAAGCTACATCTTTTTTTTTTTTACCTGTGTTAAAATGACAATGATGTCATTGCTATGCAACATATTTGTGCTCAAAACAAGCATGGCTACTGAAGAGCGGGAATGGAGCATAAATACCAGTCAGTATTCGTCACACATCAACAATTTCATTTACACTTTAAATTTCACTGTTTTATGCATGAATCTGAACATCTTGAGCACCTGTTCAGCCTTGTGTGACAACTGGCGGCGTGTAATATCACATCAGCTTCACTACAGGTGGCATTTGTTCTAAGATTCTGGAAAATGAACAAAATTCCAACAGCTGGAGAGGATGGGAATATTTAATGAGTTTTGAGTAATTAAGGGCACAAACAGCCTCACTGCAAATAAAACACTCACATCATCAGTTTGCTAAAACTCCAGCCCAACAACCCGTGCTACGAGGGTCCTTGTTATCAGTGGTTCCAGTCAAATTGCCAGCCCTGAAAGAGTTGGCGACATCATCAAAAGTCGCCCGTGTGACAGGATTCCACAGTGCACCTAATCAATCAGGGTCTGCAGCACGCCGCCCCGACGTGTTACAAAGCCCAAATAGATTTACAAATGATGTGTGTTTGTATCGGGGGTGTGGAGAGGGATAAGCTCCTGCATAGGATTACATATTGATTCTAAACATATAAAAAAAAGCTTATCACATCAAACCGTAACAGGAGAGAGAAACTCTCTGGGACCCGGCTATGCATAAATCCCTTTTAGACGGCGAGAGGGCGTCCACTTTAAAACACGCACATAGGTGTGAATGGGTAAGCAGATAAAGAGGGCATAGTGGATCAATTTTTGTGGCAGGGAGATGGCAGGGTGGCATACAGATGGCTTTTTCCCACCTGGCATCACACCAGAACGGTAACAGGGTCGGTTATCTCTGAGCATGCTCAAAAATATGCACACAACAGCAGTCTGAAAAATCTCCCTGACAGCTGCATGTTTAATGAATGCAGTTTTAAAACTTCAGCTATGGAGCATCAACAGGTTTTCTCCTTTTGTTTTAACGCCACCACCTGGAGTCAAGGTCTCTCCACTGTCAAATGTGCTCTCCTTTATATCTGTTCTGTCCAGGCACTTTTAGATCACACACACTTTATTATTGTTCCTTTAACTCTGAAGAAGTTCCCTTGTTTTAATGTAAAAAAAAAAAAAAATGCTATTTGGAGCAATTTTTAAACAAAAATATGTGGCTGAAACCTCGAAACATATTTGAAACTTATTAATGAAGGTAAAACAGCTGAGTTTTAAAGATGCACTGCGATGGCTCTAAAACCACCTCAGAAACAGATGTGTATTGCCCAAAATAGTATATTGTAGCTTTTTACCCACAAAAAACTTTCACTGCCTTAGAATTGCTTGGAAAGAGCTTTTGCATCTTACACCTACTTAAGTATGCACAGATCTATGACTATTCTAATTAGCTCCACCCATATCCCCGCCCACCAGTAGCATATGCTGCAAGACCAGCCCTCCCCTCGCCTGTCAGAGGAGAGGAGAGGGCTCCCTGACCTGAAGACTGCTTCCCTAAGCAAAACAGATGCCTTCATCCCCCTAAAGCTGTGTGTCCACCTAGATGTGCGTTTTCATGCTTCCCATTCATTGTGTATGTAGCATACCCCACATGCACTCTGGTAGCGTGGGGTCAAGAAACCCAAGCCGTTGCTTGGAGGTGCTTGCTCCTCCACCTCAAGAATCCCTGCTCACATTGGGATCTGTCAGGGGCGTCGAGAGGTCGTGACCAGGCGGAAGTCACGAGCCCAATACTCTGTAGCCGCAAACTGTACAGACAGTGATACTTTCTGTACAGTTTGCGGCTACAGAGTGCAGTTTGTGAAAAAATGCAGTTTGATGAACTTTTTCTCTCTACCCCAACCCACTCTGCTCTCCCCGACCTGCTGGGCTTGTACATGATTGGTCGCCATGACTCCTGATGGGCAGCCTGGGCTGCTCTAGGGTGCTTTCACGCCTACAGGCTTTTGTTCATTTCAATCAAACTCAAGTTCATTTTCTCCATTAGTGTGGTTCGTTTTGTCTGGTAAGAACACGGTAATCGCACTCAAGTACGCAACAAACAAACTGTACTGAGACCTCCTGAAAGAGGTGGTCTCAATTTGAATCAACTGGCGAACTCTGGTGTGGTCCTCCAGGTGAGAAAGCGACCGCACTACAACAGGACCAGCGGCAAACAGTAAAACATTTTATGTCACTGTACATACCTGATGGATCTTTGAAAACATCTGTGGCTGAGCACGTCACGGTTCTGGAGGATTAATGAATGTTAACATGTTATTTTCCATCCGTAGCAGCGCTTCATTTTTAAACTGTACGATTTGCCAAAAGTGGTATATGCACGTAACGTAATAAATGATAACCAGAGCGATGAAAACCCTCCGTAGATTAAGCTGTGATCTGTATTATTTTCTCCCCAGAAATGCATAAATACACAGCAGTCATCCTATTTCCTGTATTTACCTTTCCTGTTCTTGCAGCAAAAAAAAAAAAAAGACCAATAAGAACAGAGAAGGTTCTGATGTAATCTCGCGGGATTTAACGTGATGCAGTTTGGTCTGCTTGAATTTTTGCCTGTGTGAAAGGGAACTAACCCAAGAAAATGATACAAAGTAACAAACTTGTCAACTGATTCAGACCAAATTAAATGAATTTAGGTTTGAAAGCACCCTTAGTCTGTTCATGACGCTTCCAGATGTTAAAGTTTTGCCTATATCTTCAAAAGTAAAAAGCTAAACATTTTTCTGAAAACAGTTGAGATGAGAAATAAATGTGTAGTTGCCAAATATGTTTACGTTTTACTAACAACCACTATTTTAAATGTTCCGGGAAGTGATCAGTTCCATGCGCCTGCTCGTCATGTGCATATTATGGATCTGAGTGGGGTCAGTGGGGGGTAGTGGAATATTGGCCAGTGTTGTTCGTCGCTGCGGGACCCTCAGTGACAGTTTGAGCCGGTCCTTTCAGCTCATCTCACCCGCTCAGGGCCACATTCAAGCTGGTCCCCCTCCCCTCCTCCCTCCTCTCTGCTTCAACTCTGCTGCTCCTCAGCTCCTCCCTCTTCCCTCAAGGTAGCCAAGAGTATCTGTTTGATTAGTTAATGCTATAACCAATCAGGCTAAGCAGGAATGCTTACATAGCTAGAAATGGTCTGTCCAGACTCACCAGTCAGGGAGGGGTGGGGGTTCCCTAACTGGAAATTCACAGCAGAAGAACATACACTTGGGACTGCGGTGAGATTTTGTTCTGTTAACAGACATGTTAATAACAGAAAAAAAACTTGATTTTTGCCAGAGATAAAAACTGGGCTGCCAACATTAATAATAGGTGATTTTTCACCATAAAGCTGCAACTTTTCTTTCAAATGTTTTTTCTCCTCTTACATTTGGAACATTTTTATTGGAAGTTTGCATTTTTTCCAAACATTTGTTCCCTCTTAAATTTTCAGTGATTTTTTTTAAATTATTTTTTTTTAGCTTTTCCACCCCTCACTTGTTTTTGGTCAAAGCCACAGGGAGCCACTGGTTATGAGGATAACAGCCAAGTCTGTAAGTTGCCCAAGTTTTACTGCTGCTTCAGGTTCTGCATCTGTATGACTGAAGCCCAAATCATGGTGGCAAAAACGCACTGGCATGCAAACAAGTGCAGTGGATGCATTCATGCACAAACCCTACGCAGAGGGTGAGCACTGACGGAGTGCACGCAGCCCCAAAAATTGAATGCACATACAATGGTCACAGTGAATTGTGTATGCGCTCGGAAACTCCTGCCAGGGGGAAGTACTGAGCAAGCCGCCAAAACTTTTTGCCTGTCTGTTTTCTTCCTCTGCCACTAAACAGCAAAAACTCCTGTTCATTTTGATTGTCATTGTATTCACGTACCTCCATCACTTCCACCATTTAAAACGTCTGCCACCGTACTCTTCTTTTGTGTTTGGATTGCAGCTCTTCAAATCAGTCTGGTGGCTCTTGGCTGCTGCCGACAGTACGGGTATGTGAACTGCAGATTATTTTCACTGCACATGCATGAAACGTGGCTGCTGAGCGGCAGCTGCAGTGGCTCAAAAACCACTCTGAATATTGCTGTGTACACAAATGCAGTAAACACAAACGTTTTGCCTTTGGAGGGACTCTGACCAGGCCTTGAGTTTGTTCAGGATGCAGGGCAGTTCCACGAAAGTTGCACAGTTTACCTATAATTGTGCTGTCTTGTGTAAATCCGTAGTGATTTGTTTCTTTGCAGTTGATGTTGTATGTGATCAAAGCTGTGAGGGAATTTCTTTGGGCAAAATCTAACAGATGCCATCTTAAGTTTGTTGTGCAGCAAAACTAACCGTTCATGATGACATAATCTAGGCCAATAGAGTATATTACTCACACAGCCGACCATTGTTCAATGGGCCTGTCCAAGCACCAAAAAAGAGCTGGAGAGATGTGCTCAACACACAGAAAAATACGGGCACACAGGTGAACTGACAAGCGTGCCTGTGAGATGTAAACACTCAGATGTCGGCAGGCAGGACCAACAGATCCTCTCACACACACGCTGCTTCTCCTCCCAGCAGTTCAGAACTATCTGTGGCTGCGACAGAAAGGTAGAGCCTGTGAATGTTAAGTGCCTCCCTGAGGGAGGAAAATAAGGCCGGCTGATAAGTTAGTCAGCTGCAAATCCAACAAGTCCACATGAAGGCGGAGACAGGACCTTAGTGACATGACACACACCTCCTCTCACACTCCATCTCTGCTCACACACACACACCGGCTGCACAAATCCGAATAAAAACAAAAAAGACGCCAGCACAAACGAAACTTAAAACATTACACAAACTGATCACGTGCTCCGAAGCAAAAACACACTCCATTATATGAACCAGAAAAAGTGAAACCCTCCCATTTGACTGGAGCTGCAGACACATGGCGGCTCAATAAATATAAATAAATAAAGTGGCCGGAGAAGACAGAGGAAATCAAGCTGAACGCAGGCGGCGTGGTGCTGGCTGTGGCTGCAGTTTGGATATGGGTGTCTGTTCCCCCGTCACTCCCCCTGTGCCTGGCCCACCTCTTTTCTTGCTAATTACAATTGATTTATTATGGACCAGGTAGCTTATCAGGAGCCTGCTGAAATTACAATGGGTGTCTGAAGGCTGCAGGGAGAAAGGGGTGGGGGGGCTGCCCTGGTCAATGTCGAATAACAAAATCAATTAGCATTGATTGGCAAAAGGTTCATTTTGCCAAAGAGGACGCAGTCGAAGGGGATTAAACTTCCCCTGGCCCTCTGACAACTTTGATACGATACAATGGCTGCTTTTCTAGCTGCGGTGTAGTTAACAAGCTTTCAATAACATAACCGCATTTTTTTATATAGCCTTCTTTCTATGCAGCTGTGGCAAGATTTCAAATCAGGCATTGGCTAGTTGGGCCTGGCCAAGAAACAGATAGCATTGATCAAGTATCAGGGAGTGAAATCCCTCGCATCTTAATCCTCATCAAGGAGGCGACGCAGAATTCAAATCATCCCACTTCAGGCTGGTGATGAAGGCCGGTAAACAGCCGACAGCTGGACGCACAACTGCTGCAGCATTACAGCACCGCTGCCTTCTGTGAATACACACCTTAATGATGTTTTGTGCTCACGATGCTGTTAAGATTCAGAAATCAGAACTAAAACTGAATGATAAAAAGATGATTGCGCTACAGGCTACCGTTTGCTTTACTTCAGTATTGGGGGGGGTGTGTGTGTGTGTGTGTGTGTGTGTGTGTGTGTGTGTGCGCACATCACCTTCGATGGCCAGCATGGCCCTCAGCTCTCTGTTCAGCAGCTCGAATCGTCTCTCCAGATCATGCTCTTTCTCCCTGTGGCAAGTTAGAGCAAGAAAAAAAACAGACACACACACAAAGTTCATCAATATGTTAATGACTAAATCATTAAGTACTTAAAGAAACCTGCAATAAACATCGATTCAGCCACTCGCCTGGACCTTCTCTGGCTTCGCATTAATCTACTGCGCATAACTGATACTCATAGTGCACTCACACAGCCGTGAGTGTTTGTGTGTGTGTATAAATGAGGACTGGATTGGAGATGAAAATGAAGGAAAAAAACACTGAAGTATCCGTGTGTATGCTGACATACCACGTGTGTGTGTGTGTGGCCCCGAGTGTGTCACAAATTGAATTCTTTCCTCTTTCAGCCATATTAAAAAATGAGCTAATTCAGCCTCTAATAGAATTTGTCCTTCACAGGCGCCTTTTCTCTTTGCCTCCACAAAGAGAGAACAGAAAGGGATAATAATCAGCCCTTCTGTCAATTGGCCACTTTAAAAGTCTCCCCTTTCCCACGATATAATGTGATTATGAATACTTCAGTCTCTACGCCAATCACAGACTCTGAAATCCCACCAGCAGCAAATGAAGAAGAAAAGGCAGCATGTATGAGTGTGTGAGTTTCCACCCGTGGCAGCTGATCACGTACAAAGAGTGGAGATGGAGAAGATCGTCACATTTCTATTGATTTCATATCCTGTCTGCATTCAAATCAGTGAGCAGACAGACTGGACCTTCAGCTTCAACAACTTTGATAGTTTCACTTCATTAGCACAATAAATATAATATTACACATACAAGTTTACCTCAAAAATTTTATTTACATACAGACTTTGGTCTGTGTGACTCCTTTGTTTCCGATATATTCTGTTGTTTCTAGATTATACACTCACTGGCACTTTAATAGACACACCTGTTCCACTCCAACTATCTAATCAGTCAATTAGATGGCAGCGATCCAGTCAATTTAGGCATGTAGACATGGTCAAGATGAGCTGTTGAAGTTCAAAGTGAGCATCAGAATGGGGAAGAAAGTAGATTTAAGTGACTGTGAATGTGGCATGGTTGTTGATGCCAGACAGGCTTGTCTTTAGTATTTCAGAAACTGTGGATCTACTGGGATTTTCACACACAACCATCTCTAGAGTTTACAGAGAATGGTCTGAAAAAGAGAAAATATCCAATGAGCAGTAGTTCTCTGGGCCCAACTGTCAGAGGAGAATGGCCACACTGGCTGATGCTGACAGAAAGGCAACAGTAACACCAATAACCACTAATAAATAAATAAATAATAACCACTGATTACAACCAAGGTGTACAGAAGAGCATCTGTAAAAGAACGATACATTAATCCTTGAAGGAGATGGGTTTCAGCAGTAAAAGACCTCAACTAGTCCACTCCTATCAGATAAAAACAGGAAACGGAGGCTACAACTCACACAGGCTCACCAAAGTTGAACAATAGAAGATCAGGAAAACATTGCCTGGTCTTGGTCTCAATTTTTGCAGAAACATTCAGATAGTAGAGTTAGAACTTGGTGTAAACAACACAAAAGAATGGAAGCATGCATTGAACATCATGGATGTAGAAAGAAACAAAAAAACAAAACAGAAATAACTGTGTGATGTTAGCATGTCAACATGAACCAGTATCTCTGAGGAATGTTTCCAGCACACTGCTAAATCTATGCTATGAAGAATTAGTTCCGTTCGGAAGGCAACAGGGATCCAACCCAGTAGTACCAAGGTGTACCTATTAAAGTGGCCGGCGATTGTATATTGTGTTTCGCACATGCTGGCCCTGGAACATGCAATTTCTTTCCACTCTGTATAACTTAATATGAACATAGTTGGAATAAATAAAGTTCACACTGAACATTAACTGTATGTTAATGTTAACATCTAAATAGATTAAAACGGTTGATGTGACTTAGTTATGTAATAATGTTGCAGAAAGAATCAGTGGAACAATATTTCACATTACTGAATATTTTGATTTGTTTAAAATAGTTCTATATGTGCTCTGTGTATTAATGCTGACTGAAATAAAAATTTAGTACGTGTATATATATCTGAGGGAGAAGAAGGTACATACAGCAGAGAGAGCTGGTTCTGTCTCCTGATGAGGGCGTTCTTCTTGTTGACCAGCATGAACCATTCCTGCATCATGGCCTCCTCCTCCTCCTTGTTGTTGCCTGGAAAGCACACACAAAACACATGAAAAACAAGGTTGAGACCACAGGTTCTTTCATGGTAGCATTCTCATGAAACCATGTAGGCAGAGTGTGAATACTGTAGACGTATACTGTACATGAACGACCGAGCCGCTGCCCCCGCAGAGTCACTATGTCCACCACATGTTTGTGTGCATGTGTAAATAGACACTCTGCTTATGTTCCCCGTGTAAACAGTCACCTACTTCACACCATGTCTTCACAACGTCAATACGGCTTCAACTGGGGCAGGATTAACTGGAGCGATTACCGTTGAGCACCTTCACAGAGAGCAGCCTCTCACTGTAGGACCGTACATATCCCACCAATCACTCAGCGGACCTTCAAAAAAAATGTCTCTGGGACTCTCTGCCACTCAGTGTAATACCTGCTCAGCACACAGAGAGCTAGCAAGGCTCAGATGCATGGCTAATGTAAGCTTTGCCCGCGCCTGGGGCTAAAGCTCTACGCTGTAACTTACTTACAAGCGACAATGGATCCGCACCACTGATACAGACGGAGCACGACGAATGGAACTCTTCCAATTTTTTTTGTCAGGAAGCAGCAACAGCCACATCCTGTTCTACCTGCAGTAAAAAATAAAAAAAAAATAGCTGCTGGGGTGTGGAGTTTAACGTCCACTCAATATTACTCACACATTTATGACCAAAACAAGCTTCCTCTGCATGTCTGTGGTTAAACAAGTGTGAAATATGAATTCTCCTGCTGCCTACTTACAGCTGTGGTGGTAGATTACACATTTAGAAACTGCCTTAAGCAACTACAAGTTTGTTTAACGATGCCATACTACATGAGAATGACAAAAGAAAATCCCGTCTACAGGTAAAGTGTTGGTGTGTTATGCGTCACTGATGTAACACGAATTCAAACACTTGTGCTTCAGTTGTAGATTTAAAGCATGGGTGTCCAAAAGTCCTTTTTTTTGTGAGGGACCATGTATGTTCACAAAAACAGGACTCCTGGATCACAAACAGCACTACAAGTACAAGTTTTCAATCACTTAACAGTGGTCAACTGTGTAGTATCCATGACACATGCAATTAAATAAAAAATGGAATCCATACATTTTATCTGACACTTCCTGTATTCCCTTATCAATGGTGTTTCTAGACATACTAATGGCAATGAAGTCAACAAATTTTATCTGAACACATTAACTTTAATTGAACTTCATTAAGTCAGACTCTGAGAAGGAAATTCTGTCTGTTCCAAGTTGTACCTGACCAATGTGACATTTTTAATGCATTTTCCTTACATGAAAATAATGCTGTTGTTGAGCTAACATGCTAGCCTCCACCTGCTTCAGATTTAGCGCTCTCTATGCAGTGCTGCTGTTCCACTTCATAAATGTCTTCTGACACAGGACCACATTCTTGTAACCTACTGATATTGGCCATACCTCTACAGCTGGCCCCTGGGCCACAGTTGGACACTGCTGATATAAAGTGTGCAGAACTGAATACAATGGTAAAGTAAAACTTAAAAGTGTGTGTGTTCTTTCCCAAAAAGTAAACTGATGAAGAGCAGCACTGAGGAAACTCTGAGAAAATCTCCTTTTACCTTTGTGTCTTGTGATGAAAATAAAGTTCATATCTTCCTTCATCTAAAGAAAAACAGCTGTTACATCGTCACATCACTACACAGATACTTAGATAATGACAATCCACTTTAGTTAATGACCTTTTCTAAAACTTCCAGCATTAGTAGGAATCCTGCAGTAAATAGGATTAGATCCATGACCTCTCCAAAAAATATTTCAGAGGACTTGCAGTGCACAAATTAAACCCAAGATGACAAAAATAACCATTTATTCCACTGATATTATAGTAGATCTAAGATATGATAGGAAATGTTTAAAATAATTACACAAACCTACATGTAGTGACACAGATGTTTTGGTCATTATTTAAGTTGGTCTTCACATGAATTAGATAGTCAAGTATTAAACTGCTTGTATGTGCTGTGGTAAAAGGTGAGTGGGTTCATTTAATGTTGCTTTGGTCAGGAAACGACAGATGTCATTCGAACGATGACAGCAGCACTACGAAGAGGATGTTCAGGCATCACTACAGTGAGAGAATAACTATTAAGGTATTTTTGGACATGCTTTTATGAGCTTTCTTAAATGAAAATAATTTATAGTCATAATTCATGTCACTTTTACGTCTGCACCCCCATGATACCAGCATGACAGTGTGAATATAAATATTTGATTTAACTGTTTATTATAAGAGAGACTCAGACTGGGTGGGATGGAGACCACTGCGTCACTGATGACAAAAGGCAGGCGTGTGGATGTGTGTGCGGCCACCAGTGAGTGTGTGGACATTTGTGATACTCTGAGCCAGCAGATGTATGTAATTTCATTTAGGAGGGGGATGTGGAAAGGGAGCGAAGGATAGAAAAAGGGGAGGGAAAAAAAAACAAGCGAATGAAAGAAAGCTTCGGGATTTAGCGGAATCGGGGTCTCGTGGATTACTGTAGTCAACTTTGAAATGGACGACACTCGGAGGGGGGATAAAGCCGATGCTGACAGGTCATTGTGCTGCCTCGGAGTCAAATAAAACAAGCAAATAATAATGGCAAATATTAAGCTCCTGTGACATTGTGGCGAGGCGGGCTGGAAGACGAGGGGGGATTATAAAGCTATATCCCCCACCACTAGCCAGCCGGCTGCTACCAGCCAACCACGAGCCACATGTCTGATAAAAGAGCGGGGAGGAGAGGAGAAAAGCAGGGAGGTCAGGGGAGAGGAGGAGGAGAGAAAGGGGAGAAGGAAGGAGAAGAGGAGAGATGAGAGGGGCGGATGAAAGTTAAATGGGGTGACTGAAGGAGGGCAGGGGATGGATGGATGGATGGATGGATGGATGGATGGATGGATGGATGCTCAACAGCTGCTCAGCATCCACCTGCTTTCAGTCAGCCTCGGCAGGGTTCATCTCTGACCTCCAGATGCTGCCCAACTCTTAAAAAGACAGATAGATGTGTTTGAGTAAGTCAAACTAGCAAATTCAGCCAGAGTTCAATATGATCTAAAATAATCTGTCATATTATTGTGACATAAGGGTGTCAGTATTCTGAATCCCTGACATATTTACCACAGGACTGAATAACAACTACTGACAATTTATAACTAATTTGTATTCAATTTAAAAAAAAATGGTCTATGATAACTCCTCACCTACTGCTTCCTTCTACTGAGACGGAACATTTCATGTGGAAGAAAATAAAGTGAAGTCCTGCAGGAGGAAAGCCTGGTTTCCCTATTTTGAGTGGGGTGAGTTTGATTCCCACTGGTACATCAAGTCTATAAAAAAACATATGTTAACATAAGGAGAAAAAAAATAGTGCTGATTGTTTGTTGCTTGAAGACAAATGGTGTAAATATCGCTGGCAGTCACCACTGACACTGTGTGCAGATCCAACCTTGGCTCTGAGACACTGTGGATCCATGCTGGCTCTCAGGGAGCCATCTTGGATCAAAGCATCTGGCAGTTTGGCAGGATGCATTCTGGGTCTTGCTGCTCGTCTTACACGCCACTTCTCTATGCAGGGCAGAGCAGACATGGGCCAAACTCCGCTGAGACAGAAGCAATAAATCTGGCACGAGTACAACGTCTGATCAGGACATCAAAGGGTGGTGAAACGTGTCAGATTGAGACGCTCTGAGTTCCTTTTATCGTCATTAATATTATATTTAGCGTTAACTCAGCTATCAGTGTAGCTGTGCTGGTGAGAAACGTAGAAGATAAAATCAACTCGGACACACACTCGGGGCTGAGATACAACTGATAGACACATCCCAACAACCCTCAATCTGATTGCCCGTCTCCCTCTTCTCTTGTTTCACTCTCTCGGGTCTCTCAAACACAACAACAGCCGGGATACAATGACACGTTCTGCTGTGTGTGGAGGGAGACGGCGTTCCTTAAGACATGAAGAAGGGGATGTTAGCATAGGTCAGTGTGTGTCTGTGTGCATCCACATGAGAGATAGTCAGAGGGAAATAAAGAATTGGAGAGAATAAAAAGGAACAGAGAAAAAAAGACCAAATAAGATTAAGATAGCCATCTTGGCCGCTGTTCCATTCAGTGTAGACAGGAATAATGAAACCCAGCCTGAGGCGGACAAATTGCTGTTGGTGGCCTGCACTGGTTTGGAATTAAGAGTGTAAAGCTGCTCTACTGGCTTTCTTTAAGTGTACCCAGGTATTAGATTTGTGAGGAAATTATATAAGATTTGAGAATATTTTGGAATATACTGAGAACACATACTGAGTTGAAAGGCTTATAGATGCAGTGGCAGGTCAAAGATTTTACTGGGTTGTACTTCATCTGGTCTCTAAGGCAAAAAAAACCCTCTAAAATTCAGTGGCGGCTGGGTAGCCCAGTAGCTTAATAGTTATGCCTCATGAGTCAAGAGTATGTCATTTAAACACAGTGATCCTGCATTGATTCCGAGCCAGAGTGACCTGACTTGAATGTCTCCCCACTGCTCTTCACCATGTCTGTCCTATAAAGGCAAAAAAAAAAAAAAAAAATGCCCCAAAATAAATCTTAAAATGAAAAATCACTGGTGACTTATGCAGGAGAAATAACACACAATACTAAAGTCTCAAACAGAAATCAACGAGAAATGTCAAACGTAAATTCAAGACCATGTCAAATGTTTAGCTGCAGCTTCCCATTATGGCAACACTGAAGGTGACCATGCTTAATTAACGCCTCCATAATGTGAATCAACATGATGATCGTGTCCAGTTTCTGGATTGAGGCATTAATGAATGCTGTGCAATTTTTCCCCTGGTATCCATGCTGTTTTTTGCTAAAAAAAAAAAAAAAAAAAAAAAAAAAAAAAAGAGATAAGCTTCACAATGGCTTGTGCATCTCCCCCAAATTACTGTTACCAATAACCACTTCTGCACCAATAAAACTACCATACTATATAATAAAGAATGGGCTCAGTCATTAAAAACACAATGGTACAGTGTTGTGCCATTTTGTCGAGAATTTTGAGACCCATGTAAACGAAATTTAGGACAATTCAACACTTTTTTGCCTTGTATTTGTAAATGTGTGTTACAGAATGCAAACTGGTTTTAGTCATCCATTTTGGTTCCTGAATGACCTGCAGCATTGTTAAATGACTCCTATGGTGTCACCAAAACCTAATGCCAAAAAGTTACATAGAGAATTTTAAAAACTCTTCAAGCAAGCACTTGGAGACACCCCAATTAATTTTGTATCAGGTATGTAACTGCACACCAATCACCTATTTCACTTGTTAAATACCAGAGAGTCATAGTACCACCCACAAGGAATCAACAACAGTCCATGACCTTGTTGACCAGTTTTTCCTGTCACATCCTCAAATTTTCATCTGACAGACATATCAAGTCTAGATTACTCACTTTAGAGATGCTGAATCTGGTAAAAAACTATGTTGAAATGATTGAGGAAATAAGATTTCAGTTATTTAACTTTCCGTTATTACAATCACATTAAGCTACAGAGGTCAGTGTGTTAACCTTCTAGGCTGCATCCATTTAGGTCCATGACCACTTACAAATTGCATCCATTTATTTAAATATTATGAATTGCAGTAACGGGATTAGCAGGATATCCTACATTTGCCTTCCCTAAAGAAAGTTCTCTGAGTGCTGGAGGAGGAAAATGAATGAGACAGAAAGAGAAACAGTAAAAGCTGCGATCACAGCACGTTCATCTCATTCCTTATCCAACCATTCTGTCATTTAATCCAATAGCTGCTAATCCAATTTGTCTATCAGACATAAAAAGGCGAGGGGGAGGAGAAGATGGAGTTGAACTTCTCTGTCTTCCAAGTCACTTTCTCAGCTGTGGTTTGTTTAGCTGCAGTTGTGTCTCTCAGGTCTGATATCAGCGGGGATCAGCAGAGGTGAAAGCCACCGACAGATAAAAAATGATGAGAAAAGGAGGGCTAAAAAAGAACAGGATGAACATTGTTTTTTGTGATTAGGTAAGAGCTCGTTAAAAGGCCGTCACTGCAGCCATGTGAATATGCATGATGGGGGCCGGCCTGATTAGGCTGGGGTCTGTGGCGGGGACCAAAGGGGGATGGGGGGACGTAAGTAGCACACTGAAGACTTGATTTAATTAATATGAGTAGAGTTTCGTTACAAGGGAGATGGAGGGAGAAGCTTGTAAGTGTAAGAGGTTCAAGAGCTCTCAGATTTAGACTTGGCCATAAAATGTGATCAAAAACCTTTCGCAATGGAGATTAATTTTATCACCAAATCTTAAACAACTCAGATTTAACAGCTTGTTTATCTTTCATCATTTTTTGGAAAAAAAATTATTTTTTTGGCTGTTACTCAAAACATTACAACACTCATTGAACATGTGATTTCTCCTGCTCTCTCCTTTTCTTTTCTGCTCTCCACTGAAGAGGTGCCGAGGCTTTTTTCCCCCTCCATGGAGTCTTGTACGAGGCCTTTTTTTGAGGTGTTCTCAATGGTACAATGGTCCCAGCATATAGAGCAGATTCCTGCTTTATTGAACCTGCGTATAATGTCTGTTGAATGGAACACATTAGCCAATTCACACTGACCTCTTTCCCCTTCCTCCCCGCCGACAGAAAACCGAGAAAAATAAAATACGCAAAACAGAGAGAGGAAAAAACTCCCCTCACGCTGAGGTACAATGAGTGATTTTTCCACCGGTGTCATTTGTCAACCACTGCTTGATTTATAACTTACAAAGGAGGTGGAGGTAGGAACGAGAGCAGGGAAGGTAGGAGAGAGTTTGGCAAAGATTTTTAGAGGCAATGGGGTGAAATCAAGCGTTTCTATAATGAGGTGTATATCTGTAGATGGCAGCAATGGGTAATTTTCTCATTTTCAAACATTTTTATGTTATGCATTTTTTGCTATTCTCCTCTGGCTCAGGAAATATTTAACTTGTTGATGCTTACTTTTTATTCATATATGATTTAGAAGAAAAAAATGAAATTAATGAGACTCAAGTCTCAAATGCACATTAAAAAATATTTTATAACAACACTGCAAAATTAGGAGGGGGAAAAAGGTGCATGTAAAAAAAGTGATTGTCCTTTTTGTGTGATTATCTAAACTGTAGAATTTACAGAAAATGTATATCATGATATATATCGCTATCGTGATATAAGATTACTTATACCCTGATATGAAATTTTAGTCATATCGTGCAGCCCTAGGTGTAAAGCTATTAATCATTTACAGCATATTTAACAGACTAAATTCATGACTGAGTCCACATGATACTGATAGAGTTGTATCCATAATAAATAAAGTAACATCTTAATAAAAAATAATTCATTAAAACCTCTTCCACTGGTCAATTTCCCTAAAAGTAACGTACCCAAAGTAAATCAAAAGCTGTTCTTCAACCCTTTGCAGCATCTTCATGGGGTTGGTCTCATTTAAAAGAAAACATTCTGAATTTTTTGGCAAAACAGTCATAATCTCCCTAAGTGCTCCTGCCACTGAGTAACAATCATCTAAACATATTGAATTTGAAGAAAATAAAGTTCGCCTGGGTGTTTTTTAAGATACAGATACTTGCAAATAACACACAGCTGTCAGATACTGGCTGGAAAACACAACAGAAATGTAGAACCAAGTGTTTTCAAGCTCAGGTCAAAATTTTGTAGCAATACCACAAAAAAATGAATATATCACACAGCTTTTTTCTCAGGTTGTAACAAGGCGTTCTTGAACTGTGCCAAACTGTGCCAAATGGCACAGTTTGGAAAACTGTGTTCCACAGTTCACTATCTCAGCAGTTTGCACAGTAAAACCAAGGAGTAACAACCCAGACATACACAGCACTGTTCCTGTTTTTTTAAAAGGCAAAACTAGCCTACAGTGTAAGAAAAATTATGCTAAAAATTAATACATATCACTAAAGTATACACAAAAACAACCCTCCTCCTCCAATTTTTCCAGAGTTTACTATCTCACCAGTTTACACAGATACAGGTCAACTGGACCCCTGACCAAGTGCGCACCCCAAGTGGACCACAGAATCCAATCTGTACATGTACATTCTCCATCCAGTGATTTATAAATGCTGCCCCAGATGAAAACCAGTCTGTGGGACTATAATATTCTGAATGAGGATTTAGAAAATTATGAATCACACTGTAAATCATTGGATTGAAAATGTACTTGTACAAATTGAATACAGGGGTCCACCTGGGGTGCTCACATTAGTGTGCTCACTTGGTCAGGGGTCCATTTCACCAGATCCCATTTACACAGTAAAACAAAGGCATAATAACCCAGACATACACAGCACAGTTCCTTTTTTATCAGGAAAAAATAGCCTACAGTGAAATAAAAATTATACTACAAAATTATTCAATTTTTCTGCAATATACACAGTAACAAATAATCCCCCCCCCCGGTACAGAGGAACACGGCGCACACAAAAACTTGTGGCCATGCGGGATCCTTGTAATTACCGACTGGTCAAAAGTTATTTTTATTACTATTTTTATAGATAAAGAATAATTTAGACTATAAGACTTACCTGTCCACAACCGCACTGTCGTTGGTACTGTCCACTGGCATCTGACGATCGTCAGCTATTGTTCCGTTGTTGCAACCTCCAATTGTTCTTTTACTGATTCGTCGTCCCGGTCACCCAACCCGGTCAAGCCATCTACACTTTCATGCATGCCCTTTTGGTTTAATTTGTGAACCATTTTTCAAAACAAGTAAAATAATGGCTAACGTTACCCTGACCCTTCCACACAGCGTCACATAGGACTGCGCGTCACACAGCGGCTGAGTCAAAAGAGATTTTATGCACGGGAATGCATGGCATTTTACTGGAAATATAAACACGCAACAAGTGCATGTAGGGTATCATTGAAGTCAGAAATTGATTGGCTAAATAACATGTCCATCGTCAGATTATTCAGCTTCAACTGGCTCGTTGTATTCGCGGTCGATGGCCAGGTCCTTCTAGCTAGGTTTTCGGTCATTGGTTATTCAAGGTTTAAAAACCCAAATCAAGGCTCTTATTGGTCGAATGAGATGTCAATCTCATTCTAAACCAATCAAACACTCCTTTGGCTTTCTGTTTACGGCTGTGTCTGTACTGGAAGACCAGAAATACAGCGTTTTTTCATTGCGCACTGAGACGGCCCGCTCGTAGAATCGCCAAGTGGAAGAGTTTTGCAAGTTCCTCATGCTCAGGTGTTCCTAGTCATAAAAGGCTAACTTTTAAAGCTCCCAGGGTCAATAACCAACCCTTCTTCCAATGTTTATTTCACATAAAACAAGAGTGCTTGTTGTGAAGTGAGATATCATCTTGGATGCCCCAAATAAAACCACGTGAAACACGAATGTATAATGTGTTGCCTAGCAGTGATTTTCATAGTACTGAAAGTTTTTGTCCTATGTATTTATTTGCCTGTTTAAGTATATTCATTATGCATTGTTGATTAGGATGTCAGGAGCATCACTTACTTTCGTAAGGGATAATGAAAGAAAATCCAACTTTAGTTTTTGTACACCTTTCTTATTCTCACACTTAAGTATTAAACCTACACGCATACAGTGGTGTGAAAAAGTGTTTGAAAGTTTTTGAACAAAGATAACACAAGTAAACACAAAATGCAATTTTTAAATGAAGGTGTTTATTATTAAGGGGAAAAAATCCAAACCTACATGGCCCTGTGTGAAAAAGTGATTGCCCTCTAAACCTAATAACTGGTTGGGCCACCTTTAGCAGCAACAACTGCAATCAAGCATTTGCGATAACTGGCAATGAGTCTTTTACAGCACTGTGGAGGAATTTTGGCCCACTCATCTTTGCAGAATTGCTGTAATTCAGTCACAGTGGAGGGTTTTCGAGCATGAACTGTCTTTTTAAGGTCATGCCACAGCATCTCAATCAGATTCAAGTCAGGACTTTGACTAGGCCACTCAAAAGTCTTCGTTTTGTTTTTCTTAAGCCATTCAGAGATGGACTTGCTGGTGGGTTTTGGATCATTGTCCTGCTGCAGAACCCAAGTGCACTTCAGCTTGAAGTCACAAACAGATGGCCAGACATTCTCCTTCGGGATTTTTTGGTAGACAGCAGAATTCATGGTTCCATTTACCACAGCAAGTCTTCCAGGTCCTGAAACAGCAAAATAGCCTCAGACCATCACACTACACCACCATATTTTACTGTTGGTATGATGTTCTTTTTCTGAAAAGCTGTTTATGCCAGATGTAATGGGACACACACCTTCCAGAAAGTTCAACTTTTGTCTCGTCACTCCACAGAGTATTTTCCCAAAAGTCTTGGGGATCATCAAGATGTTTTTGGGCAAAACTGAGATGAGCCTTTATGTTCTTCATGCTCAGCAGTGGTTTTCACCTTGGAACTCTGCCATGCAGGCCATTTTTGCCCAGTCTCTTTCTTATGGTGGAGTCATGAACACTGACCTTAACTGAGGCAAGTGAGGCATGCAGTTCTTTGGATGTTGTTGTGGGTTCTTTTGTGACCTCTTGGATGAGTCATTGCTGTGCTCTTGGGGTAATTTTGGTCAGCTGGCCACTCCTGGGAAGGTTCACCACTGTTCCATGTTTTCGCCATTTGTGGACAATGGCTCTCACTGTGGTTCGCTGGAGTCCCAGAGCTTTAGAAATGGCTTTACTGTATAACCATTTCCAGACTGCTACATCTCAATTACTTTGTTTCTCATTTGTTCCTGAATTTCTTTGGGTCGCAGCATGATGTCTAGCTTTTGAGGATCGTTTGGTCTACTTTGCTTTGTCAGGCAGGTCCTATTTAAGTGATTTCTTGATTGAGAACAGGTGTGGCAGTAATCAGGCTTGGGTGTGGCTAGAGAAATTGAACTCAGCTTTCCAAAGATGTGATAAACCACAGTTAATTTATGTTTTAAGGGCGGGGAAGGGGGAATCACTTTTTCACACAGGGCCATGTAGGTTTGGACTTTCTTTTTTTACCCTTAATAATAAACACCTTAATTTAAAAACTGCATTTTGTGCTTACTTGTGTTATCTTTGTATAATATTTAAATTTGTTTGATGATCTGAAACATTTAAGAGTGACAAACACAACCCCCCCCCCGAGAAATCAGGAAGGGGGCAAACACTTTTTCACACCACTGTATATACCAGAGCTAATTCCAATATATAAATGTTGCATCATCTCCATCGAAAATCTTTGATTTAACTTTTTTGCAGTACAATAAAATAACAACCCTCGTTTTCCTAAAAGAATATTTGAGAAGTTTAATCTGAGTGAAATTCTGCTGTTCCATCTGATCTGTGTCCAAAATCATTCATCCATTCACTATCTACTACCTGCTGACTGTTGAGTTCCATTGATATACAGAGAGTAGAGAGTAGTTATAGGATCAGATGGAGAGTTCATCAGAAAAATATGTTCATTATGTCCCTGGAAGGAGAACATGAAGAGGGTTGGTGTTATAGAGGAAGAGACAAGGGACAGGGTGAGATGGAGGCATATGATCTGCTGTGGTGAAACCTAAAGACAGCAGCTGAAAGAAGAAGAAGATGTCACTGGCCCATTAAGATGTGCCACACCATCAGCTAAAAAAATGCAACCCCTGCCCCCATACTTTCAATGAAGGAGTAGGCCATTCTGCCCTGATCAAGTCACCCTGAGAGTTCTCAAACCCTGAACTTGACCTTGACCACAACATGAATGAGAACCCACCTGAAGATCATTGTGAATGAGTCTGGTGATTATTGGGGCAATTGCCTAGGAGGAGTAGCGATTTTTGTGAAATGTGAATGGACAGAGGGACAGACAGACATGTAGATGCCGCATCAGCTTCTTTTGGCTTCACCAGAATGAGCTAATAAATGCTGATTATTAGTATACTGAACACTAATAAAATACTCCCATGTGACAACTTTTTAAAGGGGTCATTGACTGAAAAATGGTGTGTTTGTAGGCTTTAACTATGTCAAATGTGTTAACTGGTCATGTAATTAGCCAAAAATTTACCAGTCAACAATCTGAAAAAAGTAGGGCTGTGACTCTTTACAAGTCACATGATTCAATTTGATTCCGATTTTTGGGCTCATGGTTTGATTCAGAATCGATTTTCAACTCTAAACGATTTTCCCTTCACATTTGGCTCTCAGCTCAGTACAAAAACCCACTAATCTCAGAAAAAAAGTCCACTGCACTGCAAAAAAATGCTGAGGTAAGCTTGAAAGCAGAGTACAGTGTGTTGATGTTTTGGGGGGGTTATATTTTTTAAAAATTATATCAGGTGATTTGCAATAAAATACTGTTAAATGAAAAAAGTAGGCTTACTACTGCTTACTGCTTTTTTATTTCTTGAAAACTTGTGAGTTTCAAAAATGAAATTGTACACAAGTGAAATAAGTTTTGAAAATTTTCCTTTTCAGCCTATCACAATTTCTAACAGCTTTTACACAGTGTGTGTAGGTTTGGTTGACCTCCAGCATTCTAGAAATATAGGCTATTCATTAAAAACAAAAGTCAATTCTATCATAAATACATTGAACATCCATTTAAATAGTAGTGCTACCTGACTGTGTGGAGTCAATGTACAGTAACCTATACAGTAACTTAATGCAATGAACAAATTGAATAAGAACTGAATGCAATTGATGCATAAGATAAGTAACATTAATTTTAAACCTGCACAAATATAAACTTAAGTATCTAAATTCTTCGGAGACTTAAAAAACAAATTAGGAACTTCCGGGAAGATGGCGGAGAGACATAACACTTAAACAAAGAGCTCTCCCTAGCCAGATTAAAAATCATCGGTAAATGGCCAACTCGACATAAACGAATCAATAAACTAAGGGATGAAAACACGAAGGAACCGGGCACAAGGACAAAAACAGGGTAAAATTGAAGAATTCCTCTCCAACAACGCAGGAAAAACCGCTGTACGCAAAGCCCAAAAAAACGAGGTGTCTACAGCAGAGAAAATGGAAGACACCAGACTCGACAACATGAACGCTGGCATCGCCAGTTTGGGTGAAGAGTTAAGAGAATTCAAGCGACAGCTACAACAGGATTTAGCGGCTCTTAAGGAGGAACTGAAAAAAGAAATTAAGGAGGAAATCATGGACCTCCGAAGAGAAATGGAGCGTAAATTAACGGAAAACATGGAGGAGCTGCGCTCCCAGCGGGCGTGTATGACAGAAGCGCAGACCCGAATTTCGGAACTAGAAGATTGGAAAAGCGAGGCAAACGAACAACTACAGACCCTGACGACGCAAACGCAGAGGATGCAGGAGAAAATAAACGACTTGGAGAGCAGATCCCGACGAAGCAATATGCGCATCTTTGGAATTCCGGAGGGCATTGAAGGCAACTCGATGACAAAATTCATGGATCAGTTCTTAAAAAAAGAACTGGAAATACCCGGAGAAACGGATCTGCAGATTCAACGGGCGCACAGAGCACCGGCACAGAACCCGAAAACAAACTCTCCACCCAGGTCAGTTGTGGTAAACTTTGTGAAATATGACATAAAGGAAAGAATCCTGACGCAAGCATGGAAAAAAAAGATACGAATCGGCGACAAACAGGTATTTTTTGACCATGACTACCCGACAGAAATCGTGCAGCAGCGGAAGAAATATGCCAATATTAAAAAAACGCTGAAAGAAAAAAAAATTAGATTCCAAACGCCGCTAATGAAAATGAGGATTCATTGGGAGGAAGGCACAAGAACCTACAACACGGCCGAAGAGGCAGCGCGGGATATGATGGAGCGGGGCCTTGAGGTGAGCGTGCCGAAGGAGACGGCTGGAGCAGCGGCGGCCCTGAACGCACCACGACAGACGGAGTGGAGACGAGTGAACGGCGGAAGAAGGGGGAGAGACGTAGAGCAGCGGGCCCAGGACAAGCTACAAGGCTTTCAACTGAAAGCCTAGATCATAACAAAGATTAAGAAAGGCACAGAAGAAATGAAGGCCAAGAAGACAAGGTAAAAGAGAAACAGACGGCTAGGAGAGGTTTAAGTGATATTTGTTGGACATTTCTAGACTTATGACTATTACTTTGATAGTAATTAGAAGTCTAGGGAGGACCCTTCACTCTGTGAAGACAAACCCCCCACCCACCAACAGGGACCAGTGGGCAGAAGAAAGGCCCAAAGTACGGAGGTCGAGATTTTTTAATGTGTTTTTATATAAATATGTGTTATTTTTGTTGTTAAAGGGGCTAGGAGCACAAGTTAAAAAAATGGAAAAACATGAATATGGGTAAAAATCTTAAGATAATGACATTAAACGTGAATGGTCTGAACTCACCTGTTAAAAGGGAAAGAATAATAAGAAAATTCAAGAAGGAAAAAGCTGAAATTATATTTATGCAAGAGACACATTTGAGCAAGACAGAACATGTGAAACTAAAGAGGTTTGGCTATAAGAACTCCTACTACAGTTCATTTAAGGGAGGAGCAAAAAGGGGGGTTATGATACTAATCTCAAACAAAATACAATTTGAAAGTGAACAGGAAATCCAGGATAAAGAAGGCAGGTATGTAATAATAAAGGGAAGAATAGATGGTATGCAGATTACATTAGTGAACATCTATGCCCCACCAGAAAGTGACAAGGGTTTTTTTCAACAACTGTTTGATCTCATAGCAACACACAGTGAAGGAGTCCTAATTTGTGGAGGAGACTTAAATGCTGTCATGGATCATGAAGTTGACACAACAAGTGTTAAGAAGACAAAAAAACATGTAACAAAGTTCATAAGAACCTCACTGGCAGAAATGGGTATGGTAGACATATGGAGGGACCTGCACCCACTCGAAAAAGACTATACACATTATTCAGCAGTCCATAAAGTACACTCTAGAATAGATTACTTCCTTATGAATGAAGGTGACAGACACAGGGTGAGAAATTGTTGGATTGGAGGGGCAGAAATATCAGATCATAATCCTATATACATGGAAATATATTTGAACAATAGAAAACGACAAACAACATGGAAACTTAACGTAGGACTGTTAAATGATGAGAAAATGAAAGAAAGAATAAAAATAAACATAAACGAATATATCCAAGAGAATGACAATGAAGAAGTGGACCCAACAATACTATGGGACGCACTAAAAGCCGTGTTAAGGGGTAAATTAATTGTTGAAACAGGAAAAGCAAATAAGACTAAACTGGAAGCGTATGAACAAAGATGTGAGAGACTGAGGGAACTAGAACGTAAACATCAAAGCACAAATGACCCAAAAATATATCAAGAAATTAAAGAAGAAAAAACAAAGATAAAAGAAACACAAATGGATGAAATTGAAAGGAAAAATAGATATCTAAAGCAAAAATATTATGAAACAGGGCCAAAAGCCACAAAACTGCTGGCAAAACGGTTAAGAAAACAACAAACAATGAATAATGTATACAAGATTAAAGACCCCACCACAAATAAAACCACAGTTAACCCAGAAAACATCGAAGAAATTTTCCATAATTTCTACCAAGAACTATACTCGCAACCTGAAGAAACAAATACTAAAGATATCAAAAAATTTCTAGACACATTGGACTTGCCATCAATAGGAAATCAACAAAATGAAAAACTAACAGCAGAAATAACAACACAAGAGATCAGAGATGTGATTAAGTCACTTAAAAACGATAAATCACCAGGTAGTGATGGATACCCATCTGAGTTTTATAAACTGTTTATAGAAGAACTCACGCCACAACTCCTAAAGTCATTTAATTGGACTCTGAACAACAACAAAATACCTCCATCATGGAACGAAGCAATCATTTCAGTTATTTTAAAACCTGGGAAAGATAAAGAACAATGCGGAAACTATAGACCAATCTCTTTATTAAATGTAGATTATAAAATATACACAACAATTATATGTAAACGAATAAAGACATTCTTGACGGAATTGATAGAAGATGATCAAACTGGATTCATAGAGGGACGCCAAACACATGACAATATCAGGAGAACAATACATATAATTAACCAAATACATAAAGAAAAGAAAAGCGCAGTAATAATGAGTTTAGACGCAGAAAAAGCATTTGACAGGGTTAACTGGAAATTCCTATATAGTGTACTGGAGCGCTTTGGATTTAACGAAAAATCAGTACAATGCATAAGGACGCTATATCAAGAACCTGTGGCAAGAATCAAGATAAACGGTAGCTTAACAGACAAAGTAAATATACAAAGATCAACTAGGCAGGGATGCTGCTTATCGCCCACCTTGTTTGCTCTGTTCATAGAACCATTGGCTCAAGCGATAAGACAAAATAAGAAATTAAAAGGTGTAACAATAAAGGGGGCGGAACACAAGATTGGGCTATTTGCAGACGATATTATAGTTTACCTTGAACAACCAGATAAATCAATAATGGAAATGATGAACTTGATAGAAAATTTTGGAAAATTATCAGGATACAAGATAAACATAACAAAAACACAAATACTGACATTCCACTATAACCCTCTAAACCAGATAACTGATAAGATCAAACTAAACTGGAACCAAAAAGAAATAAAATACCTTGGAGTGAACATACCTAAAGACCTAAGCAAAATATATAAAGCAAACTATGATAGGTTGGAACAAGAAATAAAAAAAGATATTGATAGATGGTCAATCTTAAATATGGATCTGAATTCAAAAATTGAGACAGTCAAAATCAGCATACAACCTAGATTACTTTACCTCTTCCAGGCTATACCAACAGAGATTCCAGATGCCCAATTCTCAAAGTGGGACAGGATGATATCGAGATTTGTTTGGGGAGGTAAAAAACCAAGAGTGAAATATAAAACCCTCCAATTACCAAAAGAGAAAGGAGGCATGGGCCTACCGAGTCTAAAGGAATATTACTACTCAGCACAAATAAGATATATCATATGTTGGTGCGACGAGGGATATGAGGCAAAATGGAAAAGGAAATTGAGGGACTCCCAGTACAAAGCATAATAGGGGATAAAGATGCATATAAGCAAATCAAACAAATAGACCCAATCACTAAATTTACTTTAGAACTGTGGTATAAAATAGTACAAAAATATAATATAAGGGAAGACATAAAACTATTGAAATGGGTAGCATTTGACAGTCAGTTTGAACCGGCAAAACAAGATAGGGGATACAAAAATCTGGTGAACAAGGGAATCACAGCATGGGGCAATATCGGAAAAAAAGATCTCGGGAGCTTTGTAAATATCAGGAGAAAATTTAAATTAGAAAGATCGGAATTTTTCAGATATCTGCAGATGAGAGATTACTATATGAAGAAGATTAGGCATAACCTCCAAACAGATGTGAACGAGATTATACAACTTATTTTAAGCTCATATGCAGGAAATAAAATAAGAATTATTTCAAAACTATATCAGAAACTTATGACAAACAATCATACAAGTAACTATATAAAGGAGAAATGGGAGAAAGAGCTCAATTTAAACATAACAGAAGAAAGCTGGCAGGAAATATGGAAAACACAACACACATCAACAAATTCAAGGGCATGGAGGGAATTTGGATGGAAAAACCTGATTCGCTTTTTCATTACACCACAGATTCAAGGAAAATATACAAATACCCAATCTTTATGCTGGAGGGGATGTGGGGCTCAAAATGCAGACCACTCACATATGTTTTGGAAATGCTACAAAATATCATCATTTTGGAAATCTATGCATGTGACAATACAGAGGATATTAGGATATAATATACCAATGAACTGTAACCTGATGTACTTATGTGATCTTAAAAAAGACAATGTTATACAGGCTGAGGACAGATATCTAGTTAAAATCTTGTTGATTGCATGTAAAAAAACTATCACAAAAAAATGGCGATCAGAAGTTCTTCCTGACCAAGAACAATGGACTGACATTGTTGAGGACATACGTATGATGGAAAAACTAACATATCGACGAAGAATGCAAGAAGGAATATGGGAGAAAAAATGGCGGAAATGGACACACTACAAAGTGCAACAACGAGGCAGAAATTGAAAGAATAACCAAAGACACTGAAAAAACCAGAAGAATTAAGAGATGGAAACTAAAAACTTGATGCTCCAACATTTGCCCCCCCCCCTTTTTTTATTTTTTTTATTTTTATTTATTTATTTATTTTTTTATTTTTCCCTACCCTAACCCCTTTGTTTTTTAAATGTAGAATGTGATCTGAATGCATTATATATGATGAAAAATGAATAAAAATCTAAGTTACAAAAAAAACAAATTAAAGTTATGAAACAAAATAAAGTGCTGTCACAAGATTTCATGATTTTTTGGCCCATTCAGAATTTGCTGGGAGTTTGCTACAGTGGTGCAGTGTGCGTTGTTTAGCAGGAGGACTTGCAACTTTTTCCACTTCTTTCTACTCTGGGTGAATGTTGTCAAAACAAAAATGCGCCCACACACCTGCCTTCATTGAAGATGGAACTGGCTGAATTTCTTGCTGCTCCATTTTTTCTTTATTCCAACTGTTTCATCCGGCTGCTAGCTAGTGAGCTACTCTGCATGGTTCTCCTGCGTCTGCAGCGTCACTGTGCAACTGCATATCACGAAGCGGCAATATGTGTCAAGTGACGGGAGCCCAGCACCACCGCAATAATAACAATACAAATCGATTCTTAATTTTTGTGAATCAATTGTGGATCTTGTGAAATGAGAATCTCGATTCTTATGTGAATCGATTTTTTCCAGCACCCCTAGAAAAAAAGCACACCATCTTTATCTTGTTTTTCTCTCAGTGAAACTACAGAAAACGTTTTTTGACTCTTCTGGGTAAGTTTCCTATGTCAAATCTTGAAAAAGCCCACCCACTGCTGTCCTAAAAACCCACCCACTGCTCTATTATTGGCCCACCTACAGTAGCTGTCCGTCATGTAGATCAAAGTGGTAGCTAAAGGTAGGCTATTAACCTCTGAGCTATTACCCTACGAGCTAACACTGGTACCAGGACATTGGCTGTAAGCCTGGCTAATATTGTTATTTTCTTCAGATCTTAGTCACCCTAATAGCCATCCCTGTTACCACCTGGTTCGGTCTGGCCCACCTCTGAGTGGTTTCATCGTGATTTCCGCCCCGGCACACCGGTCGCTTTTATGGCCTGGGACAAGGGCTACTGGCTGCTGTTATGTCAAGAACTCCGCTGGATTGGTGGGGGAGTTCTCGACATAACACTGGTACGTGCGCTCCACCGTGGAATGATGACGAAACCACTGAGAGATGGGCCACAGTGATGCGAGGCACACCGCCAAACCAGGTGATAACAGGGATGGCTATGAGGGTGACTAAGATCTGAAGAAAATTAACAATTAAGCCACACTTACAGCCAGCATCCTGGTACCAGTGTTAGCTCGTGGGCTATTAGGCTACCTTTAGTTGGCCGTGTGAGCCACAAGCCAGTACAGGCAATCAGGCGTGGAATCACGACAAAGCCTCCGGCTCCCTGCAATCAAAATGTCCAAGGACCAGATGCTGCTGGCTCTCACGCATAGCAACCCCACCGTCCTCCGTGGACCCGCTCTGCTCTCGCGGCCAGCATAGTCATTACAGCTTTCAGCCTGCTGTGAGAGCAGAGTGAAATCCCACAGACTCGCACTGCCCTTTGAGATCCCTTGGCTTGGTAGCTCACCTCGGGTTACAGCGATTGTCCAGTGCACAGTGCTAGCGATCTGTTGCAGAGTCAAGGCAAAATTTATTGGGAGATAGACCGGACTGATGTGAGATACACCACTGACTGTGGATCAGTGAACCAGAGCGCTGCTCAATCAAGCTGGGAGGCTAGAAGCTAGTCAACTATAATGGCTAACTGACATAAGAGGGAGGGCGGAGTTGAAACAGTGAACAATGGTTCTTAAAGTCATCATCATCATCATAGCAGTCTGTCGGGGGCGACAATGACTTGTTTCACTTAGGTCTGATCAGATTCCTCAACGCAGCTCTGTAATTCACCTTCTGCTGCCAGGAACTCCTGACCTTGTTAACCCGGGCGACGTCCGAGCCGGTATCAGGTGCTCTCTGACTGACCATTTCATGAAACTGCTTGCAAAGTATTTGAGTACCACTAGCTTTTGCTGGACTAGTGACATATTCTTGGCAGATAGAGGTATTATCAGTGGCAAGGACAGGCCAAGACAAACTGACTCCAGTATCTGTTGCAGTAACTGACCAGATGATAGGTTTGTTTATCTCTGCTCTTTGTGTAGTGCATGTCACGATGCACCGACTGGCAAAAGACCTTGCGACAGATGTGCTTATCTGCCAGGATGTCCAGTCTCACTGTGTAACTGGGAGTGGTCCACCAAAGACCTGGTTTTACCCACGAGGCGTTTTTCTCCCTCCGAGATGCGCAAGACAGTCGACTCCCTCATCAAACTTCTGTGTGGCAGAAAAACAGCCATATCACCTGTAATACTGAACAAGAGGTGGAATAATGCAACCTTCCTCTGCTGTCTGAAGTACCTCCAGTCAGAGGACGACAGGCTTTAAAATCAGAGCATTTGAAGAAAGCCAGGAAAAATAAAAAACAAATCTGCTTCAGTAATTTAAAAAGATTACAGAAAATGTGAACAAAATATGCCACAAATATTTCATTAAGATGTGTGAGCTGTTAAAATGTGGAAAAAGTGCAGTCAATGATCCCTTTAACATTATCTTCTTCTTTCGGCTGCTCCCTTTAGGGGTCTCCACAGCGGATCATCTGCCTCCTTCTCACTCTATCCCTTGCATCTTCCTCTGTAACACCAATGCTCTCCATGTCCTCCTTCACTAAATCCATGAATCTTCTCTGTGGTCTTTCTCATTTCCTCCTGCCTGGCAGCTCCATCTTCAACATCCTTTGTCCAATATATCCACTATCCCTCCTCTGTACACGTCCAAACCATCTCAGCCTTGCCTCTCTTAAGGTGCGTTCATACCAAATGTGAACGGGCAGCGCAAATACATACAGAGTGAATGGAAAGAGGTGAGTACACACGAAATTGTGCATTTGCGTGTTTACAACCGAGGCTAGCTAGCTAGTTAGCTTTGAGATTCTGCCGTCACCGGAGTAAAAGTATCACCATTGCAGAGTAAACTAGTCTGAAAATGAGACTCTCTCGCCTGGAGACAGGAGGGCCGGGAGCTCTTCAGCTGAATCGGGATTTCGGAGTTTTTACCCACAGTTTCCTGCCACGGCTGTGCTTACAAGGCTAGCAAGCTAGCAACGGAAACACTCATCATCTTATAAAGTTTTGGAGACAGGGACAACTTCTTCAGGTGAGCCCTCCGTCGGATAATGTAAACCTAAAACATGACATTATTTTGGGGATTTCCACAGTACGCTGAACACTCCTGCAGAAGTTATGAAGGCAACTTTGCCGGTCTGGATCTCACTCAGACGATGAATTCATGTTTATTTGCCCATTTACATTGACTTATAGCGTAACTGCGCTGCCCAAAAAATTCGCCCGTTTGCGTTTGGTGTGAACGTGCCTTTACTTTGTCTCCAAACCGCACAACCTGAGCTGTCCTTCTGATATACTCATTTCTAATCTTGTCACTCCCAATGAGAAGCTTAGCATCTTCAGCTCTGCCACCTCCAGCTCTGCCTCTTGTCTTTTTGTCAGTGCCACCGTCTCCAAACCATGCATCATAGCAGGTCTCACTACCATCTTGTAAATCTTCCCTTTCACTCTAGCTGCTATCTTTCTGTCACAAATCACCCCTGACACTCGTCTCCACCCACTCCACCCTGCCTGCACTCTCTTCATCACCTCTCTTGTGCATTTCCCATTGCTTTGGATGGTTGACCCCAGGTATTTAAACTCACCTACCTTCACTACCTCTCCTCCTTGCATCTTCACCGTTACACCTGCCTCCCTCACATTCACACTCTTGTATTCTGTCTTTCTTCTACTGACTTTCATTCCTCTTCTCTCCAGAGCATACCACCACCTCTCCAGGTTCTCTTCGACCTGCTCCCTACTCTCACTACAGATCACAATGTCGTCTGTAAACATCCTGTTCCATGGAGGCTCCTGCCTGCACTCGTCCATCAGCCTGTCCATCACCACGGCAAACAAGAAGGGTCCCAGAGCAGATCTGTAATGTAATCCCACCCCCACCTTGAATCCATCTGTCACTCCTACAGCACACCTCACCACTGTCTCACTGTCCTCATAGATGTCCTGCACCAACCTTATATACTTCTCTGCCACTCCTGACTTGACACAGTGCAACTCCTTCTGACCTTCTCTATTTTTCTCCATCAACACTATCAGAGCAAAGATTGCATCTGTAGTACTCTTTCTTGGCATGAAACCGTACTGCTGCTCAGTGATTGTCACCTCTCCTCTTAACCTGGCTTCAACAACTCTTTCCCATATCTTCATAGTGTGGCTACTCAACTTTATGGCTCTGTAGTTACTACAGCTCTGAGCATCACCCTTGTTCTTGAAAATTGGTACCCAAACACTTCTTCTCCACTCCTCAGGCATCTCCTCACTCTCCAAGATTGTGTTAAACAATCTGGTTAAAAAGTCCACTGCCATCGCTCCTAAATATCTCCATACCTCTATTGGTATGTCATCTGGGCCAGCTGCCTTTCCATTCTTCATCCTCTTCAAAGCTGGCGACGGAGCTCCACAGATTTGGGAAGTTTGCGGGCCCGTTTATAACTCTGACTTTGGGATGCAAGGAGACCAAGTTAAAACATGTGAAATCACTCAGGCGACAGGTGTTCATGTTTCTAGATTCGCCCACTCAAACTCTGGAAGTACCCTTCCGGGTCAAACACGGGGACGGCTCCTATATGGTGTATGCGAGCTCAGGACAGATGAAGTGTTTTGAATGTGGAGAGGTGGGCCATAAATGGTTCGCTTGTCCGCACAGGCAGCGGGCGGCGGGCCCTGATGGAGCCGTGGATGGTGCCGGCGGCGAGCCCTCCGCTCATGCCGCAGCTGCGGACGGCGGCGCGGCCTCCGCTCCCGCCGCTACTGCGGACGACGTTGCAGGGCCTTCCGCCGGCCCTGCTCCGGAGCCTGCCGCTGTGTCTGTGGACGGCCCGGCTGTGGCGCCCGCGGCCCAGCTTACGACCGGGAGCGTTGCTGGCGATGGCGCCAAAAATGTCACTGATGGTGCGTCACAATCATCTCGCTGTGTGACATCAGCGGCTGTGCCTCCGGAAGCTGCTACCGTTTCGGAGCAGGAGACGGAGCACCGACCTGATGGTGCGTCAGAATCTCGCTGTGTGACGTCAGCGGCTGTGCTTCCGGAGGCTGCTACCGTTTCACAGCAGGGGATGGAACGGCGACAGTCAGCTGCTGTGGGTGGCGTCCAGGAAAATGTGGCCCATGATGAATCCACTGGCCCAGGAGAACCAAACAGTCAGCTGAGTTGTGCTGACGAAGAAATGGAATCTGATAACGACACTGTGTCTAATACTGAGTCTATTGGGGCAAAATGCAGTACAAACACGAGTTTGTATTCACTGGAAGAAATAAATGCTTTTCTGGATGAAACCTATAACAAAGCCATTAAAGTCACTGACTACTTCAGTGACACTGATAAATTCATTAAGTCTGTTGATGTGCTCAGAAGGCAGGTTGGTCTTGACCTCCTGGATGAAAAGAAACGTTTTCGCCTCAAGAAACACCTGACAGCCCTGCATAAAGCAGCAGGGAGAACAGGGGTCAAGCGCACCCGACAGGAGGAATACATGGCAGTCGTTCCTCTGCCTGTTTTACACATTTTTGGGATATTGTTTGATCAGACTTTTATATGACGTTTCTAATTGACTGTAATTGACTGTCACGGAACTGGATCTTTACCTGCAGGGCATGGATGCCCCACCGTTTTCTTTCTACACTCTGGACAAGCCTGCTGCACAGATGACTTGCTTGAAAATCCCTCATGGTCTAAGGACTCCAATCCATCTGAGATGAGGAAACTGTCTCTGGGATGTGCAACGGAACTGGCTGCGGCCGCACAGCGCTATCTCTGCTGCCGGAGGAAGGGGATTTGGCCTTGCTTAAGAACTGGGGGCCTCTGGCTCATCTTTGCACGGACTACAAGGAGGACTCGCACTACTGCCGCTGCCAATGTGGAATAGGTGGACTACAAGGAATACTCTGTGTTGTGTGTGGGGGGGAAATACTTATGTTTGCACTTTTTCCAATGTGAGACACTTGGTGGAATGATGTTGGTGCACTTACATTTTTTTTGAATAGTGCAATAAAGGCTTTTTTTAAAAGTCAAAGTCAAAGTCTCTCTCTCTCTCTCTCTCTCTGTTTCTTCATTCATCAGCTCCTCAAAGTACTCCTTCCACCTTCTCAACACACTCTCTTCACTTGTAAGTACATTACCATTTCTGTCCTTAACCTAACTTGCTGCACATCCTTTCCAGCTCGAGCTCTCTGTTTAGCTAATCGATACAAGTCCTTTTCTTCTTCCTTAAGTGTCAAGCCTCTCACAACTCACTTTATGCCTTTGCCACCTTTCTCTTTGCCATGCACCTAGATTCCAAATACTCCTGTCTACTTTCTTTATCTCCCTGACTATCTCACTTTTTCTTTGCCAACATCTTCCTTTGGATACTTTCCTGTACCTCCTCATTCCACCACCAAGTCTCCTTTTCTTCCTTCCTCTGTCTACTGGATACACCACATACAGTGGGGGAAAAAAGTATTTAGTCAGCCACCAATTGTGCAAGTTCTCCCACTTAAAAAATGAGAGAGGTCTCCAATTTTCATCACAGGTATACCTCAACTATGAGAGACAAAATGAGAAAAAAAAAATCCAGAAAATCGCATTGAATGATTTTAATGAATTAATTGGTAAATTCCTTGGTAAAATAAGTATTTGGTCACCTACAAAGAAGCAAGATTTCTGGCTCTCACAGACCTGTAACTACTTCTTTAAGAGGCTCCTCTGTCCTCCACTCGTTACCTGTATTAATGGCACCTGTTTGAACTCGTTATCAGTATAAAAGACACCTGTCCACAACCTCAAACAGTCAGACTCCAAACTCCACTATGGCCAAGACCAAAGAGCTGTCAAAGGACACCAGAAACAAAATTGTAGACCTGCACCAGGCTGGGAAGACTGAATCTGCAATAGGTAAGCAGCTTGGTGGGAAGAAATCAACTGTGGGAGCAATTATTAGAAAATGGAAGACATACAAGACCACTGATAATCTCCCTCGATCTGGTGCTCCACGCAAGATCTCACCCCGTGGGGTCAAAATGATCATGAGAACGGTAAGCAAAAATCCCAGAACCACACGGGGGGACCTAGTGAATGACCTGCAGAGAGCTGGGACCAAAGTAACAAAGGCTACCATCAGTAACACACTACGCCGCTACGGACTCAAATCCTGCAGTGCCAGACGTGTCCCCCTGCTTAAGCCAGTACATGTCCAGGCCCGTCTGAAGTTTGCTAGAGAGCATTTGGATGATCTAGAAGAGGATTGGGAAAATGTCATGTGGTCAGATGAAACCAAAATAGAACTTTATTGTAAAAACTCTACTTGTCGTGTTTGGAGGAGAAAGAACACCATACCTACTGTGAAGCATGGGGGTGGAAACATCATGCTTTGGGGCTGTTTTTCTGCAAAGGGACCAGGACGACTGATCCGTGTAAAGGAAAGAATGAATGGGGCCATGTATCGTGAGATTTTGAGTGAAAACCTCCTTCCATCAGCAAGGGCATTGAAGATGAAACGTGGCTGGGTCTTTCAGCATGACAATGATCCCAAACACACTGCCCGGGCAATGAAGGAGTGGCTTCGTAAGAAGCATTTCAAGGTCCTGGAGTGGCCTAGCCAGTCTCCAGATCTCAACCCCATAGAAAATCTTTGGAGGGAGTTGAAAGTCTGTGTTGCCCAGCGACAGCCCCAAAACATCACTGCTCTAGAGGAGATCTGCATGGAGGAATGGCCCAAAATACCAGCAACAGTGTGTGAAAACCTTGTGAAGACTTACAGAAAACGTTTGACCTCTGTCATTGCCAACAAAGGGTATATAACAAAGTATTGAGATGAACTTTTGTTATTGACCAAATACTTATTTTACCGAGGAATTTACCAATTAATTCATTAAAAATCCTTCAATGTGATTTTCTGGATTTTTTTTTTCTCATTTTGTCTCTCATAGTTGAGGTATACCTATGATGAAAATTGGAGACCTCTCTCATCTTTTAAGTGGGAGAACTTGCACAATCGGTGGCTGACTAAATACTTTTTTGCCCCACTGTACCTTTCTACATGTTTCCCTCACTACTATTGCTGTACTTTCCCAGCCATCTGGTAATTCTTCTCTACCACCCAGAGCCTGTATCAACTCCTTCTTGAACTCTGTGCAACCTTCTTCCTTCTGTAACTCCCCCCACTTTCTCTTTGGCTCTGCCTTCACTGTATTTGTCTTCTTTCTTTCTTTCTTTCCAAAATCATCCTTCAGACTTCCATCTGACGTTGCCTAGCTACATTCTCCCTTGCCACCACCTTGCAGTCTCCTATCTCTTTCAAATTTCTCCTTCTGCATAAGATGTAGTCCAGATGTGTGCACCTTCCTCCACTTTTGATGTTCCTCTTTCCTTTGTGTCCTTGGGTTGCAACGATTATGCAAATAATTTGATTACAAAACTTCCTTGATTCAAAATCTATATGCTTCAATGTGTCCTTTGATGTAGCACTTCTGGTCTATATGACCTTCTTCCGGTACCACCTTCTTCTGTTCACGCTACGAAAACAAGACGCAGCTTTGTTTAATAGCGCTGTGTCAGAGCGGCATAGTGACGGGCCGTCAAAAAGGAAGAAAGTCAGAAAAAACAACAAGAGTATCTTAAGTCTGGGATCATTTCAAACTCATATTGAAGGAAAACATTGTGCAGTGTGTACATGGTAAAGCCGAGTGGCGAGCCAGCATCCTACAACGTCGAAGTTTCAGTGGCTCAGCAGAAAGCATCCCACATCATACACAGCCAGCGCACCTGAGACAAGGTACGTGATTGAGATTTTAAATTAAGATGAGTAGAATGTAGTCAGCTAAGCTAATTATGCTTATATGACCAAAGAACACACAGCCACCGCCACGGGCATCCACTAGCGGCTAGCGAAACAAGCTTTATGGTGTAATGTAATGTTTAAAGTTACATTCTATGCAATAAACATTGCAATAAGCATTGCAATCAATGTGTACCTGTGTTACTGAGTGTTTGGTACAATTACTACTGCTCTTTATGAAAGAAAGTTCTGCATATGTTGGTCAATGCAAGTTTCTTTAAAAAAAGTATCCAATTGCTTGAGTAATCTTCAATTAGAGTGGACGATTATCCGAGCCGTAAAATAGTTGATAGCTGCAGCCTTAATGTGTTCACTCATTGATTCAAGAACAGGACAATTAATATTTAATTCTTCTCTATAAAAAGCTTTCCTTCCCTAGAGATTATTTCAATATTGTATTTTATCTGTTTCTACATTGTATTACCTTAGTCCAAACTTTTCATCGGAGATTAATAATTGAGAGTAATATTTATGCTTGCATCAGCAGTCCTAGCAATAAGTTTTGTGTCAGGATGGTAGAGGGACAGTTAAAACCTTATAAAACCTTTGTACTCTGACTATGTTTAACGGACGATGGGTTTGTCCTGCTAACATTTCCTCTTTGATCTCATCTGTGCACTCACACCCACACTGCTGGGCAAACACATCTGACCTCAGACCAACAGCAGACTGACCTCCAGAGATTTCTCATTCCTCCACCTCAGAGGTTGAGGAGGAGCGGGAGCTTCAGCAAACAGAATTCACATAATAGACCGACTGTGGAGATGAAATGTTCATATTAGGACGCTTCATTTTCTCACGCACGTTTTGTTGCTTGTACAGGGGTGAAGAGTATATTTGCACAAGTCATCTCTCTCTAAGCTCCTTTCATTCATCTTCTCAGTTTAAGTATGTCTATAGTTAATCCTAATTTTATTTTTTTTAAACTAAATAATTGTATTAATATGTGGTCAGATCAGTAGTGGGGGGTGGGGGCAATAACTAGAGTATTTTTCTCAATTTCAAGCAGAACCAGCAAAGCCGTGACAATCACGCAGACACACTGCTCCACTCCTTCTCCTCCTCGCCTCCCCCCACTCCATCAAATTGTGTTTTTGCTACAAATCAATAAACATTATCAGAGAGTGGCAGACTATGGGCTGGTAGAGGCACCCTGTGTCTGTTAAAGCCCAAACCGCCCTGTCTCTATCACAGTCTGGGTGAGAAGGCCAGGAGGAAACAAATGATGCACACGAGAGAAATGCAGGCAACTCCAGTCCACAAACTAATTCACCTGACAGGGACTTCCACTGATGATTATCACACAAGCCTACACAGTGCATCCCTACATTCATGCAGACAGCTGAAAAGCAACCAGAGTGGAGCAGACTGGACGAGAAACAAACAGCAGCGAAGCATTAACGTGTTTAATGATAATCCTTAACACTGGAGCACCAGCTGTTTTGACCATGCCACTCAACGTCAATGACAAATGAAGGAGGAAAAGAATCCAGTCTGAAGTCAGCAGTGACTTTAAAAGCTCACTAACTCATTAGGTTGCTGTATCACTGCTCTATGCTTGTCAGCTCACTTTAGCTTTAGTGTCAGAAATCCCCAAACTCTCCTCTTTTCTACATGAGCCATTTGACTGAGCCCCAAATAAGATGATTTTCAACCTGTCCCCACTTAGCTTTAGGGCTGGAAAAGGAAAATCAGGTGGCTGCCATACACCATTTCTCAATTACCATTCCTATTACTGTCACCTGTGTTCATTTCCACTATTATCATACATTCCTTTCTGTTGTACCCTCTTCTTTTTAGGCTAGCTTACACTGTTGTGGCTGTTGTGTTGGATGAAGAGAGAGTGAGGAGCAAAAGAATCAAGAGCTTTTTTACAGGGCCAGAGCACTTCAGGTAATTAATATAGCAAGAGGGGGGGAGATGAGAGGAGCAGGAGACCATGTGAGTGTACGTTTGCCTGTGTGTGTTTTTGCTGAAATGCCTGATTTGGGAGCTCACCTGCCGATACCCCCTAAAAGGTATTTCATTAGCGAGCCTTTTACCATACAAGCAGAGCAACAAAGACTTGGTTACGCCTGTCTCCACTCCAAGTCGACAGGGCCCTCCAGGACGTCTGGAGCTGTGTGTGGGAAGAGTAAAGAAGAGTGGAGGAGCAAGGAGGAGAGGCAAGGAGAGGCTATCCCTGTTCATAATCTCATGACAAAAGGCAAAAAGGCATCATCCTATTACCAGCGTGATCTTCTCCGGCTCCTGCAAGCTCCTTTCCACAGGGGGCTCTCTCTTATTATTAAGGTGAGTGGGTGATACGGAGCAGAAGAGGCACCCGCCGCCTCCCTATTAGCCCTGAGACAAGAGTCGGTATAAGGGGAAGAGGACAGAGGAGAAGACTCCATGCTAAGGTCCTGCTTGGAGTTCTTTTCTCTTTCTCAGAATGAGAGCCTTTGCTTGGACCTTTGAGAGGTGACTTCTATTAGGCTTCAGTGTATCAACACAAAGTGGGAAAGATTCTTCAATCAACCTTCCCGATACCAGAAGTAATGATCTCTGGGAAGACAGACTCCACCTTAAAGCTCGCCCACAGCTGATTCACATCATTCCTCGACTCAAATCAAACACTTCTCATGTCAGCAATCAGCTAAAAACTGCAGATTTTACTGAATCTTCAAGCTTGAAGTCAACATTTGAATGAATGAATGAATGAATGAATTTATTTCGGATAGTACAGTACAGGTTAAAAGAAACTGAATAATATAACAACAAGGTCAAATTAGACAAAGACTCCTCTGATTATACAATTCCACGTAAGTTATCCGAAATGGGTGATGGCTGAAGCCGCAGCTTATATTGAACATTTGATTCATGATGGTTGATAAGCATTGGAACTAAACCCTCAATGACAGAGTAGCTAATTCTGGCCTGATGAAATCACCCTGAGAGGGCTCAGATCTCCTGGGGCCTCATGTACAGTGGTGTGAAAAAGTGTTTGCCCCCTTCCTGATTTCTCAATTTTTTGTATGTTTGTCACACTTAAATGTTTCAGATCATCAAATTTAAATATTAGACTAAGATAACACAAGTAAACACAAAATGCAGTTTTTAAATGAAGGTGTTTATTATTAAGGGGAAAAAAATCCAAGCCTACATGGCCCTGTGTGAAAAAGTGATTTCCCCCTAAACCTAATAACTGGTTGGGCCACACTTAGCAGCAACAACTGCAATGAAGCATTTGTGATAACTGGCAGTGAGTCTTTAACAGTGTTGTGGAGGAATTCTGGCCCACTCATCTTTGCAGAATTGTTGTAATTCAGCCATGTTGGAGGGTTTTCGAGCATGAATCGCCTTTTTAGGGTAATACTACAGCATATCAGTCGGATTCAGGTCAGGACTTTGACTAGGCCACTCCGAAGTCTTCATTTTTCTTGTCTTAAGCCATTCAGAGCTGGACTTGCTGGTGTGTTCTGGATCACTGTCCTGCTGCAGAACCCAAGTGCACTTCAGCTTGAGGTCACGAACAGATGGCCGGACATTCTCCTTCAGGATTTTTTGGTAGACAGCAGAATTCATGGTTCCATTTACCACAGCAATTCTTCCAGGTCCTGAAGCAGCAAAACAGCCCCAGGCCATCACACTACCACCACCATATTTTACTGTTGGTATGATGTTCCTTTTCTGAAATGCTGTGTTACTTTTACGCCGGATGTAATGGGACACACCTTCCAAACGTTCAACTTTTGTCTTGTCAGTCCACAGAGTATTTCCCCAAAAGTCTTGGGGATCATTAAGATGTTTTCTGGCAAAACTGAGATGAGCCTTTACATTCTTTTTGCTCAACAGTGGTTTTCATCTTGGAATTCTGCCATGCAGGCCATTTTTGCCCAGTCTCTTTCTTTCCAGGGACAAGAGTTGCAAATTAGCTAATAGCTATACACTCCATGTGCAACACATCAGATTGATTGTCATTGATTAATTGTCTATGTTTATTGCACTGTCCCTGTCAAATAAACTAATCTATCTACCATGGTGGAGTCATGAACACTGACTTTAACTGAGGCAAGTGAGGCCTGCATTTCTTTGGATGTTGTTGTGGGGTCTTTTGTGACCTCATGGATGAGTCGTTGCTGCGCCCTTGGGGTAATTTTGGTCGGCCAGTCACTCTTGGGAAGGTTCACCACTGTTCCATGTTTTCGCCATTTGTGGATAATGGCTCTCACTGTGGTTTGCTGGAGTCCCAAAGCTTTAGAAAAGGCTTTATAACCTTTTCCAGACTGATAGATCTCAATTATTTTGTTTCTCAATTTTTCCTGAATTTCTTTGGATCACAGCATGATGTCTAGCTTTTGAGGATCTTTTGGTCTACTTCACTTTGTCAGACAGGTCCTATTTGAGTGATTTCTTGATTGAGAGCAGGTGTGGCAGTAATCAGGCCTGGGTGTGGCTAGAGAAATTGAACTCAGCTTTCCAAAGATGTGGAAAAAAAAAAAAAACGCAGTTAATTTATGTTTTAACGGGGGGCAATCACTTTTTCCACACAGGGCCATGTAGGTTTGGATTTTTTCCCCCTTTAATAATAAACACTTTCATTTAAAAACTGCATTTTGTGTTTACTTGTGCTATCTTTGTCTAATATTTAAATTTGTTTGATGATCTGAAACATTTAAGTGTGACAAACATACAAAAAAATGAGAAATCAGGAAAGGGGCAAACACTTTTTCACACCACTGTATAAATGGTACACAAGCACAAAAACACGGCGTACGTTTATTTTCATGCACACAGTGGGAAGTATAAAAACAAACGTGACGTGAGAATCTGCGGGCCAAACCGCAATGTTTTCACCTGCTGTGAGAAGTTGCGGGCTCTCTGCAAAATTCTGTTTGATTTTATCAGGTGGGTTTGTTAAACTACAAAACAACTGAAACTCACAGAATGTGTTAAAATAACATTTCCACTTCAGTTCAAATGATTTGTCTACAAATTAGTGGTTGAAAAACATGATTATTACAAAATTTACGTATCTCAACAACTTGGCTTATTGAGCACAGTGAAACCCCGATGAATAATAACTAATTTCCCTCAGATATAGCCTGCCTCATTCATGGTCTAAAAACAGCGCCATTGGAAACTGAATCCCGTCTCTGTAAATGTGACAGAGATAAAAAAAATTTTTACCTGAGACTATACAGTTTACTCATGAGGCAATGCACGCAGACCTATCTCTCCTGGGAGAAATTCTGTTTGGAAAAATGCACTCTAATTGAGCCCCAACTCCAGCACAATATGTGCCGAGGCAATGAAAAGCCCCTGACTGCAAACTACTTGGAGGCAACTGGATTGTGGGTCCCTGGAGGTGAACCCCGGTAGCTGCAGCAGTGATATTTGCAGCTGTATTGGAGTGAAGAGATGTTTCCATAGTCTAAAATATCTCTGTTTGGAGAATACAATCTGGAAATAAAAGGCTTCTTCCTGGCTGTCGTGCATAATTTGGATTCTGACAGATTTGGTTTATAACTATAAATTCAGCTGTAAGATTGGAGTGGTATTCAGTGGTGTTTATTTACATTATTTTATTTACTTATTTTACTTAGTAACATCACGTCTGTCTATGCGGATTACAGAGGGCTTTCTTTCACAGCAATTTTTTTCCATGTGTCAGCCCCCCCCCCACACACACACTGTCATGTATTGATCTGTCTATAGACTTCAACTTTAATGCCATTTTATTTCTGTCTGAGCCAGCTGCATTAACTGAGGTGTAGGCATAAGTTGTTGCTTCTGCCTACACCCTTTCTATCTGAAATATGTTGTCTTTTTCTCTTTCCTTTTCTTTTTTGTCTTGTTATGATCCGACAGAAATAAAAAAAAAAAAAATGAATGAATTGCCATTGTAATACGGTTCACTCGGTAAACTTAGGTTTATTGTTGATTCCAGAGGGTCACAACAAAATAAAATACTTTTTCTGACCTCCACCTCTGTTATCAACACCTCAGTGTCACAAGCCATTATTTTTTTATGTTGTGTTTTCCCACAGAATTGATGATCACTGTTTGACAGAAGAGTGACATGTGTGTTTCTTCATTTAGTGGGAGGAATCAAGGCAGAGTATAGAGATTGTGCATGTGCGCTGACTTTTCATGTGAGGTGGATGTCTAAAGAAAAGGATTGGAGAATCGAGCGTGCGCACAGTTTTATAAATCTGAAAATTTTTGTGCGCACGTACTTTTCAAATTTTGTGAGTACACCATCTTTCAGTATGAAAACTGTGCGATCCTTTATACATGAGGCCCCTGGTCTCAGTCCATGAGTTTGTTGAGAATTAGGAGGAATTGTCTAGAAGGATTAGTGAATTTTCTGATTTTCTTAAGTCAAATAAGTGCCCAGAGCTCCTGATCTTTGACAATGACCTTGAGCACAACTTGGATGCAGACCTACCTGAGGATCTTTGTGAATGTGTTTGGTAACCACTGGGGCAATTGCCTAGGAGGAGTTGTGTTTTTTTCCAAAATTATAAGTGCCCAGATCTCCTGACCACTGACCCTGAGCACAACCTAGATGCAGACCCACCTGAGGATCACTGCGAGTTCGGTGACCATCAGGGAAAATGCCAAGGAGGAGTCGCAATTCCCATGAAATGTGTATGGAAGGACAGAGAGCAGACGCTGCTTCGCCAGCTTCATCAGAATGAGCTAAAAATCATTCTGGGCGGATGGAACCAAAAAGCCTAACTGACATGCTGGCAAAAGGAGCCAGCTGTAGTGGTTCAGGCAAGTGACTAGATACCTCCCTGAATGTTTCATTGGTGAGGAGGTTTGGTCATGTCCTACAGGGATGGCATCTCTGAATAAACAGCTGGCCCCATGGGTGGACCTTGGAAAAGTGGTGAAGATGGGTGGATGGATGGGGATGTTATTGCATGTTTTTGAATATTTTTTTTTCTACAAATGGCTTTGTTAAATCTGAAAACATTTTTCTTATGTCTGATATACTGGATTGTTCTGGATCACAGGGGTTTTTTTGGTCAAAAACTGGATTCGGGTTAATAGCACATCATATAATCTTGGTGAAAGACAAATGTTCATTAAATGATTGTCAGTGACTGAAACTTCTCTATCTTTTTTTTTTGTTTGTTTTTCACACAGTCCATTTACCTTCTTGCAACAAGGGGTGTTTTCACACCCAAGTTCATTTGCTTTGGTCCAAATACCTCCATAGTTTAAAAAAGGGTCATTTTTTCCCCTTAGTTTGGTTTCTTTTAATGAAGACCAAAAAAAAAATCCAAGCTCAAACTCAACTTTAAACTACATTTATTGGTCAGATGGCTGCCATGGTAATGAGAAATGTGAATGCAGCAAGTAGATCCTGTTCCTTTGGAACCATGCTCATCAGCAGAACATATTTCCCAACATTCATCAAGTATGTAACTCCTAGCCGTTGTCCCTGTTTTACTTCAGTATGCTTTCCAACATGGAGGACCGCATCAGAATTTGCCAGATGACTTGGATCAGCACTACCTGTGTTTGATGAGTCTCAGATCAGTTTATTTGGTGCAGACTCCTGTACATTGATTTCAGTTCAGCATTCAACACCATTATTCCCCAGAGACTGATGGAGAAATTACTCCTTCTCGGTCTGAACACCGCCACATGTCTCTGGATCCTGGATTTCCTGACTGAGAGACCTCAGTCTGTCCGGGTTGGAAACAACATCTCCAACTCTGTCACGATGAGTACCGGAACCCCTCAAGGCTGTGTACTCAGTCCACTGTTGTTTACACTTCTAACACATGACTGTGTATCCAAACACGAGGGGAACCAGATTATTAAGTTTGCAGATGACACCACGGTGGTGGGACTTATTCAGAGGGATGAGGAATCAATGTACAGGGAAGAAGTGAGAGACCTGGACGGCTGGTGCAGGGAGAACAATCTGGTGCTCAACGTGGACAAAACGAAGGAGATGATTATCGACTTCCGGCGGTCACAGCCTGAGCACGTCCCCCTCAGCATCGGCGGCCGTTTAGTGGAGAGAGTAGAGAACATCAAGTTCCTCGGAGTGCAGATCTCGCAGGACCTGACCTGGAGCAAGAATTCCTTGGAGATCAGGAAGCGGGCTCAGCAGAGACTACACTTCTTGAGGAAACTCAAACAGGCCTCTCTTCCCATCTGCATCCTCAGGACCTTCTACAGAGGTGTGGTGGAGAGTGTTCTGACGTACTGCATTGCTACATGGTACTCCAGCTGCAGTATGTCAGACAAAAAAGCCCTGCAGAGGATAGTCAAGGGGGCGGAGAGGGTAATTGGAGTCTCCCTCCCCTCTGTCCAAGAACTTTTCCAGAACCGTTGTAGGAGCAGGGCACTGAACATTGTCAAGGACCGTTCTCACCCTCTGCATAAACACTTTGAACTTCTTCCATCTGGTAAACGATTCCGGAGCATCAGAGGCAGAACCACCAGACTGATCAACAGCTTCCTTCCACAAGCTGTCAGGATGCTGAACAGCTGACCCGGAATCTCTCATACGCACTACTGCACCTACGGACATTTTGTATATTATAGTTAGTTATTCTTTTTCCCCAAGTATGTCTCAGGGATGTGTGAATGGATGGGGGGGTGGGGGTGGGGGGTGGAGCTATGTGGGAGTGTGTCTTAATCATGCTGCTTCTTATTCAAGATTCAAGAAATTCAAGATGGCGACCGGGATGGTCACACTTTTTCAGTGCTGAGACAAAGTCACTGATTTTGCCATTAAAAGTGGCTGGCCTGCAGCGATCGGCGCTCGTGGCGAACACGCACGGGCTGAATTGCCACCTCCGTTGGATTGCCCTTTAATCGCCTTTCTCCAGCGACTTCCTGCGCCTTCCTGAAGCGATTGCTAAGCTAACACTAGTTAGCTTAATGCTACCTGAAGCGATTGCTAAGCTAACGCTAGTTAGCTTAATGCTGGCGCCAGTCTCTAAAAATCTAACCTACAGCGATCGGATATACCTCCGGTGGATTACCCCTTTGATCGCTTTTATCCGGCCACTGTGAGTAAACTGACCAGCGATTCCAGCGCTTCTTTGTGATTCACTGATGTGCCCTACCTGAAGCGATTGCTAAGCTAACGCTAGTTAGCTTAATGCTGGCGCCAGCCATTCCACCTAACACCAGCCTGAATCAAAGCCCAGCTGCGAGGCCCAGCGGAGATACTACCAGGCAGGCGGCTATTTGTTTGACGGGGCTCAGCAGAGATTTCACCCAGGCAGACGGCGGTAGGCGGCGGTGCCCAGCGGAGGACTTACCGTGACTGCAGCGGCGGTGTGCGACGAGACTACCCGAAGCGATTGCTAAGCTAACGCTAGTTAGCTTAATGCTGGCGCCAGTCATTCCACCTTACACCAGCCTGAATCGAAGCCCAGCTGCGAGGCCCAGCGGAGATACTACCAGGCAAGCGGCTATTTGTTGACGGGGCTCAGCAGAGATTTCACCCAGGCAGACAACGGTAGGTGGCGGTGCCTAGCGGAGGACTTACCGTGACCTCAGCGGAGCTCGGTGGCAGCGGCGGTGTGTGACGAGACTCGGTTGGAGGAGCGGGACGGGAGACCAGTTACGGCGACTATGAGCAACGAGACCAGCAACGGAAGGGGCTAGTTGGCTAGCTGAGGCCCAGCTGGATTCGAGGACGATCGGATCAGATTCTGGCGATATAAGCAGAATTTATTTTACTATCCACAGATTTTCTTTTTCCTTCTTTCCAAGAAAGACTGAAGATGGCGGCCACCGGATTAAAAAGTGGGCTGATGGGCACCACTAATAAGCCTTCTCTACTTCTCTACTTCCTCTTCGTTTTGTCTTTGTGTGTCTGGACCTGCAACAAGAAGGATTTTCCGACAAACTCAACCAAAGGTGAAGTTAAAAAGTTTTATCTGTATGGATTTGGGCTTGGACATCTCACCCTACACTCTATGTGGTCTTTAAAAGCCCTGAGCAAAAACTTCCAAATTAAGGCAAACATGGCTGTTAAGCAAAAATCACAATATGGCAGAGGATATACAATTAAAGTTCTGTTAGTTCTGCTACTTCTGGCAGGAGATATTCACCTTAACCCTGGACCTGCCACTATTAAACAGCAGACCACTGGGTTAGCACAAAACCGAGCTGTACAAAAGCAAAAACAACATTTATTTTTCCAAACTGTTAATCATGCACGAGTTCTTTGGGACACCAAGGCTAAACCAAAGGGGATCCTCGGCGGACATTTAAACATACGGAGCATAATCCCCAAAAGAGATGAGATTTCGGTGTTGCTGTTGGACTCAAATCTGGACTACCTTTGTCTCTCAGAAAGCTGGCTACACAGTAACATAGACACTAATATGATCGATATTGTGGGCTACCAGTGTTTTAGAAAAGACAGGCAGGTAGGGAGGGGAGGAGGTGTTTTAATTTACATCAAAGACAAATATAAATGTCAACTGGTTGATTTGAATACTTCACTTGAATGTTTAGCTGTTAATGTATGTCTCTCTCCGGTAATGAATTTCAACATTGCAGTAGTGTACAACCCACCGTCACACAACTCTTCCTTTTATAATGAATTAAGTGATCTGGTTAAACAACTTGAGAAGAACAGAGAAACAATAATTCATGGTGACTTTAATATCAACTGGTCTGATAAAAAAGACAAACAAAAACTGAAAAGCCTCATGACTAAATTTAATTACCAGCAAATCATCAAAGGACCCACCAGGATAACCAAACAATCCAGAACACTTATTGACATGGTATTTACTAATAAACCAGAACGAATAACCAGAACCTATAATCTTGTAACTGGTCTCTCAGATCATAACATGGTTCTTGCTGTCAGGAAACTTACTAAAAAGCGACTACAGTATTTTGGGGGAGTCGATATTGACAAATCAAATTTTATTATCCCCAAATCAAAAAATGAGGAGTTTGAACATTACTTAGAGAATCAAAATTGGGAGCAGCTCATGTCAACATGTGAAGTAGATGATTGTTGTAATTTTATAACTGCAACAATCACAAAGTCTATAGAAAAATTTTCAAAGCAAATTAAAAGTAGACAACAGAAGATTAGCCTACCATGGTTAAATAATGAAATAAGAAAACTTATGAAGAGGCGAGACTATGCACTGAAAACATCACTAACCTCCAAACTACAAAATGATCACCTTGTGTACAAAAGTTTAAGAAATAAAGTGGTACATGAGCTGCGAAAATCAAAAATATCTTATTACAATAAACTGATAGATCATGCAAAGGGTAACAACAGTTCCCTATGGAGGCATTTAAATAACTTAACTAATAAAAAAAACGATCAGAAGGGGGTAAAGGAACTTAGAATCAATGGCAAGACCGTCAGTGACAAGGCTACTTTGGCAAATGAATTTAATTCACACTTTGTGGGCTCTGTGGAAGACTTAACAAAAATTTTTGTGCTGCCAAATGTGCTCAACAACACAAATTCCATACTTCCAACAGATACTTTTCACATCGATGAGGTAAATGAGAAGTTAATTGCTGGTATTGTTAAAACACTGTCAAACTCAAAAACTAATGATATCTACAATATGAGCACCTCCTTTCTCAAAATGCACAGCAAAATATTAATCAAACCACTGACTCATCTCATTAATCTCTCCATTAGGTCTAGTACATTTCCATCTGGCTGGAAAAAAGCTGTCGTCATACCAGTTCATAAATCAGGCAGTAAAGACGATATATGCAATTACCGCCCAATCTCTATCTTACCAGTCCTATCTAAGGTTCTTGAAAAAGTTGTAGCTACACAGCTGATAGACTACTTACAAGACAATCAACTTCTTCATCCACATCAATTTGGTTTTAGACCAGGATACTCAACAGAAACAGCAAATTGTTGCCTTATTGAAAACGTCAAACAGTCCTTGGACAGGGGTAATGTGGTAGGAGCTGTTTTTCTAGATCTCAAAAAGGCTTTCGATACTGTAAACCACAGTTTGCTTTTATCCAAAATGGTATCTTTTAACTTCTCCCCAAATACATTAGAATGGTTTGCATCTTATCTCCAGAATAGAGAACAGTGTGTAAAAGTTCACCAGGATAAATCCTCATTTTTAAACAACCGCATGGGTATCCCACAAGGGTCCATTCTTGGTCCTTTACTTTTCAGCATTTTTATTAATGACCTGCCGTTACACTGCTCAGCTGCAACATGCCAACTTTATGCAGATGATGCAGTTATTTACACAGCTGCCAAGACTCCAGCACAGGCTGCAGATGTACTGTCTACAAGTATGGTTGATGTCCAAGAGTGGCTCCTCAAGAACCATCTATTGCTGAACCTTCAGAAAACAGTCTCAATGTGCTTTTCAATCAAAAAATGTAACCTGCAACATTTTAAAGTTAATATACATGATCATGACATCAGTTTAGCTACAGAATTCAAATACCTTGGCATTGTACTAGATCCTCAACTCAAATTTAATCTTCATATAAAGAAAATTTCAAAAACAGTAAAAAAAAATCTGAACTGCTTTAAATTAATTAGATATTACATACCTTACGAAGCAGCTGCACTGTATATGCATTCTATGGTTTTTTCTCATATATCATACTGTTTGACAGTCTGGGCTCAAGCAGCCCCTTCCACAATAAGACATATAGGTTCATTATATAATCAAACCCTAAAAATCTTGGACAAAAAGCCCATTAGGTGGCATCACTGTAATGTTTTAAAAAAATACAACCTATTGAGTTTTGAGAGCTTCATTGACCTCTGTCTTCTGAAATTAACGTTCAAATGTTTCCATAAATCAGCACCCGAGCCACTTGCTGGTTTTGTCCAAAGACAGGACAGCAGCAGAGCCACCAGGAGTTCTGTTAACAATAACTGTAAAATATTCCACCGCAGAACCACATTTGGACAAACAGCTTTCTCTATAAAGGGCAGTCACATCTGGAACACAATGCCAAATGAAATTAAAATAATAACGGACTTTAAAACATTCACTAAAAATGTTAAAAACTGGCTGAAAAATAAACAAGAATGTACTCATGTATGAATTAATTGTCTGCAAAGTGAGAGTGAATGAAGGGAAGGAATAAATGTGTTTGTTTATAGTGAGTGACGGAGGGAGGAAGGCCTGAAATAGGCAAATGTGAGTTATGTTATATGTGTTAAATGTGAGTCAGGCTGTTATATTTGTGTATTTATAATATTTATAATATTTATGTTAAATGTGAGTCAGGCTGTTATATTTGTGTATTTATAATATTTATAATATTTATAATTGTGTATTTATAATTTTTCTGCATTGATGTATGTGGTTATTGTGTATATTTTTTATCTTGATTCTTTTTTCTAAAGCACATCCAGGGACAAGAGTTGCAAATTAGCTAATAGCTATACACTCTATGTGCAACACATCAGATTGATTGTCTTTGATTAATTGTCTATGTTTATTGCACTGTCCCTGTCAAATAAACTAATCTACTACTACTATTATATGGATGCCGAGAGAAACGCAATTTCATCTTGCCTGCACTACAGTTGTATGTACAGCAATATGACAATAAAGTTTGATTTGATTTGATTTTGACACGAGTGTGATTACTGTGTTCTCAACAGACTAAAAGTACACTAAAGGAGAAAATGAACTAGAGTTTGATTCAAAAACTAAAGCCTGTAGGTGTCAAAGCACTCTTAAATTATGCTCAAACATATCTAAAATTTGGCTACAAACAGACTACACACTGAAATGAGAACACTTCCAGCACCTATATCTACCAGAGTGAGAGCACAAAAGAGGCTAAGAGAGAGAGAAAGATCAGTCTGTTTTGTTTTCCCCTGAGTTTTGTCTTCTGCTCAGCAGGGAAGCTTTCCTCAAGCCTCAAGTTACACAGGGGAATTGTGGGAAATTAAAGTAGCCCAAGTTGTGCTTGTGAAGCAGCATAGCACAAACAAACCGAGACCAAAGAGAATGATTGTCAGTTCTTTGTTTTTGTCACATAAAAACCAGATATGTCTGCTTTTACAGTGGGTGCCTGGAAAACATGGAACTTCTTAAAGATGGTTCTCTATAACAGAAATTAAATTCAGCTTACAACTTATAGGTTTTAAATCCATTTAGAGAATGGAGATTATATAAGGGGTGGGAACTTTTCTGTGTGGAGTGTGCGTGTTCTCCCTGTGCTGTGTGGGTTTACTCCAGGGGCTCCGGTTTCCTCCCACAATCCAAACACATGCATGTTAGGTTAATTGGTGACTAAATTGGCCATGGGTCTCTGATAGGCCCTTAGAATGGATGGTTAGTGTAGCTACTAGTGAAGTGCTTTGAGTGGTCTTGTGACTAGAAAAAGTGCTACAGCAGTACAGGTCCTTATCCCCCCCCCCCCCCATCCTTACCCCTAAAAGCCAAAAAAAGGCCAGACGAGACTGCCTCTGCTGCTACTAACTGAATTTTAATCAATAATTCAAAGTTAACAAATGTTGTGCATGCATTCATAGAAATTCTTGGTGTGTAACTACAGTTCTACACAAACACATTCAGAGAAACTTGAATTAAGTCCAACTTTTAGTAAGTTGGTGTGATAGGAGAAAGTATGAGGGACCTTTACAAGTACATCTAAAGTACTGAAGATATTTGAAAGATGCACTCCTCCAGACTTCCCTTCGCCTGACTATTCAAACACACACACACACACACACTCATCATCATCATCGTCATCGTCGTCCTTTCTCCTCTGTAGCCCAGTAAAAAGCCTGCGATGACCTGGATGTGTAGCTTATTAACCTCTCCATCAGTTCTTATCAGCCACTGAATAGCCCAGTCATCTGCCCCCTCCTCCTGATTCTGAGGGCGAAAAAATTTCTGCTCTCATCACGTTGGGGCTATAATTCAATCCACACGAAAATCATTTAAGGTGCGGGCATGCGCGCACGTGCACACACACACAAATGCAGAGAAAGAAGATCAAAGAAAACATTTTGTCAGCCTTTTTATGTTTGCTTTTTTTTGGTGACTTTCCAATAGTGGTGTGAACCAGATGTTCCTGAAATCAACAACTGGAGGAAACAACAGAAGGGGTGTACCATGGTGTGCGTTTCTGTGTGTACCTTTTCTGCCTGTGTGTGTGTGTGTGTGTATGTGTGCGAGGGCCAGAATACATTAATGGCTGATTTCTCCCCTCGCTTTGATGGCATTAAGAGCCCTCTTCTTCTCAATGTGCCGCGTTAAATGCTTTTCGCTCCTCTTTCCATACGTCTCTCCCTCTTTTTTTTTTTTTTTTGACAAACGGGGCCACCCAGCAGAAAGCAACTGATGCAAAACGGCAGCGTAATCTCCTCCTGCATCCACCACCTCCACCATCACCTCCCCTCCCTCTGTCTTTAGTCTTTGACACAGCAGCCATTATCTGTGGGATTTAGTTAAACCAAACCTCGGTGTATTTGTTAGGCCCTGGGTTCGTTTTCTCTTCTGAGTGCTCCGCCTGAGTGTGGCCAGGCAAGAGAGGAGGGGAGTGTGTGGGGGTGGGAAGGTTTACGTCACCAGCTGCTGAGCCTGGCGATTTTTTTTTTTTTTTGGGGGGGGGGGGGGCGTCCACAATGCCATCTAGCTGGGTGCTGTTTGGGATGCTAAATGTGCTAAGCCAAAATGTGCAGCCTTGTTTATTTTGACTGCTGTAAAAAACACAGAGTTACAGTTACTGTTTTCATTTTATTTATGGTACATTAAAATAAAGAAATCTCATTTCATGTGTTTCAATCTCCACTTAAGAAGAAGAAAAAAGAGAATCTCAGAATACTGGGTGTTTGGTCATAATTCAGAGTGAATATCCAAAAATTCTCTGTTGTTCCTCTCCCTCAGTGGACCGTATCAATCTTATAAGAAATATGTGACTTTAAAATTTTGAGGGTTTTTTTTTTTTGCACAAACTTGTATTGGTTTTATTTTTGTAAATTTGCACCCCTTTCCATCTTCTCTTTAGTTTGTAAATCTACATTTTTTTTCTCACGTCTTTTTTTAATTTCCAACTTTTCTCATAAATTTAAATTAAATGTAAATTAATTAGCTATTCCCTCTTAATTTTTTGATTTTCCCATTGTATATTTGCAAATGTTTCATTTTAATCTGTAGTTTTTTTTATATCAACTTCCAGCCTTTTTTATGTGAATTTGTGAGGTTTTTCCTCCACATTTTGGCATTTTTAGTTTATCTTTTTTAAAATTTGCTAAATATTTTGTCATATATGCCAGAGTTGTAAGTGAAGTAATGTAAGGTTAGAGCAGCAAATAGACAACAAACCCACTCATGTAGTGATCACAATTTCTGTAAGCATGCACCAAAGAATCTAAAACTAAAGAAATTCAAATTTCATCTCCCTGTTTTTTCATTTATTTGACTTTTTATCAGGAAGTTATCTGAACATATAGTTGTCTGAAATGTTGTGTCACCCTTAGTTTTGGGTTTAATCTTGGTTTTCTACAATCAAAGCCGGCTAAACAACTATTGGTAAAATGTTAATGGGTAAAAATGAAAAAAAGTTAAACATCAAAACTTGCTTTAAAATGACCATATTTAGTTGGAAACTGTCAGCAGCGTCTGCTCTAACACAATGTAAACAAAAACACAATGTCGACAAAAAGTAACGTTCAGCTTTACTTTTTTCCTAAATTTCCTTATAATTCAAACTCTTACCCACAAAAATGTGCAACCCATCTCAGACACATGCGTCCACATAGCTGCAAACACTGAGTGGATCACTGTTCAAACTTGCAGGTAAGCCGAGGCTCAGTGGGGCTAAGCTCAGGTTAATCCAGGTGTTTTAGCTCCATGAGTGTGCGTTTACACACACTGAGGTGTGAACCATTTGGGGAGCTTTCAGACAGGTGGGGAAAACATGAGTTGACTTAGCGCTAGTGTAAACTTTAGTAGCTGTTGACGGCTGTTAATTGGGACGGCTTAACACAAACAGCAAAACCCAGCAGGGATTCTGACATGGGGAAGGAATCACCGAGCTGTAGTTTACACTGGGGGACAATGAGTTCAGGCATCGTGTTACTACACAAGATTAGAACTCATTTACAGCTGCTGGGAGTAGTTAAATTTTTGAAAAAGAAAGAACCTTAGTGAGGAAGCCCACATACTCTACGCGTTCCCATATCAGAGTTCTCGATGAACAATGTAATGTATGCCCTCATTAGATGTGAATATAAACCTGGCATGGAGCCAAAGGAATGTCTTTTTCAACAGAAAAAACTTTATATTCAAGTCCTTTTAGTTACTGGTTAACCTACAAGGTTAACCCCTCATTAGATGCATTTCAAAATCAAACTCGTCCAAGGTATTGATGAGTTAAAGCTTCTGTATGAATTTAAATCAGTTAGATCAGAAATGTAGAAGCCTTACTGGTGACAACATAAAATGGACTGAAAAAAGTGCACGCCCCTGCCCCGAGAAATACTTATAAATTTGAAGTCAAGCCGATGAGAAATGTAGAAGCTACTGTGGCGACAACATAAAATATCAAACGGATTGATGGACAGGATAAAAACACTACACCCTTCTGTGCGTCGGGTATAATTATTCTTTAATATGAAATTAATTCGCTATTAATTTTATCATGATTATCTGACTTTTGCAATTCAAAGAATTTGAAAAAAAAAGTCAAATTTGTGTTGTCTTTTTATAACGTTAAACAAATTCAGTCTACGAGGCTAAATTCTTTGACTATAATCACACAAAAGCAAAAATAAAGCAGTTCCAGTGATTTATCATTGGAGAAGCCTACAGTAATTCATAGTAGCTTTGGGTCACTGTGTGGGGCTTTGTGTTCATTTTATCACTGAGGCAGGGATAATGAGCCTTCAGACCTAATCACCTAACAATGCCAGGAAAGGGAGACTGTCACATTTTTGTTGACCATCAGTCTTAACAGTCATTTTGTACCAACATTTGTTCTTAAAGCGGTCTTCAGTTGGCTCTTGTTCTGAACAACATGTAGCAAATTTTATTTTTGACTCTGAATTATGACTGGGTTTATCCTCTTGTAGTGACATCTGTAGTTTCCTAAAGTTTAGGATGGCATCATTGTTCTGATACCAATATTTCATGCAAAACAATTATTATGACACTAATTTGAGATGTCAAATTCTGCTAATATTAAAGGTCACATATTGTGCATTTTCCAGAGATGAATTTTAGTAGTTTTAAGAATAAAAACATATTCTGTGTTGTTTACAGCGCCTCAAAGCTGGTGTCTATAAAGTTTAGTCTGTAACAGTATTCAGCCTTCTTAGTAAAATTAACAAGCCCCTAATCTGATTGGGTAAAGGTCTGTGGAGTGGGCCAATCACATTAAGGGTGGGTTTTTTTCCACAAACTTAGAAAACTGTAGTTTTGTGTGGCATAAAACCCAGGAAATGAAATCTGCTCATTTCTTTATGAGCTTAATAAAACAAAGGCAGAGATGAAGTGAGCACTATATTTTCCCAGTATACATGTGACCCATGGCTGTATTTTATAAGGTTAAAATTCACCAAAAGACACCACCATTTTGCACAATATGGGACCTTCAAGTAAACGATATGTTTTTAAGCGCCAGTGGTATATGTCATAATCACTAAGTACAAATTTAATTTCTGATGCCATTTCTCTTAAATACAAAACAAACCATTAAACAGGATGAAATAAATATCTGTACCTCAGGATTCCTTACCAATATGTTAATATGAGCTGGAGAAATTTGTGAATGGAGACGTGTCAGACTGACAGAGCAGTGGAGGACCTCCTTTCCCTCAAACGACAGACAGCTGCAGTATTTTTAGCATAAGTGGCTCCGCCTGCTCCATTAGTAAAGAGAAGGAGTGTGTGTGTGTGTGTGTGTGTGTGTGTGTGTGTGCGTGTGTGTGTAGATGTTAGAACAAATTTGAGGGGTGTCATATTACACGCCTTGTGACAAGAGGCCGAGGGGAGGTGAACGATGAATTTACTTAATGAATTAATCTGCGGACCAGTAATGGCTCTGCTAACAACATTAGTCATCCTTCTTACATCTGTGCTGCGATTCGGCGGCTCTCTCCCCTCATTTCCCCGTTACACAATCACTCCATCCAATCCTTCCTCTTCATTACACATGCGTCCATCTCGCTCCTCACAGAAATTAGCTCGCTCCCCCACTTAACACACAAATGTATTTAACCAGTTAAAAACAGTCATCTAGCAACCAATTAAGCCTTTCACACTGTCCTTAATGAGTTCATAAATGTGACAAGTCCCTAACTGCTGCCATTCAACCTGGAATCACCTCACACTACACGTGACACCAACGACGGCCTGATAATACCTCTGAGCTTTGATTCAATACATAAGATGCAAAACTGTGGTGTTTAAATAGACATTTAAATGGAAATGTATTGGGGAGGACAGCTGTTGGTATCTGTAGCCTGGAGTGCTCATTACAATGGGAAATAGGGAGGAGTGTGTATGGGGGAATGACAACGGTAGCATGGCGAGCAGCTGTGTTAGCAAGTGAATGGTGTAATTACTGACCAAACCTCCGTCATTAACCTGTATTGTCGAGCGCCAGCACATCCGTTACCATAAGAAAGCCTCGATTAATTGACTTGCAAGGTGGAAATTCAATTATATCATCAGCTGCAGTTTGTGAGCTAACTAATAAACTATGAAAATTAATAAAATAAATAAATATCCCAAGGTAGTATTTTTTATTTAACACTGATCAGTTCCCAAAAGATGAGCAAAGAAAAATTCACATACACACACCGGTGGATTTACTTTATTTACTGAGCGTTAGGTTATGACTGGCCCATAATGCTGATCTCAATTTAGCCCAAGATCAAGGCCTTCAATGAAATAGAGTTGAAATGCTTCACCAGTTTAAGATTTATTTTACCACCTCCCCATATTTAGTTTTTCTTTCAAAATTTTAGTATTAAATGGCTTTAGTTTTTATAACACTGGGATCAGATGTGTCTTGATGTGTCTAAATCTTGTCCAAGATAGACAACTTTTTTAAAAGTGCTAACATTTATAATGCAGCCAAAAAAATCAGATCAAATCACATTTAGCAAAAACTTGGTGAGAAGGATGCTGAAATGTTTCTACAAGTTGGCTCGACCACCTCTATTATTTTATTGCCCATAAAAATCCCGTTAGGAGCTGCAAAACACATCTGAGCCCTAAAATGAAGCTAAAACAGCCCAGCTATAAGTAAAGTAATAGTCCCCCCCCCCAATATTCCAATTTCACAGCAATTTCAGTGTGTGTAAATGTGCAACTTTTCTCCTCGTACATGTGTGGCATGAATTTAAAGGAATATACCATTAAACACCCTGTGGTTCCACTATAGCATGTTTTCAGGGCGTACCCTACATGTGCTGATCTGTGACGACGTGTTTTGGCAACCTGCAGCGTGGTTTGGACCAGTTGCTTCATGGGGTCTTGGGCAGAGAGGCAGCTGATGAAAGCATTGGTGGGATGTTCCAATAAAAAGCAGATTATCATAAGCGGCCATTGTTCACCTCCCAATTCTCTCCAACACCCCCCCCCCCCCTTCCCACTCACGTGCTCTTCGGTTGAAAATGTTAATCGTATCATCACTGGCAGGAGAGACGGGCCGATGAACAACTTTAGCTCATTTTAGACAAGCATGTAAAGATTAAAAAAATACACACAAATATACCAATTTGTTTTTTAAACAAATTTAACTTGGCTAGCTGTAGACTGTGGCGAGTAGCTACACCCCCCACCCCCTCCCTCCTCCCCCCCCGTGACTCCATCCACCCAGCTCGTTTTATCTGAAGATTCTCAGACAATGCCTAGAGGATCCCATTCCCTAATCTTCCTAAAAATCCCCCTTTCATCCCCACTGTTAAAGAATGTATGAAAGGCTGACACCGAGCGGGAGAAAAGACGGGAGGGAGGGGCGGGAAAAGAAAAAAAAGAAGCGGTGCACATCTGGGGGTGAGGGTGGCGTCTCTGTGCTGGACTCTGAGGGAGTGTGGGTTGGATGGGTGAGAGAGCGGGGAGGCTCTGGTCGCCCTGTGCAAAGTCCCTGCAAGTTGACTAATTAAATTGTTTTGCTGCTCAAACATTCAAATGGCCGAGGAGATTAAGGGCATGAGTGGGAATGGAAGTGTGTGTGTGTGTGTGTGTGTGTGTGTGTGTGTGTGGTGGGTTGTTAATCTGTGTTCTGACCTAGCTGAACCTTGGAGACACACAAATACACACGCAAAAAAAAAGAAGCTGAAATCCTTTGTTTTGTCCCCTCAAAGGCAATGGGGTTTTAAAGGAGTGATCGCTAGATTTCATTTCTTCCCCCAAAGGGAAGAACAGCGTGTTTGCTCCTGAAGAGAATTCAAGATGACCACAAATACATTCCACCGCAGTCTAATACAAAACCAGTCGATTTGAGAGTGAGTGTTCTTTTTGTAACCCTGACAACAACGACAACAACCAAAAAAAATGAGAAAATGATCGAGGGCCGTGAGAAAGGAGTGAATATTCTGCCGGCTGTGTCCATCTCAGTCACCACGAGGTTAGCTTACGTGATTACGGATAACCAATAGTCGCAGCCTCTCTGGTCGACAATCAGAATTCACATAGTGGAGGAAGCCTTCAGCACAGCCTGTGTTTATTGTGAAAGACAAAGAATAGGACAGATGCTAACTTTTTTCACATTTTAATAATTGCATAAAATATACAACCTGGAAAAAAGTGATTAAAGCCAACACACAAACCATGTTCCCGCCATCTTTTAGCATGTGAACTGGGGAGGGTATTATAGTCTAAACACTTTTTCTTCTCTCAGAGCTGAAAGATTAGACTGGTTATCCCATTAAAGTTGGTAAAATGCCATTCTTGTGTCTTTAAGCTCTCGTATAGGAGGTCAAGATGAGTCTGCCTGCGCTTACAAGGCGGGCACGGATGTAATCTGCCCAAAGTTACAATAATTAATGTTAAGCTTCTTCAGCAATACGTTTGTGAATGAACTGGGCCTGATAATATACTTAAGGCTACACATGCTGTTTGTGTTGCAGCGACAAGAAAAGGCAGAGCTCCACGTGCACGCGTAGTCGAGAGAGTCCCTGTGCAGCTCACGTAGCCGAGCTTAAATCTTTAGTCAAAGTATAAGCTGATGCTGCCACAATGCCGGATTAGAACGACAGGCATGGGAAAAAAGAGCGAGAGGCCGGCTCACTTGATGCAGAAGAAATATAAACCACACACTTGACAGGAGTGCCTGCACATCATCACCATTAATGGTAAGAACAGATCACAAATGAAATCACAATCAGCTGCAGATTAAAACAAAGTCATGCCACGATTCAGGGTTGCTACAAGTTTGCACACTAACATTAATATTTATGAGCATTTAAATACAACTTCAAACTAAATCCAGGCTCAAAAGAGCAAATGCATCAAAAGCCAAAATTATTTCAGAATTGGCACAATATTATAATCAAAGTACAAATATTTTGTTATAAGAAAAATAGTTAATTAATATTAAAAGAAAAAAGTTTTCTTCGAGCATAGACTTTTTTTTCTTTCAGCTGCTTCCTTTCAGGGTCGCCACAGCCTATCATCACCTGACATTGTGACACATGTCAATTTGGCAAGGATTCATATACCAAATGCCCTTCCTGACGCAACGCTCTCTATTAATCCAGGCTTGGGACCAGTACAGGGAGTACACTGACTTGTGTTCCCTCTGTGGCTGGGTAACCAATTTTCCTTCCCCCATTCTATTATGCTGAGCACCAAATTACAAGGCAGGAAGTACCATTTATATGGTGTTTGGTATGACCCAGGGCTTGGACCCACGACGTCTCAGTCGTTGGGATGGATGCTCTACCAATAGCAAAGAGTAACAACTGTATAATCTTCATCAGGTTTTCTATGGCCTGTTGCTTAAACTTGAGGCTTATGAGTCAGCAGTTTATACACAGAAATCAGCTGAAAGAGTTCACAGAATAATAAACATAACATTAACAGGGCAATCACACTGCGTGATCTGAATGCCCAGATGAAAAAACAGTGACATGAGCAGTTCAAATTCATGCAGTGATGTGACTGGAAAGATTTATTGTTCCATCCAAACTAAAAAAAACCCCACCAAACTTACAGTCATATGAAAAATTAGGACACACCATTAAATATTCAGTTCTTTATTAAGAAATGTTCACATATCTTTGTCTACCCTTGTTTTTGTTTTTATTTGCATTTTTTAACATTTATTTTAGCCATTTTAAGTAGGAATGAATGTGGGGGTGTCCTAAAAAGATAGAGGGCATCTGAACTTATTCCTCACTATTTGTTTAGAATTATATTTTACAGAAAATTTGAAAAGGCTTTAATTCATTTTTAATGGTTTAGTAGCATGAATCTCCCAGTATTTTAAACACTGATATTAAATATCCATATGTCCAAATATGCTAAAAACACACAGGCTTATACAGGGTATCCTAATTTTTTCACGACTGTATTATTGGTAAATTAAACTATTTAAGATCTTTTAAGACTAGACATCCTGTACTTTTATGGCAGGTGATAAGCTATTGAAAATGGATTAATTGATCAATGAAAAAGTTGCCGGGTAGCACAGTGGTGCAGTGGTTAACACTGTGGCAGCACAGCAAGAAGGTCACAGGATCGATTCCACCCCTGACCATCGTGGGTTAATTCCACCCCCTGACCATCGGTGACTCTTCTGTGTGGAATCTGCATGTTCTCCCCGTGTTTGTGTGGGTTTACTCTGGGTACTCCGGTTTCCTCCCACAGACCAAAAACATGCAGGTTAGGTTAATTAACATCAACTGGAGATTCTAAATTGTCCTTAGGTATGAATGTGAGAGTGAATGGTTGTCTGTCTCTCTGTGTTGGCCCTGTGATGAACTGGCAATCTGTCCAGGGTGTACCCTGCCTCTTGCCCAAAGATGCTGGGATAGGCTCCTGCGCCCCCACGACCCAAAAAGGATTAAGCGGTAGAAGATGGATGGATGGATGGATGGATGGATGGATGGATGGATGGATGAAAAAGTCTCCAGAAACTTGTACGAACAAAAACTTCCAGTGGGCCAGAATTTGGTGGACTGGGATTAAGATCCACAGGTTCATACTCTGCAATCCTCCACATAATCAGACATAGCAGCCAGCAACCCTCACCCAGGTGGCGGCATCAACAATCCACGCAGTCCCTTCCTCAGATACTGAGGAGAGACAGGCCGAATCTGTGAAGTACATTAAGCTCTTGCCGGATTCCTCCTTGCGCCATTCTCCTCTCGTCGACTCGCACACACAAAGGCAGATTAAAGGAGCGCGTGCCATAAAAACCCTGTGTCAATCTTATCGGCTTCAAGTGCAATTTTTAAACATATGTTAATCTGGGAGAGCTAAAACTCATTCTCTCCTCTCTCTGCTTGTTTATCTCTTATCAAATGCGCAGTAGGTGAGGGGCAGCTTTGCGGTGCAGCTAAGTGCCATTATTTGGATAATTGCATCCATTGTTGCAGGTTATATAGCTATTTGAAAAGGGAGGTGTGTGTAAATAGGTGCAGGGGCCAGGTAAAGGGTGGCTGGGATATATTCAAACGGGGGCAAGGGGATTTTCGGCAGAGGCTACATGAGGCATTTGAATGCTTCTTCATACCTAAAGCTGAATTTTCAATAAGGAGTGAGTGATACATTTTTCTGTTTAACAATGCCTTTAGAAAAATGACAAAGCCAAGGTCAGGAGCACTACATGCATCACAAGAAACACTCTGGCAATGAATGGTATGCTAATAGAAATTACACATATACAGAAGTTAAAGCTTTTCAATGTGTTTAGCTTTTGTAAGAATGCTTAAAGGTTTTATATATGGCTGCCAATGAAACTGACAAAAAGGTGAACAAATTTCTTCTCATATAATCAATAAACTCCCGTAAATATTTCGTCTGCCGGAGGAGGTGAAGCGTTCCAGTTCTGCGTGTGTGTGAAGGACAGTGCTCCCAGTAGTGCAAGAATAACAAGTTCATTAGTCGAGGAGGGGTGCCACAGGAATTCAAATTCCCCCCCGACCCGGGCCTGGCCTCTGATTGGCTGGCTATGCCGGCATGGCGAGACTCATTAGAGCCCAGCAGTAATTAAGAGTTGTTAGAAAGTGAATTCTCCAACCGCAGATTAGAAAATTAAACTATTTACTGATTACATATTAATAGAAGACAACAATGGCGCTTGCCATAAGCTTGGAAGGCAACCAAGGAATAAATCTGTGTACTTAATTACCATAAACAATGGGGGCATAGAAATGGAGTTTTATGCACACTCCCTCCTGTAATGTGTCTGATATCAGAAGACACTTGACAATTCTTGTTCAATTATCTCTATTATTTAATGTGCTGTGAACTGCCTCTGAGTAAATAAATTAACCACCCCAATTACTTTGGATTCATCTGGGGAGGGCTTCTGCGTAATAGAAAATGCCACAGAAAGCTGCAATGTGCCCAAACCAGAGGAGAGAAGAGGGGGGAGGAGGAGATGTGTGGAGAAAGGAGCAGAGAGGGAATGGATGAAGAAATTGAGATTCACAGGGATAGAAGAGAACAGAGCAAAAAATTACGCAGGAAAAAAGAGTAGAAGGGGGTGAGAACAATTAAAAGAAGCAAGACAAGTTATATAAAGAGTGTTGAAAATTTTATATTATCCTTGTGACAAAAACAATAAACCATTTGGTAGAAAAAATTTCTATATAGAAAAAGGGAAAAAAGTGTAATGAAGCCATGTGATATCAAAGAGAATAGCAGCAGTGGATCTTCCCAGATTTTCTGCAGGTGGAGCAAGAGCTGAACAATCAGTCATGGGTCAGTTGGACTGTCTGTTCACATCTGCCCGTCTGTCCTGCAGTGCTGTGCAATACCGCAGAACCACTGACTGGGCTCACCCAAACTCACCTCAAGAGGTCTGAATCATATGATCAGATGCACTCCTATAATTAAATCTGCTCTGAATTAGTGACTCACACATCTGGGTATAAAGTAAAAGATGATACTTCAGAATATACTGTATCTAACTCTGAAGCATGTTTGACTTATGAATGATTTTAAGAAGTTTTAAATAATAAGTAGCCATTACTCCCCCTCCCCACTATCTTTGTAATGTACAGCCTTCAGTCCTGACCCCCGTCACCCTCCTGTCAGAAATCTCCAGTTGAGCTGCCTACTATCTAATCTCCTTCTGTGATCACAACTGAACTCCAGCTCAATTAAAATGCTGCAAGACTGGGACAAAAAGTTTTTTTAGTCAAACTTTTTTCAAGAATTTCTTCACACAAAGTTTCACTACTGACTTGGATCTGTGGATGTTTGGTGTTTCATAAATGCACTTTTAACTTGGATTAGAGGGTCTTAAATTAAAAAAGGACTTCTGATGGTGATGACAGCCCAGCTTAGGGAAACATCAGCAGAAGAGGGTTCACTAAAGCTGCTGCAGCAGATGCAGAACTGTGAAACAGGAGTCGGCATGTTTGGTCGTCCTTGTGTGAACAAATTATATTTCAGAAAAAAAGGGCACTAAAATGTCAGGAGGGTGTTAAAATGTTAAAACACTCAAGATAGAAGCTTCAATACCTTTCTCAGGTGACAGAAGTATGCATGCATATGTAAGACAAGTAGCGGTTTCTAGACTTGTGAATTTCAACCGGAGTTCCCCAGAACATTCAGGTTTCTGTGGAAAACTGTCTAATTTCAGTTCTTAATTGGTCCAAAAAATTGAAAATAATGTGCCGCCATTGTGCAAGCATGGATTCTTCTAGACACCCATGCACAACAATGGCAAATTATTTTCAATTTCCCACAGAATCCTGAATCTTCCGGGGAACCCTGGTTGAAAAACACTGTTCTAGACTGTTCAAAAATATAGTCCTTCCCTCGACAGTATCCATCTGTGACAACATGTTCTCATTCACAGACATAAGTTGCAGCCTGTTTGTCCACGTCACCCTTTGGCTTTGGTGCTTTAGCACAGCAGGTGTGCTGAGGGAAAAAGAATCTGTTTTATAGAAGTCAAAAGTCAGGTTTCTTAGCCAAAAGACCCTGAATTGTGCATAATTTTTGCAGGTTCACAAGGTTTCTGATTTCTTTAGTTTTCACACAGTTTAGGCTCGAAACAATGATAAGGGAGACTTGGATCCCAAAAAATTCCCTCACCACAAATTAGCAATGTGGACTAGTGGTAGAGCATCTGCCCCACAGTTGGGAGGATGCTGGTTCAACTGTCAACCTGTCATACTAGACTGCATATATAAATAATATGTTAAGCAAAAAACAAAGGAGGAAGGATGTGAACACACAGAGCTACCCGAGGACTGTACCCCCCCCCACACACACACACAGTAGCTGAGGCCTAGGGTCATGGAAATTGAAGTAACTGCCACCTGATGTACCACATGGTGTGGGAAGGATTTGAAATTGTGGGATAGTATACCATTTTGTACCTGTGCACCAACGTTTTTAAAGTTTTGCCACATCTTGTTAGAGAACCAAGTCAACGTTTCCCTGTGCTGCACCCCAGTCATTTTGGTAAATGGTGTTCACTTATATAGCGCTTTTTCTCATCTGTAGATGACCAAAGAGCTTTACAGATCCTGCTGTCCACCCGTTCACACACTGATGGTGGCGGAGCAGCCATACACAGGCACTGGCCTGACCCACCAGGAGCAACTGGGGATTCAGTGTCTTGCTCAAGGACACTTTGACATGCAGACTGCAGACAGAGTGGGAACTGAACCCCTGACCCTCTGATCAGTGGCCACACTACACCTATGCCATAGCCACGATACTACTTAATTCTAACAGATGTGCTTTGGGTTTCCTTTTGGCAAGCAACTAACAACAGGTATCTACAAAAATACTGACAAACTTCAGTCTTTATTACAACAAAATCAGTGTGGACCAAGAGATGTTCCTTTGTACTGGGCCACTGTGGGGGAACATTACGAGGTGAAAGTGAGGTTTATATTTGTCCCATTTTTATGGTGATTTTAACATTATGAACTTGTAAAATAGGTTAGAAAAATCTTATAGGCTTCTATATACAGGCTTAAATGATTTAGTGTCTTACGGAGCTTTAAGTCTGGGTTAAAAGTGGGAAAAAAGGATGTTGCAGCAAAAAGGGGTTAATGCAAGGATTCCAACAGATGACAGTACTGCAGGTGGTTGGAAGTCATTAATAGAAGAACAAAAATTAATCTGTACTTCATAGCTTGGTTTGATTGTTGATTGTTTAACTATATTTTAGTTAACTACTATATCTGAAGGAATGAACTTCAATAAGCACATCAGCAGCAGATGAAAATTCATCAGTGAAAAGACTAAGGGACAAATGTGTACATTTCAGCTGAAAAGTCACTCATTCGTAATTGAAGGTTTGAATGGACCACAAAGGTTTTTTCAGATTTCAAAATAGGCTGCAGCAGTGAGTTTGGGAATATCTGCTACAAGCAAGAGCAGGAAAAGATAAAGGACCTCTGGACATACAGTAACTGGCTACCAAACAAAGTGCAGCTGGCAGAGTGAAAATATCAACAATTCCCCGGTGCATGGTCGTAACACCTCACTTTGGCTCCTTTCTTACAGTGGAGTCACCAATCAGATATGAGGGATCAATAGTGGATATTCCAGTTACAGCCAATCAGCTCCTACTTCAGATATTCTGGGTCCGCGGGAAAATTATCTACCATCCATGACAGCATACAGAAAGGTGACCCCAGCTGCTGAGGTGATAAAGGTTACTTTAGTGACCACCTGTCATGGGTGCATCTCAGAGAGGTGCCTCCAGGCATCGGCCTGAAGGTGCAATCTATAACCTATTGGATGGGTCTTTGGGATAAGTTCTGCAAAATGTGATATGGAAGCATAAATGTGCTTTTAGAAAGTCAGCAACTTTTCTTCCTGTTATTGATGCCCATGTGGATTTGGTGCCAATCTGAAGATGCCATACCAAATTAATGATAATTAACAGTGAAAAACAGAGTGCACATTTACTGGTCTAACAGGTGAATTTCTGATGTCCTATTGCTGACACACATGTCTTACCACCCTGTAACACATGTCCTGTTGACTTGCAGAAATCACTTTCTCAATTTCATTCCACACCTTTTTAACTTCTTCGTCTTCTTTCGGCTGCTCCCTTTAGGGGTTGCCACAGCGGATCATCTGTCTCCATCTCACCCTATCCCTTGCATCTTCCTCTGTAACACCAACCCTCTCCATGTCCTCCTTCACTGCATCCATGAATCTTCTTTGTGATATTCCTCTTTTTCTTCTGCCTGGCAGCTCCATTGGAGACCACATCTCCACGTCTCCAATGAAGATCTTTATGGGCACCTTCCCATAATATCAGACAAGGTGGCTTGGTGAAGACTTGGTCTCGTGGGGCATTGTTACCATCACCAAAAGCTCCCAGCAGGCCACCTGGTACTCTGGGAACCGACGCATGGCTTTCGCCGCCCAGGATGGCCATTAACATCATTCATGGACACTCTGAAGGGAGACACTGGACACTGGGGTGGCCAACAACGGCGAGCTTGCCGCCTTTATGCTAGACCATGAAGATTGGACCATTAGGCATGCAGCTCGGCTGAGGCTGGTCTGACTGATTGATTGATTGATTGGGATCTCCATCTTCAACATATTCACTATCCCTCCTCTGCACATGTCCAAACCATCTAAGCCTTGCCTCTCTTGCTTTGTCTTCAAACCGCTCAACCTGAGCTGTCCCTATGATAAACTCATTTCTAATCTTGTCCCTCCTAGTCACTCCCAATGAAAATCTTAGCATCTTCAACTCTGCCACCTCCAGCTCCACCTCCTGTCCTTTTTTCAGCGCCACCATCTCCAAACCATACATCATAGCAGGTCTGACTACCGTATTGTAAATCTTCCCTTTCACTCTTCCTGCTACCCTTATGTCACAAATCATCCCTGACACTCGTCTCCACCCACTCCACCCTGCCTGCACTCTCTTCTTCACCTCTCTTGCGCATTTTCCATTGCTTTGGATGGTTGACCTCAGGTACAGTATTTAAACTTATCTACTTTCACTACCGCTACTACTTCCATCTTCACTGTTGCACCTGCCTCCCTCTCATTCACACTAATGTATTCTGTCTTGCGTCTACTGACTTTCATTCCTCTTCTCTCCAGAGCATACCTCCACCTCTCCAGGTTCTCTTTGACCTGCTTCCTACTCTCACTACAGATCATGTCATCTGCAAACATCATGGTCCACGGAGACTCCTGCCTGACCTCGTCTGTCAGCCTGTACATTATTACCATGGCAAACAAAAACGGGCTCAGAGCCAATCCCTGATGTAATCCCACCCCCACCATCCATCTGTCACTCCTGCAGCACACCTCACCACTGTCTTGCTGTCCTCATACATGTCCTGCACCACCCTCACATGCTTCTGTGCCGCTCCTGACTTCCTTATACAGTACCACACTTCCTCTCTTGGCACCCTATCATATGCTTTCTCTAGATCCACACCTTTGTTACTATGAAGCAAAAAACAACCAGGGTGAATTTCTCCTCCTGATATCCTTTATTATTTTGTCCCCACCTTCTTGTCACTCTCTTCCTTTTCTACTAAATCACATTTTCAGGAGACAACAGCGTATATATATATATATTTATATAAAGATCAATCTTTATGGCTGAAGGTGTTTGAAAGTAAATAACCTGGCTTCTTGCTGGCTAGTTGCTGCTTTAACAGTGGGTGAAGAAGAAGAAGGAAAAATAGCCCTTCAGATTGATACAACGGAACACGCTCCGACAGGGCAAGGAGGTGGGGGGGAGGGGGAGCAAACACAACAAACAGCAGAGAGATATCCTCCATATCAGCACCCAAATGGGATGGGGAAGGTGAGTGTAAATCCCACCACCCCAATTTTCCTCCTTCTATCCTCCCCATGTTGCCCTTTTTTTTTTTTTTTAGGATTTTGGGCGCTATATCCACTGAGTTAGGCACTGATATATCAGACGGAGCATGAGAACTGCTGCTAAATTACTACAGCACACACGGTACCTAGCCTCACAGAACATTTGCAGACATCAAAATTTTACACTTTCTGGATCTGTGCTTTAAAAAAAACACCATTCTTGGGTGAGGGATGGGATGGTTTCGTGTCAAAAATGGCAACGCTATTCTCCAATTTCAGTTAGGGGCTCGAATGAGCCAAGGCTCCTCTTTTGGCTCCGTGCGCTGTCTCATGTCTTAACAAGGCTTTACCCTCAGCCAAATCTTAAATAAAAACCTTCTGAATCCAGCTCTGTACGCCAAACCAGATTGTGTTTTTGTGTGTGTGTCTGTTGTGGATTTGTGAACTGTGTCAGTGCTCATGTTGTGTTGCCTCGTGTTTTTTTTTCTTTTGCCATTTCTTTGCTGCTCCCCTTCTCCTCCTTTTAACTCACCCCGTCTTTCCTTATACAGCATATCAATGAAGGCCAGATATGTACTAGGGGAAGGAGGGTGTGTGTGTGTGTGTGTGTGTGTAGCCGTGCATGGCTGAGCGCACTGTTCAATAGTATGGAGACCGGCTGGCTGGCTGGGGCCGAGGCTGGCAAATGGCTGCGGCGGAGACTTCGGCTGGGGCTCTGCTATCGCACCCAGTTATCGTTTCCCCCATGAAGGGCTCCCTTATCACCCCGGCCCAGAGAGGTCTCCCTTCTTCTCCCATCCCCGAGACACACTCCCCCCACCCCTCCTTCCACACCCACCCTTCCCCACCTTCTCCTCCCTCCTCACCACCTCATCCCCTCCTTTCATATCCACCCAGCGCTCCGTCGCACAACATTCAACCAAGAGGAGGTAGAGGGGGGTCCAAAGATTCTCTCTCACAAACACACATGCACAAACTCCCTGAGTATACGTGTGTGTGTGTGTGTGTGTGTGTGTGTGTGTGTGTGTGTGTGTGTGTGTGCGTGCATATGCTCAATTTGCCAAAACAGTTTTTCCAGTGTAATTGGGCTTGGGGTACCTGTGTCCATGAGATAGCGCAGCCTCTTCTCCACGCGAGCTGCTCGGGCGTCTATGTGCCTCTGCTCACTCTCCAGTGCAGACAGCTCCCCAACCACATACTGACTGGTGTCTTTGAAAGCCTTCTGTCAACCAAGAGAGACAGAGAGAGAGAGAGAACAGTTATGAGAAAAAACAAGGAGCTGTGAGATATAGTATAAAACAAAGGGGCAAATGGATAGAAGGGATAAGAGAGTGGAGGAAAACAGACAAATGAAAGAAGTAAATAAGGTGACAAGAAGGGATAGAAAAAAGATGGAGTAAAAAAATTAAAAAGAGGAAATAAATGGTGTTGTCCAACTGTCTTCAGTATGAAACAAAAAAGTATTTCAAACAAAAACATTAACAACAGTTGCTGCCTCTGGTTTCATCAATTTATATTTCTGGATTTCCACATCTTCAAAACTATATTGCAGACAGCTTTAATAGGGAACATTCAATCCTTATTTACCTGTCACACAAGCAGAACACACCAATGACTGACTCAACAGAATGACAAACTAAACGGACTTGTACAAATAAGTAATTGCTTATTTTGCAGTGGTTCTAAAGCCTACAACTTTCTGATGTACTGTACATATACTGTGGATTGCATGTGTGTTTTTTTAACCAGTCATCCAAGTGGATCAATACTGCAAAAGCAGCAGCCACATCTGAACTAATTTACATTAAAAGAAACGTGCAACAGGCACCTGCATGGATTTGAAACTTCTTTTAACTTCACCTCTACTGTGCATTAATAGGGGACTTTGATTATTTCTGAAAGCACACTGACGCAGAAAACAATAATCAATGTGACACATGGCATACAAGACAGAACTGCTGCTCAAGACAAGAGCCAATAAACCCCCACTTTATCAACATCCCTGAAAGCAGTTTCATATTATCCAGTTGTGTTCAGTCTATAATAATTAAGTTCAAACATCCCTTTTTCTGTTGTCTTTCAATTTCTACAACCCCAGTATTTTGATTTTTTTTTAAAATTTACTTTAATTTCATTGCAGACAGTATGAACCTAAGATATCTCCTACACACGTGGACAAAATTGTTGGTACCCTTCTGTTAATGAAAGAAAAACCCACAATGGTCACAGAAATAACTTGAATCTGACAAAAGTGGTAATAAATAAAAAGTCTATGAAAATTAACCAATGAAAATCAGACAATGCTTTTGAATTGTGGTTCAACAGAATTATTTTAAAAAACAAACTCATGAAACAGGCCTGGACAAAAATGATGGTACCCTTAACTTAATATTTTGTTGCACAGCCTTTTGAGGCAATCACTGCAATCAAATGATTTCTGTAGCTGTCAATGAGACTTCTGCACCTCTCAGCAGGTATTTTGGCCCACTCCCCATGAGCAAACTGCTTCAGTTGTCTCAGGTTTGAAGGGTGCCTTCTCCAGATGGCATGTTTCAGCTCCTTCCACAGATGTTCAATAGGATTTAGGTCAGGGCTCATAGAAGGCCGCTTTAGAATAGTCCAATGTTTCGCTCTTAGCCATTCTTGGGTGTTTTTAGCTGTGTGTTTTGGGTCATTACCCTGTTGCAAGACCTATGACCTGCGACTGAGACCAAGCTGTCTGACACTGGGCAGCACATTTCTCTCTAGAATACCTTGATAGTCTTGAGAATTCATTGCACCCTGCACAGATTCAAGACACCCTGTGCCAGATGCAGCAAAGCAGCCCCAGAAGATAACAGAACCTCCTCCATGTTTCACAGTAGGGACAGTGTTCTTTTCTTGGTATGCTTCATTTTTGCGTCTGTGAGCATAGAGCTGATGTGCCTTGCCAAAAAGTTGCAGTTTTGTCTCGTCTGTCCATAGGACATTCTCCCAGAAGCTTTGTGGCTTGTCAACATGCAGTTTGGCAAATTCCAGTCTGGCTTTTTTATGATTTGTTTTCAACAGTGGTGTCCTCCTTGGTCGTCTCTCATGAAGTCCACTTTGGCTCGAACAATGACGGATGGTGCGATCTGACACTGATGTACCTTGACCTTGGAGCTCACCATGAATGTGTTTAGAGGCTGTTCTGGGCTCTTTTGTTACCATTCGTATTATCCGTCTCTTCCATTTTTCATCAAGTTTCCTCCTGCGGCCAAGTCCAGGGAGGTTGGCTACAGTTCCGTGGATCTTAAATTTCTGAATAATATGTGCAACTGCAGTCACAGGAACATCAAGCTGCTTGGAGATGGTCTTATAGCCTTTACCTTTAATATGCTTGTCTATAATTTTCTTTCTAATCTCCTGAGACAACTCTCTCCTTTGCTTCCTCTGGTCCATATTTAGTGTGGTACACACCATGTCACCAAACAGCACAGTGACTACTTGTCACCCTTTAAATAGGCTGACTGACTGATTACAAGTTTGTAGACACCTGTGATGTTAATTAGAGGACACATCTTGGTTGAACATGTCCCTCTGGTCACATTATTTTCAATCTTTTCTAGGGGTACCATCATTTTTGTCCAGGCCTGTTTCATGAGTTTGTTTTTTAAAATAATTCTGTTGAACCACAATTCAAAAGCACTGTCTGATTTTCATTGGTTAATTTTCATAGAATTTTTATTTATTACCACTTTTGTCAGATTCAAGATATTTCTGTGACCATTGCGGGTTTTTCTTTCATTAACAGAGGGGTACCAACAATTTTGTCCACGTCTGTATTTTGGCTGATCAGTTTAATTTAGTTTGTTAATGTGGATCTATTCCTACTGTCCTACATTTCATCACTGTAACACAAAATAAAACAGCTGGAACAGAGCAATTTATAGGTAGTACTGAGGTTAAAAAAAATAAATACAGATGAGATTTTGAATAGATGATGTCCACAAGTGACCATAATCTTTATTTGGTACAAAGGCAGAATGCACAAAAGGCTGAATCTTTGAAGAACAGAGATGGGCAGAGGATGCCCATTTTTTCAACTACATGTGTGAGAAAAACACTGAACTGTTTAAAAACAAGGTTCCACAAAGAAAGATTGGAAGGGATGTACAAATTTCTCCCTTGACGGTGGATATTAAATGATTCAAAAAATCTTTAAGAATTTCATCAATAGCTGATACAATTACATGGGCAAGGGATTATTGTGGCAAACATTTGTCAAGTCCTACCACATGGAGATATAGTAACAAATGCCACTTGATTTTATTGTGATTATATTTGGACAGCTCGGTGGTGCAGTGGTTAGCATTGTGGCAGCACAGCAAGAAGGTTGATTCCATCCCTGACCATCGTGGGTTCGATCCCAACCCCTGACCATTGGTGACCCTTCTGTGTGGAGTTTGCATCTTCTCCCCGTGTCTGTGTGGACTTACTCCGGGTACTCCGCTTTCCTTGCACAGGCCAAAAACATGCAAGTTAGGTTAATTGGAGACTCTAAAGTGGCCCGAGGTGTGAATGGTGAAGGGATTGGTGCCGCACCTTGGCTGCCTCATCCATCCAGGTGGATGCCATGAATTTCCCTCTGGGATTAATAAAGTATACAGTGGGGGAAAAAAGTATTTAGTCAGACACCAATTGTGCAAGTTTTCCCACTTAAAAGATGAGAGAGGTCTCCAATTTTTATCATAGGTATACCTCAACTATGAGAGACAAAATGAGAAAAAAAAATCCATAAAATCACTTTGTCTGATTTTTAAAGAATTTATTTACAAATTATGGTGGAAAATAAGTATTTGGTCACCTACAAACAAGCAAGATTTCTGGATCTCACAGACCTGTAACTTATTCTTTAAGAGGCTCCTCTGTCCTCCACTCGTTACCTGTAGTAATGGCACCTGTTTGAACTCGTTATCAGTATAAAAGACACCTGTCCACAACCTCAAACAGTCAGACTCCAAACTCCACTATGGCCAAGACCAAAGAGCTGTCAAAGGACACCAGAAGCAAAATTGTAGACCTGCACCAGGCTGGAAAGACTTAATCTGTAATAGGTAAGCAGCTTGGTGTGAAGAAATCAACTGTGGGAGCAATTATTAGAAAATGGAAGACATACAAGACCACTGATAATCTCCCTCGATCTGGGGCTCCACGCAAGATCTCACCCTGTGGGGTCAAAATGATCACGAGAACGGTGAGCAAAAATCCCAGAACCACACAGGGGGACCTAGTGAATGACCTGCAGAGAGCTGGGACCAAAGTAACAAAGGCTACCATCAGTAACACACTACGCCGCCAGCGACTCAAATCCTGCAGTGCCAGACATGTCCCCCTGCTTAAGCCAGTACATGTCCAGGCCCGTCTGAAGTTTGCTAGAGAGCATTTGGATGATCCAGAAGAGGATTGGGAGAATGTCATATGGTCAGATGAAACCAAAATAGAACTTTATTGTAAAAACTCTACTTGTCGTGTTTGGAGGAGAAAGAACACCATACCTACTGTGAAGCATGGGGGTGGAAACATCATGCTTTGGGGCTGTTTTTCTGCAAAGGGACCAGGATGACTGATCCGTGTAAAGGAAAGAATGAATGGGGCCATGTATCGTGAGATTTTGAGTGAAAACCTCCTTCCATCAGCAAGGGCATTGAAGATGAAACGTGGCTGGGTCTTTCAGCATGACAATAATCCCAAACACACTGCCTGGGCAATGAAGGAGTGGCTTCGTAAGAAGCATTTCAAGGTCCTGGAGTGGCCTAGCCAGTCTCCAGATCTCAACCCCATAGAAAATGTTTGGAGAGAGTTGAAAGTCCGTGTTGCCCAGCGACAGCCCCAAAACATCACTGCTCTAGAGGAGATCTGCATGGAGGAATGGCCCAAAATACCAACAACAGTGTGTGAAAACCTTGTGAAGACTTACAGAAAACGTTTGACCTCTGTCATTGCCAACAAAGGGTATATAACAAAGTATTGAGATGAACTTTTGTTATTGACCAAATACTTATTTTACCGAGGAATTTACCAATTAATTCATTAAAAATCCTTCAATGTCATTTTCTGGATTTTTTTTCTCATTTTGTCTCTCATAGTTGAGGTATACCTATGATGAAAATTGGAGACCTCTCTCATCTTTTAAGTGGGAGAACTTGCACAATTGGTGGCTGACTAAATACTTTTTTGCCCCACTGTACATAAATTTAAAAAAAAAAAACGAGTGTTGACTTCTTTGGGCTCAGAGACATCTTGGATGGACCATCATACAGTGGAAACATGTTCTGAGGTCAGTATTCCAGAACTATTTTGGAAGAAATGCACACTGTATACTTCAGTCTAAACATAAAAAGGACCATTCAGACTGTTGTCAGCAACAAGACCAAAACCCAGAGTCTGTTATGATATGGGCTTGTGTCAGTGCCGTTGCAAAAGGTAATTTCTATTTTTGAGATGGCATGCAGGGAAACAAACTGAGACTTTAGAGCCTCATGTACTGTTTACAAGACAAGAATCTTTTCCAGCAATGTCTATGTATTTTTGAACTAGACAATACAAAACCACGTTCTGCACTCATTCCAAAGGGATGGCTGTGGAAGTAGAAGGTATGGGTACTAGACTGGCCTGCTTGCAGTCCTTAGAATTTTGAAACAAAAAATGTAGATTCTGACCCCACACTGCTGCACACCTGTTTGCAGAAAGGACACAATAGCAGCTGAAATGCTGCATCGCTTGGTATCCTCAATGCCGAAACATCTTAAAGGTGTTGTGAGAAGGAATGGAAAATTTACAGAGAGGTAAATTCTTGATTGTCCAAACTTTTTTTTTGATGTGTTGCAGATCTAAACTACAGGAACTGATGTAAATTAACAAATGAAACCAAGTTGACCAGAAAACCATGAAATATCTTGGGTTCATACTGTCTGCACTGAAATAAAAGTAAATTTAACAATCAATGCATATCCCCCCAACCCTCCTTTTTTGTTGTAGTTTCCAATCTGCCCCAACTCACTCTGATTTAGCGTTGTATAAATATACAACAGGTGGACTCATTACTGCAACACACTTAATAAAATGAATCACTTTGCTGAGTAGCTTTCATCCACCTGCAAATTAGATGCCTCCTAAACGAAACCTCCAATTCAGCTCTTCTCCAGTCCACACGTACACTCTGAAACCTATACACCCACCTATACACATACACACAAACCAATCTATACCATAGGCACTCGGTACACACTCCATTTCTGACACCTCTTCACCTCTGTCTCCTGGCTATTTGCTATTCTTCAGAGAAGCTCCTCTGAGTGGAGAAAATGTTTATTCAAATTCTCCACTGAGGATGCATCCGAAAAAATATCTCCATTTTATTGCTGATGCACTTCATATTTCTTAATGGGAAGGAGGACTAGTGAGCACGAGAGAAAGTTTTTTTCCTTCACATTCCACCCAGGCCAGCACTTTTTCCTGTACTCTCTCCAGCATGTAAGTGTGTGTATCTGTACAGCTCCACACACATGTGATTTGTGCACGTGTGAGTGTATGTGTGTGTTGATTCCCAGCAGCCCCTCTTCCTCACCCCTCCCTCCTCCTTGCACGTTCTCGCTCTATCACCATATTTTTCCTTGGCAAATCAATTTTACACATGATCAGCCCACTCCCCTTGCCGCGCTCAGCCCAGCCGTAATTAAGAGGAGGGAAATTACCATATATATTATATTAATGCAAACATCATTCAGCAGGTAATTCTTGGCTGATCGGGATAATGGAAAGGTTGAACACCCATTAACCCTGGGGCCCAGGCACTGGGAGGAGGGCGGTGTGTGTGAGTGTGAATGGGGCTGGGGTGGAGGGTGCAGGGTCGAGGGTAGGAAAAGGGCTGCCTGGGAAGAGACAGATTCACCCCGTGGTCTCCAGTGGCACACACTCACACAATGAACTAATAACATTCTTATAATAAACACACACACTGCACACAGACGCCAAGAGGGCAGCGTAAAGTGCGTACAACATCTGAGAAAAGAAAAACGTCTAAAGAGCAGAGCAGCTGATATCTACCATTGTTATAATTAAAACTGCAGTCTGCTAAATCAATACTTAGATGTCTCTGTGGCAAATACAGGACAGTAGAGAGAGTGAGAGAGAGAGTGTGTGTGTCTTGGTGGTTGAAAAGGTGAACGTTTGCCACAGCAGGAGCAGAGATATGAGTTCATCAAGTCCAGAGAGCAGAAACAGAAAGCTGACTGACGATAAATGAAAAAAGGTCAAGCACAACCACTTTTCAGATATGACCTCCCTCCTCAGGTATGACCCTCAAGCTCACCACCTTTTTTCCTCTGATGCTCTTAAAATAAACTGGCGACCACAAATCAGGAAACTGTTGTATAGAAATTTAAAGACAGCCTATTTTTCACATATGTTTGCACATTTCCCAGAGGTGTTAATGAAATGTCTCTGACATGTTTTGGTCAAAATAACTCAAGGCTTAATTACTGCAGTCCTATTTTACACACAGGGAAAGAGCTCTCTTCTTCTTCTTCTTCTTTTAGATTTGACTGGTGGTTGGCAACCAGCTTACAGGTGCATTACCGCCACACACTCCATATATGTATGTCTTTCTGTGTGTCTGTTTTTCCTCACAGCTTTGTGATGTTTTCCTCAGAGCTTTGTGACGTTTTCCCACTTAACAAGTCCTCAACTGCTTCCCCACTGTAGCTCCTTAATGCCAAGATATTTTTCTGCTGCTCTCACAATGCTTTTGATTTTTTCTGTTTTCTTGGAAGTCTGCACAGTCCAGTTTATCACATCTATCACAAATAAGACAAAATTATTTCCCTTCAAAACCAGAGTATCTTCCTTAATTCTACTGTACGCACTGCAAGTCTGCACACTTTCCCTGTTCAAGTCCACTCCCACTTTTTAAGCTAGCACCTTTTTCGCAGCTTCTGCATATGTTAGTCCCTGGGAGACTTTTATCTGTTGAATTTCTGCTGCTCTTTTGCTGGCTTCACAACCTCGATATACAGAGCTATGTTCACCACCGCAGTTACAGCACTTTAATTTGGCTCCTCTTTCACACTTGCCATATTCATGTTCACCGGAGCATCTGGCACATCGTTGTCTACCTTTGCATATCGCTGCTACGTGACCAAACTTTTGACATTTGAAACATCTGAGTGGAGGAGGAACTTGTCTGACTTCATAGCTTATGTAGCGAATATACACCTTACTTGGCAGTCTTGTTTCATCAAATTTTAATATTACTGACAATCACATTTTTTGCCATTTCTGTTAGCTTTCAATCTCCGTACGTCTGTCACTTTTGCTCCAGTTAAGTTCCTCATTATTTCATCAGTTGAGACAGCTGTTGAAATGCCCAATATCACGCCTCTCATTGCCTTATTTCCTTCCAATACTGAACACTGCACATTTTCCCCTCCATCTGAGTGACCCTGATTGCTTTTCCTTGTTGAACACTATCTTTACATGTAACCAGCAACAAACCACTATGAAGAACCCTTGCATTTAAAACTTCTCCAAGTAACCCATTAATTGCATTTGTGAGCTTAATTGGGTTCCACTCACAAAACAATGCCTCTTTCTGAGTAAGTTTAATGATTACTTTCCACTCCTTCTGTTCATTCCAGGATCGTTCATCCTCTTGATTCCTCAGCACTTGATAACGGTCTTGATTGAGTTTCCTGACGTCAACGTTTGTTTCTTTTAGACTCCACTGTGCTCCAAACCTCCTCTTCTTCGCTTCCCACCTCCATTCCTCTTATTTGAATTTGTGTCCTGGTCGAATCGCCTTCTTCTTCTTCAGCAGAGAGTTGCTTCCTCTTCATGCTGTGTCTCGCCTTCCTGTCAGAACAGAGATCTCCAAAACTTTCGGAAGGAGCTCTCCTCTAAACAGTCTGTTTTTATAGCATATCACTCTATAAATTCAAGAAATCTCTATCAGTGTGTCTGTCTGTCAGTGTGTCACGATCATAGGACCGCCTATGATGTTCCTATGATGTCTGCATGATGCCTATATGATGTCAGATAAGCCATAAGGCTGATGTTCCTATGATCTCCACATGATGTCTACATGACGTCTTATATACACGACTGTTCAAAAGTTTGGGGTCACTTAGAAATTTCCTTATTTTTGAAAGAAAAGCACTTTTTTTCAATGAAGATAACTTTAAACTAATCAGAAATACACTCTATACATTGCTAATGTGGTAACTGACTATTCTAGCTGCAAATGTCTGGTTTTTGGTGCAATATCTACATAGGTGTATAGAGGCCCATTTCCAGCAACTATCACTCCAGTGTTCTAATGGTACAAATGTGTTTGCTCATTGCGTCAGAAGGCTAATGGATGATTAGAAAACCCTTGCGCAATCATGTTAGGTCTGCAATGCTGTAATTGCTGCAAATGGAGGATTCTTTGACGAAAGCAAAGTTTGAAGGAAAAAATTATTATTTCAAATACAAATCATTATTTCTAACCTTGTCAATGTCTTGACTATATTTTCTATTCATTTTACAACTCATGGTGGTAAATAAGTGTGACTTTTCATGGAAAACACAAAATAATTGTCTGGGTGACCCCAAACTTTTGAATGGTAGTGTAGACCGTTGGACTCGCAAAAAGATCATAGGACCCGCTATGATGTAAGAAATCTTTGTCACGATGTCACGATCATAGGACTCGCTAAAAGATCATAGGACTTGCAATGACATCATCAAAGATCAAAGGCAGGCATCACTCACAATCATAGGATTCGCTATGACATCATCAAAGATCAAAGGCAGCCATCACTCACAATCATAGGATTCGCTAGGACGTCATCAACGATCACAGAACTCGCAATGACATCAAAGATCAAAGGCAGTCAGCACTCATGATCATAGGACTGCCTATGACATCATCAAAGATCATAGGACTCGCTATGACACCATCAAAGACCAAAGGCAGGCATCACTGAACAGGCATCACTGAATGAGTGCTGATGTGCTTGCTTACACCCTTGCTTACACCTGCTTTCTATGGGCATGCAGAAATACATGCTTATACTTGGTTTCTACGGGCATGCACAGGTATGCACTAGTTGCTTTAAATGCTAATGAATCCAGTTCACCCCACCCTCCCTCTTTCATCATATTCTCTTATGTTTTGAAGGTGACAACATGTTTGAGGCTGACTTAAGCTGGATTCATGCTGCATTTCCTCTCTGGCCCACTTTGGACAAGGCCGGCACACACGCGGCTCTGTATATGTTTCATTTTTTTCGTCTACCAGGCCAAGCAGTTGACGCATGTGCACAACTGTTATTTTTAGTTTCACTCCAGCCCTATGGGTAGCGCAAATGCACTAACACACCAGTTTGCTCACCAGCTAGAAATGCGAGAGCAACGCACATTTTTTGTAGCAACAAGATTTCAGTTTGTTTTTCAATTGGGTTTACAGGTTATAGGTCACATTAATGGTAGAAAAAGTTTTGAAATGATTTATCTTGGTCTTATTTATTTACATCACAGAAACCTGGCATTTGAACAGGGGTGTGTTGACTTTTTATATCCACTCTATATAAAATTGACTGCAGATTAATGAAGAAGCTAGCGTAGTATGGTGAAAAAAGAGCTCTAAAAATGTCAAGATTACAAAGAAAAACTAAAAACCACGGTCAGGCCACTAGCTAACTCGCGAACTGTGCTCGCTGTACTGTTGCTATGTGAGCTCTGAGAATCAATGAGTGGGAGTGCCAGACTAGAGGGCAGATCTGCAACAGGTCTGTTAAGTAATGACACAATAACTTCACCAAATCCAACTTGGGTGTTTCAGACAGAGTTGTAAGTTATAAGTTTTTGTTGTAGAGGAAAACTCCTTTGCAGGCAAACATTGGGCTGTTTATCGTTGCAGACCATATAATGTTGCAAAAATCTTAGTCCTTGATGGGATAAACTTCTGTGCATTAATGACAAACCTCCTCTTCGAATGGTCTGCGAATATCGACCTCTACTGGTGAAGCTGTGTCCTCCTCAGCCTTCTTCAGTTCCTCGGGAACCGACTTCTGTCGTTTCACTTCTGGAGAATAAAGACAGACATGAGGAGACATCAACACCAGAAGATAACAAGAACACTATAAACCATTATAAATACAAAAATTCATGCTCAATTAGCTTTACGTCACGAGACTAACAAGTTCCATTATTACTAATAATGATTTACCTATTAGTCGTGAAAACAAATAATACACCAGTCTTATTTAAAGTGACACACCACCAAAAATAGTTTTTTTTCTTGTTAACCCTCTGAGTGTGTATGGTGCAGAACTGCGACATACCCCCTAGTGGTCAAGAGTGGTAAATACTTTTTGTGAATAAAATAGTTCAGATTTCCAAGGCTATAACTTGAAAGTGGTAAGAGATAATGGCTTACTGTCAATTAGAAAGATGTAAAATATGATCCAAAGTTTCAGACAGGAATAAATTTACACATATAATTTGCATAATGTCACAGCACCTCTTTAAATTCCATAACTCAGTCAAAACTGGACTTTGGACGTATTTACACAAAAAATGGTTCAGTCTTTTGACACCGTTTTTTGTACAGAGGTACCTCATCATCTTATCTTCAAAGTATGTGAACAAGAAATCAGTACATTTAAAAAAAAACAAACAGAAATTTCTCACTTACTTTTGACAAAGTCAGAGTGAGAAGGCAGGCACAATGCTGCGCTCTGCCACTAGGGGCATGTAAATTCTCACACTCAAAGGGTTAACACGTCTGTAACATGTTTTTTATGACTTACAAGACATATCAAGTGCAAAATCACTCAAGTGTCTCATTTATCTGTTTTTTTTACTGTAAAGTTTCACTCAAGCCCCGCCCCCTGCAAAAAGGTGCGTTAAGACGGAACATTTTTGGTGACGTAACCATTCGCGGTGCTGGCACATGGGTAGTGTTGAGCCAATCAGGACACTCTGGCCTAACTGAAGTTATCCTCCAAGCTAGTTAGCATTTTTTTAACAAACTACTTTGAAAACTTGACCCAAATTAAGATGGGTTTTACCATTAAACTGCTTTAAAGGACCAATGAAGTTTCAGTCATTATCCTGGGCCACCGTGCATACAACTGGGCATGTCCTTCAACCTGTAAGTCTTTTTTATCATTTTCTGATAATGTAGTGCTAGCCACTATTAGCCTTGTCGTATGTGGTTGGGCCTAGTAATCTTCAATTCTGGTGTTTGGGGGGGGGGCGGGGGGGTGAAAAGACAGTGACATGAAACTGTCAGGCTGCATTCACACCAGGATACTCCGGGGGTCTTGATTCGATTGGGCGGGGAATGCCGAGAATTTTCACACCTTCGTTTGGTTTGCATTCACACTGCAGCAGACCAAACTGCCTGAACAACCTCACGCAGTTACAACAACTGCTTGTTTGGGGCGCTGTAGCCAAAACCACCACTGACCAGGAGGAAAAAATCTTGGCAACGAAGAAAAATCATGCTCATCAATTGGGCAGGACCGAAAACGGAAATCCGTTCCCTTCAGCCGGGTTGTTTGTCTACCACAAACGAGACATTTTTCTACTTTTCTCCTCGGCTTTCTCCGATTAAAGTATTTCTCAGATTTGAGTGGTTGTCTTCATTGTTATTTTCTACCCAAAATGTACTATTGTGGTGCATATATGTAGTTTCACGGGCTCACATGTGTATGACTGTTCATATGCTCTCATGTATATTCCTGTGTGCTTATTTTGGCTTCACGTCTGAAGAGGAACAAAAGGTCTGGACCTCCTAGGGATAAGAGGAGGATGAGAGAGTTGGCCTTTTGATATGCAAAGAGATGGACATGAATGATTTCCTGACCACCCAGGTTGGGGTGGAAGCGAGAGGAACTGCAGGGGGGATGCATTGTGTTTGGGATTTAAAGACAATGGGATTTTGTACTTTGATGTCAGGGGTATAAGACTGGTGGATGTTGGGGTTTTTTCCTTCTTCTGCTTTTGAATGTTGGAGAGTGTGTTGTGAATAAAATGGAACTGAGAAATAACTCTGCCTCATCCTTTCCACACAATCTCCACACTATGATAAATGCCACTTCCTCTTCTGAGACTATGTGTTGCTATGGTTACACAAATGCCGAGGGGCACTTCTGCCCTTTGGTCTGCTGGATACTCTGTTTGGATTCACACTGCAAGTGGAGCGCACCAGATTTCATTTGCAAAAGAACCAAGACCCCTGTTTTCAGGGGGACCAGACTTCACTTGTTTGGTGCGCACCAGAGTTCCACCGTGCATTCAGATGGCACCAAACAAACCGAACTATCCGCGGAAGCCACTGTTTGGTCCTTTGGTCTGGACCAAACAGTGGCCGTCTGAATGTGCCATAAGACAGTGAAAAGTTTTTTTTTGTAGAACAAAGGGCATAAGATACCAGTTTAGACAATGTAGATTTGTTTTTATAGGGGAGTTATATCCACCGGAGTGCGTCTTTAACAGGTCTGTGTATCACAGTGAGTTCATACTGATTCATTTGTTTGACTGAAATCAGGATCATTTGACCTTCCTGGGGAACACTTTACTGACCCTCAAATGCACTGTGAGTGTTTGCTGTACACCCATTAGAGCTCAGACACACACAGGAGGTGACATTGCCTCTCCTTTGTTCATTTTCAATGAAACCAGCATGATGTAGTGATGATAAGTCTTCTCACAAAATGACACGTGATATTCGTGCTCATTACATTTTACATTCATACATATCAACATGCATTATGAAGGCTTGCAATGCAATCCAAGAAAATTTTAAATATTTCTGTTATTCATCGCTTTTGCCTAGTAATGACCAGCAGTGGTTTATGAAAGAATTTATAACTTAATAGTACATGTCCATTTCTGCATGAGATGTAGCTCCCCCCCCGTGACGCGAAAAGGATTAAGCGGAAGAAGATGGATGGATGGATGGATGGATGAATAAGGTGAGAATTTAATCCTTGAGGTCTAATGATGTTTAGAAACTTTTTTTTACATCTCTAAAAAAGAATACAGAGCTGTAACAAAAAGCAGTGGCATAGGACGAGAGAAAGTATTTCAAGTAAGCTTACATTAGTTTACCTTAGTTTATTTTTAACAGAATTTACTGAACACAAAAAACGGCAGGAAAGTCGGCTCACAACAATGAACATTTCCTCAAAACTCAAATCTCATCACCTCATAGGTACTATGTGATCAGTTTCCCATCTGCTTTTATTTGCCCACTCCCACAGTATTCATTCCCTGTGATTCACTCTGGGTCTGTGCACACTGCCTTACCATATCATCAAAGATCAAAGGCAGTCATCACTCACGATCACAGGACTCATTTTGATGCCATCAAAGATCAAAGGCAGGCATCACTGAATGACTGCTGACGTGCTTGCTTACACCCTTGCTTACACCTGCTTTCTACAAGCATGCAGAAATACTTGCTTATACTTGGTTTCTACGAGCATGCACAGGTAGGCACTGGTATGTCAGCTCAAAATACTGAGGCAAAAATTTTTTGCGTTTCACTGTATTTGACAGTAGACTGTAGCCTTTACAGGACTCAAGTAACTGCTATCCACAACGGTACTCTTGTTTTCTATGTAAATTAAGTGTATGCATCAAGTACCGATGAGTATAAACAACTCCCCCAAGTAAACACTGTTCACATGCATACTGTTTCCATTTGTGCTCCAAAGTCCCCCACCTGGTCTGCTCTCCACATACTGGCTGAATGACTTCAGTTGTGTTTTTCTGACTGCTGAGTCCTTGTTGAAGACCACTGGGCTTCGCAGCCTCTCTGTGGCCCTGCGCAGCCGCTCTGCCCGCAGCTCTTCTGCATTGTTCTGTCAGAGAAAGAAAGAACAATGTTCATTAAGCTTCACTGATGTCTTAGTGGTTTATAATAGAACACAGTAAATTAACACTTTTTAGGACTGGCTGAGAACTTGCAATTTTCTAATACCCCCTTTACACAGGGCTGGAGATCATAGAGGGATCGCTGAGAGATCGGGCCAGTTTTTGATCTATCAATGATCTTCAGTGATTTCCACAGTCACCACGGTCTCCTCAAAGTTTTGACTTGGTTCAAAACACACAAGGATCTCCAAAACAATCCCAAGATCAAAAATTGGCCCAATCTCTCAACGATCTCCCTACGGTGTAAAAGGGACCTAAAGAAACATTTAAAAAGCAGCTTATTTTCGGCACAAATAAGTGACTTTTTTAAAGATCCAGACTGAAGTTGAAAAGTAAGTAAAGAGTGACATAATTCAAAAGTGAATCAAAACATGATCAATATGAACTCTCCCCCACCTAAATCATCCTTTGTTTCCTGACCTGATCTTGTTTCCTCACCTTCTCTCCTTCCTCTTTTCCTTTCTTCTCTCCCTCCCTTGTCACCTGTCCTCCCTCCCCTCATCTTATTTTTCCCCCACCATCTCCCCTTGCTGTTTCTCTGGTTTTTTTTCCTTCGTCTCCATCACCACCTCAACTCCTCCCCATCTCCATTCTCATCTTCCCTTGTTCCCTATTTTGGGCCATTCCGATTCTTTTCGTGATCCATCACTAGCTGATGTCACAGAGCTCCTGTCAGAATTTTCTGTCCCAAAATAAAGCAACTCTGAAACCAAGATGGATCCCCCTCAAAAAAAGCTAGCTACTAGCTAGAGCACATGGAAGCAGTTACAGAATGCTAACATATACAGAGAATATATATACAGAACCAAGATGGCGGTGCGAATAGACGCAGCAGCTTGGGGCTCTTGGCTTTCTTTTCTTGTATTTATGTTTTTACTTGTGCTTTCTTTGTTAGTTCTAAAACTTGAAGCCGTAATTCAGTATAATAAGGCTCAACTGTGGGATACTGGGAAGCAGTTCGGAGTCTTTCATTCCCAAAGCTGGACTTAATTCCGCCAGAGATACAGCGGACCCCTGAGGCTTTCACCATCCCCCTTCCCTGTGGCCGAGGGGACAGAGGAGATGCCGTAAACAAAAGAGGGGCATGTGGCGCGGTCTGCGTGCTAGGCTACAGGCTAACCCACACAGACCAGCTCTTCCCAGTCTCTTCTTTGCAAATGCCAGGTCACTCGGCAACAAGCTGGACGAAATTCAACTGAGGATCATTTCACGAAGGATGGACAGCTGTGTGGCCATTGTTATGGAGACCTGGCTGGACAATAACATTCAGAATGCTGCGGTGGAGTTGGAGGGCGCTCTTTGTTCTGGGCAGACAGGACTACAGCCTCAGGGAAGAGCAAAGATGGAGGTTTGGCGCTGTATATTCATAACACCTGCTGTACAGCTACGAACATTATCGGCACATACTGCTCCCCCGATCTCCCCCGAGTTCTGCTCCATTATGATCGTGGCTGTTTACATTCAACCGTGGGCTAATGCTAAGTTAGCATTGGAGGAGCTGTACTACCTGATCAGCAAGCAGATGAACTCTAACCCAGAGGCGGTTGTGATCGTGGCGGGGGAGTTTAATCAGGTGGAACTAAAAGCAGTGCTTCCCAAACTTCATAAATGCATAAACTTTCCAACAAGAGAGACCAACATTCTGGACCAGGTGTACTGTAACATCCCGAGAGCCTATAAGGCTGCAGCAGCCCCACACCTGGGCATGTCAGACCACATCTCTGCAGAGCTGATCCCAGCCTACAAACCTTTGATAAGCAGGACTAAACCATCAATCAAAACAATTCAGGTATGGACTGAGGAGGTTTCCTCAGCATTACAGGACTGTTTTGAGCACACAGACTGGAGAGTGTTTAAAGAGGGCACAGATCTGGAGGAATACACATCATCTCTCCTGTCCTATGTACAGTTCTGCACCAATGCTGTCCTTCCCACAAGGTCCATCAGGGTCTTTCCAATCCAGAAACCATGGCTGGACAGTAGAGTACAGCCCCTGCTCAAACCCGGGATTTTGCCTATAGGTCGGGTGATAGACTGGCTTATAGCAGGGCTCGGAGAGAATTGAAGAAGGGAGTTCAGCAGGCGAAGCCAAGGTACCAACAGCACAGTGAGGAGTACTTTGATAACAACAACCCACAGAATATGTGGAGAGGAATCAGGACTATAACTGGCTACAAGAACAGCAACCAGCAGGTCAACTCTGACCTCACCCTGCAGACACCTTGAATAGTTTGTTTGCATGCTTCGACACATTGCGCTGCAGGGAGACTGTACATCTACCCTAGCTGGAGGAGCAGCACCAGCCTCTCGTCCTGCAGCTTCATCAAGTGACCTCCACCCTGAGGAAAATCAACACCAGCAAAGCAGCAGGACCAGACAAGGCATTGGGCCAAACATTGAAAGTATGTGCTGCTTAAGTGACAGGAGTTTCTCTGAACATCTTCAACCAATCCCTGCAGCTGGCTATGGTTCCTGTTTGCCTCAAGTCCTCCATCATTGTGCCAGAGCCTAAAAAATCTATCACCTGCCTCAATGATTACTGGCCCGCAGTCATGAAGTATTTTGAGAGGCTCTTCCTGAAACACATCAAGGACGCCACCCCTGGTGATCTAGACAGCCTCCAGTTCACCGACCGGGGGGGGGGGGGGGGGGGGGGGGGCAGAGCTTCAGAGGATGCAGTCTCCATAGCACTTCACACAGCCCTGACCACCTGCAGCATTCTAACACTTATGTTAAGATGATATTTGTCAACTTCAGTTCAGCATTCAATACTGTCATCCCTGACAAGCTGGCACTGAAGTTCGGCAACCTGGGTCTGTCCACGTGTTCCTGGATGACAGACTTTCTCACAACTGAGCTCAGGTGGTGAAAAAACAAGACCTTACATCGTCCACCCTTTGTGTGTATATATATATATATATATATATATATATATATAAATATATACATACAATATCTCACAAAAGTGAGTACATCCCTCACATTTTTGTAAATATTTTATATCTTTTCATGGGACAACACTGAAGATACGACACTTTGATACAATGTAAAGTAGTCAGTGTACAGCTTGTATAACAGTGTAAATTTGCTGTCCCCTCAAAATAACAACACACAGCCATTAATGTCTAAACCACTGGCAACAAAAGTGAGTACATCCCTAAGTGAAAATGTCCAAATTGTGCCCCAAGTGTCAATATTTTGTGTGGCCACCATTATGTTCCACCACTGCCTTAACTCTCTTGGGCATGGAGTTCACTAGAGCTTCACAGGTTTCCACTGGAATCCTCTTCCACTCCACGACAGCATCACGGAGCTGGTGGATGTTAGAGACCTTGCGCTCCTCCACCTTCTCTTTGAGGATGTGCCACAGATGCTCAACAGGGTTTAGATATAGAGATATGCTTGGTCAATCCATCACCTTTACCCTCAGTTTCTTTAGCAAGGCAGTGGTCGTCTTGGAGGTGTGTTTGGGGTCATTATCATGTTGGAATACTGCCCTGCGGCCCAATTTCTGAGGTGAGGGGCTCATGCTCTGCTTCAGTATGTCACAGTACATGTTGGCATTCATGGTTCCCTCAATGAACTGTAGCTCCCCAGTACCGGCAGCACTCATGCAGCCCCAAACAATGACACTCCCACCACCATGCCTGACTGTATGCAAGAAACACCTGTCTTTGTACCACTCAACTGGCTGCCGCCACACGTTTGACACCATCTGAATCAAATAAGTTTATCTTGGTCTCATCAGACCACAGGGCATGGTTCCAGTAATCCATGTCCTTAGTCTGCTTGTCTTCAGTAAACTGTTTGCGGGCTTTCTTGTGCATCATCTTTAAAAGGGGCTTCCTTCTGCGACGACAGCAATGCAGACCAATTTGATGCAGTGTGTGGCGTATGGTCTGAACACTGACAGGCTGATCTCCCCCACCCCTTCAACCTCGGCAGCAATTCTGGCAGCACTCATACGTCTGTTTTCAAAAGACAACCTCTGGATATGACGCTGAGCACCTGCACTCAACTTCTTTGTTCGACCATGGCAAGGCCTGTTCTGAGTGGAACCTGTCCTGTTAAACTGCTGTATGGTCTTGGGCACTGTGCTGCAGCTCAGTTTCAGGGTGTTGGCAATCTTCTTATAGCCTAGGCCATCTTTATATAGAGCAACAATTCTTTTTTTCAGATCCTCAGAGTTCTTGGCCATGAGGTGCCATGTTGAACTTTCAGTGACCAGCAAGAGAGAGTGTGAGAGCGATAATACCAAATTTAACACGCCTGCTCCCCATTCACACCTGAGACCTTGTAACACTAACAAGTCACATGACACTGGAGAGGGAAAATGGCTAATTGGGCACAGTTTGGGCATTTTCACTTAGGGGTGTACTCACTTTTGTTGCCAGCAGTTTAGACATTAATGACTGTGTGTTGAGTTATTTTGAGGGGACAGCAAATTTACACTGTTATACAAGCTGTACACTGACTACTTTACATTGTATCAAAGTGTCATATCTTCATTGTTGTCCCATGAAAGGATAAAATATTTACAATACTGCAACATTGCGTGGAGGTCGGGGTTAGTGCCTTTGGCATGGCAAACTGGGGTGGTGGTTCCTCTCTTCAAGAAAGGGGACTGGAGGGTGTGCTCCAACTTTAGAGGGATCACACTCCTCAGCCTTCCTGGGAAGGTCTATACCAAGGTACTGGAGAGGAGAGTCCGGCTGTTGGTAGAACCTCATATTCAGGAGGTGCAATGTGGTTTTTGTCCTGGCCGTGGCACATCGGACCAACTCTTTACATTCTCGAGAATCCTCAAGGGTTCGTGGGAGTTTGCCCAACCAGTTTACATGTGTTTTGTGGACTTGGAGAAGGCATTCATCCGTGTCCATCGTGGTTTTTTGTGGGGGGTGCTTCGTAAGTATGGGGTATTGGGCTTGTTATTACGAGCTATCCAGTCTCTATACGACCTTGGTAAGAGTTTGGTTTGTATCGCCAACACTTGGTCGGACTTATTCCTAGTGAGAGTTGGACTCCGCCAGGGCTGCCCTTTGTCACTGATCATGTTCATAATATTTATGGACATGATTTCTAGGCGCAGCCAGGGAATGGAGGGTGTCATGCTCGGTGACCACAGCATCTCATCTCTGTTGTTTGCAGATGATGTTGTCCTGTTGGCTTCATCCAGCAATGACCTACAGATCTTACGGTTTGCCGCTGAGTGTGAAGTGGCTGGGATGAGAATCAGCACCTCCAAGCCCGAGTCCATGGTCCTCAGCCGGAAAAAAGTGGATTGTCCTCTCCGGGTTGGGGAAAGGCTCCTGCCCCAAGTGGAGGAGTTTAAGTATCTTAGGGTCTTATTCATGAGTGAGGGGAGAATGGAGCGAGAGACTGACAGATGGATTGGAGCAGCATCTGCAGTGATGCAGACGTTGTACCAGTCCGTTGTGGTGAAGAGGGAGCTAAGCTCTAAGGCAAAGCTGTCGATTTACTGGTCAATCTACGTTCCTACCTTCACCTATGGTCATGAGCTTTGGGTAATGACCGAACGAATGAGATCACGAATACAAGTGGTGGAAATGAGCTTTCTTCATAGGATTGCTGGACTCACCCTTAGAGAAAGGGTGAGGAGCTCAGTAATCCCGGAGAGGATCAGAGTAGAACTGCTGCTCCTCCACACTGAAAGGAGCCAGTTGAGGTGGTATGGGCATCTGATTAGGATGCCTCCTGGACTCCTCCCACTTGAGGTGTTTCGGGCACGTCCCACTGGGAGGAGACCCTGGGACAGACCCAGGACTCACTGGAGAAACTACATCTCCCAGTTGGTCTGGGAACGCCTTGGTATCCTCTCTGAAGAGCTGGAGCAGTTGGCTGGGGAGAGGGAAGTCTGGGCTTCTCTGCTTGAACTACTGCCTCCGTGACCCTGACCTCTGGAAAAGCGATAGAAGATGGATGGATGGATGGATTTACAAAAATGTGAGGGGTGTACTCACTTTTGTGAAATACCACACACACACACATGCACACAAACTACTCACAAAAAGTTAGGGATATTCGGCTTTCAGGTGAAATTTCAGGATGCACCTAAAATGCACTATAACCTTTACATGTGAACTCAATTTGACCTTCTCTAACCTTTTGAATGCACATGTCCAACTGTTCAATGTTTCAGTACTTTATGCATAACTTGCTGTTCTCTAACAAGTTGCTTAACAGCAAAATTCACAACAGCTGTTTGATTCACAAATCGACCAATAAATTTTCTGGTTCAATTAGAATTGGTATTTAAACAGTCCTCTTCATCATGCTGTTCACATTGTGACGTCATGAGACCAAGACAACACCAAACAACTGATCAACAGTACCTCACCATTGTGAGGCTTCAAACAGGATGTTCTCAGGGGCAAGTGGCCACTGAGTTTAGCGTGCCACAGAGTGTTGTCAGCAGGTTGCAACAGAGATACAGAACGACTGGAAGAGTCACAGAAAAGCATAAAAGTGGATGCCCTTTGGCCACATTCCATGCTGATGACCACTTCATTGTGAACGGTGCCCTATGGAACCGGATGATCACCACCAACAGGCAGAGGCGTCATCGTCTTGCATGGGCCAGGGAGCGTTTACGTTGGACAAGGAACCAGTGGGCCCTTCTCTGATGAAAGTCGATTCACACTGAGCAGAAATGATGGCCACCAATGATGTTGGAGACGTCAGGGAGAGCGCTCTGCTGTTGTCACCATGTTACAGTCTGCGCAGGTGTTTCTATTCAATACAGAATTGCCCTACACCGTGTGAATGGTACAGTGACAAGCCAATACTACCTGAATAATGCATTAATCCAGTTATTGTGCCCCTGCATGAACAACACAGGCCTAATTTCATCTTTGTGGCCGACAATACTCCAGCTCACCGAGGCTGTATCATTTGGGAATGACTGCTGGAGGGTTGGATACCTCAAATGGAGTGGCCTGCACTTTCTCCAGATCTGAATACCATAGAAAACCTATGGGATCAGCTGAGTCACCGTGTAGAGGCTCATAACCCTGCAACCCACAACCTCAATGACCCGAGGGCCGCCCTTCAAGAAGAGTGGAATGCCATGCCTCAGCAGACAATAAGTCGACTTGTGAACAGCATGAGACGTCACTGTCAAGCTGCAATTGATGTTCAAGGGCACATGACAAGTCATTAAGACATTGACAATTTTTGTTGTGGTATGCCCACCACTGTTGTTGGCTTTTGTTTCAATAAATTGTTTGAGATGAGGAAATCGCCACTGCATGCTTCTACTTAAATCCCCCACTTTCATGATACTGTATTATGTCACTGTAGTGTGAACTTTTTACATTTTCCATAAATGTCACCTGAAAGCCAAACATCCCTAATTTTTTTGTGAGTAGTGTATATATGTATATTTGTATTTCATATCCATAATATATATTTATATACCATTGTACATATACATATTTATATTTATAGAGTGTTTATTGTTTTTAAAATATTGTGTCCTTTATAGCTTTGAGTCCTTTAACGTATTGTGTTTTTTCCAAAGCTGAGAGGTACCATACAGAATTCCGTTATGTGCATACATAATGACAATAAAGCGTTCTTGAATCTTGAATCTGAGGAACATCCCTTCAAAAATCGTGAGGAAGAAATAAATCGCTGTATGTGTATTTATCTCTCTATATGATATTCTGATTGCATTATTTAGTCCTTTATAATCAAAGTTGGGGGGAGTCTGACAATGGGAATGCCATGATCCATGATCATGAGTTGCAAGAAGTTCAACCTACCACAGCAGCAAAAAAACTGACTTAATGGCCTGGAAGTGCCACCTCCTCCCTTTTTCTCATTCTTGCCTCCTTCCACTGTCCCTCTTTCTTAACATGCCTCATCCCCTCATCTCAACTTTTTTTCTCCTCTGACTCCCTCTCTTGTTTTCTCTTTTCTTTGTTTCTTGAGTCCATATTCCCCACTTCCCTCATTTCCTGCCATCATCCACCAGATTGATTTCTAGAGGTTTCCTGGTTTCAGTTTTTGGATCTGTCGTGATGGATAATGCAACTAATATGAGCTTGAGTTGCTGAAACAAAATTTAGTAGTGGTTAATCTTCAAATCATTTACTTTTAAAGAAAATGTCACCAATTACTCCATGGTCTTTTCTCATACGGTGTATTATTATGTCAGACTCCATGAGCTACTTAGATCTGCTGTCAAGCCTTTATTAGGCAGCCATTTCAGGATTTCACAGCTGCTATGTGATTATTGTGGCCACACACACAAAATTAGTGCTCACAAACACCACTACTGACAGGCAATGAGATAAATCTGGTAGAAGTTGATATGCAAGCTACATTGTGATTTGTTTGCATGAACCCCCCCCGCCGAAATACCCCCCCCCCCGCCACACACACACACACACAATCATTCATTCCCTGCCTCACTCAAGAGAGAGACAAAAAGGAAGCAATTAACTTGACTTTCAACAAAACCTTGAGCCAGAAAATATATTCAGATTATGCAAAATGCAAAAAAATGCTATTGTTTTCAAAGTGAACATGTGTTAAAAAGGCACATGCTTGGTTCTCCCGCTATCAAAAACTGCATACAGAAATGCTTTATTACCAGGCCTCCAAATATACCAAGTCGAGTGGAAAAGAAACCGACTCGGGCTGAGACTGACGTCGGGGCAACATTAATAAGACGCCGAAACATGTAATAAAGTCGACAATTAGAGCCAGCATGTTCCACTGCTTGAGACGGAGGGAGATAGTCAAGCGGTGTGTGCAGCGTGGGGACGACTAATAGAAACGGCGCAGGCAAGAAACTGCGTGTATGCAGGGAGTTGTTGGTTTAGCTTCAGATTATTGACTTTCAAAAACAGTGTCAGCAATTAGTCTGTCTTCACACTGTTTTTCGTCTATTAGTCTGTCAGCTTCCAGCAGCCACTTAAAACTTTATGTGAATAGAAACTGAAGCAAATTTATTTATGAAGCATTATATACAAAAGCCCAATTAAACAATTTAAAACATAAGGCTTGGATGTGTAGAAGTGAAGTGGATGTATGTTTAGGGGTACTATCAAATCAATACTTCAGAGAAGAAAGTGGGAAAAAATGAAAAGGTTTTAAATCACACTTGCATTTAAACATGTTTGCAGATAACATTGTGATCTGTATTGAGAGTTGGGAGCAGGTAGAAGAAAACCTAGAGAGGTGGAGGTATGCACTGGAGACAAGAAGAATGAAAGTCAGTAGAAACAAAACAGAATATATGTGTGTGAATGAGAGGAGGCATGTGTAACGGTGAAGATGCAAGGAGTAGTGGTAGTAAAGGTAGATGAGTTTAAATACCAGGGGTCAACCAACCAAAGCAATGGACAGTGCACGAGAGGTGAAGAAGAGAGTGCAGACTGGGTGGAGTGGGTGGAGATGAGTTTTGGGGGTGATTTGTGACAGAAGGATAGCAGTTAGAGTGAAAGGGAAAATTTACAAGATGGTAGCATGACCTGCTATGATGTATGGTTTGGAGACGGTGGTGATGATGAAAAAACAGAAGGCAGAGCTGGAGGTGGCAGAGTTGAAGATGCTAAGATTCTCACTGGGAGTGACGAGGAGGAACAGGATTAGAAATAAGTATATCAGAGGAACAGTTCAGGTTGTGTGGTTTGGAAATAAAGTAAGAGAGGCAAGGCTGAGATGGTTTGGACATGTGCAGAGGAGGGATAGTGGATATATTGGACAAAGGATGTTGAAAATAGAGCTGCCAGGCAGGAGGAAATGAGGAAGACCACAGAGAAGATTCATGGATGTAGTGATGAAGGACATGGTGTGAGAGAAAACGATGCAATGTGTAGAGGTGAGATGGAGGCAGATGATACGCTGACGTGACCCTGAAGGGAGCAGCTGAAAGGAGGAGGAGAAAAGTTTGCTCCTTTATAAAAACTGCAAAATTTGAACCAGATGAAGTTAAGTCAGTCTTTCAAGGATGCACAATTTGTACACTTTCCTTTCCATTTTAACCTCTAATGTTACTTTACTGTTGTGCTTCATGATTTAACCTGGTTGGAAACGTAATTTATTTTTTTTTTTTGGGGGGGGGGGAAATCAGGCTTGTGGCATTCGACTGTGTCCCTCGTGGTTTTTTGTGGGGGGTGCTTCAGAAGTATGGGGTATCAGGCTTGTTATTACGAGCTATCCGGTCTCTATACGACCTTGGTAAGAGTTTGGTTTGCATTGCCAACACTCGGTTGGACTCATTCCCAGTGAGAGTTGGACTCCGCCAGGGCTGCCCTTTGTCACTGACCATGTTCATAATTTTTATGGACAGGATTTCTAGGCGCAGCCAGGGAACGGAGGGTGTCATGCTCGGTGACCACGGGATCTCATCTCTGTTGTTTGCAGACGATTTGCCCTGTTGGCTTCATCCAATAATGACCTACAGGTCTTACTGGGACGGTTTGCCGCTGAGTGTGAAGTGGCTGGGATGAGAATCAGTACCTCCAAGTATGAGTTCATGCTCCTCAGCCAGAAAAAGGTGGATTATCCTCTCCGGGTTGGGGACAGGCTCCTGCCCCAAGTGGAGGAGTTTAAGTATCTCGGAGTCTTATTCACAAGTGAGGGGAGAATGGAACGAGAGATTGACAGATGGATTGGAGCAGCATCTGCAGTGATGTGAACGTTGTACCGGTCTGTTATGGTGAAGAGGGAGCTAAGCTCTAAGGCAAAGCTGTCGATTTACTGGTCAATCTATGTTCCTACCCTCACCTACGGTCATGAGCTTTGGGTAATGACCGAAAGAATGAGATTGCGGATTCAAGTGGCTGAAATGAGTTTCCTTCGTAGGATTGCTGGACTCACCCTTAGAGATAGGGTGAGGAGCTCAGTCATCTGGGAGAGGATCAGAGTAGAACTGCTGCTCCTCCACATTGAAAGGAGCCAGTTGAGGTGGTTTGGGCATCTGATCAGGATGCCTACTGGACGCCTCCCACTTGAGGTGTTTTGGGCACGTCCCACTGGGAGGAGACCGGCACTATTATGCGAATAATATAATAATATAATATATAATATATAATATATAATATAATAATAACCGAATTATGCGTTCGGTATACTATTATACCGAACTATTATGCCAAAGCATAATAGTTCTCCTAGTCATAGTCACAAAAATCATAAATTGGGTTAGTAACATGCACCTGAACTTGGAACACAAACCACACAGAAGTATAATCAAAACTCCACTGAAAGTATTCATGTAAAGGACAGCTGATTCTATGAATATTTCATATGTTTGTTTAAAAGAAAAAATGAGAGCATCACTGATAATTGGATGGCAGTGGATTTATTGGATTAACGCTCATGTCCTTGTCATATTTTCATGAGGTTTTTTTCCCCATATTTGTACTACACTGACGGGTAAAAATTGCAAGCCCTTGCAATATATACAGGGATAGTTTAGCAAAAAAGTAATCCCTGAGGAAGACTGATTAGGACACTGGAGCCATCTCCCCAATTATTACTTACTGTTTAACTGCTGGGAGTTCACAGCACTGTAGTCCACCGCAGTCAGAGGTCACACAACAAGACAAAATTCAACTTCCTCATTTCAACTACAACACCAAAAGTGTAAAAGAAACTGTCAATGTACATTTTATCTCTTTAATACCTCGGTCTCTCACACAAACACAGCAGGATCGCCCCACTCGGACACCCCGTCTCTTTTATGCACTCTGGGACAAGCAGATATTTGGGCATCCCTCCCTACCCTGTGACTTTCTTTCACTCCCCTCTGTATCTCTTATCAGCGCCATCATCGCTGTGGGGTGAGCTGTGGCTGCAGTGATTCAGTTCTTTTGGTGCATGTGAGCCCATGAATGTGCATGCAGGGGGCTGCGTGACTAATGTTGCAGTCTGCTGAGCGCTGCATGGCCTTATCGTGTGCTACCGAGGCTGGGCATACACACAATCACTAATGAGGGTGTGTGTGTGTGTGATGCTCCTGCAGGTCGTTCCACCAGCCTGAAGGACGTCTGGGCAGCCCAGTGCTCTTGAAAAAAGACAATTTGTCCTTTAGACGACAGTAAAAGCAAACCCACAAAACTGTGGAGAAATTCACAAAATACAAATTAACTTAAGAAAAATTAGAGGGCACTAAGAGAGCACATACTGCTGCCAAGACTGTTCCTCAATTAAAATCCAAAATATCATTTGCTGTCTCTGTCTATTTTTAAAGCTATTATTTAAAAAAAAAAAAGCCCTATCTCATAACATTAAAAAAATGAAAACTGTGATCCAGAACACCCATACTGATCCAGATTTGCCCCCAAATCAAATGGATTCGTTCTTGGCCCAAAGGCCACCACTGATGAAAAATTCATCAAAATCCATCTCGTAGTTTTTGCATAATTCTGCTAACAGACAAAGAATCAAACTGAAATGATCACATAACCTCCTTGGTGGAGGTAATTAATTGAAAAAAGAAGCTCTTCTGTTAATGTGGAACTAAATAGTTCAGTAGAAAATGTAAATATTTGAAGACTTTATATTCAGGCTGCCAGAAAAACAATTTAATTTTATTTCATTTCTATCATTTTTATAATAATTATGGAAACAGAAATGCATTTTTTTCCAAACTGTCCACTCCAATACATTGTCATACATCTTGGAATTAATTATTTACAATGCTACTCTTTACTATCAATAGTCAGAGCATAATTTTAGGTTATATATCAAGCTGTCAGTGAAAAAATACCTCATTCAACCCTTCTAAACACAACCCGAGGAGAGCCTTTGTTTTTCACAGATATTATGATTTCCAGTGTCAATTTTCAGCTCTGCTCCTAAAATGCCCCCCCCCCCCCAAAAAATAAAAATAAATTGTCAAATTAAATAATCACCTCGTCTGCCATTGACTTTCTGTATGGCAGTAGTAGTAGTTACAGTGATCAGCAGTGATTTACGCCGTAGCACTAAAAATTAATATGTTTGCATGGCAAGCCATCTTTTCAGTTATCCAAACCACTCTTTGGGTCATCTGGACATTTTCTCTTAAATTTTTCTGAACAAAAACTTTAACTTCAAAACTAAAAGCCATGAGTGTCAGCTGAATACTGCTGCCCCTGGATACCTCCAGCTTTTTCTTCACTTTAAATTATTTATTTTAACATTTAATATTATCTGGGGAAAACCGAAGTGCACTGGCTAACGGTGCTAACAGCTAAGGTTGAATTTACACTTTGCGCATCTGCTCGACCGTGAGGCCTGTGTGATGTACATTCAGTCATCCGCTCCAGTCCGCTAGGGTCCGCATGGTCCCTGTGTGTGTGCAGCCCACAACTGTGTGACTGGCTGACTGTGCACTGAACACACCTGGTCAAACAGTAGGTGAAAATCAAGCACAAATAAGTGTGTGCATGATGACATTGCACCACGAGTATGCACAAAGCAGAAATTCAGCTTGATGAACGCTGTATGGTGTTACCCATGTAGACAAAACAAAGGATATCTGTAAGAAGTAAGGAGGGACTGTAAACTACAGACAATTCAAGTCTGCATATTATTTATAATTTACAGGATTTTTCACAGTATTAACTATCATTACACAACAATAATCATCAGTTAAACATCACCATCATCATAGCAGTCTGTCAGGGGTGACAATGACTGTTTCATTTAGGTCAAATCAGATTCCTCCACGCAGCTCTGTCCTTTGCCCTCCACTGCCAGGAACTCCTGACCTTGTTAACCCAGGCGACATTCAAGCCGGTATGAGTTGCTTTCTGACTGACCATTTCAAGAAACTGCTTGCAAAGTATTTGAGTATCGCTAGCTTTTACTGGACTAGTGGCACATTCTTGGCAGATAGAGGTATTATCAGTGGCACGGACAGGCCAAGACAAACTGACTCCAGTATCTGTTGCAGTGACTGACCAGATGATAGGTTTGTTTATCTCTGCTCTTTATGTAGTGCATGTCACGATGCACCGACTGGCAAAAGTCCACCACAGACCTTGCGACAACCATAATACAGTCCCTCCAGGATTTCGCGGGATTTTTTTTTCTATTGTTGGGGTAAGTTGCGGTGCTCTCCTTGGGGATTGCCTGTATTGCGCATTGACTCACGTCCAGACTGGAGAGTCCCAACTTTAAAACTCACTGACAAGATGTAGTAGTGACTTTTACCTCTAAAGACGTATAAACTGTTACAACACTTGCTGTAATATTAGATTCTCTTGTTTTTGTGTGGTTTTATGGAGTGTCTGGGCGCACACACTCCTGAGACGGAGGCGCTTTCAGGCAGGCAGATGTTTTTCCAACACAAACCCAGCACTTCATACACATGGTCATTACAGAAACTCAAGGAGACGTTCACCGGTGGGCCAGGGGAGACGGAGGAAGGAACGATGTGGGAAAACTCGCAGGTGAGTGTATTTTTTTTAAATCACACACTGTTTTTACCTCCGCCAAAGGGGGAGGTTATGTGATCATCGGCGTTGGTTTGTTTGTTTGTTTGTCTGTTTGTTTGTTAGCAAGATAACTCAAAAAGTTATGGACGGATTTTCATGAAATTTTCACAGATTGTCAGAAATGGAGTATCCTACAGATGATTACATTTTGGTGGTGATCCAGATCACTGTCGAGAAGAAAACCGCCATTACGGAAAATGCCATTTTCGTCAATAACTAATGAACCACTAATCCTATCATTGTGAATCCAATTGCTTGTCATATGTTTTCATGGTCAAGGAATCTGAAAACGTACACACAAACACTGTATGGGGGGAACTGTGGCGCTAAACCGCCATTACGGACAATGCGATTTTCGTGAATAACTACTCAACAACTAATCCTATCATTGTGAATCCAATTGCTAGTCAATATGTTTTCATGGTCAAGGAATCTGAAAACGTACACACAAACACTGTATGGGGGGAACTGTGGCGCTTGGCGGAGGTCTGCGCTCTCCGAGTGCTTTTCTAGTTTGCTGATGTGTTAGGTATATACTCAACACAGAAGTGAGTGCGGTGCAGCGCCGCATTTGATTGGTCAGACTGATGACATACACATCTGTGCGCTACTGAGAGACAAATTTGACTGGCGAAATTGGCAGAAGTTGACAACAACTGGCCAAAATTGCGGTAAAGTTGTGGTGATTGGACAAAATTCAAATTATGCAGGACCTGCTGAAGTCATGGGAATTGGTAGAATCGCAACATCGTGAAATCCCGGAGGGTCTGATAATACCTGTGCATTTCTTCACTTGTTTTATTCAGACCAAAAGATTAATTTCTGACTGGTGGCCATTATTTCTTCTAATCCTCCTCTGCTCCTGGTCTCTATGATGTCTAACAGGTTCTTAAATAAAAAGCTGTGGACTCATGTTTTAATCCTCTTCAAAGGCTAAACCACTGCAGATTTACCATCACTGACAGTGACTGGATGGTCTGTTGATGCCTCCGATTAAATCACAGCCAGGCTGCTGTTTTTGAGGAGGGGCTGACACTCTGCTGTAAAAACTGCTTTAAAAGTTGTTCTAAGACAGACAACTGTAACCCCCTGGGTTATTGTTATAAGTGCGTACATAACTTCTAAATAACCCTTGTATAATATTAAATACAATGCATTGTAATATTTTTCACATATCTGTGGATATATTACTACATTAGTATTGTTCTTCATGTTCACAAATAGTGTAACATTCTTGTTGGTTTTTTTCTAATATAGGATTACATATATTGTTTTAGTTTTTTTCTCGAACATTCTACAGAAACTCACATTTACTAGTGCAGGTAAATGGGTCATTCTCTAACTACCTCCTATTCGCTGCCTACTGGTCAGTCAAGGACAACAGCAGTGTTTTATTGTTGTGATTGGCTTTTGTTGTTGGGGCGGGAATTGTATAGTGGTTTCTGAGAGTTAACGGTTTCTTCCTCAGTCGTTGGCCGGCAGCCACTCCTGGAGTAAACTGTGTCTTTTGTTGCCCGTGGACGCTGACCGTTGGACCTGCTAAACTAGCTAACTGAAAGTTTTCCTGGACCTAACATTTTTCTTCAGTTGGTCGGCGGACGCTCCCGGAGTAAGCTGTGTCTTTTGCTGCCCGTGGACGCTGACCGTTGGACCTGCTAAGCTAGCTAAAGCTGTTTTCCCGGAGCTTTGGCTTACCGCAGAGACCTTTTGGATTGTACTGAAATTTAGAGCGCCTTGTTAAGGAGCACTGCTCTTCTGTGGCCTCTGCTTTTGTGAACTGTTCAGTGGGTGTCGTGTTCCCACCAAACCAACATCCCGCTGGAGTCACTGCTGGGGTCTGGGTTTGGCCAAATTACCCCGCAATGGAGGATCTCCACCAATGCTGAGGACAGCACTGGATTTTCCCTGACTCCTCGACCCACTGAGGATGTCACTGGACGTTTGTCTTTTTTTACATCGATTTGTCCCCGAGTCACCTTGTTGTTTTCGCGCCACTCTCTTCTTCCAATGAGGCTGCTCCCCATGGTCTGCCATTACAGACGGTAACTCTGGTATGGGTGAGTACCCCGCTCCGCCCCACGAGGTAGTTAATGGCGGCCACCATTTTGAAATACCTGTTGGAGGGGCAGTTTAATGTTAAAACAGGCCTGCAACGTCAGAGACCCCTTTATTATCCCTCGGTACCAAGTAGGGACCTATATAGACCTACATATTTATAAAATACGCCGGCTTAGATTTATTAAGAGTTCTGTTTGTTTTGTAGAGTCCCCATTTTGTGATTTATTGCCTTTTTTCTCATTTTTGAACACTTTTTTTCTACGTGCATGTTATTTACCCAGAAGTTACATAATGGTTTTGTGTTATATGTTTTGAAACTATTAACATTGCCTTGGTTCCTTCTGCTGACCAGTGGGTAAATAAATTCTGGCTTTCTGAAATATACCCAATTGTTTGCTAATTTAAATGAAGGTTTACATTATACACCCTACAGGTTTAAAGCTACCCCACACCATTTTCACACACAGCCTAATCTTGATTAAAGAAGCCCTTCACGCACTCTGCTTATTCTGTAGGCTAGTTATTAGTATTTACACTGGTTTTAGTTGGGCCTAGTCTACAAGTTTACAAGAGTGTAAGTACATGAACTTGGGCGCTGTTCATAGCGGTAAAGCAGAACAGGCGTTACACAACCATTTTTAGAAAAAATATTGGTCAACTGAATCATTCCTCAACATATCAATTAACTGGTGTGGTTAACGTGGGAATTGCTCTTTAAATACATTAATATGTCACTGGAAGGACCTTCTTTACAGATATAGTCTAACATTTAGAAGAAATACTCACCAGAGCTAAGACCTGAGTGTCTGATTGGTTAAAGTTTTATGATGGACGGGGTCAGGGGTCAACCAAACAGTGATTTTTTTTTTTTTTACCTCTGCAAGGGTTGCGTGGCAACATACACATGTGCGCGCGCACACACACACACACACACACACACACACACACACACACACACTCACTCACTCCTATGGCTATAAAGGACTAAGCGTTTTGGCTTTGAACACAAGAGGGTGTTTATGTGAATCGATGATCAAAGGCGCCCCGCACCACTATAAGCACAGAGAGGTTAGCTTGTAATGACAGCTACTCATACATTCACCTACACGTGCCAAAAAAAATCCCCACTCAACTTCATTCTACTTCACATTCAAAATCAATTAAACAGATGTTCAGACTGGCTGATTGTGTTGTTGACTCAATATTCGCATCATCTAACCCCTCTTCTCCATACACAAACACACATAGCTACGTGACTGAAAAGGTCACGGTGAATAGAGGGGATCGCCACATGTTACACAGGGCATTGTGATGTGTGTGCATTTGATTCCAGGCTTTATACAGACTCAAATGGACATAAGGGGGATAAACTCTGGTCTTACATGAAGCGGTCTAACTGACTGATGTATGAAGAGGGTCAGCTGGCTGACAACCAGGGTCAATCAGAACTAATTGATTGGGCGAACTCTTTGATGGCATGCCGAGAAAGGGGGGAAACAAAGAGGAGGAGGAGAGAGAGACAGAAAGATGAAAGGAAAGAGCTGAAAAAAACTTGATGGTGAATGCTTAGAGGTGTGCGTACCTCCTGTCCTTCTGTGGGGCTGATTGGAGAGGTGGAGGAAGTCGAGGGTGAGGATGAGGAGGTGGATGATGGGGATGAAGGGGAAGTGACTCCTCTTGGGCTGACCTCCACCAGCTTCTTCAGCTTCAGATCCACATGTTTACTGTTCGCACCTGTAGAGTGAGATAAGGGGGGAAAATGATGAGACTAAACATCAATTAGGGCCCTTTTTAAAGTTGAAGAGATGAGAAAAAATTTCCATTTAATATAAATGGGATGATATACTGTAGAGAACATATGGTGATCATATGATGTGTGAGAAATATGATTTAGGATAGATCTGGCAGTAAATCTTGTTTTGTAGCCCATTACCACGGTAACCACATGGAAAGATGGAACAAATTTGTGTTTATAACCCAAAGCACCTTTCATATTAATTTTCTCCCAAAACAAAGTAGCTTGTACTTATTCTAAAATGGAGTCTTTCTTTCTGCCATCCTAAATTTCTTGGGTTTACATCATTTCTGATTGCTCTCTGTTTTTGCCAGTGGCTGAATTCAGTTCCAGGGACTGGTTGGAAACCACAGCTCCCTGCCAGGCCAGACCACTGCACCGTAGAAGATGAAAGAACAGGAGGGCCACCGTTTTATGTGTCACCTCCCCCAGAGACATGCACACACGTGATATGATGCATGTACACAGAAACATATTTGTAAACGTCACCATTAACATTAAAATACACTAAATATTTGCAGTAAAGGAATGTCCTGTGCTGCATTCAAATAAAGACAAGACTGAATATAATGGTTGGAAATATTTACAGAATTAGGGTGATGGAGCTGACATCATGCTACAATCAGTCATCATTTTCTTGTAAAGAGTACATTAATAAAAATTACTACCAACAAAGAAAAACACAGCTGCAGAATGGTGTTGAGATAGCACACATCAAAGCTAAAGCAAGCATTTTGTCCGTTTTCATGTTTGCTTCTGCTCATCCTTCACTTTACTTTCACCTATCTCACATCAGCAGGAAATTATAGAAGCAAATAAATTAAACACAAAACAAAAGTAATTAGTTTACCTCTGAAGATTTGGGCAAATGCTTCACTGAAGATATTTTTCAATTTCTGTCAGGGGAGCACTTTTAAGAGTCTGTTAATTACCACTTGAAAAAGTTTCTTCTGAAAAATAAAATAATAAACAAACAAAAAACCCCAAACAAACTAGCAAACAACCATCGTGGAAGTACCAGTCCATTCTCCATCATAGGATGTGAAATTTGCTATTTTCCCAAAGCTGCTACTGCTTCAGATATGTTCAGAGTGTGAACATCAGGTTGCAGCAATAGATAGATCCCTCTTTCACTCTCAACATACCACACATGGATGCTTGTAATCAAATTAAAATGCAATAAATAATATTTTTCTTAATGTGCAGGTTAATTCTCATCTGGATGAGCCTGGTGGTTGTATGAGGATTATGCCCTTTGATTTTTAAAGCATATTTGACATCATCTGACCCTACATACTCAGAAACTAGCTCAAAGAGATGGGCAGGGCCACTCCTTTGTTTCCTAGACTTCCAAACAGAAAGACCACGGATCGTCTGGTCAGGGGACTGTGTCTCTGGGACAGTAATGAGCAGCACTGGAGCTCCACAACTGTTTTACCTCCCTTCTTGTTCACAGTTACATAGTAGATTTCAAGTACAACTCTGAGTCCTGTCACATCTGCAAATATTCTGACGACACTGCTATAGTATCAACTATTTGCCATTACAGAACCAGTGTACACCGTTAGTGTATAGTTGAGAAGAGGAGTGTGAGTACAAATTAAAAGCAGTCAAAGATGGAGAGCATGCAGGTGAGTGACTTAATTACACAAGTGTGTTTAGGTGAGTATACAGCAGTTAGATGAAGCTGGTGGATGTTACTGATGGTCATCTAATCTATCCAACTGCTCTGAAATAAAATTTCCACTATCGTGAAAAAGTTTGCTTATAGGGTGGAGAAGAAGAGCTCCTGAAGACACCTCCACAGTGTTGTACTGTAGCTTTATGAATGGAAAAGTTTAGCAGTGCATTTGTCTTAACAAGATCTGAAAAATTCAAGATCATTTATCTTTTTATTGTTAACTTCACAGTGGATCTCTGACCGAGAACAGTCTACTGTATAAAATATTCAGTAAAATTTATGATTACTTAAGACAATGAGTGAACCACAAAGTGGTGGAATAAGTATGTGCATATTACAGAATGTGTAAAAAGGATGAGGAGGTAGTTAGGTGGAATACACAGAAACAGTGAGTCATGCAGCATCACAGTGTCAGCCAGCTAATTTTACCCAGACAGGTTAGCTCAGAGTCAGGGTTAGTAAGCTCCAGGGGCCCCTGGGTGCTGGAAGTGGTTGGAATAGCCTCCAGTAGCAGTGGGTTAGTGATCAGTGTAGACGCAGTCGTGGCAGAAATAACAGCATCATCATCATGGTCATCATCAGCAACACCATCATCACCACCAAAGAGGAGCTGCTCGTCATACGCCCTGCCCTCCTCACCCTCAACCCTTTCACCATCAACACCAACTTCCTCACGATGACTTCTCACTCCATCCAAAACATCTGTGGGTATGGAGAAGAAAGGAAGCATAACAAATGGAAAGTGAGTGGTAGAAGCAGAGGGAACAAGTGAGGGTCTCAGAAAAACAGAGTTATTATGATTAGAGAAGTGTTATGAGAGTGGGGGTGGAGAAACAATACTCGGTTAGTTCTGTGTTAACAGTTTTTAGTAGCATGAATACATAGCGACTGTTTTCACCTTCATCGTACACATCTTCCTTTTATCACAGTAACGAATTTATTGATAGCTGTTACACACAACTTCTGCAAACACCTTTTGATCGTCTTTGTAAAACCCTCATGGAAACTTTTAAACACTGCATTACAGTGTAAGTTTGTTGGATTTAATCAATACTATATAAAATATGCAAGAAAACAACAGATTTCTTTGCTGTCCGGACTACAAAAATATCTGACACACAACATGAAAAAAATGAGGCCTTTTAATTTATCTTATTCAGCCATCTGTTACCTGCCTTTCTTATTCAAGATAAAACGTGGGACAAAAACATGTGAGTACATATTCCATTAAGTCTCCAAAGGGGGCTCCGCAAAAACAACAGAGCCTCCACATTAGGAATAAAAACACAAAAGCATGTAGAAAAAAAAACTCAAGAGACCTGAGCAGGCTCTAGCTGCACAGATAACCCACGACGGATTAAAAAAATAATCAGTAAACAGTGTAGAAGCTTCCACCTCCACTATTTGCCACTTGGTGGGGGAGAGACTGAGAACAAAGAGAGAAGAGGAGGGAGGTAAAATAACAGCATTTCCTCTTTTTTTTTTAATTTGCTAGCTGCGATGCGGAGCGTGCTAGCAAGCGCCATTCCTGCGTGGCTGACTGAGGCCTAATTAATGGGAAGCCATGGTGATGGAGTTTGGAAAGTTTCTTTGCGGGCAGACACTTGGAAGGGGCAGCCCGGGCTGCACTTAAAGGACTGTCAATGGTGCTGAGGGGAGAGAGAGGGGGAGAGAGAGAGGGAGAGAGAGGGCTAGGATTAGCCGTTCTGCTCGGCAGGCCTTGTGTATCACGGCCCACAGCATTTCTCTTCTCTCACCTCCGCCTCCTCCTCTCCTTGTTCTGTTCTTTCCTGCAACTACATTTTTAATGAGATCAACAATTAGTCCAATTCAGAAAAGCTGAAGGAGCAAATAAATCAAGTGCTACACACCCTCTGCCTCACTGTCTTTCTTCTACTGTTTAACCCGACAAGTCCCTCAACTTGCTTCTCTTTTAGTGTTTATTGTTTTTTGTTTTGTTTTTCTGGTTTTTTTAATAGTGTTCCTCCTGTTATGTTTATAATTATTCTGAAAGCAGGGAAAACAATTAATTGATTACTGGCCTCAATTGTACAATAAAAAATGGCAGCTATTATGACATTAATTTAATTCTTTAGTATTTCTTTTTACTATTATGAGTATCTAAAATGATGGATCCTCATCTTGTTTTTATCCTATATTATGGCGATTATTAGTTTTTTAAAATAATGAAAGATTAGACCAAATGCACCAAACTCAAATCACACAATTCATTGTGATCTTCTCTCCCTTTTCTTTTCTTCTTTTGCAATAGTTTCTTTTTCAGTTCACAGTGCATTTTACAGCTTCTTCTACTCCCTAATCCTCACCTTCTCATTTGTAGTCAACACACCTGATCCACCTGAAGAAAATAACCAAAAAAAAGAAAGGTGTAATGTGGAGGAATCTGAAACAAATGAGTCCACCGGCCTAATAATGGTCATCATAATAATAACCCCCATTTCTAGGAAATGGAAAGCAGTAGGAAATAACACACGCTCAGCTTCTGCTACCTCTGCAAGCTGTTATTAGAAGTGTTTGGTGTTTTGAACATAATTTGGCCGCACAATGTGTCGTGTTGATTAACAATTACTGGGTGAACGAGACGAAGGGGGACTCGCAGGGTAAACTGCTTTCCTGAATGTAAGGGTGGTGCTTTTTAGACCTGTGGCTGTTGTCAAATGACATTTTGTTTTTCTCTGAGGATTAAGCAGAACCCCTTTAGAGAGCATAATGAAAATGTGTGTCTTAGTGTGTCGATGAAGAAAGTCAGTGTATGTCAAAAGCATGCTACTGTGACTTTCTTTTGTGCTTAAACTAATGAGTATTAGGAAGTGTTTTGAGTTTTAATTGTTATATGCCTTTAAATAGAACTTTGAAAGTATGTTTAATGTGGACAAATATTGTGTTTATGTTTGTTGTATGAAGTAAATGGTCCACGGCAGAATCAAACCTGTACCAATGAAAACACCAAGGTGCTGATGCCTCGGTGCCTGTGGCAGGGAGGCATGGGTGTTATGTATGGGAATGTTGGTATTAGTAAGATGGCAGCCGGGTTGGACGGGGAATAGGCAGAGGTGGCGAACTACTGGTTTCCAGTGATGACGCCACCCAGGGTATAAAGGATGGGAGCGGAAGAGGCTAATCCTCTTTCATTGTTGAACACCTGGCTTGCTGGAGAGTGCTGCTCGTCTGTGGGTATTGTTACCGTGGTTACTATAATAAAGCTCTATTAATAGTGACTACGCTCTGCTCATCATTGCCTGAATATAGACACAACATTTGGCGACAAGGTCAAAGCAGTTATAGAGAGGTCAGTTGCCAACTTTCGGCCTTTTCTGGAAACCCCGGGCGAGCCGCCCGTGCCTTGGCCTAGGTGGTTCGCTGCATTTACAAATTATCTGGTGGCTTTGAACCTTGGCAAACTTGAGAAGCTTCATGCGAGGGCTGTCCTGGTTCATAATTTGGGCATGGAGGGGCAGAGGATTTTGGAAACGTTAGGAAGAGCCGATAGCTTTGATGAAGTAGTGGAGCTAATGGCACGCTATTTTCGTGCCCCAGAAAACATCACTGTCCGGCGCACTCAATTCCGACAGCGTTGCCAGCAGTTGGGGAAACCGCTGAAAAGATTCATCGCAGACCTCCGTGAGCTGGCGAGGGAATGCAATTTTGGAAACCTGGAAGATGAGATGATACAGGACCAGCTTGCAGAGCATGTTTGCTGCCCTGCCCCCTGGTCCAGAGTTCTGACCCACCCAGGTGAGCTGATGTTGACCGCCGCTATCAAGCTCGCTCAGCAATTTGAGGCAGCTGAGACAAGAGCGAGGGGCCTTAGTGCAGGAGCAACTCCAACCCAGGACGAGCCTCGTTTCAAGGACGCTGTCATTGGACCCTGCTGACGAAGATAGCGGAGAGGACAAGTATGCCTCCGTGGTGAAGATAAGGTCCCCCCCAGGAATGCCACGGTGTTATGGCTGTGGGTCCCCACAACACCGCTATAAGTCCAGAGAATGTCCGGCGAAGGGCAAGCATTGTGGGAAGTGTGGGCTGTTGAACCACTTTGCCAGAGTGTGTATTAACGTTCAGTGCAGGGGCCGACAGCGTAAGGTGGGTCCCTTGCAGAAGGCTCCCACGATCGTCCATGCGGTTTCCCCGGAAACTACGGGACGGATCGGCTGTGAAGTGTCGCTAGATGGCATCAAGGTTCCTCTGTTGGTGGATATGGGAACTGTGATCTCCGTGCTGAACCGGACGACCATGAAGAATTTATTTCCCCACTACCAGATCCAGGAACAGCGAAGCCCCTATTATGGATACGGCATGAACAAACTGGCCATCCTAGGACTTGTGGAGATGGAAACGAGATATAGAACTGTGGTGGTGCTGATGGCCCACCACTACATCAGAAAGCCACCAGAAAGCGCAGTGCTGAAGCGCTCCAAACGACGGCCTGCCAAGAGAACTTCGAACCAGACCCGCAAGCCAACCGGTTTTGTGAAGGAGGCCTGCCTACACCGGAGTGACCCCAAGAAGAGAGGAAAGGCTTCCCTGTGGGTTGGAGACGTCGTCCGACCCAGGGTCGAGGCCTGGATGAGAGGGGATCATGGGTCACGCGAGCGGTGTGATGACCGGAGGCGGTTCCAGGTGAAGGCTGCCCGGAGCGATGGGTGCTTAGGCCTATCGGACAAGACATGGAGGCACCCAAACGAGCTGCGTCACGTGGTGAAGAAGAGGAAACGGCGCAGCGTGACCTCAGAGGGCAAGTGACGGAGGCACTCGGGGAGGGACCCATCGAATGTATTATACATGGGTGTTTTAGTTCCAGTCCAGGTCATGTTGCCAAATAAAAATTTGATAAAATATGGTGATACAATGATACAAGCCTTTAGTTCCACTTCATTTTGACCAGGCGAACTGAAAAGCACGGTGGCGCAGTGGTTAGCACAGTGGCAGCACAGCAAGAAGGTCATGGGATCGATTCCACCCTTGACCATCGTGGGTTCGATCCCACCCCCAGACCATCGGTGACCCTTCTGTGTGGAGTTTGCATGTTCTCCCCGTGTCTGCGTGGGTTTACTCCGGGCACTCCGGTTTCCTCCAACATGCCAAAAAACATGCAAGTTAGGTTAATTGGCATCAAAACTGGGGATTCTAAATTGTCCTTAGGTATGGATGTGAGAGTGAATGGTTGTTTGTCTCTCTGTGTTGGCCCTGCGATGGACTGGCGATCTGTCCAGGGTGTACCCTGCCTCTCGCCCAAAGATGCTGGGATAGGCTCCAGCCCCCCCGCGACCCGAAAGGATTAAGCGGTAGAAGATGGATGGATGGATGGACTTAAAACCTTCTCCAACAGTTTAGGATGTGTGAAGTTTAGTGTAGCTACAGAAATGTTTTAACATTCAGCAAATCCAGGTGCTCAGGAGGACTGGTGAAGAAAAAATGGTGACTGAGACACAAACTGAAAGGGTTTTTAAAGTTTGTTTACTCATGTTTTTTTTTTTTTTTTTTTTACTCGTGATTTGAGCCTCTTATTTACAAGCAGCCTGAGGATGAGTGTTGTGCTAGAAGTAATTAATAAAACCTTACAGGAAGTTCTTTTCCCCATATCTATTGCAGTTTATTATCTTTGAAATTGATAACTGCAGCTAAACAAACTGTGGTCATTCAAATAGTAATGGACATTTTTTTCTCCTGTAAGATAAACATAATGGGTTTTAATTATTTTCTCTGACTCTCATCTTCAATTTTTTTTTTTAGATTTGTACAATATTTTAGACAGATTTTTACCTTTAAATATTTTAAGCTTCCCATTATCGTATTCAGTCCTGTAATTTTTATGTGCTAGTCTTTGAATTGTAGACATCAATAAAATAACTGATTTGTGTTCTTGGTAAACTGGATTTAGCTGAAGTATTTTTTTGAATTAATCTATTTATCTGGATGGACGTAAAATCCAAGTTCCTATTAAAATGATCAGTTTTTACAAGAGGGAGAAAAAGAGCTTTTTTAATCCTAAAGACTGCAGTGATATTAGGGGTCCTCATCAGAAGGTAAGAAAGCTGTTTATTAACTGAGTTGTTGCACATACAGTTAGGCCCAAAAATATTTGGACAGTGACACAAGTTTTGTTATTTTAGCTGTTTACGAAAACATATTCAGGATACAATTATATAATCAATATGGGCTTAAAGTGCAGACTCTCAGCTGTAATTTGAGAGTATTCACATCCAAATTGGAGCAAGGGTTTAGGAATTACAGCTCTTTAATACGTAGCCGCCTCTTTTTCAAGGGACCAAAAGTAATTGGACAATTGACTCAGAAGGCTGCAAAAAAAATAACAAGGCTGCATGGGCTCGTCCCTCGTTAACCTGTCATCAATTAAGCAGTTAAAAGGTCTGGAGTTGATTCCAGGTGTGGCGTTTGCATTTGGAAGCTGTTGCTGTGAACACACAACATGCGGTCAAAGGAGCTCTCAATGGAGATGAAACAGACCATCCTGAGGCTGAAAAAAAAGAAGAAATCCATCAGAGAGATAGCAGAAATGTTAGGAGTGGCCAAATCAACAGTTTGGTACATTCTGAGAAAAAAAGAGTGCACTGGTGAGCTTGGGAACTCAAAAAGGCCTGAACGTCCACGGAAGACAACAGTGGTGGATGATCGCAGAATCCTTTCCATGGTGAAGGACAACCCCTTCACAACATCCACTCAAGTGAAGAACACTCTCCAGGAAGTAGGTGTATCAGTATCTAAGTCTACCATAAAGAGAAGACTTGATGAGAGTAAATACAAAGGATTCGCCACAAGGTGCAAACCATTAATCAGCCTCAAAAATAGAAAGGCCAGAAGTGACTTTGCCAAAAAACACCTGAAGAAGCCAGCCCAGTTCTGGAACAGCATTCTTTGGACAGATGAGACTAAGATCAACCTGTACCAGAATGATGGGAAGAAGAAAGTTTGGAGAAGAATTGGAACAGCTCATGATCCAAAGCACACCACATCTTCTGTAAAACATGGTGGAGGCAGTGTGATGGCATGGGCATGCATGGCTTCCAATGGCACTGGGTCACTTGTGTTTATTGATGTGACAAAAGACAGAAGAAGCCGGATGAATTCTGTAGTGTATAGGGATATACTTTCTGCTCAGATTCAGCCAAATGCAGCAAAGTTGATTGGACGGCGCTTCACAGTACAGATGGACAATGATCCAAAACATACTGCAAAAGCAACCCAGGAGTTTTTTAAAGCAATGAAGTGGAATATTCTGCAATGGCCAAGTCAATCACAAGATCTCAACCCAATCGAGCATGCATTTCACTTGCTCAAGAAAAACTTAAGGTAGAAAGACCCACAAATAAGCAACAACTGAAGACAGCTGCAGTAAAGGCCTGGCAAAGCATCACAAAGGAGGAAACCCAGCGTTTGGTGATGTCCATGGGTTCCAGACTTCAGGCAGTCATTGCCTGCAAAGGATTCTCAACTTTTTCAATAGAAAAATGTTTTGTTTTTGTTTTTTTCCACAATATCTTTATTGAACCTTTTTTTTTTTTTTTTTTTAACAAACATGATACAAACAATCAAACACTAACACTAAAGTACTACAAAAAAAAATGCACTAAAAAACACCAACAACCACCAACAAAATCAAATCTTCAACAATGCTCCTCTGTTTAGTCTAGACAATCCAATACATAAGTATACATATTATGTTCACCAGTTTGGAATTTACAAGGTCCACACACATCATTCACCTTCTTCTTCAAGAGTTATGTTTAAATTTTTTACATAATCAATAAAAGGTCTCCATATATTCTCAAACACAATTTCCTTTGATTTCAGTATATATGTTATTCTTTCTAATGGAAGGTTTGTTAACATCTGTCTTAACCACTGAGTCACATCTGGTCTATGAGTCTTTTTCCATAATAGTGCAATACATTTTTTGGCATTAAGCAAACTGAGGTCTATGAATGTTCTTTCACTTTTATTAAAATTATGCTTTTCTGGGTACAGACCCAACAAAAACAATTTAGGATTCAATATGATTTGTTTTGAGATTATTTTTTCAATTGTTACCCTCACCTCTTCCCAAAACATTCTTATTAATCTACATTCCCATACACAATGAAATAGAGTTCCTTTACTTTCCATGCATTTTGTGCATGTATCTGGTATATTTTTGTTATATTTATTTAACTCCTCCGGTGTAACATACATCCGCATTAACCATTTGAAATGTATCAATTTAAGGCGTACATTTATTGATTTGGTTTGAACTTCTGTACAAGCCAATTCCCATTGTTCCTCTGAAATTTCAGTTTGCAGATCTTCTTTCCAGTAGTTTAATCTTTTCAGTGAATTTTCACTTGAAGATAGTGTCAATGAGTTATAAAACTCTGAAATAATACCCTTTCTTTTACTATCTTTCATCATCATTTTTTCCAAGGATGAATAAATAGGTCGAGTGAGAGCTTTATTTTGATTTGATCGAATAAAGTTTCTAAGTTGAAGATATTTAAAAAAATGTGTTCTATTGAGATTAAATTTGATCCTCAGCTCTTCAAAAGACATTATGTTTTCTGCACTTGGCAAATATAAATCCTGAATCTTTTGTATCCCTTTTAGATTCCATACTTTAAATACAGCGTCCGCTCTCCCTGGTTTAAAATATTGATTACCCCATATTGGACTAAATTGTGACAGTAACTGTGGTTCTTTTAAATAGTTTTTAGCTTCACACCATATTTTGATCATATGCTTTACAAATGGATTTTTAACTTGTTTTTGTAATTTTTTTGCCGAATCTGAGTATATGAATATGGGAAGAGGTAAAGGTAAATTGTATGATTCCATTTTAGTCCAGTGAGGGAGATCATTTGATGAAAAATAATATGTCATAGACCTCAGTTGTGCCGACCAATAATACAACATAAAATTTGGACATTTCAGACCTCCACGATCAAATGGTAAATATAATAAAGACAGACGTAATCTAGCCCTCCTGTTGTTCCATATAAATTCCACTAACTTTTTTTTTATTCTTGAGAATAAATCTAAAGGTGGTGATAAGGGAATGTATTGAAATAAATAAAGTATTTTAGGTAAAATATTACTTTTAAGTATATTGATTCTCCCGATCATCGACATTGGTAGTGACATGCATCTCTGAGTTAACTCATTGATATCTGTCATTAAGGCTTCATAGTTGACACTGGCGACTGATTCTAGCTTAGGCACAATTTGGATTCCTAAATATTTAAACTGATTTACAACATTGAATTGATTTACCTCAGGGGCTGGGTAATTTCTCTGGGTCTCATTTAGCATTAATATTGAAGATTTAGTTTTATTTATTTTATATCCTGATATTTCCCCAAAATTCTTTATTAAATTCAACAAGGTTGGAATTGATTTTTTTAGATTCGACATAAACAAAATTATGTCATCGGCGTACAGGGAGATTTTATGTTCTGTTGGTCCAACTTTAATTCCATATATTTGTGAATGTAAACGTATCGCTATCGCTAAAGGTTCAATTGCCATAGTAAACAGTAAAGGTGAAAGTGGACAGCCTTGTCGACATCCTCTATTGATTTTTATTGGTTTTGAAATATTGTTATTTGTTAGGATTTCTGCTGTAGCATTATTGTATATTATTTGAACCCATTTTATGAAATTATTTCCAAGTCCAAACCTTTGTAGGACTTCAAAAAGAAAGGGCCATTCAACTCTATCAAAGGCCTTTTCGGCGTCCAGTGATAGGAGAGCTGTATCCGGTGCTTCTTTATTAAAATAAATAATATTAAATAGTCTTCTTACATTATGGAAGCCTTGTCTTCCCTTTATAAAGCCATTCTGATCTCGATTAGTAATATTTGGTAAAATTTCTTGTATTCGTCTTGCTAAAATTTTACAGATTATCTTAAGGTCGGCGTTTAATAGGCTTATTGGTCTCATATTTTCACATTTATTAGAGGGCTTACCTGGTTTTGGCAGCAGTATAATTAAGGCATTATTTATGTATGATGGTAAATTATTATTTTGAAATGCTTCTAAAACCATTTCCAAAAAAGGTTTTATTAATTTATTCTTAAATTTCTTATAAAGGTCAACTGGAAGACCATCTGGTCCTGCACTTTTTCCTGATTTCATATTATCAATGGCTAGCCCAACTTCTTCTTGACTAATTTTAGACTCCAATATCTCCCTGTTTTCATTTGGAATACACGGTATAGATAGTTCGTTCAAAAACCCATTTAGTTTTGTTAAATCAAATTCATTTTTAGTATCATATAATTTTTCATAGTAATCTCTAAAGGCTCTGTTAATTTCTAAAGGATCTATAACTACCTGTCCATTACTTATAATACTAGTAATTGGTGTTTTAATTTCTAATTGTTTAATCTGCCATGCCAATAATTTTCCTGATTTTTCACCTTGTTCATAAAAAGATTGTTTCAATCTTAGAAGACTCGAGGCAGCTCTATTCGCTGATTTTTTGTCGTATTCAGCTCTCAAAATCAGTAATTCATTCTCCAACCTTGGATCACTTCCTGCATACACTTTTTCCTGAAGACTTTTCATTTTATGTTCCAATTTAGCTCTCTCCTCTCGAGTCTTCTTAGATTTTGATCCTGTATAACTAATAATATGTCCCCTAATAAAAGCTTTGAAAGCTTCCCACTTTACACATGCTGATGTTTGTGTAGTATTGATGTCAAAGTACTCGTCTATCTGTTTTTCTATATACTTGACAAATTCCTCATCCTGAAGCCATTTATGCTGAAATTGCCATCTACCTGATTCCTTTGTCAATTTTTTATCTACATATATTAGACAACAGGGTGCATGATCAGAGATCACGATGTTATCATAAAAGCAGTTTTGAATCTTGGATCTTAATTCTGTGGAAATCAAAAAATAATCAATACGTGAGAATGTCTTGTAGGTACTGGAATAACAAGAATAGGCTTTAACTTGTGGTTTCATTTCTCTCCATATATCTAACAATCTCAATTCTTTCATAAAATGATTAATAGTCATCCTACATCCATTGTGCGTACAATCCAGTCCTGTTGATCTATCTATACCTGGATTCAATGTACAATTAAAATCCCCTGCTATTATATGTTGCCCTGTAAGTGATGATAAAATAAGAAATAAATTAACAAAGAACTTTTGGTCATCTATATTGGGACCATATAAGTTCACAAGATTTATATTTTCTAATAGCAAAGAACCTTGAATGATTACATATCTTCCAAGTTTGTCTCCAATTACATTTTTCACTTGAAAAGGGACTGATTTATGTATGAGAGTCATAACTCCCCTGGCCCGGGATGAAAATGATGAGGTGAATACACTTCCTTGCCATCTACTCCTAATTCTTTTTATATCCTCCTCTATTAGATGAGTTTCTTGTAAAAACACAATTTTTGAATCCATGTCTTTTATTTTATTCATAACTTGTTTAAGTTTTTTTAAATTTTGTAGACCTCTGCAATTCCATGAAGTTAAATTAAGATTAACACTTTGGTTTATGATCAACAGAGAGTTTGGGATTACCTTGCAGTGTAAACATGCTCATACAGAGAAGCAAAAACATGAGTGGTTGAACATTCATCCTACAAACTACACACAAACAAATTCCCCCTTCCCACACTTGTGGCGAACCCCCCAAAATCAAAAGAAAAATTCCGTCTCCCGATATAGCCATCGACCGTTCCACATCCACGGGGAACAGCCTAAGCCACTCCTTCTTCATCCTCCCAATCACCCTAACTCTACTGCTTTTAATGACGTAACATTAACTCTCCTCTGTAGTTTTCCATCTTAACTCCAGAATTTTTAACAACTTTGTACATCATAGTTTTTTTTTGTTTGTTTTGTTTTTGTTTTTGTTTTTTTTAATATATAATACAATCTATATTTTGTAAACTTGCTATTTACTTCAAGTCAGTCAGATGCCTGTGCAAATACTTAATTATTCTACCTTATATTTTGTTCATGCTTAGCTCCCACCAGTCTCTTCTTCTTCTTTGATCTTCTTGATGAACTCCTGCGCCTCCTCTGGGGTCTTGAAGATGTGGGTTCTGCCCTCATACGTGATCAACAGTCTCGCAGGATAGATTACACCATGACGAATCCCAAGGTTGCGCAGCTCCTTACGTATGGGATCAAACTGCTTCCTCAATTGTTGGATTCCTGTGGCCAAATCTGGGTAGAACCGCACCTGCTGATCCTGGTGTTTAATCTCTCCTTTAGCGCGTGCAGCGTTGAAGATCTTCATCCTGTCTCTGTTGCTAAGAAACTTCATAATTAAGGTCCTCGGCGGTCCCTTATCTCTCCGTGGGCCAATACGATGTGCTTTTTCCAGAACCACTGCTGATTGCAACTCCTCGCTGCCCAGCACCTCCGGAATCCACTTTTCCAGAAAGGAACATACGTCCCGACCTTCTGATCCCTCTGGAAGACCCACCAGCCTCAAGTTATTCTGTCTCGACCGAGATTCCAAATCCAAAATATTATCTTCTAGACATTTATTTTTTTTTTCCAATGTGCGCACCTTTAATTGAAGACGGGTGACGTCATCTTCAGCACTAGCGAGACGGAGCTCCATCTGCGCCGTTCGTTCTACACAGTCACCCAATTCCTTTCTTATTCCTTCCAACGCTGTCATAATCCCATCAAATCTAGAGGAAAAGTCCGCTCTCATTGAACTCATGGCAGCCATCAGCGCATCTGCGCCATTCCCCGCAGATATCGCACCGTTGCCAGCCTCCTCCGCCATATATGGAGTTTTGTTTGCTGCGTCACAGACCTGAAAGTCCGTTAATTTGGACTGTTTCGGCGGCTCGCTTTTTCCTTTACCTGGTTTTCCAGCCTTAGGCTTCGCCGACATATCCTCGCCCAAACGCTGGGATACGTTCTGTCCCAAATGAGAGAGTTATTTGCCGATTTTTTTCTCCAGGAGCAGAGCAGAATGAAACATGTCCGTCTTACGTGGCAGCCATAACCGGAAGTGTCAATAGAAAAATGTTACTTTTTCTATTGAAAAGTAACATTTTACTTAGGGTTATGTTTATTTGTCCAATTACTTTTGAGCCCCTGAAATGAGGAGCGTTTGTATAAAAATAGCTACAATTCCTACATTTTTAATCATATATTTTTGTTCAACCCCTTGAATTAAATCTTAAAGTCTGCACTTCAATTCCGTTGTAGTTGTTTAATGTCAAATCCAATGTGGTGGCATGCAGAGCCCAAATCATGAAGATTGTGTCACTGTCCAAATATTTCTGGGCCTAACTGTACATGAGCTAATTATTACATTTAAAAAGAATAGAAAACAGTGGTGATCTATTTTGCATAAATCACCACTGAGGATGCACTTTACGTTCAGCCTGAGTTTAAAGAGCTGAAATGACATTGGCACACGCTAGCTCTATGCTAACCTTCTGTGCAGTGATCTGTGGACACCAGACTTTGTCAGAGAAAAAAATCAATCAGAACAGTAGATTCAGACTTAAGACCTTTATATCAAATGAACCATCAGGCCCTCTGACTCAAAAAAAAAAAGTCTTGTTAATAGAAAAGCTTGTTGCACACGTTAGCATCGCGGCTAACAGCAGCTCCGTCATTTCAGTGCAGACGTCAGTCAGCTGTTGAATATGTCATAAATTAAAACAGGCTATGTCTCCTCGTTTTGACCACATAAAATATATCACTACAGTCAGGGTAATATAATAATGACCGCCCTTACATCGGTTTTTAATTTTGGTCTAATAATCATCCATTAACCTGGTGTTTGTAAAAACTCTCCACAGTAGTTAATGCAGACCTCTGAGCACTAACCAACCTAGTGACATCCTGGAAGTGGTCCATGGACTGTAAAAAAAAGAAAAAAAAAAAGAAGTTGCACTACCACCTTCAGTGGTCCGGCATAGTTATTACAATACCTTTTTTGCACAGCTCCATAATGGTGAGATAAATTTGTGTTTATTTTAAAAACAAAGCCTTATCTCGCAATTCTGGCAAATTAAAAGTAGAGAAAATATGGAGATACAATGATACAAGACTTTAGTTCCACTTAATTTTGATCGGGCGAGCTAAAACAGACAAGTGGCCAGACAGACAGATGCACTGAGTGATTACCATATGCCTCCGTTTTCACCAAGGCATAATTAGCCCTGGTACATACGTTCATGTACCTTACAGGTATAAAATTAGCTGTGTAAGGACAATTTGTCATTTATTCATGTGTTGAAGAGAAGAACATCAGTATACTATTTGATAATAAACGTGGCTCTTATTTTCTAAATTTTATCACTGTGAGCCACCTAGTTTACTAGTTTTACTTCTTCACATTTCCCTATACTTGGCTGATCTAGTTCCTGATGAGGCAGTATTTAAAAGTTATATGGCTTCCTCTTCAGACATTAAAGCTGGACTCATGCTGCACCTCTGCTGCCCACGTCCACTCGACTGCAAGGCTTGTGTGACGAAAATTACATCATTGTCTCCATCCGCAGAGCCCTTCGATGGATGTCTGTGTGCAGCCCAAATTTTCTGACCGCATTGACTGTGCATGTGCAAGATTGAACCTCCCATTCACAGGGTGGTGCTACCGACACAGCATACAAAGTCAATGTAAATGAAGAAGACAAAGACGAAGATGAGAATAAACATACATGAATAATTTTGCAGCAGCAGCAGCTTGAGCCGTGAAGAGCACTGAAAAATGGTAATTCCTCCTTTTCCTCGAAACAATGGCATTGTTGTTGCTACAAAAAATGTGAGTTGATCTCACGTTTCTTCACTTTTATGTAGCCGGTGTATAAGCTGGCGTGTTATCGCATTTGTGCTACCCAAAGGACTGGGATGAAACTATAAATAACAGTTGTGCGCATGTGTCAACCGCTTGGCCAGGTAGACAAAAGTAAAGCATATACACAACCGCGTGCAGAGCGGACCAGAGCAGAAAAGTACCACAAATCCAATTTAACTCTACTGATTATGACTGCAGCTCGAAGGAAAACGATTCATGTGTAGGTACACTGCGCTCACCGATGCTACCAAGCAACACAAACTGCTGGAAGTGGCAGTTTAATATGGCGGTGCCTTTCAACAGGATGATTGTTCCACTATGCATCATCACAAGGTATCTACACTTTTTTTTAATGCTTCATTTGAAAAGTGTACATTTTCAGTACATGGGCTCAGATCAATCCATATGTGGCTTCTAAGTTTTAGCATGCAGGCTCCACGTCAAACACATTATAAGCCAAACTAAGTAGCTAAGCCATTATAGCAGGATAAGGCGAGTTTTGTAAATGGAGCTTCTTGAACTCCTCAAGTATTTAAAATATCAGTCACTCATCAGAAAGACCAGTAGCCTAAAGTGGTGAGCTCGTCCTAAATATATCATTACAAGTAAAGTGATATTGGACCTTTTTTTTGTAAAATACATTTTCTATTATATAACTTATTGCCAGCTGTTGTGAGTGCAGGAAAATGTGAGCTAACCTAAAGCAGAGCCGGCCTTGCTGCCTCTGTTTCTGTCTGTGCTTGATACATCCAGCATGCTCATTTCGGACATCTTGACTCCAGATCGAGCCTCAGCAATCAGCTGCCTGGCTCGTTCACGCAGCTGTCTCCTCCTTTCGGCATCTCGCTCCTGCACACATGAAGAAAAGATTTTCTTATTGATGAAAGATCACATAATCATTGTCTGTAGCAGAAAAACTTAGATACATCATCTATTAATAACTGTTTTCACTCAATACTATTTTAAGATAGGAACTTGTGCTTTACAGACAAAATAATTCTTAATATGACACACAGCCTTACACTAAATGCAGAATTCAAAACTTGTTACAAAACAGTTCAAATTTAGGAGCGCACATCATTTTGGACCTAGACACATACAGTATTGAGCTGTCACCATCAGAGCAATGGCATAAATGGCATTTTCAGGTCGATCCAATCTGATCCTACTGATAGTACAGACCACAACACACACAAAGTGCAAACGGAAAAACCTGGCTGATGTCAACTGACAAGCACTTAACTGGAGACGACCCCACCAACAACATACAACCACACAGTTACTGCACAGGCAGAAATAAACAAAAATCCAGGGTAGTTGGTCTTAAGCTGCACGACACTGTCAGGGCGATCAAAGATGATCAGAATGACTTAAAGATAAATATTTAAATGCTGCAGTGGAAGGGAAATGTGGAGGTCTGTATATTCATTCGTCTCTTAAGTGTGGATTTGAGAAAAGTGGGAGAAACGCCTGTATGAATTAAACCTCTCCAAGAGCAGTAGCAGAAGTTATATGGCACAGAAACAAAATTTACGCACACTCCACCTTCCACATGCATGTATGAACTCGTCTTACACGGCTCAACCTAAGCACAAACACCTAAACACAATAAGCCCCCTTCTTTCCAACATACACAACCACATACGGCCCAGGGGAGGGAGAAGCTGCATTTCTGTCACTGTTCTCCCTCCCTGTGGTTTCCTGTTAATCAGGCTTCTCCATATTGAGGCAGGGGTTTTAGGGCTGGCCTATTGAAGCTGCCCATTTATCCATTAACAAAACAAGCAGCGCCCGCTAATGAGCTACATCTCTCCATTTCCATGTCAATTGTTTGTTTGTAGCTATTGTGCAGCTGGGACAATGGGTCTGTATTGTAAATGACAGCAACCCTAATGCACTTTGTGTGTGTGTGTGTGTGTGAGAGAGAGAAGGAGAAGGTGCCCAGGGGGACACCCACAGGGAGAGAGGAACACACCTTAGAGAGACACAGATAAATGAAAAGAAAGACAGAAAGACAGATAAAGAGTGACAGGAGAAACTAGAGTTAATACTGCTTCTAGAAAACGATTTAGCTTTGAGAAGGTTTAAATGGTCTCATGGGGAAAGAAAGTAAACTAATTGTATATAGAAATTGAAATTTATAAAAGTTATTTTTTAAAATTAATTTATGACAAAAATACATAAATAACATATCCCAACACCTGAACCTTTACCATAAAAAGCAGCTCTTGAAAGAAACCTGACTGGCGACAGCTATATTACAGGTGTCACACAACTCATACTTCAAATAGTTCAATTAAAATTTAACTATATTTACAAAAAGAATTTAAGATCAATAACTACACTGTTGATGGAGTAGCTTATTTCAGCATGATGAACAGAAGGCAAGGCAACTTTATTTGTATAGCGCATTTCTTGTACATGACAATTCAAAGTGTTTTACATAAGCATTACAGCAAGTCGCAAAAGGAATACATGAGAATTTAAAAGCAAACTAAAAAGTAAATTAAAGAGAAACAAAGACGAGCTAAAATAGAATAAGACAGAAATAAAAGTTACAGTAAACTGTAGGCTACTGAAAGGCCGTGGCAAATAGGAGAGTTTTTAACCTTGATTTAAAGCAGCTGACAGTTTCAGCAACCCTGATGTTTTTTGGGAGTTTGTTCCATATGTGAGGGACATAAAAACTAAACACTGCCTCATCATGTTTGGTTCTAACTCTGGACATAGATAGCAGGCCTGACCCTGATGACCCGAGGGCTCTGGGTGGTTCATAATGGAATAGCAAATCTGAAATGTATTTTGGCCCAAAACCCAGAACCCAACATCACCACAAGTCTTCACTCCACTCATATAATTGAAACCAGTAGTTTACATACACTGTACAAAAAGACACATTTTTCATCTCCTTAGTATTTGTTGGTAGCATTGTCATTAAACTGTATGACTTGGGTCAAACGTTTTGGGTATCCTTCCACAAGCTTCCCACAATAGTTTGCCAGAATTTTGGCCCATTCCTCCTGACAGAACTGGTGTAACTGAGTCAGACTTGTTGGCCACCTTGTTCCCACACATCTTTTCAGCTCTGCCCACAAACTTTCTATGGGATTGAGATCAGGACTTTGTGATGGCCTCTCCAAAACACTGACTCTGTTGTCCTGAAGCCACTTTGTAACTAATTTGACAGTAATTAGGTATGTCCATTTGAAGACCCATTTGCACAGACTTTTTCATGTAAATTTGGGATTTTTTCTGGTATATTTGAGGCTTTTTTCTCATCAATTTTATTTTTTGTTCTGGCAGAAGGACCTTGAGGCCAGGATGCAACACAGCCCTAAAGGGGATGTCCCTTGCTCCTCAATTTAATATAGCCTACAAAATATCTATTTCTATACATATTTTCATGCTGCTTCTGAACTACAAATTCCAAAATCTTTAATTTTTAAAATTAATGGTATGTGCTCAGCTGACTGTCAGGGCACCTTGTACTGAAAGTATAAAAGTCACTTCAAGTCTGTGCTCCGTCCAAGTGCGTGACACACATTGCCTGCATGTGACAACAGGGAGAGCGTGCTAAACAAAATACAATGTGAGTATGGCCGGTGCTGACCCCCCGCTGAGAGTGCTATGTCACCTCAGCACGGAACAAGGCAAACTGCACCAGTGAGAGTACGACCTCACTGTGGATAATGACACTTTTTTACCAGCTTCGGCCAGCATGTCTTTTGCTTTTGTTCTGGGGTTGATATGCACATTTTGCACCAAAACATGTTTATCTCTGGGACCTGTCTCCTTCCTGAGTGGTCTAATGGCTAGACATTCCCATTGTGTTTATACGTGTGCAAAATTGTTTGAACACAAGAACGTGGCACCTTCAGGCATCTAGAAATTGTACCCAAGAATGAACCAGACTTATGGAGGTCCACAATTCTCTTCCTTATATCTTGGCTAATTTCTCTAGATTTTCCCATGATGTCACACAAGGAAGCAGTGTGTTTGAGGTGTTCCTTAAAATACATGCACAAGTGTACAAACAATCACTTCAAATGTTGTCATTCACAAGCTTTCAAAGCCATGCCATCATCATCTGGACTTTCCCAAATGGTTTAAAGACATGGTAATCTTAGTGTATGTAAAGTGCATCCGAAAAGTATCCACAGCGCTTAATTTTTTCCACATTTTGTAGCCTTATTCCAAAATGGATTAAATTCATTTTTTCCTCAAAATTCTACACACAATACCCCATAATGGCAACATGAAAGAAGTTTTTTTTTTTTTTTAGATTTTTGCAAATTTATGAAAAATAAAAAACTAAGAAATCACATGTACATTCACAGCCTTTGCCATGAAGCTCAAAATTGAGCTCAGGTGCTTCCTGTTTCCACTGATCATCCTTGAGATGTTTCTACAGCTTACTGTAATTGGAGTCCACCTGTGGTGAATTCAGTTGATCAGACATAATCTGGAAAGGCACACACCTGTCCATATAAGGTCCCACAGTTGACAGTGCATGTCAGAGCACAAACCAAGCATGAGGTTAGAGGAATTGTCTGTAGACCTCCAAGACAGGATTGTCTTGAGGCACAAATCTCGGGAAGGGTACAGAAAATTTTTTTGCTGCTTTAAAGGCCTCGGACGGTGACATTTTTTTATTGAACCAATAAACTGATTGTATGAAAATATTCCATTCTGGCCATTCCCGTGATTTAAAATGTGTCACCAGCCTCCATAAATGACTTTATTTGTTAATAGCCCATATTTCACTTAGTGATGCTGCAGTACCGCCATCTCTCGATAGGGGTGGGCAGCAGTGACGTCAGGTCAGGGAGAAACAGGAAATGGCTGAACGACAGCAGAGTGATTCGGACAGCGATTATTTTATCGAGTATGACGACCGCAATATAAGTGATGATATTGAAACTGAAGAATCTGATGATGAAGTAGTTTTGGGTGGTGCTGATGGGGTTATTCAGCCATATTTGTTCGAGCCCGAGGGTGCGGAGGAAGACGCGGACGAAACAGAGACCGGAGCAGACCACGTTGAGGACGAGCGGCTCGCCGATTTATATTGGTAAAATATGCTTTGAAATTTTTTTTTTAGGCGATATGCATGGTCACACACTTAATTATAAAAATAAAACTGCCAACTGTTCCCTCGCTGCCTTACTTGGCGACTTATAAACATTAGAAACATTTAGAAACATTATCATTGGAAATAAAAGGATAATGTATGTGAGGGATAATATGTTTACTTTACGAGTTTGTTAGGAGATGTTGTTAATCATCATCATGTTAATCCTAGTCTCAAAAGCTACATAATTCTCTTAAGAGATTGATGGATCAACATGATCCATCATGGATCATGGATCATGATTATTGTGATTCATTATTGTTTTCCTATAACTTTTCTTTCTGCTCAAAATTTTTTACATGTTTTTAATATTTTCTAATCAAACTTCATAGACCAATTTATATAGCACTCCTACGAGCCATTAGTTTATTATAAGCATCTGATTATACCATTTTTTTTAACAGGTGCACTTGTGAGAAATGCAACATTATGCCAACATCAACTGAATCTCGGTGCTGCCAGGAGGTATTGAAGGTGAAGGAGAAACTAGAAGAACTGAAGGGCTGTGGATACACAGATGATAACCTACCAAGGTGTATCACTGATCACCCCGGTTTCCGTTCTGTCTGTCTTGACATCTGGGTTTTACAGACAGCTTATCTGGCCTACAGACAGCAATATGGTGATCATGACGCAAGTCAACACGAGTGAGTTTTAAAACAATATTTATTCATGTGTTTTAATTTTCCAGATCAATTATGAAGAAATCATTCAATACATTCAATAATCAATGCAAACGGAATAATCAATGCCAACCCCATATTTTTCAGGCGATACAGATTCATAGCCTACAGGCAACTGGTCCGGTGGTGTTGGGGATATCTTGGGAAAGAAGTGAGGGTGATATTGCCTGCCTGTGCTGTGAGCCTCATCAGAGAAACATTCCCATCTGATCACTACAAGGGATTTTGCCTACCAAGATTAGATTTGTGATCAATGTTATTTAAATAAAGTTTTTTAAAATCATATATTGAGTTTATTAATGTGCATGTCAATTTTATAATTCTAATATTTCAGCATTCATCAAAGTCGGATCTCATATACATTAGACTAATTTTTCTACCATTTTATGGTGTAAAATTCGTGTTCAATTTTTAAAAGCACATTTCTTTAAAAATCTTAGGCTTATATTTGTTTGTCTTAGCAAAATATGTTGCTTCCCTAACAATTGAAAGCTGAACTTTCATTGCTAATTGGAAATTTATTCTACTTTTACATGTTTGATTTTGAAAATCTAGATACATGTTGCTCAACAGCATCAGCTTTGATGGGACGCTGAAATTTGGCACTCAATGTTGCGGGAACTCTGGCTTGTACAGAGTGCCACTGCTCCAATAAGTGGGTTGGATCAACCAAGGTTTTGTCGAAAAGAGTATTCATCAGATCATCCACATATTCTGAAATAAAATTAATTTAATAAAAATTAGAAATCGAAAGCTCCTTGTAAGTGGTCGTGGAAATTCCAACGATACCGGCTGCATTTAGAACTCTGAGGACCTTGACATATGACGCCCCAGTGAAGAGAATGGCGGATGAAAGCTGTATGTTACCAGCTGGCATGTCCCTGATCATCGGCTGGCTGTGCCAGGATCGATCCTCAACACAATGTGGACAATGTTGTTTGATCACCAACAGAGAGCCTTTAGTGTGACTTGTTACCTCACATGGATGACTGCAATGAGGACAATTGCTGAATAATTTCCAGAGGCAACTTTTGTAAACTATGTATTTGTCCTCCTCGTGGTGGTTATGGGACTCCTTTTGGTTGAAACTGAAATGTTATAAACAAACAAGTGTATATAGATTTTAATATTATATTATTTAGTATTATATATCTTTAGTATTATAAAAAATTACAAAATTCATATTTCATTTTATGTCTTGAAATGTTTCATTAATTTGAATCATACCTTTGGTCTGATACATCCATAAAACTTGGATGGTATGTAACATCATGTGGGTCATTGTTAGAGGCGTAAGACGACACAGAGTCAATATCATCCGTGTCAACGTCCTCAAACTTCCTCTTTGCTTTCCTTGGTGTCGATGTGCGAGGCCCTGTTGTTGCCAGTGATCTACGGCACGTATCGCATGTGCTCGGATGACTTGTGTCCCATTGTGTGATCTTCGGATCGGTCTGAGAGTGTGAGCCTGGAGATCAATAATTTTAACAATGTATTAGGGTTAACAAGTTATTCTGATAGAAATGGACGCCTCCCACTTGAGGTGTTTCAGGTACGTCCCACTGGGAGGAGACCCCGGGGCAGACCCAGGACTCGGTGGAGAGACTATGTCTCCCAGCTGGTCTGGGAACGCCTTGGTATCCCCTCTGAAGAGCTGGAGCAGGTGGCTGGGGAGAGGGAAGTCTGGGCTTCTCTGCTTGAACTGCTGCCTCCGTGACCCGGACCTCCGGAAAAGCGGTAGAAGATGGATGGATGGATGGAAGTTATTCTGATAGTTCACATGAACAATAATGTAAATAAATTGTTGATTTCAAATCAATGATACTCACGTTTTACCGGTTTTTTCTCTGGTCGGACAATTAACTTTCTGGTTTGTGTGAAATTGTTTTTTGTGTTAGGTTGCAGTCTCTCAGGAGCTGGTGGATCGTATGTAGCGCTCGCATCTTTGTACTTGGGTTGCAGTGATGGTTCGGCTTTGAGATCTGGATTGGGTGTTGTCAGAAGAGGATCTGGTATAGCCTGGGCTGTATTTAGTGTAGGTGGGACATGTTGGTCTAGTGGATCTGAAAGTGGATTTACATAAAAGTCCTGGTCATCAGCTTCCTCTGCTTGGTCAGAAAAATCCACAGTATTTGAAGGTTGAGTGACAGTGGATAACATCTGCAAAAACAGTAGATCAACATAATTTCATTCCAGAGGTGTCAAATTGGATTACATATATAGAAATATAACTTGAGCAAACAGGCACAACCACCTCCCTATACAGCACTGAATATTTCATATTTGATTAGTATGAATACCCTAAAATTCTAATATTTGATAAGTTGTTAAGGCAATGAAATTCATTGCTTGTAAATAATTTTAGTAAATATTGGCAGTGAATATTAAAAAAAGAAAACTTACCCTGTTTACTTCGCTTTTTCTGACAGCAGATCGCATCGGTAGATCACCCTTGCTTTTCACGCCACTGTCACTGACACTTGTCTGAGAGTGGGACTTTGAAATGAACGGATATATAGTTGGAACAGCCGATTTTTTTATCAGCAATCTTTTTGCTAATTTCATTTCAAATTGCATCTTATTCTCAAAATCGCTGTCAACGAAATGTCTACTGCACATGTTGGGTGATTTTCCGACAACATTCCAATTTTTTCGCGTTTTCTGAACGAAATTCACCCATGCGGTTCTGATTTTCCCAGGCAGGGGAAATTCATAAACACTCACCGCGTGCTCCTCCGGTATACCGTCGCACCCGTAGACAACACAACGCCAAACCATAATTAATTTGATCACTGAAATCCTAATCGTAATAAATACTCTATTTGTAATCCACAAGTACTCCTAGAAATATCCGTTATCGCCGAACGTAAACAACACGCAATGTCCGTCGAGTGTTTGCTGGTCGCTTCCTGACCTGACGTCACACAGTCAGTGGCCATTTTAGCCGCTGATCGCTTGGCAGAGTCAGACAGCTCTCAAGGAAATCATACTTCAATAGCGCATTGTCACCTTATGCGACATTTGTTGACACCAAAACATGTGCAGTTCAAATTAGCTCGTCTCACACAAAAATTTAAGATATGATTTAGCGATATTAAAATTTCATCCGGCCGACGCCTTTAAAGGTCCCAATGAGCACAGTGGCCTCCATCATCTGTAAATGGAAGAAGTTCAGAACCACCAGGACTCTTCCTAGAGCTGGCCGGCCATCTAAACTGAGCGATCAGGGGAGAAGGGCCTTAAACAAGGAGGAGACCAAGAACCCAATGGTCACTCTGTCAGAGCTCCAATGTTCTTCTGTGGAAAGAGGAGAACCTTCCAGAAGGACATCCATCTCTGCAGTAATCCACCAATCAGGCCTGTATGGTAGAGTGGCCAGATGGAAGCCACTCCTTAGTAAAAGACAATATGGCAGTCCGCCTGGAGTTTGCCAAAAGGCACCTGAAGGACTTTCAGACCATGAGAAAAAAATTCTCTGATCTGATGAGACAAGGATTGAACTCCTTGGTGTGAATGCCAGGCGTCATGTTTCTAAGAAACCAGGCCCCACTCATCACCAGACCAATACCATCCCTACAGTGAAGCATGGTGGTGGCAGCATCATGCTATGGGAATGTTTTTCAGCGGCAGGAACTGGGAGACTAGTCAGGATAGAGGGAAAGATGAGTGCAGCAATGTACAGAGATATCCTGGGTGAAAACCTGCTCCAGAGCGATCTTGACCGCAGACAGGGGAAATGGTTTATCTTTTAGCAGGACAACCCTAAGCACACAGCCAAGATATCAAAGGAGTGGCTTCAGGACAACTCTGTGAATATCCTTGAGTGGTTCAGCCAGAGCCCAGACTTGAATCCAATTGAGTATCTCTGGAGAGATCTGAAAATGGCTGTGAACCGACGTTTTCCATCCAACCTGATAGAGCTTGAGAGGTGCTGCAAAGAGGAATGGGTGAAACTGCCCAAAGATAGGTGTGCCAAGCTTGTGGCATCATATTCAAAAAGACTTGAGACTGTACTTGCTGCCAAAGGTGCATCAACAAAGTACTGAGAAAAGGCTGTGACTACTTATGTACATGTGATTTCTTAGTTTTTTATTTTTAATAAATTTGCAAAAATCTCAAAGTTTTTTATGTTGTCATTATGGGCTATTGTGTGTAGAATTTTGAGGACAAAAAAAAAAAGAATTCATTCCATTTTGGAATAAGGCTGTAACAATGTGGAAAAAGTGAAGCGCTGTGAATACTTTCCGGATGCACTGTTAACTTCTGACTGAAGAAAGTAATACAATTCTCTAACAGATATTAAGTAAATATAACAATTCTTTAGCGAATAGAAATAACAGATTTCAATAATAGAAATAATTTTAATAATACTAACTGACCTTTCTACCGGACTACGAAATTCTTTTATTCTTTAAAGAAATCCATAGGATAGAAAAAAATGCCAATTATCAGAAGCTTTCAAAGCCATGGCACCATCATCTAGACTCACAAATTGTTTAAAGGCATAGTAATCTTAGTGTATTTAAAATTCTCACTCTAAAGTTGGATTCACACTACAATGTTTAGACCGACTTTTACTGACGTTTTGGCAAATGTCTGGCTCTGCTGGCAAAAGTTAATGATTGCTGGTGTTTGTTGGCAAACGCTGGCAAAAGTTGTGTTTTTTGAAAATTTTCAGGCTGCTGAAAATTTACCGTCGTTTGTAAATACATGTTGGAGAAAGTTGTGCTCATTTTGTAAAAGTTTCTGAGTGCTGGGCTACGTTATGCAGAGTTTACCTAAGTCAGCCTAAGTTAAAGCTGGGTTCACTCTATAGCGTTTGGACCGACTTTTACAGATATTTTGAAAAATCAGAGAAATACTCAGCGCAGATCAGCTGACATCAGCGTCAGGAGGTTTCCTGCTGTTCTGGACCTGCTTCTGGAGTGAACACATCTCTCTTGGGCATACGTTTCAGTATTTATTTTCATTTTATATTCCTACGTAGTTACTTCTGCATACCCTTTTCCCCTGTTCGTTCATTCATTCATTCATCTAAAAAAATAATAAAAAAATGCAATAGACTCCAAAACTAAGTCCGCAATTAAAATGTGAATGTGGATGGAATAAAAAAACTATTAATGAATCTTCACATAAATAAAATGACGGGTGATTATATTTTGACTGTTACACCTCTCTCCATTAAAATAACATAAAATCCCGTGAAATGTCATTTACTTTTTGACACCACATCAGCACTGTTTGATTCCTACAATGGAAGTGAACCAATAAATCCTGGAGAATGATTACGCATGGAGCAAAAAATTAAGAACAGTAAATTTCTCAATGAGGAGATTTTTTTTTTCTTTTGGGCTGTCACATTTTTGGGAGATTATATACTGTATATATGTATATATCAGGCAGAGAGTAGAAAGACTGACTGAAAATTTCACGAAAAACCTTTATTCCATGGACGAAGAAAATGTTTTTTCAGACAGCAAAAAAAAAGGCTGTTGTTTCCAAGGCAACCAGTAATCCTTACAGGCAAAAGACATGTTTGCGCAACAGCACAGCCTATTGGTAGAAAAATAACACTGCAAAGACATGGAACTACCCATCAAACCACACCCATCACCTGCAAACAAACCCACAAATGTCCATTATATATATATATATCCCATACATTAAAAAAAACAAAACATGTTATCACCAAACAAAGACACTACATTGTTCTCTTACATTATATTACATGTAATATAATATTCTAAATAATATATATATAATTATATTTTCTTTTTTTTAACTCCCCCTTCTCTCTATTTCTCTTTTGTTCCTGCATGTCTGAACTGAGTTTTTATCTAAAAACATCCGTTTTCTCCAGCATTTCAATCAATGTTTGTCAATGGAGCTAAACTTAGGCTGACTTAGGCAAACTTTGTATAACATAGCCCAGTGCTCAGGAACTATTACAAATTGAGGACAACTTTCACCAACGTTTATCTCCAAACGTCAGCAAATTTTCAGCATGCTGAAAATTCTCAAAGAATACAACTTTGGCCAGTGTTTGCCAACAAACACCAACTATCATTAACTTTTATCAACTTTTGCCAGCAGAGCCAGACGTTTGCCAAAACGTTAGTAAAAGTTGGTCAAAACGTTGCGTAACATTACATCTGAGTTCCAATATACATGAACAGTCTCTGTGAACAGGAGACCTCCAACTCACCCTGTTTCTTAAATAAAGCATCATAACACAGAATGAACTTAGGGCGAGGACAAGGCAAACCTCATGTCCCGAAGGTCATAGAAAACAAATTAACTCTGTATCCTTGAGATTAAAACAGATTTTCACATTCATGCCAGAACAGATTAATTACTCTGAGATAATAATCTGGGGGTAACTCCAAGAAATTGAGCCTCATATTACAAGTTGAGTGCTGCTAAATGTCTGCTAAATGTGCACTGAGGTTTTTTTTTGCCTGCAATCAACATTTCGCTCACTCGCCGAGCGCCATTTTGATAAAACATGTTTTTTTCTCTCGCCTACTGTGTCATATCCCTTCCCTTTTTTTTCCTTTCTTCTTTATGACTGGCGCCTAGCGGCTGCCCCGGCCTTGGATGCGCTCTGCAGAGCGTGCCCAAATGCCAAGTCACGTTTCGTTACCTTGTATTCATACATGTGTAATGACAATAAAGTTGAATCTCATCTCATCTCATCTCATAACGCCACATTCCTTACTTGACTTAAGACCCCAAGGATCCTCTTTGTGCCAGGAAGACACCTGGACTTTTATCATAAATTCCCTAGGAACACTTAGCCTCAGACAACTGTATGTGCTAAATAGCCGTTTGATACAAGCCAGAAGACATCCACTACATTCCTGAAACCTCCTACCATTATCCAAGGACCAACAGTGTTCAACTCAGGAACATGCTGGATCTAATCAACATTGGGATTGTGTTTTATCTGCCTAAAATAATCCTCTCTCCTCAAGACTTTGATATTTTTCCAGGAAATACTGCTCAGAACACTGTTGAAGATGACCGCCTCTGTGTTGGACAATGATGGGTTTGAAATGTTTCATTAATCATTGATTTTAAATGTATTGCATGTCTGAAAATATTTAAATGAGTTATAAAAATGCATGCTCACTGAAAGTTAGTCATGAATCACTGAAGTTAGCTTAAATTTTATATATAAGTATATAATGTGAATTTCACATGTGTTTATCTTCTGAAACTTATACCAGTCATCTGACTGGCACCAGCCAATCACCAGGCTGTCTCTGCTGGACGATGCCCCCTTTCATTCTATTGGTCAGTTACAGACAAAGGACCGCTTTCTTATTGGATCATAGTCCATTCAAATCTCCCACGATAGCCGATAATTGGTTCTTCCTGCTGCCAGTCATATGTTATGACCAAAGAATTGCGCTCAGTTAAAAAGAGGGAAACGCCCTAGTAGTTCAGTTCTCTAAGGTTTCTTTAAGTTGTCTTTCATTTGTCTTGCAGCTAAGTTCTTTCTGTTCTCTCTGAAGTCTTTTGTCTCTTCTGTCTGAGTCTTTTGTCTGGTATCCCAGGAGGGATCATCCTTTCTTGATGAGCTCAATCCCTCTTACTTGGAGTGAAACTCCAAGACACTGTTTTTCCCTCTCCTCAGATGCTGTGTTTATTCTACTAAACTTTTTCCATTGATTTTCCTTAACTCACCATTAAAGTGGACTGACAGTGATTTTTGAAATTTTTTTCCTCAAGACTGTCTCACCCACGTACCACAACGTCAGAAGAACTAGGATTCCGTGGGTGGAACTGTTTTACATCCATTTTTCCTTCAGCCTGTGGCTCTTGTCGGCTGGTGGACATCCCAAAGTTGCGGGCCAGGGAAGGACCTGTTGCCTAGGAGAAGATGTCACCTGCCCAGAGGCCAGCCGCTCACTCCTACTACCAGCTCCACTGTCGCCCTGCTGCTGAGTCTGTAAGCTAGAACCACTGCAACGACTGGAAAGGACTGTGGGCAGTCTTTTCTTTTTGCCATCTGCTGGCTTTCACCAAAGATCATCGCTGGACTCTGAAGACACAGCTGATCATAACCCAGACTCCAACTTTCTATTTGCTGGGCTAAATGTGATGTCTAATTCTAATTGAATATGACCAGTTTTTCATGTTAAAAGTTAGTCCATAAGCTACGATAGGAGCTATAAAGCTGAAGGAAAAATAATATTCTCCTTTTCAATAACCTCCGTTTTTTTGTAGAGTAACTCAGAATTTCCTTTTTCATAAAATCAGCTTTTATCATTTTATCTATAAAATTGCGCCCAATTTTATGCATATTTTTGTTACAGTTACTTCACAGTCTCCCATTGCATTGCAGTTACAAATTCAAAATCTGGTTTCTCTTGTTTCCACAAAAGCTTAACAATATACTTTAGGCTCATTAATCCGTTACAAGTAATATGATGTTTGATACTTGTTGATCATTTCACCTACTTACAAATCAATTGAATGTAATGTCACTTAACTTGAGTTTGATCATTAAAACTGCTAACGGTATATATAAGTTTCTGCTTGATTTCTTTTTTGTGTCTGCTTTCCTGTGTCACGGCAGAAGAATTCACAAATTTGAGACTGGTTAATGAAAGGTACAAGGATCATTCATTCATCTTCTTCCACTTAATCCTTTTTGGGTCGCGGGGGGGCTGGAGCCTATCCCAGCATCTTTGGGCGAGAGGCAGGGTACACCCTGCACACATCGCCAGTCCATCGCAGGGCCAACACAGAGAGACAGACAACCATTCACTCTCACACTCATGCCTAAGGACAATTTAGAATCCCCAGTTTGGTGCCAATTAAACTAACTTGCATGTTTTTACAGGGTTCCCACTGAAAATTGAAAACTAAATTCCAGGACTTTTCCAGGATATTCCAGGATAAAAATCATCCAATTTCCAGGACTTTGAACGGTATTTCTGAAACAATTTTCTAGTACAAACTGATCTTTCTGGCCTCCTCCACCCCTTACAGCCAGCCGATTCCACCCACTTTATTACACTATACAGTCTACCTGTGTTAGATTACAATATCAAAGTGTCAGGTATAATACCAACTACAAAAATTCAGCAAAATTATTGTGCACACTACTAGGCTATAGGCGCTATTTCAGCAGAACAGAAAGCAGACCACCACCTGAAGGGAACGTTTCTCTAACTACAATGCAACAAATCTTTCTAGAGTCATGGCCACATAAAATTGTACATGCTACTATATATAATACAAAGTGAAGAACGGGACATTCATAATCAGTAACTGCACATAGAATTCACCTTTTGCTCTTTCTTGAAAATAGTCAGCAAAATTATTGTGCACACTACTAGGCTATAGGCGCTATTTCAGCAGAACAGAAAGCAGACCACCAAGTGAAGGGAACGTTTCTCTAACTACAATGCAACAAATCTTTCTAGAGTCATGGCCACATAAAATTGTACATGCTACTATATATAATACAAAGTGAAGAACGGGACATTCATAATCAGTAACTGCACATAGAATTCACCCTTTGCTCTTGAAAATAGTCACTCTAGTGATTTCAGTTTCTGCTTGAGGTCTTCTAGTTTCTTTTCCAGTTTCAGATTTTCATCTGCCTTCTCAGACACTTTCTGCCTGAAAGCATTGGACTTAGCCAGCAAAGTGAAGTCGTGCTTTGTTTCCGCTTTCTTTGCCAGCTGGTCTGCTTCCTTGGTTTTCAACTGCTTTTCAACTTCATAGATCTGGCGCCTATAAGTACAAATAAGGCCACGGTTTTTTGATTCCTTGTTGCACAGAACTCTCTCAGAGCCTTCTGAAGCAGTCGGTCGGTCGGCAATTAAAATAAAAAATCATTTCATTTGAGCATCGGTAAAAAAAATAGTGATCAGGCTAGTTTCTGCCCCTGCCACTAGGAGCAACACAGGAAAAACGACACGTAGCCCCCTAGCGGCGGTCGGAAAAAATAAAAAATAAAACTGAATGGCAAATTTATTTCTTGAGCGGCAGTTGCAACCTGGAGCGGCGGTTCTGTGCAACAAGGAATCAAGAAACTGTGGCCTTCACACAAGAAGGCTTATTGCAATTTTTTTTTTCCCCACAATATCTTTATTGAACCTTTTTTTTTTTTTAACAAACATGATACAAACAATCAAACACTAACGCTAAAGTACTACAAAAAAAAAAAATGCACTAAAAACACCAACAACCACCAACAAAATCAAGTCTTCAACAATGCTCCTCTGTTTAGTCTAGACAATCCAATACATAAGTATACATATTATGTTCACCAGTTTGGAATTTACAAGGTCCACACACATCATTCACCTTCTTCTTCAAGAGTTATGTTTAAATTTTTTACATAATCAATAAAAGGTCTCCATATATTCTCAAACACAATTTCCTTTGATTTCAGTATATATGTTATTCTTTCTAATGGAAGGTTTGTTAACATCTGTCTTAACCACTGAGTCACATCTGGTCTATGAGTCTTTTTCCATAATAGTGCAATACATTTTTTGGCATTAAGCAAACTGAGGTCTATGAATGTTCTTTCACTTTTATTAAAATTATGCTTTTCTGGGTACAGACCCAACAAAAACAGTTTAGGATTCAGTATGATTTGTTTTGAGATTATTTTTTCAATTGTTACCCTCACCTCTTCCCAAAACATTCTTATTAATCTACATTCCCATAAACAATGAAATAGGGTTCCTTTACTTTCCATGCATTTTGTGCATGTATCTGGTATATTTTTGTTATATCTATTTAACTCCTCCGGTGTAACATACATCCGCATTAACCATTTGAAATGTATCAATTTAAGGCGTGCATTTATTGATTTGGTTTGAGCTTCTGTACAAGCCAATTCCCATTGTTCCTCCGAAATTTCAATTTGCAGATCTTCTTTCCAGTAGTTTAATCTTTTCAGTGAATTTTCACTTGAAGATAGTGTCAATGAGTTATAAAACTCTGAAATAATACCCTTTCTTTTACTATCTTTCATCATCATTTTTTCCAAGGATGAATAAATAGGTCGAGTGAGAGCTTTATTTTGATTTGATCGAATAAAGTTTCTAAGTTGAAGATATTTAAAAAAATGTGTTCTATTGAGATTAAATTTGATCCTCAGCTCTTCAAAAGACATTATGTTGTCTGCACATGGCAAATATAAATCCTGAATCTTTTGTATCCCTTTTAAATTCCATACTTTAAATACAGCGTCCGCTCTCCCTGGTTTAAAATATTGATTACCCCATATTGGACTAAATTGTGACAATAACTGTGGTTCTTTTAAATAGTTTTTAGCTTCACACCATATTTTGATCATATGCTTTACAAATGGATTTTTAACTTGTTTTTGTAATTTTTTTGCCGAATCTGAGTATATGAATATGGGAAGAGGTAAAGGTAAATTGTATGATTCCATTTCAGTCCAGTGAGGGAGATCATTTGATGAAAAATAATATGTCATAGACCTCAGTTGTGCCGACCAATAATACAACATAAAATTTGGACATTTCAGACCTCCACGATCAAATGGTAAATATAATAAAGACAGACGTAATCTAGCCCTCCTGTTGTTCCATATAAATTCCACTAACTTTTTTTTAATTCTTGAGAATAGATCTAAAGGTGGTGATAAGGGAATGTATTGAAATAAATAAAGTATTTTAGGTAAAATATTACTTTTAAGTATATTGATTCTCCCGATCATCGACATTGGTAGTGACATCCATCTCTGAGTTAACTCATTGATATCTGACATTAAGGCTTCATAGTTGACGCTGGCGACTGATTCTAGCTTAGGCATAATTTGGATTCCTAAATATTTAAACTGATTTACAACATTGAATTGATTTGCCTCAGGGGCTGGGTAATTTCTCTGGGTCTCATTTAGCATTAATATTGAAGATTTAGTTTTATTTATTTTATATCCTGATATTTCCCCAAAATTCTTTATTAAATTCAACAAGGTTGGAATTGATTTTTTTAGATTCGACATAAACAAAATTATATCATCGGCGTACAGGGAGATTTTATGTTCTGTTGGTCCAACTTTAATTCCATATATTTGTGAATGTAAACGTATCGCTATCGCTAAAGGTTCAATTGCCATAGTAAACAGTAAAGGTGAAAGTGGACAGCCTTGTCGACATCCTCTATTGATTTTTATTGGTTTTGAAATATTGTTATTTGTTAGGATTTCTGCTGTAGCATTATTGTATATTATTTGAACCCATTTTATGAAATTATTTCCAAGTCCAAACCTTTGTAGGACTTCAAAAAGAAAGGGCCATTCAACTCTATCAAAGGCCTTTTCGGCGTCCAATGATAGGAGAGCTGTATCCGGTGCTTCTTTATTAAAATAAATAATATTAAATAGTCTTCTTACATTATGGAAGCCTTGTCTACCCTTTATAAAGCCATTCTGATCTCGATTAATAATATTTGGTAAAATTTCTTGTATTCGTCTTGCTAAAATTTTACAGATTATCTTAAGGTCGGCGTTTAATAGGCTTATTGGTCTCATATTTTCACATTTATTAGAGGGCTTACCTGGTTTTGGCAGCAGTATAATTAAGGCATTATTTATGTATGATGGTAAATTATTATTTTGAAATGCTTCTAAAACCATTTCCAAAAAAGGTTTTATTAATTTATTCTTAAATTTTTTATAAAGGTCAACTGGAAGACCATCTGGTCCTGCACTTTTTCCTGATTTCATATTATCAATGGCTAGCCCAACTTCTTCTTAACTAATTTTAGACTCCAATATCTCCCTGTTTTCATTTGGTATACACGGTATAGATAGTTCGTTCAAAAACCCATTTAGTTTTGTTAAATCAGGTTCATTTTTGGTATCATATAATTTTTCATAGTAATCTCTAAAGGCTCTATTAATTTCTAAAGGATCTATAACTACCTGTCCATTACTTATAATACTGGTAATTGGTGTTTTAATTTCCAATTGTTTAATCTGCCATGCTAATAATTTTCCTGATTTTTCACCTTGTTCATAAAAAGATTGTTTCAATCTTAGAAGACTCGAGGCAGCTCTATTCGCTGATTTTTTGTCGTATTCAGCTCTCAAAATCAGTAATTCATTCTCCAACCTTGGGTCACTTCCTGCATACACTTTTTCCTGAAGACTTTTTATTTTATGTTCCAATTTAGCTCTCTCCTCTCGAGTCTTCTTAGATTTTGATCCTGTATAACTAATAATATGTCCCCTAATAAAAGCTTTGAAAGCCTCCCACTTTACACATGCTGATGTTTGTGTAGTATTGATGTCAAAGAACTCGTCTATCTGTTTTTCTATATACTTGACAAATTCCTCATCCTGAAGCCATTTATGCTGAAATTGCCATCTACCTGATTCCTTTGTCAATTTTTTATCTACATATATTAGACAACAGGGTGCATGATCAGAGATCACGATGTTATCATAAAAGCAGTTTTGAATCTTGGACCTTAATTCTGTGGAAATCAAAAAATAATCAATACGTGAGAATGTCTTGTAGGTACTGGAATAACAAGAATAGGCTTTAACTTGTGGTTTCATTTCTCTCCATATATCTAACAATCTCAATTCTTTCATAAAATGATTAATAGTCATCCTACATCCAATGTGCGTACAATCCAGTCCTGTTGATCTATCCACACCTGGATTCAATGTACAATTAAAATCCCCTGCTATTATATGTTGCCCTGTAAGTGATGATAAGATGAGAAATAAATTAGCAAAGAACTTCTGATCATCTATATTGGGACCATATAAGTTCACAAGATTTATATTTTCTAATAGCAAAGAACCTTGAATGATTACATATCTTCCAAATTTGTCTCCAATTACATTTTTCACTTGAAAAGGAACTGATTTATGTATGAGAGTCATAACTCCCCTGGCTCGGGATGAAAATGAAGAGGTGAATACACTTCCCTGCCATCTACTCCTAATTCTTTTAACATCCTCCTCTATCAGATGAGTTTCTTGTAAAAACACAATTCTTGAACCCATGTCCTTTATTTTATTCATAACTTGTTTAAGTTTTTTTAAATTTTGTAGACCTCTGCAATTCCATGAAGTTAAATTAAGATTAACACTTTGGTCCATGATCAATAGAGAGTTTGGGATTACCTTGCAGTGTAAACATGCTCATACAGAGAAGCAAAAACATGAGTGGTTGAACATTCATCCTACAAACTACACACAAACAAATTTCCCCTTCCCACACTTGTGGCAAACCCCCCAAAATCAAAAGAAAAATTCTGTCTCCCGATATAGCCATCGACCGTTCCACATCCACGGGGAACAGCCTAAGCCACTCCTTCTTCATCCTCCCAATCACCCTAACTCTACTGCTTTTAATGACGTAACATTAACTCTCCTCTGTAGTTTTCCAACTTAACTCCAAAATTTTTAACAACTTTGTACATCATAGTTTTTTTTTTGTTTGTTTTGTTTTTGTTTTGTTTTTTTAATATATAATACAATCTATATTTTGTAAACTTACTATTTACTTCAAGTCAGTCAGATGCCTGTGCAAATGCTTAATTATTCTACCTTATATTTTGTTCATGCTTAGCTCCCACCAGTCTCTTCTTCTTCTTTGATCTTCTTGATGAACTCCTGCGCCTCCTCTGGGGTCTTGAAGATGTGGGTTCTGCCCTCATACGTGGTCAACAGTCTCGCAGGATAGATTACACCATGACGAATCCCAAGGTTGCGCAGCTCCTTACGTACGGGATCAAACTGCTTCCTCAATTGTTGGATTCCTGTGGCCAAATCTGGGTAGAACCGCACCTGCTGGTCCTGGTGTTTAATCTCTCCTTTTTTAGCTCGTGCAGCGTTGAAGATCTTCATCCTGTCTCTGTTGCTAAGAAACTTCATAATTAAGGTCCTCGGCGGTCCCTTATCTCTCCGTGGGCCAATACGATGTGCTTTTTCCAGAACCACTGCTGATTGCAACTCCTCGCTGCCCAGCACCTCCGGAATCCACTTTTCCAGAAAGGAGCATACGTCCCGACCTTCTGATTCCTCTGGAAGACCCACCAGCCTCAAATTATTCTGTCTCGACCGAGATTCCAAATCCAAAATATTATCTTCCAGAGATTTATTTTTTTTTTCCAAAGTGCGCACCTTTAATTGAAGACGGGTGACGTCATCTTCAGCACTAGCGAGACGGAGCTCCATCTGCGCCGTTCGTTCTACACAGTCACCCAATTCCTTTCTTATTCCTTCCAACGCTGTCATAATCCCATCAAATCTAGAGGAAAAGTCCGCTCTCATTGAACTCATGGCAGCCATCAGCGCATCTGCGCCATTCCCCGCAGATATCGCAGCGTTGCCAGCCTCCTCCGCCATATATGGAGTTTTGTTTACTGCGTCACAGACCTGAAAGTCCGTTAATTTGGACTGTTTCGGCGGCTCGCTTTTTCCTTTTCCTGGTTTTCCAGCCTTAGGCTTCGCCGACATATCTTCGCCCAAATGCTGGGATACGTTCTGTCCCAAATGAGAGAGTTATTTGCCGATTTTTTTTTTTTCCAGGAGCAGAGCAGGGCGAGACACGTCCGTCCTACGTGGCAGCCATAACCGGAAGTCGGCTTATTGCAATTTTAGTTTAACATACATATTTCTAATTCTAACTTCAGGATGAAAACTTTGCCAATCATTTGCTTGTTTTCTTTTTTGTTTAAATCACTCATCTCAGAAAAAGCCTGGGAAGTTCAGGCAAGCTAAAAATCAATCATGTCTCGCCTGATATATGTACCACCACCACCACCACCACCACCACAGACAGTACAGTGGGGTGACAAGCAGCCACTGTATTGCCTATAGATGTGTGACAAATAGCTCTGGAGGCAAGGGATGCCAAACCCTTTCAGCATTCCAGCTTTTCTAAACCTACATACTACACTAAACCAAAGACCCAAACAAGGTTACATGTACAAGTATGGCAAGAAGTGCACTACATAGGAGAGTCCACTGCATAATGTAATACAAAGATTAGAAACTGGAAGGCTGCCATAGCCATGTGATAGGTGCAGACACTACACACTGTAGAATATTGAGCACAACCAACATCCATGCAACACTGAATTCAAGGACTTTCAATGACTTTTTTAGCTGGTAATCCTATTTCCAGGACCACCTGATTTTTGGCAGTATTTCAGGACTTTTCCATGACTTTCCAGGATCACTTTTTTTTCCAGGACTTTCCAGAATTTTCAAGGACCGTGGGAACTAGCATTTAGCTATGTATGCTGCATACATAGCTAAATGCATTGATGATGTCACTCACTGCAAAATCATCACTGTTCATGCCAAGAAAAAGCCATGGATGATAGCAGAGGTCCACAGGCTCCTGAGGGCTCGGGACGAAGCCTTCAGGGCCGGTGATACTGCAGGACTAACAACAGCTAGGGCCAACCTGTCCCGTGGCATAAAGGAGGCAAAACGACAGCACAGCAAGAAAATATCCGGTCACTTTAGCAACACCAGAGACGCACGTTCCCTCTAGTGTGGCATACAGACCCTCACCAACTACAAACCTCCACCTCAGGCCTGTGCAAATGACATCATACTGCTTAACAGTAAAGTCAGCAGACCTGATTTTGCAACCCACTGCATACTCTCTGGAGCGGTTGGAGCCGCAGAGTCTCTGCAGAGAGTGGCGTTCGTGGGACAGCGAAAAGGGGAGTCTGCAGCAGGAGAGCACCCAAGGGCTCGTGCCATAATCTGTTGGGCAGTTGCTGATGCGGTTCCAAGGTTGTCATAGCCAGGAGCGGCACTGAGGTTAAGCTCCCAGTGCTCATAAAATGCTCCTTACGGCGTGTCTCGAAAAGCCTCTGACAACTAAGTCCAACTCCTAGCCTGCCCATGTGGTTTAGTCTCTAAGCCCGGCGGAACTGCTTTTACTAATAGGAGAAGGGGCGAGGGCGGATCTCTGGCGCCTTAAAACCAGATGCTTCGGGTAGATGGTGGCTCGTCAACCTGGGAAAGTAGCCCATCTAGGGGAAGGTAAACCCTGATTGCAAACCTCCGCTGCCTTGCGGCACACCCGGTCACGGGAAAGGCTTCGGGAGTCAACCCTGAGGAAAAATCCGGAGTCAGAGCCCCTAAGGCAGTTCTCTGTTGTGCTCAATATCGTTCTGGCAGCTCCTGTGACGGCGCTGGTGCCGAACTATAGCAGCCCTGCTGTTCCTTTGGATTCATCAGTGATGTGGAGAGGGGGGACATGCTGCATAGGTAACATCTTGTCTTCCATATCTTCCTGCCCAGGCTTGAATCCTACCAACGCCCAACGCTGGAAGGTAGAACACCGGTGCGCATCGGCCTGTTCAGCCACAGGCGATGCTGTTCCAGCAGAGTAGACGTTTAGGATTCTTTTCCATGGTCATCATAGACCGACGGAGGCCGACGACCAAGTTGCTGATGCAGCAGTTCAGTTCAGCTTTTTCCCCACCAAAATAAAACAGTCTCCCTTTTCCCCAAATTGCATCAAAAGGCTTTGGGATCTGGACAAAGGACTCTTTTGGAGTCCATATCTGGAACGAAGTCCGCCAGTTGGCGACCCCTGCTGCTGTTTTTCCAGCCTTCTTCCTTTTTCTTTTTTTTTTTATTGTGCACACCACTGAAGAGAGAGAGAAACGCCGTTTCAATTCTCCTGTATGTCCTGTACGTATAGTAGTATTGACAAATAAAATCTTTGAATCTTGAATCTTCTACCAGACTACGAAATTCTTTTATTATTTAAAGAAATCTGTGGGATAGAAAAAAATGGCAATTACAGGTCATCATTAACTTTATGACCTTGACAGTGTTTCACTGGTTTTACTGTACAAACTGAGATATTAGCCTTAGCCTCTACTGTGCATCTGAATGTTAACATGATAACTTTCATCCTTTAGCAGTTCAATATAGGAATCTATGGAAGCCATTTCAAATCTGGAGACTTGAATGACAATTTAATAAAGCTTGGCTTCATTTCCAGATTGGGTAAGAAGCAATTTTATGCAGAAACTATTTTTCTTCGACTAAACAACAGACACAATTCAGGGGGGCATGAAACTGATAGGAAAGTGTGATTAAAATGTGGACACTTAAATAACTACCTGTGAATGGTGACGGAAGTTAATGGTGAGAAAAGCTTCCAATGGTTTAGCGTGTACTGTAAGTGTTTGAACAGATGTTTATTATTTTGCTTCCCAATAATAAAGATTGGTATAAATGTTTTGTTTGTTTTTTTTAAATTGAGGTTCCTTAATCATTACTTCTTATTTTGTAGCACTGTTTTCAATCCTTACCTTCTTTTTTAATGTTTTATAAGCAGGGTCTCCCTACTTTCATAAATGTAATATGATAAACTGTAATGTCACTGATGGCCTTCTGGCTATGGACTGGTTCCGATATACAATCTGGCCTTTACAGATATGGATACAACTACCATTTCGAGTGTGCCTGTGTGTATTGCATCTGTTTATATATACATAGAATCCACGTAGGTCCCACATTCCAAAAACCCTCTCACTGCATTATTGTTGTTGGCCAGTTTGGGGACAGGAAATGTGAAATTGCCTTTGCCTATCCAGAGGCAAGGATTAACACTATTCTACTATAAAATGCATGTGCCTACCACTTCCCTCAGCTACACAGCCACCATTCAAAAATGTGAGAATGTGTTTGGGGGAAGAGGACAGAAGGGAGGAAGGTGGGATTTATATATATATATATATATATATATATAGTAAAGGACAAAGTTTGGCATAGTTCAGCATTAAATCTTTCTGATCTGTGTATCAGTTTGTGTACTTAAACAACAGAATACACATATTTCACTAATTCTACTTTCTCATTTATTGCACTCTTATGGTATTTTATTCTTTAACTCTTCTTTTTATTCTTACTATGGTTCCTGTTGTACTTGGCAATAATGTTTTCCTGGTTAGCGTGATTTGATGCTGTAAATTAAAGAAGCAACAATTGATTGTGATCACACAAGAACTTTTAAGGAAACAAGAACTCTTTGTTATAGACATGGCTAAGAGAGAAAAAAAATGTCAGAAGTGGTGGAAAGAAGTACAGCAGATTTCAACACATAAGTGGAAAAGGAAAATTTGTTCTTAGCTACTACATTTTACCTAACAAGAATTACCCATTAAGTAGTGTCTGCATTCAAAACTTTGGTGGTTTTCCCAGTATGTTTTTGATACTCTAAAGGAGGAACAAGGTGTCTTGAAGTACCCACAGAATTGTGCAGTGGGTCAGTGGTTAGCACTGTTGCCTCAAAGCAAAAGTATACCAGCTGGAGCCTTCTGTGTGGAGTTAGTATATTTTCTCAAGGTTCTTCAGTTGTGGGAAAAAAAAACAAAACACGCTCAACAAATAAAGATGTACCCTGATCTGTCCTGGACATACTTAAAAATTGTGTGCGATATTGAGAGTTCTCTGGTTTAAAAAATTATATTAAGGACATCATATATGCAAATGTTGATTAAAAAACACCCCAGCTCAAGAATCAGGAGCAGTCTGAAGTTTAACGGTCACATACAGTACACGACTCACAAAAAGTTAGGGATATTTGGCTTTCGGGTGAAATTTATGGAAAATGTAAAAAGTTCACACTACAGTGATACACACGTGGACAAAATTGTTGGTACCCCTCTGTTAATGAAAGAAAAACCCACAATGGTCACAGAAATAACTTGACTCTGACAAAAGTGGTAATGAATAAAAATTCTATGAAAATTAACCAATGAAAATCAGACAATGCTTTTGAATTGTGGTTCAACAGAATTATTTTAAAAAACAAACTCATGAAACAGGCCTGGACAAAAATGATGGTACCCTTAACTTAATATTTTGTTGCACAACCTTTTGAGGCAATCACTGCAATCAAACGATTTCTGTAACTGTCAATGAGACTTCTGCACCTCTCAGCAGGTATTTTGGCCCACTCCTCATTAGCAAACTGCTCCAGTTGTCTCAGGTTTGAAGGGTGCCTTCTCCAGATGGCATGTTTCAGCTCCTTCCACAGATGTTCAATAGGATTTAGATCAGGGCTCATAGAAGGCCACTTTAGAATAGTCCAATGTTTGGCTCTTAGCCATTCTTGGGTGTTTTTAGCTGTGTGTTTTGGGTCATTATCCTGTTGCAAGACCCATGACCTGCGACTGAGACCAAGCTGTCTGACACTGGGCAGCACATTTCTCTCTAGAATACCTTGATAGTCTTGAGATTTCATTGTACCCTGCACAGATTCAAGACACCCTGTGCCAGATGCAGCAAAGCAGCCCCAGAACATAACAGAACCTCCTCCATCTTTCACAGTAGGGACAGTGTTCTTTTCTTGGTATGCTTCATTTTTGCGTCTGTGAACATAGAGCTGATGTTCCTTGCCAAAACGTTCCAGTTTTGTCTCGTCTGTCCATAGGACATTCTCCCAGAAGCTTTGTGGCTTGTCAACATGCAGTTTGGCAAATTCCAGTCTGGCTTTTTTATGATTTGTTTTCAACAGTGGTGTCCTCCTTGGTCGTCTCCCATGAAGTCCACTTTGGCTCAAACGACGATGGATGGTGCGATCTGACAATGATGTACCTTGACCTTGGAGTTCACCTTGAATGTGTTTAGAGGTTGTTCTGGGCTCTTTTGTTACCATTCGTATTATCCGTCTCTTCCATTTTTCAACAAGTTTCCTCCTGCGGCCACGTCCAGGGAGGTTGGCTACAGTCCCGTGGATCTTAAATTTCCAAATAATATGTGCAACTGTAGTCACAGGAACATCAAGCTGCTTGGAGATGGTCTTATAGCCTTTACCTTTAACATGCTTGTCTATAATTTTCTTTCTAATCTCCTGAGACAGCTCTCTCCTTTGCCTCCTCTGGTCCATGTTTAGTGTGGTACACAACATCTCACCAAACAGCACAGTGACTACTTGTCACCCTTTAAATCGGCCGACTGACTTATTACAAGTTTGTAGACACCTGTGATGTTAATTAGAGGACACATCTTGGTTGAACATGTCCCTATGGTCAAATTATTTTCAATCTTTTCTAGGGGTACCATCATTTTTGTCCAGGTCTGTTTCATGAGTTTGTTTTTAAAGTAATTCTGGTGAACCACACTTCAAAAGCACTGTCTGATTTTCATTGGTTAATTTTCATATATTTTTTATTTATTACCACTTTTGTCAGATTCAAGTTATTTCTGTGACCATTGTGGGTTTTTCTTTCATTAACAGAGGGGTACCAACAATTCTGTCCACGTGTGTATTATATGAAAGTAGGGCATTTAAGTAGAAGCATGCAATGGTGATTTCCTCATCTCAAACAATTTACTGAAACAAAAGCCAACAACAGTGGTGGGTATACCACAACAAAAATGTCAACGTCTCAATAACTTGTCATGTGCCCTTGAACATCAATTACATCTTGACAACGACGTCTCATGCTGTTCACAAGTCGACTTATTGTCTGTTGAGGCATGGCATTACACTCTTCTTGAAGGGTGGCCCTCAGGTCATTGAGGTTGTGGGGTGCAGGGTTATAAGCCTCTTCACAGCGACTCAGCTGATCTCGTAAGTTTTATATGGGATTCAGGTCTGGAGAAAATGCAGGCCACTCCATTTGAGGTACCCCAGCCTCCAGCAGCTGTTCCCTAATGATGCAACCTCAATGAGCTGGAGTATTGTTGTCCATGAAGATGAAATTAGGGCTGTGTTGTTCATGCAAGGGCACAATGACTGGATTAATGATGTTATTCAGGTATTATTGGCTTGTCACTGTACCATTCACAAGGTGTAGGGCAGTTCTGTATTAACTAGACACATCTGCCCAGATTGTAACAACACCACCACCAAAGGCTCGTCTGGTGACAACAGTGGCTGATGCATAGCACTCCCCTTGATGTCTCCAACATCTTTGGTGGCCATCATTTCTGCTCAGTGTAAATCGACTTTCATCAGAGAACAGCACTGAGGCCCACTGTCCCTTGTCCAGTGTAAATGTTCCCTGGCCCATGCAAGACGATGACGCCTCTGCCTGTTGGTGTGGTCAGGTACCCTTGCAGGTTGTCTAGCAGGCAGTCTATGCTGATGTAAATGGTTTTGAATGGTCTGACGTGACACTTGAGTGCCTCTCACCTCCCTTAAATGTGCCTGGAATTGAGTGGCTACATCATCCGGTTCCACAGGGAACTGTTCACAATGAAACGGTTATCAGGGTGGGATGTGGCCCAAGGGCATCCACTCCCATGCCATTCTGTGACTCTCCCAGTCTCTCTGTATCTCTGTTGCAACCTGCCGATGAGACTCTGTGACACTCTAAGCTCAGTAGCCACTTCCCTCTGAAAATATCCCATTTGAAGCGTCACAATGGTGAGATGCTGTTGATCAATCATTTGGTGTTGCCTTGGTCTCATGATTTCAAAATGTGAACAGCATGATGAAGAGGACTGTTTAAATACCAATTCTAATTGAATCAGAAAATTTATTAATCGATTCATGGATCAAACACTTGTTGTTAATTTTACTGTTAAGCACCTTGTTCAAGAACAGCAAGTTATGCAAAAAGTACTAAAACATTGAACAGTTGGACATGTGCATTCAAAAGGCTAGAGGAGATCAAATTAAGTTCACCTGCAAAGGTTACAGTGCATTTTAGGTGCATCCTGAAATTTCAAGTGAAAGCCAAATATCCCTAATTTTTTGTGAGTAGTGCATTTTGAATTTTCCAGAAATTAACATTATATGTTCATTAATATTAATCACCCTCTCATTTGATTGGGTAAAAGTTTTCTGAGAAGGCCAATGACAAGTAAGCAGGCCATCATGCTGTGTTTGGTTTGCCAACTTAGACAATTGAAGGTGGAACTTGTTGATTTGTGACATCATAAAGCCAAGGAAGAGCAATGCACTAATTTCTCTCAGAGCTTGTAAAGGCACAGCGTATTTCCTTGCAAAGTGACCATTTTAATTTTTTTAATGGTATGCATGTGACCCCTGGTTGTATTTTACTGGATAACTTATGTCATTTTATATGAATGCTCAACTTTGTGACAGTGTGCAGTATGCCATAGAAAAAAAGGAAAATTAAGCATGTTCACCTTCAATGGAAATGGTAACCAACACAAAATTACCGAGGGGATTACCGAAATTGTCTAAACTCAAAATTCCACCTCTGTTGTGCACTGTATCATACCTCCTCATCGCATCTGATAATGGACTGGTTTCTGTACTTGTCCTTTTAGACCTTAGTGCAGCTTTTGATACTATCGATCATAATATTCTACTTGATAGATTAGAACACTATGTTGGACTTAATGGAACTTCGTTGCAGTGGTTTAGATCTTATTTATCTGATAGGTTCCAGTTTGTTCATGTAAATAATGAGTTTTCTTTCAACTCAAAGCTTAGTCATGGAGTTCCACAGGGATCTGTGCTAGGCCCTACTCTTTTTAGTTTATATATGCTTCCGTTAGGCAACATTAGTAGAAAGCACTGTATACATTTTCATTGTCATGCAGATGACACACAATTATACCTGTCAATGAAGCCAGATGATAGTAATCAATTAGCCAAGTTAGAAGCCTGTCTTAAGGAAATCAAAGCTTGGATGACTTGTAATTTCCTGCTATTAAATTCAGATAAGACTGAAGTCATTCTTGTTGGTCCAGAAAACCTTAGAAATACCTTTCCAAATCAAACTTTCAGTTTGGATGCGGTTACTCTTTCTCTTAATAGCTCTGTGAGGAACCTTGGAATTATTTTTGATCAAGATCTGTCCTTCAATTCACATATTAAATTGGTTTCTAAGACTGCCTTCTATCATTTGTGTAATATTGCCAAGATTAGGAGCATCTTGTCTCAGAGTGATACTGAGAAACTGATCCACGCTTTTAGCTCGAGATTAGATTATTGTAATTCTTTATTATCAGGCTGTCCTAAAACATCTTTAAAGTCTTCAGCTGATCCAAAATGCTGCAGCAAGAGTTTTAACAGGTACTAGAAAGAGAGATCATATCTCTCCGGTTCTGGCCTCCCTTCATTGGCTTCCCATAGAGTTTAGAATTAAGTTTAAAATCCTTCTTCTTACTTACAAAGCTCTAAACAATCAGGCTCCCTTTTATTTAAAAGATCTGATACTACCGTATTATCCTAACAGAGCACTATGCTCCCAAAATGCAGGATTACTTGTAATACCTAGAATTTCCAAAAGTACAATGGGAGGCAGAGCCTTCAGTTATCAAGCTCCTCTCCTGTGGAACCAGCTGCCAATCTGGATTCGGGAGTCAGACTCGATCTCTGTTTTTAAGAATAGGGCTAAAACCTACCTTTTTGATATAGCCTACAATTAGGGAGGGATCATGTGTTTCTGAACCCTCCCTTAGTTATGCTGCTAATAGGTTTAGTCAGCCGGGGGACCTCCAATAATGCACTGGGCCCCACTCCTTTCTTCACTCTCAATGAAATATTTTTTTTTGCTGGTCATTAACATCTGTTTGTTCTCTCCCATAGATTGAGTCCCCATCGTGCTGTTTGCTCTCTACATGTCTGTTCTTTTCATCTTCTCTGTCCTCTCACCCCCCAGCCAGTCGCAGCAGATGACTGCCCCTCCCTGAGCCTGGTTCTGCTGGAGGTTTCTTCCTGTTAAAAGGGAGTTTTTCCTCTCCACCGTCGCCAAGTGCTTGCTCACAGGGGATCGCCTGATTGCTGGGGTCTTTCTGCAACTGTGGAGGTTCCCCCTACAGTTGATAGTGCTATGAGATGACTGTTGTTGTGAAATGGCGCTATATAAATAAAGTTGAATTGAATTAAATTGAATTTAAATTTCTCTTGTAAGTGCCAATATCTTTAGTATGCACAGCAAACACCAGTGGACCAAATGGACATTAAACACTACCTAGCAAACCTAGCAGTTACCTAGCAGCTAAATTTAAATGGTGACTGTGCATCCTATTTACATCTCGTGAATTAGAAAATGACAGAAACACACACACACCACTTTATTTTGGTAAAACAGCAGCAACACCAGATCCAAACTGGGGAAGAGCAGAAGGTGCAAACCCAACCAGCCACATCACTAACATGATCAAAGCCAGGATGAAAAAGAAAGAAAAAAGAAGAAGAAGAAAATGCATCAGCTGGTGGTCAAAGTGTAGAACAGCTTCAAGAATGGAGACCCAGGAGGAAAATAGAGCTTTCTTTTTCAAATGGCAACAGCAGGAACAACTGTGCACTTTGTCTCCCACTGCCCGCTGGAAACATCCATGGAGAAAGAGGCTGAATGGTTGAGTGCGAGGCTGAGACAGAGGGCTCCTCTGTGGGCTTGGCGTCTGGTGAGGACCGACCTCTCCGCTCTGGAGGTTCTTTTTGAGCAGGGGAGCATGTTGTCGCCTTCGTTGCTCTTTTCTGGGCAAGCTGAAAGGGGGAGGGAGGGCACGCACCACTGGTCATGTACAGAAACCTGGCGTGGGCGCAGAGTGATGCCATGCACACAAAGGGATGCACGCACAATCACTATCTAAACAGGTCTGCCAACCTCCCAGATAGCCAGCCAGCCTGGCAGCCAGTCATGCAGCTCCAGACATTTGTCATGACAGGCTAATTCACAGTCAAGAGGTGCTTTAGGTCTCTATCTTGTCCAGGCACACACACTCCTGTTAAAGAGTGGCAGAACACACACACACAAACACCAAACCTAGCTGTGTAATCACACGTGTCAGCATTGTTTCAGTGCCTGAGTGATGGTCCAGAATTCAGCCAGTCACTGAACTGTTAAAAATTCAAACCAAACTGATAAACCAGTTGTGTTAGCATGTTTCTCCACCAGGACAATCAATTAGATCAGATAATTTGTAAAACAAAGAGAGATCATATACGTACACTTCGATCACCAAAATGTTTGGCAAAGGCAGCAATTTTGACTGATAAGCTTAAAGTTAAAGTATACTGTATATACTCACTGCCAATGAAAAAACAACACTCTAGGAAAGTTTGATATTTTTACAAATTTTTATGGAAATGGTCAATTAAAGGATGCAAATTATTTTTAGACATCTTCAAAACAAAGAGATAGACAAGTGAAAATTTGTGTGTCAACAATTTTCAAAATTGAACAGAAGCACCCAGACTTTTTGAAATCACAACAAAACGTCTGTCTTAAAAACAAAGTTCAATATGGAATATGGCCTCCATTTGCATTAATGCAGGCAGTAAGATGCGTCTGCCATCTAATGCTGTCCTGGGGGATATTTAGCCACTCCTCCTGCAATGCAACGACCAGTTCCTGTCTGTTCAGTGGTACCAGTACTCTGGCTAAAACATGTCACCCAAGCTGATCCCACAAGTGATCAATGGGGGAAAAATCCAGAGAATAAGAAGGCCAAGGAAGGACATCAAAGTTCAGTTGCTGCAGGTACTCCCTGGTGACTTGGGCAGCATGTGGATGAGCACTGTCATGTGAGAACAGAGTCATGTCGTGGCATCGTGGAGATTTCACAACTTAGTGCTAGGCATTTTTGTTCATCTTTATATAGGGGAGATGACCACTCCTTAAAATCACCCATTTTTGACTTCTGAGCACCCAGAACAAACAACGAGCTCAAAAGGACTACAGAGCCTGAGCTCAAAGGCAGTGAGTTGTGACAGTGAGTACAACTACTGAAAATTAGTTCTAGACATATTTTGAGTCATATAAATACCATTACTCAAGCTCAGATAGGATGGACCCAAAAATATCTACATAAAAAGTGTGTTGCATTTTCATTGGCAGTGAGTATATTTTTGGAGGCAGAATTTGTCATATTCATATATAAACTACAGAACTATAGTCTGAACTTCTTCTGGCTTGTTAACATGATTCACAAAATCAGCAGCATGCTGCATCAATAGGTCATAATAATACATCTAAACATTAATAAAGAATAAAAAGAAGGAACAGTAAGAAAATAACCCAACAGAGAGAGAGAGCATTCAAATTGGATGTAGCCATAAACCAGACCTTGGTTCTACAGTCCCAGACAAGTAACCTGCTAAACTCTTTGAGTTGGTATATGATGACCAATAAGTGTATTTCCATGCTGCTAAAAGTTAAATGTGCAAATTTTGTTGAGATTGTGGTTATTGAAATATATAGAAATGATTGAATTCTTGAGTCCATCTTGATCTGAAATATTTTTTTCTCGCATGTTAAACACAAATCAGTCAAATAATAAAAACTTAAGAGACCATTTTGATGTACTTCTTATACATTCAGAAACTTAAATCATGTAGTGTTTGAAGGTACTCACCGGCCACTTTATTAGGTACACCATGCTAGTAACGGGTTGGACCCCCTTTTGCCTTCAGAACTGCCTCAATTCTTCGTGGCATAGATTCAACAAGGTGCTGGAAGCATTCCTCAGAGAGTTTGGTCCATATTGACATGATGGCATCACACAGTTGGCGCAGATTTGTCGGCTGCACATCCATGATGCGAATCTCCCGTTCCACCACATCCCAAAGATGCTCTATTGGATTGAGATCTGGTGACTGTGGAGGCCATTTGAGTACAGTGAACTCATTGTCATGTTCAAGAAACCAGTCTGAGATGATTCCAGCTTTATGACATGGCACATTATCCTGCTGAAAGTAGCCATCAGAAGTTGGGTACATTGTGGTCATAAAGGGATGGACATGGTCAGCAACAATACTCAGGTAGGCTGTAGCGTTGCAACGATGCTCAATTGGTACCAAGGGGCCCAAAGAGTGCCAAGAAAATATTCCCCACACCATTACACCACCACCACCAGCCTGAACCATTGATACAAGGCAGGATGGATCCATGCTTTCATGTTGTTGACGCCAAATTCTGACCCTACCATCCGAATGTCGCAGCAGAAATCGAGACTCATCAGACCAGGCAACGTTTTTCCAATCTTCTATTGTCCAATTTCAATGAGCTTGTGCAAATTGTAGCCTCGGTTTCCTGTTCTTAGCTGAAAGGAGTGGCACCCGGCGTGGTCTTCTGCTGCTGTAGCCCATCTGCCTCAAAGTTCGACGTACTGTGCGTTCAGAGATGCTCTTCTGCCTACCTTGGTTGTAACGGGTGGTTATTTGAGTCACTGTTGCCTTTCTATCAGCTCGAACCAGTCTGGCCATTCTCCTCTGACCTCTGGCATCAACAAGGCATTTCCGCCCACAGAACTGCCGCTCACTGGATATTTTTTCTTTTTCGGACCATTCTCTGTAAACCCTAGAAGATGGTTGTGCGTGAAAATCCCAGTAGATCAGCAGTTTCTGAAATACTCAGACCAGCCCTTCTGGCACCAACAACCATGCCACGTTCAAAGTCACTCAAATCACCTTTCTTCCCCATACTGATGCTCGGTTTGAACTGCAGGAGATTGTCTTGACCATGTCTACATGCCTAAATGCACTGAGTTGCCGCCATGTGATTGGCTGATTAGAAATTAAGTGTTAACAAGCAGTTGGACAGGTGTACCTAATAAAGTGGCCGGTGAGTGGTATGTTACAATAACATTTCTTAGGATGGCATCAACACTCTGAATATGTGGCTAAGATGACAGCAACATAAGCTATGTCGTGAGAAGTAATGTGGTTTGTGGGAAATGCTGTCTTCCATCTCAAAAACTGCTGTGGTAAAAATTTGTGCCAACAATATAATCAAAAATATTTTGTGTAGCCAATTTCAAATCTATTAATTTCCTTCATATTTGAGTAAAGACAGAGGCAGAGAGTGAGTGGCTGAGATGGAGGGAGGAAGTGGAGGCGGGGAGCTTATCGGCTGGCTCCAGACGGCATGCGCGGATCAATGGGCGTGCGAGGCACACAGCGATCAATGCATTTGATAAAGAATTAAAGAAGAGCCACTGTACACGGCTATCAAAGAACCAGGACATGGCCTAATTATGATTGGACGGGTGCGTGCCCCTGATAGGGGTCTGTGGATGTGTGTGCTCTATGTACATAAATATGAATCTGTGAGATGTGCTGAAGTGTCGACACGCACCTGTGTGCACAGGGAGGTGTGTGTTTGTGGACAGGCAAAGGAGTGCCCTTTAAGTGATTGTGTGCATGATTCTGTGCTTTTGGATGTGAAGTAACATAAAAATGCCTGTTAATATGTGCATATATGTTGTGATTTATAGGCAATAAACAATACAAGTTTGCCCAAGTACACCAGTTTCAGTTTTAATATATATAGTTCTTTTAAATTATTATTTGTGGGCAGCAATGGTTTTCATTTTCATGTTTGTATTTCCTTTATGTGTATGCCTTTAAATGATAATTGGGCCACAATATGTTCAAAATGCATTTTACCATCAGCTATTTATGAATTTGTAGATAGATGTATAAGTCTGAACCTTTTTCATATGTGACAGAAAATATTTTGGTATTTTTCTATGATGAAATTTTCAATGTATGATCATAAACATCTGCCCACTTACTTACTGTATTTTTTTTACACCCCCCCCCCCCCCACAACATCAGTGGCAGGTTATAGAACCTTTCTATCATACAAACACAGCAAAAGAAAATCCAGCTGAAAATGAATTGAACACATTTCTATCTTAACACTGCATTTTTATTCATTTTGTCACTTCATAAAATTGAACCTACTAAAACGGTAATGGCATTATTCTGACAAGTTAAGCTTCTTTGTGTCATAAACACCAACAGAGCTGAGCTCATCTCATCTTTTTTTGGACGTATTAATGTTGAACAACAAGCCACTTTACCTGACATTACTTAAATGAAAAAAGAGAGAAAGCATCAGAATAGCATAAGCTTAATAACAGTTTGCAGCATTACCATTAACAAGACGCTACAGTAGAGCAGACTCAACTACACACCATTTACATCACAGGTTACATTACAATTTGGTGATATGTAGCTAACGCTCTGAGAGACGTGCTTGTTAGATGTGGTAAAAATATTCAAATGCTCCATATGGTTTGTATTTGCCAGATAATATTGTTTGCTTAACTGGATGAGTGCCACAAATGAGAAAGAACAAAGGAGAGAGTGTCTGCGTGAGATCGAGGTGATAATGTTTTGAACAAATAGATGTGTGTGCTCAACTTTTGAAGTTCTGTTTAACTGTGGTTTACAGCTCAGCTAACAGTTCCGCTACTGTGCATGAAAGAGAGCACAAAGGGGGACTGTACTTTAAGACAGGTAGAACAGGTATACACACGCACGTGCACACACAAACATACAATGGCACTTGAAATTTTGACAGATGAGTAAGATGGGAAGGCTGTGCCCTTTAAATGAATATGATAATTGTTGAGGGGGAGAGAGAGAAAGACACATGAATGAGGGAGCAGGAGGCAGAAAGTGACAGAAAATAGGAATATGAGCTGAGCTCGTGCCTGCCCCCATTTATAGTAAATAAAACTTAAGTTTTGTAGCTATGCTCCTTAAACAGGTTGAACAAAGTACAGTGTCAATTAGGTCTGGTACTAAGTAATGACAGATCAGTTTTAAAATCCTTATCATTTAAATTTTTTTTAAAAGTATGTTTCATTGAGTTAATATCAATAATCCCATTTCATTTAACAGGAGCACTCTCAGGTAAGTGCAACATCTCCCGCCTCCGTTTTCTTTGAAGATTCCAATACTTTCTGACAGAAAGCAGTTTTCAACTTTTCAATATAATTACTGTAGCAGAACCAAATTATGATAAGCCCATCATCCACCTGTAGTCAGAGATCATGTTCTCAGAGTGAACCTGTGTACCATGTTTGGTGACCCTAACTTTCTTTGTTGTTGAGCTATACAGTAGTTTATAAGCCATTTTGATGTTGACTTTTGACCTTGCAATCAGAAAACCACAGTAACATTTCAGGGCCACAGGGTGAACCTGTGTACTAAGTTTGGTAACCTTAACGTTACTTGTTGTATAGTAATAAGGCATATGGCATATTAGCCTTGAACTTTGACCTTTTGACCTCAAACCCATAGTCTGAGGTCCGGATCCCAAGGTGAACCTGTGTACCCGGTTTGGTGGCCCTAGCTTTACTCGTTTTATAGTAATAGTGCAAATGGAATGCTAACTTTGACCTTTTGACTCCAAACCCATAGTCAGAGGTCAGGATCCCAAGATGAACCTGTATACCAGGTTTGGTCACCCTAGCTTTACTCATTTTATAGTAACAGTAAATTTAGCATTTACCATAAATGCAATGTTAACTTTGACTTTTGGCCCCTTGACCCCAAACCCATAGTGAGGTCAGAGTGTAAGTCATCCAAGATGTGTATTAGACACAACTAGTGGCAGCCTGCACCCTCATCCACTGTGGCTGGCAAGTCCATTTCCAAAAATAAATTATTTATCTATATCACATTTGGCCATATTTGGAACCGCATTCTTAAATGCAATTATAGAGTCCGCCAGCAGATGGAGCTCTAATCGAAACCTAGGTGCCACTCTGTGCGAGTGGTCAAGCGAGAGAGCACGAGTGAGGGAGCCACAGAGATATGCAGTAGAGGGAGCAGTGTGCACCGGAGTTTGTGTTTGTAAGGTATGTGTTGCATGCTAAGACCACATTAATAGGCTGTAAACAGTAGTAAATGTACAAAGTAGGCTGGTTTTAAACAAGAATAAAAGCTACAGCTCCTCAGCATTTAGGCTGCGTGTCCACCAAACACATTTTTTGTCACCCAACCACCCTGAGCTTTTTTTTTTTTCAGCGTTTGTATGTTGCGCTCTGAGGGAAAAAAAAGTCTGTGCCCTGTATCCCTGCAACAGCTTGTCACTCTCAGCTCATCACTCCCGCCTTTCCTATTGTCAGACTTTCTACAGATTTTTTAATAGCAGTCTCTAAATAACAATGGACAGGAAACGTTTTCTAGCAACTCTGGATGTAAAATATGATGACACGGAAAGCAGGAGTCTTGGTACGGACTAGTAATGGTGTCCTATGTCCCGCCCACGCAGCAATTCTGATTGGCTGCTTAAGGTCTGACACTGACGAGCACAGCTGCAGTCTCTGAAAAGTTGAACATTTTTCAACTCTGAGCGCTCTGAGCGCCGCGACAAAAAACGGCCACCGCCGAGAGCGTTTCACCGCTGTGGGCGTTCAGCACTGTAAACGCTGGACTACATAGAGAATGAATGGAAAATAGCTGAAAAAAACGCATTTGGTGGACACGCAGCCTTATTATTGTTTGACAGGTGAAGCCTCATGGAGCTCAGAGGCTTTCCTTCTAATTTTGCAAAAAAAGATTCAAAGCTTTGAGGTTTCATTCTAAAGAGCACGACTAAAGCAGTGACACTGTTTCAATCCTATGTCAGCAATAAAAGTTCAGAGAAACTTTTCCCCATTTTGGGGAACCAGACGATTACCAAGTCCACCTACACACAGCTACTGCTCTTCCCCTCCACACCCACAATGAATCCAAGAGCAAGCTAAGCCTTGTCCTATTTCCTTTTTTTCTTGGCTTTTTTGTTAATTATAATTAACAAAAAATTCTGGGTGATAATTATCACCCAGAATTTCTCTTTACTCCTCATTTTGATGGACAGTGTTTTAAAAATTAGGTCATGATATAACTTTATGCATCCATCTTCTATTGCATAATCCTTATTGGGTTGCCGGGGGGGGGGGGGGCGCTGGAGCTTATTCCAGCATCTTTGGGCAAGAGGCAGGGTACACGCTGAGGGCAGATATAATTTTATCAGTAATTTTAATTGTAATATGATAAAACACTGAGTAGCTTTTATTTTCAGTTTTAATTGGTTAACTTTTGACTTTGCAGGAAATAATACCCCCCCCCACCCCACCCGAAGATTTACAAGTAAATCTGGCCTTCGGGAAGTGAGGAAAAAAGTTTGTGGCCCTCAATACCACCTAAGTTGCCCATCCCTGGCGTACATCATTTCTTTCAGTAGTTATTGCGTTTAAAAGATTTAGGGAAAAGCTGACCTCTGACCTCAATGTCATCTGATGAGAGTGAAATTGCAATACGTGCATCATCAGAGTATATCAAACCATGGTACCAAGTTTCAAAACAATCGGAACAAAACTGTAGCAGGAGTTGATTTCACAAGGCAGTTACTGTTTAAGTGAGGTGAAACAGGAGGTCATAGGTCAGCGGCTACAATTCCTGCAAAAATCATCCGATGATAACCAAATCGCAATTTGCACATAAACTGTTTTTGGTCATAGCACTGGTGCTACAGAGATTCATAGACATGAAGCACAAGACAAAAACTTGTAGCACGATAAAAACATCTGTCATTTCTCTAAAACTGACTGCAAGGATAAGGACCTGCACTTTTCTAGTCTCAAAGACCACTCAACGCACTTCCCTAGTACTAACCCTCTATTCTAAGAGCCTAAAAATGCATGTCTTTGGATTGTGGGAGGAAACCAGAACATCTGAAGTAAACCCAGACAGCACAGAGAGAAGATGCAAATTCCACACAGAAAGGTTCCCACCCTTGCCAGCCTGGGGATTCAAACCTGTAACCTTCTAGCCATTAGGCTAGAACCCCTGTACCACTGTGCCAATAGTGCAGTTTAATCATTTAAAATACAGTATTTTCACTTTATGATGAAAAACAACTTGTCATTTTAAATTGACATACATTTCCCTATTAGTCATCAATCCTAACCCCCTAAACACACTCACCACACCATACAAACTCACGGGCCAGTTTTGGCCGGTGGACCATATGTTTGACACCCCTAGACTGGACCGTAAAAAACAGCGTCCATCACCCCATGGAGCTTCCTTTTTTCCCGTCGCACTCCTCCTCCAGAAACACGCGCAAAATGAACCATCTGTGGGCCGAGGAGAAGCCGAAAGAAACAGAAAAAATGTTTCTTTTATAAGAGCATTTTTTCCAGTATATTAACAGAGCCTGGAGCAGTGGAGAAGACAGCAGTCTGTCTTGTCGGCAAGGACATGCTTTTCTCGGCAGTTCACCTTGCATCTGCTCTTTTTTCCCGTGACAGTCAACTCTGAAATATCCCGCTTTGTGTGGCGCTAAATGCAACACTAAAAAGTGCAGCCTGTGCACATAAACACACGGTGCCTGTTCTTGTAAATATGAAAGCTGTTCAGCGTCGATATGAAAAAGAATGTCGGGTGTGTTTTCCAGTCCTCTCTGTTGCAACAGAGGACAAATAACAGCAACCATTGAACTCTGTAAATATCAATGTATTCCACCACTGATCTGAGGCATGGAGCAAAGAAATTAAAAGACTTATAAAAATGCTGGTGACTCTCAATAGTTTCTCATCAAGTCAGTTCATTCATTCTTCACACAGACCAATTTTCATGTTGCATGTGGGTGTTTTTTTTTTGGGGGGGGGGGGTCCAGTGCACTATATCAGGGGTATCCGACTTTCAAGCACTCTCTCTTTTTCTGTAATTTGCAGATGTCGGTTTCGTTTTTATAATATACAAGGGAACATAAAAGAGTTTCAGACTTGCATTGCAATTTTAAAAAAAAATCATTGATTTTGCCGTTAGAATCGAAACTATTGGTCGTGTCCCCTCATTTTTCCCAGTTTTTGTGTGACATGAAAATCGCATCAATTTCAAAGTACTGTAACGTGATCTCTGAGTAACTCTTTCTACTCAAAATGCAAGAGATAACAGAGTTGTAATGCAAATTCAAAATAAAACATTCCCCAATGTGATCGGATCTATGGTTTTTGTAGGGCGACCCCTGCAAATTTACTCGTACGACGTAAATTTCCGTGTCCCCAAATTTACGCAGCAACATGCAAGTTATTTGGTAAAGTAACCAGAAAACAGGAAGTGCTGATGCTTTTCACTTTGCACCATTCAAATCCCAAACCATACATGTAAAAAGGAGATCAGTCTTTGTGAAGCTCAGATGTAGAATATTTCAATAAAATCTCAAACATTTATGACACATCGAATATGGTGTCCTTTAAAAAATGTATGTCTTCGGTCTTGGTCGGCCACGCGCAGCCCTGTCTGGCGAGGTGAGCGCCCTGGGAAAGCACTTTTATTTTCTCTACCCCGGATGTGCTCAACCCATGTGGAGAGGATTAACCATGGTCACTTTATATTGAAGTTATCGAAGGTCCAAACTTCCGTGTCCCGCATTTACGCCTTTTGTGATTTTACGTCTTATCCAACAAACAGGGAGAATTTGAAGGTATGTATACACGTTATCACATCTTAATATGTCATGAAAATGTAGCTGTTGATGCGTGAAAAATACTGGAAGTGTTGAAATTGTTTCGTGTAAAACGTGTGCCATTGCAAAGTGCATTGGCACACGGGGAAACAAAAGCCCGAGTGTCCCGTTTACAAGTAGTTGAAGTGAGCGCTCATCCTCAAGAGTTCCTGAACGCGAATGCCGTTACGAAAATAGTTAATAGTTTCATAAACCTGACACAATTGGATAGTAATTAGTCAATTTCATGTGCAGATTTGATCAATTTTAAATTTTGCCACCAATGTCACACATTGGACCCCTAATAAATAAAAACACCAATGTGCGACATGTATGGTGCACTGTACAGCCCTGGCATACAGTGGTGTGAAAAAGTGTTTGCCCCGTTCCTGATTTCTCATTTTTTTGTATGTTTGTCACACTTAAATGTTTCAGATCATTAAACAAATTTAAATATTAGACAAAGATAACACAAGTAAACACAAAATGCAGTTTTTAAATGAAGGAGTTTATTATTAAGGGTAAAAAAAAATCAAAACCTACATGGCCCTGTGGAAAAAAGTGATTGCCTGCCCCCCGTTAACCCATAAGAACCCATAGTGACATAATTTTCCGAACTGTTGCTTATCACATCTCTGGAAAGCTGAGTTCAGTTTCTCTAGCCACACCCCAGCCCTGATTACTGCCACACCTGTTCTCAACCAAGAAATCACTTAAATAGGACCTGCCTGACAAAGTGAAGTAGACCAAAAGATCCTCAAAAGCTAGACATCATGCTGTGATCCAAAGAAATTCAGGAACAAATGAGAAACAAAGTAACTGAGATCTATCAGTCTGGAAAAGGTTATAAAGCCTTTTCTACAGCTTTGGGACTCCAGCGAACTCCAGTGTGAGCCATTATCCACAAATGGCGAAAACATGGAACAGTGGTAAACCTTCCCCAGGAGTGACCAGCTGACCAAAATTACCAAGAGTGCAGCGACGACTCATCCAAGACGTCACAAAAGACCCCACAACAACAACCAAAGAACTGCAGGCCTCACTTGCCTCAGTTAAGGTCAGTGTTCATGACTTCACCATAAGAAAGAGACTGGGAAAAAACGGCCTGCATGGCAGAGTTCCAAGACGAAAAACACTGCTGAGCAAAAACAACATAAAGGCTCATCTCAGTTTTGCCAGAAAACATCTTGATGATGCCCAAGACTTTTGGGAAAATACTCTGTGGCCTTACGAGACAAAAGTTGAACTTTTTGGAAGGTGTGTGCCCCATTACATCCAGTGTAAAAGTAACACAGCATTTCAGAAAAGGAACATCATACCAACAGTAAAATATGGTGGTGGTGGACTTCCGGTTATGGCTGCCACGTAGGACGGACGTGTCTCGCTCTGCTCTGCTCCTGGAGAAAAAAAATCGGCAAATAACTCTCTCATTTGGGACAGAACGTATCCCAGCATTTGGGCGAGGATATGTCGGCGAAGCCTAAGGCTGGAAAACCAGGAAAAGGAAAAAGCGAGCCGCCGAAACAGTCCAAATTAACGGACTTTCAGGTCTGTGACGCAGCAAACAAAACTCCATATATGGCGGAGGAGGCTGGCAACGGTGCGATATCTGCGGGGAATGGCGCAGATGCGCTGATGGCTGCCATGAGTTCAATGAGAGCGGACTTTTCCTCTAGATTTGATGGGATTATGACAGCGTTGGAAGGAATAAGAAAGGAATTGGGTGACTGTGTAGAACGAACGGCGCAGATGGAGCTCCGTCTCGCTAGTGCTGAAGATGACGTCACCCGTCTTCAATTAAAGGTGCGCACTTTGGAAAAAAAAAATAAATCTCTGGAAGATAATATTTTGGATTTGGAATCTCGGTCGAGACAGAATAATTTGAGGCTGGTGGGTCTTCCAGAGGAATCAGAAGGTCGGGACGTATGTTCCTTTCTGGAAAAGTGGATTCCGGAGGTGCTGGGCAGCGAGGAGTTGCAATCAGCAGTGGTTCTGGAAAAAGCACATCGTATTGGCCCACGGAGAGATAAGGGACTGCCGAGGACCTTAATTATGAAGTTTCTTAGCAACAGAGACAGGATGAAGATCTTCAACGCTGCACGTGCTAAAGGAGAGATTAAACACCAGGACCAGCAGGTGCGGTTCTACCCAGATTTGGCCACAGGAATCCAGCAATTGAGGAAGCAGTTTGATCCCGTACGTAAGGAGCTGCGCAACCTTGGGATTCGTCATGGTGTAATCTATCCTGCGAGACTGCTGACCACGTATGAGGGCAGAACCCACATCTTCAAGACCCCAGAGGAGGCGCAGGAGTTCATCAAGAAGATCAAAGAAGAAGAGACTGGTGGGAGCTAAGCATGAACAAAATATAAGGTAGAATAATTAAGCATTTGCACAGGCATCTGACTGACTTGAAGTAAATAGTAAGTTTACAAAATATAGATTGTATTATATATTAAAAAAACAAAAAAACAAAACAAACAAAAAAAAAAAAACTATGATGTACAAAGTTGTTAAAAATTTTGGAGTTAAGTTGGAAAACTACAGAGGAGAGTTAATGTTACGTCATTAAAAGCAGTAGAGTTAGGGTGATTGGGAGGATGAAGAAGGAGTGGCTTAGGCTGTTCCCCGTGGGTGTGGAACGGTCGATGGCTATATCGGGAGACAGAATTTTTCTTTTGATTTTGGGGGGTTTGCCACAAGTGTGGGAAGGGGAAATTTGTTTGTGTGTAGTTTGTAGGATGAATGTTCAACCACTCATGTTTTTGCTTCTCTGTATGAGCATGTTTACACTGCAAGGTAATCCCAAACTCTCTATTGATCATGGACCAAAGTGTTAATCTTAATTTAACTTCATGGAATTGCAGAGGTCTACAAAATTTAAAAAAACTTAAACAAGTTATGAATAAAATAAAGGACATGGGTTCAAGAATTGTGTTTTTACAAGAAACTCATCTGATAGAGGAGGATGTTAAAAGAATTAGGAGTAGATGGCAGGGAAGTGTATTCACCTCTTCATTTTCATCCCCAGCCAGGGGAGTTATGACTCTCATACATAAATCAGTTCCTTTTCAAGTGAAAAATGTAATTGGAGACAAATTTGGAAGATATGTAATCATTCAAGGTTCTTTGCTATTAGAAAATATAAATCTTGTGAACTTATATGGTCCCAATATAGATGATCAGAAGTTCTTTGCTAATTTATTTCTCATCTTATCATCACTTACAGGGCAACATATAATAGCAGGGGATTTTAATTGTACATTGAATCCAGGTGTGGATAGATCAACAGGACTGGATTGTACGCACATTGGATGTAGGATGACTATTAATCATTTTATGAAAGAATTGAGATTGTTAGATATATGGAGAGAAATGAAACCACAAGTTAAAGCCTATTCTTGTTATTCCAGTACCTACAAGACATTCTCACGTATTGATTATTTTTTGATTTCCACAGAATTAAGGTCCAAGATTCAAAACTGCTTTTATGATAACATCGTGATCTCTGATCATGCACCCTGTTGTCTAATATATGTAGATAAAAAATTGACAAAGGAATCAGGTAGATGGCAATTTCAGCATAAATGGCTTCAGGATGAGGAATTTGTCAAGTATATAGAAAAACAGATAGACGAGTTCTTTGACATCAATACTACACAAACATCAGCATGTGTAAAGTGGGAGGCTTTCAAAGCTTTTATTAGGGGACATATTATTAGTTATACAGGATCAAAATCTAAGAAGACTCGAGAGGAGAGAGCTAAATTGGAACATAAAATAAAAAGTCTTCAGGAAAAAGTGTATGCAGGAAGTGACCCAAGGTTGGAGAATGAATTACTGATTTTGAGAGCTGAATACGACAAAAAATCAGCGAATAGAGCTGCCTCGAGTCTTCTAAGATTGAAACAATCTTTTTATGAACAAGGTGAAAAATCAGGAAAATTATTAGCATGGCAGATTAAACAATTGGAAATTAAAACACCAATTACCAGTATTATAAGTAACGGACAGGTAGTTATAGATCCTTTAGAAATTAATAGAGCCTTTAGAGATTACTATGAAAAATTATATGATACCAAAAATGAACCTGATTTAACAAAACTAAATGGGTTTTTGAACGAACTATCTATACCGTGTATACCAAATGAAAACAGGGAGATATTGGAGTCTAAAATTAGTCAAGAAGAAGTTGGGCTAGCCATTGATAATATGAAATCAGGAAAAAGTGCAGGACCAGATGGTCTTCCAGTTGACCTTTATAAAAAATTTAAGAATAAATTAATAAAACCTTTTTTGGAAATGGTTTTAGAAGCATTTCAAAATAATAATTTACCATCATACATAAATAATGCCTTAATTATACTGCTGCCAAAACCAGGTAAGCCCTCTAATAAATGTGAAAATATGAGACCAATAAGCCTATTAAACGCCGACCTTAAGATAATCTGTAAAATTTTAGCAAGACGAATACAAGAAATTTTACCAAATATTATTAATCGAGATCAGAATGGCTTTATAAAGGGTAGACAAGGCTTCCATAATGTAAGAAGACTATTTAATATTATTTATTTTAATAAAGAAGCACCAGATATAGCTCTCCTATCATTGGACGCCGAAAAGGCCTTTGATAGAGTTGAATGGCCCTTTCTTTTTGAAGTCCTACAACGGTTTGGACTTGGAAATAATTTCATAAAATGGGTTCAAATAATATACAATAATGCTACAGCAGAAATCCTAACAAATAACAATATTTCAAAACCAATAAAAATCAATAGAGGATGTCGACAAGGCTGTCCACTTTCACCTTTACTGTTTACTATGGCAATTGAACCTTTAGCGATAGCGATACGTTTACATTCACAAATATATGGAATTAAAGTTGGACCAACAGAACATAAAATCTCCCTGTACGCCGATGACATAATTTTGTTTATGTCGAATCTAAAAAAATCAATTCCAACCTTGTTGAATTTAATAAAGAATTTTGGGGAAATATCAGGATATAAAATAAATAAAACTAAATCTTCAATATTAATGCTAAATGAGACCCAGAGAAATTACCCAGCCCCTGAGGTAAATCAATTCAATGTTGTAAATCAGTTTAAATATTTAGGAATCCAAATTATGCCTAAGCTAGAATCAGTCGCCAGTGTCAACTATGAAGCCTTAATGTCAGATATCAATGAGTTAACTCAGAGATGCATGTCACTACCAATGTCGATGATCGGGAGAATCAATATACTTAAAAGTAATATTTTACCTAAAATACTTTATTTATTTCAATACATTCCCTTATCACCACCTTTAGATCTATTCTCAAGAATAAAAAAAAAGTTAGTGGAATTTATATGGAACAACAGGAGGGCTAGATTACGTTTGTCTTTATTATATTTACCATTTGATCGTGGAGGTCTGAAATGTCCAAATTTTATGTTGTATTATTGGTCGGCACAACTGAGGTCTATGACATATTATTTTTCATCAAATGATCTCCCTCACTGGACTGAAATGGAATCATACAATTTACCTTTACCTCTTCCCATATTCATATACTCAGATTCGGCAAAAAAATTACAAAAACAAGTTAAAAATCCATTTGTAAAGCATATGATCAAAATATGGTGTGAAGCTAAAAACTATTTAAAAGAACCACAGTTATTGTCACAATTTAGTCCAATATGGGGTCATCAATATTTTAAACCAGGGAGAGCGGACGCTGTATTTAAAGTATGGAATTTAAAAGGGATACAAAAGATTCAGGATTTATATTTGCCATGTGCAGACAACATAATGTCTTTTGAAGAGCTGAGGATCAAATTTAATCTCAATAGAACACATTTTTTTTAAATATCTTCAACTTAGAAACTTTATTCGATCAAATCAAAATAAAGCTCTCACTCGACCTATTTATTCATCCTTGGAAAAAATGATGATGAAAGATAGTAAAAGAAAGGGTATTATTTCAGAGTTTTATAACTCATTGACACAATCCTCAAGTGAAAATTCACTGAAAAGATTAAACTACTGGAAAGAAGATCTGCAAATTGAAATTTCAGAGGAACAATGGGAATTGGCTTGTACAGAAGCTCAAACCAAATCAATAAATGTACGCCTTAAATTGATACATTTCAAATGGTTAATGCGGATGTATGTTACACCGGAGGAGTTAAATAGATATAACAAAAATATACCAGATACATGCACAAAATGCATGGAAAGTAAAGGAACCCTATTTCATTGTTTATGGGAATGTAGATTAATAAGAATGTTTTGGGAAGAGGTGAGGGTAACAATTGAAAAAATAATCTCAAAACAAATCATATTGAATCCTAAACTGTTTTTGTTGGGTCTGTACCCAGAAAAGCATAATTTTAATAAAAGTGAAAGAACATTCATAGACCTCAGTTTGCTTAATGCCAAAAAATGTATTGCACTATTATGGAAAAAGACTCATAGACCAGATGTGACTCAGTGGTTAAGACAGATGTTAACAAACCTTCCATTAGAAAGAATAACATATATACTGAAATCAAAGGAAATTGTGTTTGAGAATATATGGAGACCTTTTATTGATTATGTAAAAAATTTAAACATAACTCTTGAAGAAGAAGGTGAATGATGTGTGTGGACCTTGTAAATTCCAAACTGGTGAACATAATATGTATACTTATGTATTGGATTGTCTAGACTAAACAGAGGAGCATTGTTGAAGACTTGATTTTGTTGGTGGTTGTTGGTGTTTTTAGTGCATTTTTTTTTTTTTGTAGTACTTTAGTGTTAGTGTTTGATTGTTTGTATCATGTTTGTTAAAAAAAAAAGGGTTCAATAAAGATATTGTGGAAAAAATAAATAAATAAACACCTTCATTTAAAATCTGGATTTTGTGTTTACTTGTGTAAATACTTGTGTTATTTTTTGTCTAATATTTAAATTTGTTTTATGATCTGAAACATTTAAGTATGACAAACATACAAAAAAATGAGAAATCAGGAAGGGGGCAAACGCTTTTCACACCACTGTAAACTGAACTTACGCTCATCACTAAAGTGCACTCTGGACCAGTTCTCTGTCCACACAATATGCTCCTCCGCAAAGGCAAGTCTAGACTTTTTATTATTCTTTCTGCTGATGAGAGGTTTGGTCACTACAGAGTGAGCTTTGAGTCCAAATTGTCTTAAACATTTGACATTTTTACTTAATAATACCCAAATAACCAATTAACAAATGGGAAAAATGGGCAGAAGTTCATGTATTCACGGGAGGTGTGTGCAAGTACTGTAAGTACAAATTACAGCTTTCTTCTGTGATGGCTTGATCAGCTCTTGTGACACAACTAAGAGAGCTGTCTCTCTCTCTAGCTCGTTAACACACATACATGCACGTGCGCACGCACATACACAAATTCAGAAACCGCCTTTGATCTCCACTCCAGCCAATTCGGCCATGACACATACCCACACTCAATACCCACACTCACAGAGTCCAAAGAAACTCCCCAGCAAACTATTTAGTTTCATTAGGGGCAGATTCTTCACAAAGAAAAGAGGGAGCAATCAAGAGAAAAAAGTGAGGCGATTGAAGGATGACAAGAAAGGAAAAAATGGGGGGAAAAGATGGCAGGAACATGAAAATGAGATGGGGAGCAAGTCTTTTACTGTTGGGAGAAAGTGGAAAGGGAGAGTAAATGTAGGAGGAAAAGGGGAGTAAACACTAAAGTGTGGACATTAAAGAAAGTTCACAAGGTTAAATTTACATTTGCATATTTGCAAAAAATTGTTTTTTTTTTTCTATGTATGCTGCTCTTTACTGATTTGAAATGGTCAAATCCATCTGGAGAAAATCGGAATGAGAACATTTATACACTCAGTTGAAAAATTATCAAATTAAAGAACCACAGTGAGCAAGCTCGCATACCCAATGCATACCCACATCAGAATTCTCACTGATTGAGAATTCTGCATGTCCTCATCTGATAGAGTGAATATAAAGCTGGCATGAAGCCAAATGAATTAGTGTCTTTTTCAGTAGAAAAAAGTTCATATTCATGACCTTGCCATATTTTCTTATATAATTGCAATTTTTATTTCTTTTTTTTCCCCCAGATGAAGTCACAGAATCAAGAAGGAGTCTTTAGGAGTGGTCATTTTATAATGCAATAACGGTAGTCTCTGTCAGGTTTAAAGGGCCATCGACACCAAGCATAATAACGATAGCTATAAAATTACAGTTTTAACCCTCTAATTGACCTAGGGGCCGTGTGGCACCTGGGGAAACGCAAGGCCCCTAGTGGTCAAGAGTGGTAAAAGATTTTTGTCAATAAAATAGTTCAGATTTCCAAGGCTATAACTTGAAAGTTACAAGAGATAATGGCTTACTGTCAATCAGAAAGATGATATGATCCAAAGTTTCAGATAGGAATACATTTACGCATCTAATTTGCATAATGGCGCGGCAGCTATATAAATTACATAACTCAGTCAAAAGTGGACTTTGGGACACATTTACACAAAGGATGGTCCGGTTTTTTTGACGCCGATTTGTCTACAGGGGTATTATGAACCAGAAAATCAATAAAATGTCAAAAAAAGATCAATACAGATTAGTACAAATTTTCAGTATAGCCGGGGGACATCAATAAGTTGACACGTGCAGTTGCTGCTCTGTGCCACTGGGGGCGTGTGACCCATCCATAAAATGTGGACAGTTAAAGGGTTAAGAATCATTCCAAGTAAGCGTCTGTGGTGTTCAGACGTGGTGGCTCACCATAGGTGACGTCATCACGTGGCGAACTGGCCGTGGTGTGATACGGCACCAACCTTCTTTATATAGTTCAGTTGAGTATATAATAAAAGAGAGTGCAGTTGTCATAGCCAGGAGCGGCACTGGGGTTAAGCTCCCAGTGCTCATAAAATGCTCCTTATGGCGTGCGTCTCGAAAAGCCTCTGACAACTAAGTCCAACTCCTAGCCTGCCCGTGTCGTTTAGTCTCTAAGCCTGGCGGAACTGCTTTTACTAATAGGAGAAGGGGCGAGGGCGGATCTCTGGCGCCTTAAAACCAGATGCTTCGGGTAGATGGTGGCTCGTCAACCTGGGAAGGTAGCCCATCTAGGGGAAGGTAAACCCTGATTTCAAACCTCCGCTGCCTTGCGGCACACCCGGTCACGGGAAAGGCTTCGGGAGTCAACCCTGAGGAAAAATCCGGAGTCGGAGCCCCTAAGGCAGTTCTCTGTTGTGCTCAACATCGTTCTGGCAGCTCCTGCGACGGCGCTGGTGCCAAACTATAGCAGCCCTGCTGTTCCTTTGGATTCATCAGTGACGTGGAGAGGGGGGACATGCTGCATGGGTAACATCTTGTCCTCCATATCTTCCTGCCCAGGCTTGAGTCCTACCAACGCCCAACGCTGGAAGGTAGAACACCGGTGCGCATCGGCCTGTTCAGCCACAGGCGGTGCTGTTCCAGCAGAGTAGACGTTCAGGATTCTCTTCCATGGTCATCATAGACCGACGGAGGCCGACGAGTTCATGCCCACTGTCCGCGCCTCATTCTCAGACATAACAAATAGCAATGAGGATAAACTCGAATAACTCTGTCATGGAAGCATGCACAGATCCCCCGCAACTATTCCTCGCTCGATCAGGTGAGCCGCTGATTCCCTGGCCTTGCCGGTATAAGAGGTTTCTAAATTATATCGTTGCTACCGTCTTGAACGATACTAATGATGAGAGGCTAAGGGAGATGCTAACCTGCTATCTTGGTGCTGAAGGACAACGTGTGCTTGACTCTCTGGGCCCTAGGGACACATACAAATACTATGTGGCCGCGATGGACATGTTTTACGCTGCCTATAACAACCTAACAGCACGGAGAACGACCTTCTTCCGGCACTGCCAGAGTGAGGGTGAGTCAGTCCGGCATTATGTAACAGACCTCTGGGAGCTAGCAAGTACCTGTGATTTTGGAGACAAGATGGAAGAGATAAGCTAGCGGAGAGTACTAACAATAGGAGGCTGCGGTCTAGGCTGTTTTCAACAGCAGGCAAGCTAACACTGTGCAAGACTGTGAAATGGGCTTCCCAGATGGAGGCAGAGGACGAGTCATTATCACAGCTAGTGCTGCCTAGCCAACAAGTGCCTTGTCCGACCCCGCAAACACGTCGCCACATCACCGTCGAGCACCCCAGCCCCACACCTCACTGCTGCAACCGAAAGAAAAAGGGTACGAAAAGGGACAGCGAAGGTGAGCGCCCACACTGCAGTAGCTGTGGTTCATCTAAACGTCCGACTCAGTCACTCGCCTACCGAGCCAGAGGGGTGAAATGCTACCACTGCAGGAAACTAAACCATTTTGCCAGGGTATGTCTGTCAACATGCATGGACTCAACGGCCCGCTCACCAAGCTCAGCCACCATTCACTCAATTGGCACCAAATACTTGTTGTTCAGGCAGTGCATGGTGGAACTGGATGGCATTGACATGCTGCTGCTGCTGGACACGGGAGCCTCAAGGTCATTCTGAGCATGTCTACGGTCAGAAAGCTGTTCCCTCGGAAAACCATTGCAGCTGATGTGGAGGACTTAATCAGTTATGGTCACACCAGAATCGGTATGGTAGGGCCGGTCAGTTTTTCTGTGTGGTACGGCCTCAAGGCTGTTCCACCGTTCACCTTCCAAGTGATGTGCCAGAGGACCGACCTGATGGGCATCGACCTGATCAGCAAGCTGGGTTTCTTCATCACTGGCCCAATGGACGCCACTGTTCTGGTGGTCACATCATCTTGGCAACACCACTGGCCAATGCTTTTCACAGGGCTGGGCTGCCTCACCTCTTTCAACCACCGACTGCTCATTGACATGACGGTGCCCCCGAAAGTTCAGCCTCTGTGCTGGCTACCCCTTGCACTACGGAACAACGTCACGACAGAGTTTGCAGATGCTGTTGGACGCTGGCATCATCAAGCGGATCAACACATCTCCCTGGATCTCAAAGCTGGTGGTAGCGAAAAAGAAGACGGGCGGCCTATGACTGTGTATTGACCTCAGGATGATAAACAAAGCAGTGATACCTAACAAATATCTCCTGCCCATGACAGAGGAGCTGACGGCAGCGTTCCACAGCTTGAAGTTTTTTCCAAACTAGACCTCTGCTAAGGCTACCTACAGGTTCTCCTTCACCCCGACAGCCACAATCTGACAGCCTTCATCACCCACATGAGAGTATTTAGGTACACCTGCATGCCCTTTCTGCCTTAGCTCCATGACCAAACTGTTTTCAAAAGATCATGGCTACCATCTTCGCCAGTCTCCCAGGGGTGGTGGTGTACTTGGACGACACTATGGTGCACAGCACAACAGCAGCTTCCCACGACGCCCGCCTTGATAAAGTCATGGAGGTACAAGCAAAAGACGGCCTCACACTCAACAGGGAAAGGTGCATCTTTGGAGCAACAACTCTTGAGTTTGTGGGTTTCCGCCTGTCTGCCGAGGGTCTGAGTCCCCTGCACTCGAACGTCGAGGCAATACTGTAGCTGCCTGAACCATTATGCCCCGCGCAGCTTTTGTCCTTCTTAGGCATGGTGAATTTTTATGGGCGTTTTATCCCTCGGTACTCAGAGACGATAGATCCACTACGCACCTTCCTGAAGCACGATGCAACCTGGATATGGAACCCAGCGTGCTCTGCCGCCGTCAGTGAATTAAAGACGCGGCTCACCTCCCCACCAGTACTCGCCCACTTCGACTCACAAAACCCCATGTTCGTGACGTGCGACGCTTCCAACACAGCAGTGGGAGCCGTTCTATCACAACTGCAAGAAGGAACCGAAGCTCAGTGGTGTTTGCCTTGAGGTCACTCACCTCGGCTGAGTAGAAGTACTCAGTGGGAGAGAGGCACATGTACCTATATGGACGATACTTCACGCTGCAAACAAACCACAGAGCCCTCACAGCACTGCTAGAAACATCAAGGTCGGGACAAAGGACCTTGCGCGGGACCCTGCAGATCTACAGGTGGACAGAAAGACAACAGGCGTACAACTTTAACACCCAGTTCACACCGGGCAGAGAAAATGTGGTGGCGGACCACCTCACATTACGACAGGCAGCTCCCTGGCATTACTGATGCTGGGACGCGAGATGAACCTTTTCCTGGACCGACTATGCCCCCCAGCAGCTGCTACACCAACGGAAATGCCCTCACCTAGAGGGAGGGTGGTTGAACAACAACAACGGATGAAGTAAAGATTTGACGAGAAGCGCAGGGTGAGGGAATCCAGACTCAAAGTGCTGGACTGGGTTCGGATCCGATATCCCAACCGCACCCACAAGCTGTAGTCGTTTTGGACAACACCGATGCAGATCACAGCGCAGTTGGGTCCAGCCACATTTCATCTCACCAATGGGTCACGGTGGTACGCCAGCCACCTCAGAAAAGTGACACCGACTTCGGTCCCAGACCAGGAGACAGCCACATACATGGTGAGACCAGGCCTGGACTTCGACGACACAAGACCCACAGACCCCGATGAATGTCCGCTGGAGCCGGCAACGGTAGCACAACCTGAGCCCTGCTCGGCCCGGGTCCGACAGAGACCCCACTACCTTAGGGACTTTGTGACTAAATAATGGACTCTTGAGTGTAGCTAGGACGTGACCAAAAACAGTGGCTGAATAACCCACTCAGTCACGTAGGCATACTGGTAGTCCACCTGGGTGCCCAGGTAGCTGTACATCATTCTTTGTTTTTTTTTGGGGGGGGGGGGGGTTAAATGTGGTGTTTGGACATGGTGGCTTGCCGTAGGTGATATCATCACGTGGCGAACTGGTCATGACATGATATGGCACCACCCTTCTGTATATAGTTCAGTTGTGTATTGAATAAAGGAGAGTGCAGTTCAAGCCCGCTGTCCGCGCCTCATTCTCAGACATAACAGTGTTCACACTGATTAACAATATCGCTCTAACAGCAGAGCCAAACATGAGCTGTACACTCCACACTGACTTCACACTGCCTTATATATATTTGTCCTGCTGCAGAATGAGACCATTTAGGTCACTGCTGCAAACAGTAATCTTAAAGCAGGGCTATTCAATTACAAAATCAGCTGGGCCACAATTTGAAATCAAGACATATAACTGGGCCGCACATGTTCAGCAATCTGTTGAATGACAAATTTCAAACCAACACAGATCAACATGACGAAAAATATGCACTTTTTATTCACTGTCTTGGTTTTAAATGTGCAGTGCTGGGTTCAGCAGAACTTGAAGTAGTAGAAATATTTTTCCTGTTGAACAACAATTAAATAAATAGAATGAAAAAAATTCTGTAAATAACCATTTTGGTCACATCTTACTCAGGCATATCTCAAAGTACTGTGGGGTAAAAAAGTATTTAGTCAGCCACCAATTGTGCAAGTTCTCCCACTTAAAAGATGAGAGAGGTCTCCAATTTTCATCATAGGTATACCTCAACTATGAGAGACAAAATAAGAAAAAAAAATCCAGAAAATCACATTAAAGGATTTTTAATGAATTAATTGGTAAATTCCTCGGTAAAATAAGTATTTGGTCACTAACAAAAGTTCATCTCAATACTTTGTTATATACCCTTCGTTGGCAATGACAGAGGTCAAACGTTTTCTGTAAGTTTTCACAAGGTTTTCACACACTGTTGCTGGTATTTTGGCCCATTCCTCCATGCAGATCTCCTCTAGAGCAGTGATGTTTTGGGCTGTCGCTGGGCAACACGGACTTTCAACTCCCTCCAAAGATTTTCTATGGGGTTGAGATCTGGAGACTGGCTAGGCCACTCCAGGACCTTGAAATGCTTCTTACGAAGGCACTCCTTCGTTGCCCGGGCGGTGTGTTTGGGATTATTGTCATGCTGAAAGATCCAGCCACGTTTCATCTTCAATGCCCTTGCTGGTGGAAGGAGGTTTTCACTCAAAATCTCACGATACATGGCCCCATTCGTTCTTTCCTTTACACGGATCAGTTGTCCTGGTCCCTTTGCAGAAAAACAGCCCCAAAGTATGATGTTTCCACCCCCATGCTTCACAGTAGGTATGGTGTTCTTTCTCCTCCAAACACGACAAGTTGAGTTTTTACCAAAAAGTTCTATTTTGGTTTCATCTGACCATATGACATTCTCCCAGTCCTCTTCTGGATCATCCAAATGCTCTCTAGCAAACTTCAGACGGGCCAGGACATGTACTGGCTTAAGCAGGGGGACACGTCTGGCACTGCAGGATTTGAGTCCCTGGCGACATAGTGTGTTTCTGATGTGGCCTTTGTTACTTTGGTCCCAGCTCTCTGCAGGTCATTCACTAGGTCCCCCCATGTGGTTCTGGGATTTTTGCTCACCGTTCTCATGATCATTTTGACCCCACGGGGTGAGAGCTTGCGTGGAGCCCCAGATCGAGGGAGATTATCAGTGGTCTTGTATGTCTTCCATTTTCTAATAATTGCTCCCACAGTTGATTTCTTCACACCAAGCTGCTTACCTATTGCAGATTCAGTCTTCCCAGCCTGGTGCAGGTCTACAATTTTGTTTCTGGTGTCCTTTGACAGCTCTTTGGTCTTGGCCATAGTGGAGTCTGGAGTCTGACTGTTTGAGGTTGTGGACAGGTGTCTTTTATACTGATAACGAGTTCAAACAGGTGCCATTAATACAGGTAACGAGTGGAGGACAGAGGAGTTTCTTAAAGAATAAGTTACAGGTCTGTGAGAGCCAGAAATCTTGCTTGTTTGTAGGTGACCAAATACTTATTTTACTGAGGAATTTACCAATTAATTCATTAAAAATCCTTCAATGTGATTTTCTGGATTTTTTTCCCCCTCATTTTGTCTCTCATAGTTGAGGTATATCTATGATGAAAATTGAAGACCTCTCTCATCTTTTAAGTGGGAGAACTTGCACAATTGGTGGCTGACTAAATACTTTTTTGCCCCACTGTACATAAAAACTCAATGTGCACTGTTAATAGCATTAACATTTGTTTCCCTTTTGAAATAAAATATACTACATTCTGGTCATAACTGATCTTGGCACATCACAAAGTGCACTGAGCTGAATTAAAAAATGAACTGTCAAGCACTTCAGTGCACAAACTCCCCCCAAAAAGATTGATAACATTAACAAACATTGCACATCCATCATTGTGGTTTGTTTTGTTTTAAATCACCACATGAGAGTGGGAACCTCTTTTTATAACTACACATTCCATTACACACACATATTAGTCAACCAAAAATTTCTAGTAGAGTTAAGGATGCAAAAAGCACCCACTTAAAAACTTGAGTAATGACTTCAGTCTTGTAGGTTTGAGGTTTTTCTCCAAAATTTATAACAATTTTCTTATTAGTTTTCTACTTTTCTCTGTAAATTTATCTAAATTTGAAACCATTTTCCTCGAATTTGTAATTTCCTCTTGTAAAATTGACTTTTCTTGTATATTTCAGAATTTATTATAAATTTGTGGATTTTTATGGCTAATTTTTGTTGATTTTTTAAATAAAATTAGTTTTTTTTAATACATTTAAAACAGATTGTGGTAAAATTTTGACTTTTTTTCCTTATACAATTTACACTTTTGACCGTAAGTTTGCAGAGCCAGAACAGAACAATAATTCATGGATGGATGGATATTGTACTGTAGTAGCTGGTGAAGTCAATCCTAAGCGATTCAGTCACTCTTGCCTTTCCCTGCATACAGTATGAAGCCTCACCACACGTTTGCTAAGTGACTCTTCATTATTACACCCGTTTCCGTGGGTTAAAACCACCATAAATGCCTCCACTGCTTACATATATCTTCTGCTTTTTTTCTGCATTTAAAGTACTTTAATCAGAGATCATGTTTCTCTCAGACAGCAAAGCTAGAAAGCTTCTGCCTGCCGACTGGAACGCTCACGTGGGCGGGGCGCTTCTGAACTCCGCGCGGATGACAGTCATGACGGTTGCTTGTGTGCGCACTTGTGGACCGTCATTCCTTCATATTTTTTTCTTAAATTTATATTTCCTTGGCGTGGCCTGGGCCACTTGGAGGGTGGTTCTGGGCCGCATGTGGCCCACGGGCTGCTAATTGAATAGGCCTGGTCTACAGCTATGAAGTGACCCACATGCGCAGAAGAAAACATATCAGACATAGGATTGTGTTTAACTCCCAACGATTGAGGGGGACAGAACTTCTTTACCTTGATGCAGCGCAGCAAAATAAAATGCTAAAATTATTCAGAAATTATTATGCACAAAATTAAAGAAGACCAGCTTCATTCCTCTACACACCAGATGACCGCTGTGATCAGCTCTGCTTTAACAGAACTGATCAATTAAACAGCTCTCTTGAAAATGAGACCCCGTGTCTCAATGGGATTACCTCCACAGTCATGTCAGTATTAACGCTATATTTTAGATATTACAGCAACCAGGACTCACAGTGTGCCGTTTAAAGGAAAAAAGGAATTTGCAGCATCCAGTAAATGTGCCGTTACTGTGTGCCTGCTTGTTTGACGATTTGAACCCTGACCCCCCTGAAATTTTGAAGTTGTTGTACAGTCGGAGCTGACAAAATTACGATCCAATGATAAAGGGAATAATTGAACGGTTTTCTGACTTGGAACTACCCTATAATGGCATATTTCCAGCGTTTGTTCACAGGAAAAACCCGTACAACAGAGCCATGCTCCACTGCTGCCTGCAGCACATACACTCACACACACAGAGCTAAACCCCGCCCACACTTCTAGAAGCCAGGGCATGAAGAGACGCAGAGCGGTGGCTATTGGCTATACTTTTATTGATAAAAATTACCTATTTTCACTGAGCAACTCCATACTTGGGGATGCACACCCTTGTAACCTCAGCAAAGCACTTATAAAATCTGAGGTCAGTCTGATGAATGGTTTGAGAGATTTCTGAGGAACGAACACACACGCGCGCGCACACACACACACACACACAAACAGACAGAGATATCTTGCATTTATAGATAGATGTTAGCACAATGCTAGCAGCCTTGCGGATTAAGTTTAATCCATTTTTTAACTCAGAAAACCCAGCTAAGATGTCTGATATTTAAATAAGAGCTCATTCTTTTTAGACAGTGACAGCAACAGGTAGCTCTGAGGGTTTACCAGCCTGCTCGCTCTCCGCTGCTTGCCAGGAAAACTCACTGACATTAGCTGCACACGGAGCTGTAATGAAGTTTATATTTAAAGGCGTGCATCCATTCATGAGTGTAGAGCAACTGGAGTTTGGGTAGGTGGTACATGTAATGTAGGTTACAGATTAATACTGAATCAGACTCTTTTCCAGAATGAGCAATGTCTTGAGGTTTTACCAGTATGTTAATATACAATTATTTTATGCATGTGTGGGTGTACAGTGCTGTGAAAAAATATTTGCCCCCTTCCTGATTTTTTTATATTTTTACATATTTGTTACACCTAAATATTTCAGGTTATCAAACAAATTTTAATATTAGACAAAGATAACCTGAGTAAATACAAAATGCAGTTTTTAGATGATGATTTCATTTATTAAGTGAAAAACACTATCCAAACCTACCTGGCCCTATGTGAAAAAGTAATCGCCTCCTAACTGCTCCCTAAACCTAATACGTGGTTGTGCCACCACTGGTGCCAACAACTGGCAATGAGCCTTTTACATCGCTGTTAAAGAATTTTGACCCACGCTTCTGTGCAGAATTGTTTAAATTCAGTCACATTGGAGGGCTTCATGAACTGATGGTCGGACATTCTCCTTCAGGATTTTTTGGTGAGAGCAGAATTCATGGTTCTGTCAATTAGGGCAAGTTGTCCAGGTCCTGAAGCAGCAAAGCAGCCTCAGACCATGACACTATCACCACCATGTTTGACGATATGATGTTCTTTTTATGAAATTCTGTGTTAGTTTTATGCCAGATAAAACAGGACACACGTCTTCCAAAAAGTTCAACTTTTGACCCGTCAGTCCCCAGAATATTTTCCCAAAAGTCTTGAGGATGATCTAGATGTTTTCTGGCAAATGTGAGACGAGTCTTTGTGTTCTTTTTGTCCAGCAGCGGTTTTTGTCTTGGAACTCTCCCATGGATGCCATTCTTGCCCAGTCTCTTTCTTATTGTCCCATCATGGACCAGTGTCCAAACTGAAGCAAGTGAGGCCTGCAGTTCTTTAGATGTTGTTCTGGGTTTTTGTTTCTCATCTGATCTTGAATTTCTTTAGACCACAGTGCGATGTGTTGCTTTTTGAGATCTTTTAGTCTATTTCAGGTTGTCAAACAGGTTCTATTTAAGTGATTTCTTGATTCAACAAGTCTGGTAGTAATCAGGCTTGGGTGTAGCTACTGAAACTGAACTCAGCTTTCCAAAAATATGGTTAATCACAGTTAATTCATGATATAACAAGAGGGGCAATTACTTTTTCACATAGGGGCAGTTAGGTTTGGATAGTTTTTTTTTCCTTTAATAAATTAAATCATCATTTGAAAACCGCATTTTGTATTTATTCAGGTTATCTTTGTCTGATATTAAAATTTGTTTGATGATCTGAAACATTTAAGTGTGACAAATATACAAAAATATAAGAAACCAGGAAGGGGGAAAATACTTTTTCACAGCACTGTAAATACACTGTGCATGTACACTGTATATATTTTTTAAAAAAAACATGCAAAACTTACACCCAAGTACAGCATGTATATTTTTGTGATTGCTAAAATAACATAATTGTGCAGTTGTTTCTAATCACTTCATTTATATTGCTTTTCAGCATTTAAACATAAATGTTACAAGGCATAAATGCCCCTTTTAACATGTTTACAATCTTTTATATTTAATTTTATTATATCTTTTTAAAGCGAATAAGCATTTTTAAAGTCAGAAAAATAATAAAACTCCTGTATAGATGCTGAAATCCTATGAAGGTCTGCTTTATCCCCCACATGGAAAACATCAAGAACTGATAAGGGAATCTATAAAGAATTGGATCGATAAGCAAAATCGACAATGGTATTGATACTGATAAAATCTTATCAATTCCCATCCCTATCCTGCACCTACTGCACACTCAGATCCTGCTGAAATCAAGTAAATAAACATTTCCAGCCTCTGTCATTTATTTCAGTCCTGCTGTCAAAACAGGCGACAACATTAGTCAGATGTTTTCTGGTTGGCTGAAAGACTTTTTATCATTCATAAAATTGCTCTGAAAGTAATCCCAATGATATCGTCTGCCATTTTTGTTACGGTTATCACTGTAATGTAGACTCTATCATCTACTTCAGTTAGAATGATTTTTAAAACTGTAATTTTATAGTTATCTTTATCGTGCTTGGTGTGGACGGCCCTTTAACTCACTCTTGCTGACAGTCCTGGGCCACAGAAGTTTTAACCTTTCTGTTTTTCTTCCAGAGAAAAATGGCCAACATGCAAACTCTATTATTGTCTGTTCATTTTATTAACTTACTGCTTTGTAAATTGTATTTTGAATATTGCAATATCTATTGTAGGGCTGAGTGATACAACAGATATATTCATTATATTGATACATTCTACTATGCGCGATACAAAAAATATTTTTATCTCAAAGCATGAGCATTCTCTCCCCTTCTCTTCTCTCACACAGGCACTTCACCCCACCTCCCCGCGCTGTGTTTCATTTCAGGGTTGCTGCCAGGTCTGTTTTTTCCCTGCAATTTTGTTCTTTAGAAACTGCTTCTTTTGAGCCTGTTTTCATGGAGCAGAGATGCTTGTTTTTGTATGCACAATCTAGCAACACAAGCAGAGTGTGGGGAGAGGGGGAAAAAATGAAATGACACATATACATACCAGCTGCAGTGAGTGCAGCAGACTTGAATGAAAGGAGAAAAAAGGACCAGCTCCAAAGATAAAACTGAACAAAATACAGTTTGTGCAAATTATGTCGCACTACCACTAATTTATTTCATCACTTGAGATGCCATCCACAATAATATGAAGAATGCATTAAGAATCGCTCTCAACATCCCAGGTAGCCCCTACAAATAAATAAATAAATAGAGGAACCAGCCCTAAAAAATGACTACAGTGGCGGACTGAAGAGGTATCTCTCACCCAGTGAGATGTGGGGTTTGGAGGTGTGGTTATGTTTCCCGGTCTTGGAGTCCGGGAGTGTTCACAGTGTTCACATTCAGTTGTTCAGTGGCAGTTGAAGAGTAAAGATTAAAGCCCACCTTCGTCTCTTGTGTGTTCCTTCCTCCTGCCACATTGGTGACTCTGATTCGAGAATGTCTGACACAGAAGAAAACTGCGTTTCCTCGTCAGCCATGTCGCCCCAACCCTCACAGTCTGGAGTTTTGGCAGAGCAACGCGGCTTCGTGGTTCCAGCATATTGAAGCGCTGTTCCACCTGCGAGGAATCACTGCAGATAAAACCAGGTATTACTTGGTCATCGCTAGCTTTGGATCAGCAGTCCACATGGTGTGCTATGCAGTTGCTTCGCACGCCCCCACAGCATGATAAATATGCCGCCATCAAACAGTTCCTGCTCCGGAGATATAGTCTGTCAGCCGTGGAAAGAGTGGAAAAAATCCTCTCCCTGTCAGGTTTAGGTAAAGGCATGGCTGTGGACCTTATGGACAGAATACCATCGTTGTTTGGAGTGGACGAAGGTGGTTTCCTGGTTCCACACATATTCGTGCGCCAGCTCCTGCCGCCTGTGCGCACAGTTTTGGCTAACTCCCCGCATCGGGCTACCAGTGACTACCAAGCTTTAGCCGAGGAAGCTGATCAGGTCCTGCTGGCAGCCAGGCAGTCTGTTGTGCAAAGCGTGGCATCGGATGGCCTGCAACCCACGACGGAAGATGCGGACCCGGCAGCAGTAGCTGGAGTGGTGGCCCGGAGACGATGCGGGAAAGGTCTGTGTTTCTTCCACCAGCGGATTGGCAGCAAGGCTTAGTGCTGTGTTCCTCCATGCACGTTTGAGACGACAGGAAACTCCACAGCCAGTGTTCAGTAGCAGCTGTGGGCGCTGGTGGACGAGGTGAGCTGCTTTTCATTAAAGACTTGCTGTCAGGGAGATGCTTCCTAGTGGACTCTGGCTCACAGAAAAGCCTGCTTCCACCAACCAGCATGGACAGACCGGCGGTGGGCAACAGCCCGCGTTTGAGTGCAGCTAACAGTTCTTCCATTGAGAGATTTGGCACAAGGTCTGACTGTTTGTTTCCAAGGGCACAATTTTGAGTGGAACTTTGTAACTGTTTCCATTTCCATTACAGTACCTATTGTTGACGCGAACTTTCTGTGTGCAAATGGTTTGCTTGCTGATGTTGCCAACCACTGTTTGATTGATGCTGTGTCTTTCGCCACTTTAAGGCTGGGAGAGCTGGGCTGTTGTCACATGCTAACTTTTTAGCATCGGATAATGTTTTTCTGCGTTTACTGAAAAATTTTCCATCACTTACAACACCTGCTTTTTCCACTGCAGCTACTAAGCACAGGGTGGAGCATTTCATCCCCACTGTGGGACCGCCAGTTTTTGTGCGCGCGCGTCGCCTCAACGCGGTTAAGCTGGCCATAGTGCAAGAGGAGTTCACCACTATGGAATGTTTGGGAATAGTGAGGCGTTCTAACAGCCCATGGGCCTCGCCGCTTCACATGGTACCTAAGGCAGATGGGTCGTGGCGGCCGTATGGTGATTTTGGCTGGTTTAACAACATCACCGCTAATGACCGTTATCCTATTCCGCACATCCAAGATTTTTCCATGTGTTTGGTGGGCTCTGCTATTTTTTCAAAGTGGATCTGGTGTGTGGTTATCACCAGGTTCCCGAGCACGTGGAGGACGTCCCCAAGACTATGGTAATTACCCTGTTCGAGCTTTTTGAATTCCTGCGCATGCCGTTTGGCCTTAAAGGCGTGGCCGAAACATTTCAGAGGCTGATGGACTCGGTGTTGTGCAACCTCCCATTCGTGTTTGTCTACCTCAACGACATATTAGTGGCCAGTCCGTCAGCCGAAGAGCACCTGTCACACCTCAAACAAGTTTTTTGGCGCCTTGAAGAACACGGCCTGATCATCAACCCGGCTAAGTGTTGGTTTGGGCTGCTGGTGATTAACTTCTTAGGCCACCACATTTCGTCGTGAGGCGCGATCCCGTTGCCTTCCAAGGTTCAAGCGGTGGCGGAATTTCCCCGTCCAGTCTCCGTTAAGGCACTGCAGGAATTTTTGGGCATGGAAAATTTTTACAATCGCTTCCTCCCTCGTTCTGTCCACCTCCTGCAACCACTTTATGAGGCTCTGAGGCTAAAAAAAGCCAACGACCCTGTCACCTGGACTCCTGAACGGGTCCGAGCTTTTGACAGAGCTAAAACTGCTCTTGCGAATGCAGCACTACTCGCTCACCCTGTGCCCACGCCGCCCATAGCTTTGACAGCAGACGCCTCCAACGTGGCCGTGAGGGCAGTGGTCAAGCAGTGCGTGGCAGGGGTGTGGCAGCCCCTCGCGTTTTTCAGTTGCAAGCTGAGGGATGGCGAGCGTAAGTACAGCGCTTTTGATTGGGAGTTGCTGGCACTGTATCTAGCGACCTGTCATTTCCGTTTCTTATTGGAGGGTCGCTCTTTCACGGCTTATGTAGATCATAAACCGCTGACGTTCGCTATATCTAAGGTGACATAGCGACAGATGGCGTTGTTGCCTGCTTGTCAACAACGCCATCTGGCGGCCATCTCCAAGTTCACAACAGATGTTCGGTATGTGGCTGGCAAGTCCAAACCCGTTGCTGATTGCCTGTCACGTGTGCTGGTGTGTCCGGTGCACCTTGGGATGGATTTTTCCGCCATGGCCGCTGAGCAGCCCAACGACCTGGACATCCTGGCCCTTCGGTCTACAGATACAACCCTCAAACTCGGGGAGGCGGTGATGCAGGAGGGCGGTCCTACTCTCCTCTGCGATGTCTCCACTGGCCACCCCCGCCCTGTTGTCCCTGTGACCTGGCGCCATCGAGTTTACAACTCAATTCACTCCTTCTCTCACCTTGGAGTTCGGGTGTTGGTAAAACTGGTCGGAGCAAAGTTTGTCTGGCCCGGGATCCGCAGGAATGTCAAGGGGTGGGCGGCCACATGCTTGGCGTTTCAACACACTAAAGTCCACTAGCCCACCAAGGCACCTCTAGAACAGTTTTGGATTCCGGCTAAACGTTTTGACCACGTGCATGTGGACCTGGTGGGTCCTCTACCGCCTTCGCAGGGCTTTACGCACCTGCTCACCATAGTGGAACGGACCACTAGGTGGCCAGAGGCGTTCCCTCTGTCCTCCACTTCGGTTGCGGATGTGGAACGTGCGTTTCTTTCTTCCTTGGTTGCGCGTTTCGGAACCACATCAGATACTACCTCCGATAGGGGCCCCCAGTTTGTATCGGAGCTTTGGTCAGCGTTTGCAAGGTTCTTGGGAGTGCAGGTACATCATACTACAGCGTACTACCCTCAGGCTTGTGTGAATGTTTTCACTGGTCGCTAAAAGTGACGTTGCGTGCTGCACTCTCCGATGGTAATTGGGTGCATCGTTTGCCTTGGGTGATGCTTGGGTTGTGTTCAGCTCCTAAGGAAGATCTCAATGCTTTGCCTGCTAAACTGGTTTTCGGTCCAACTGCTCTGCATTCTGGGAGAATTTTTACCCAAAAATCCACCCTGCAGGCTGGCCCCACCATCTACCTCTTTTCATCCGACGACACACTGCCTCTGAGCCCCGTTCACCACTGTTTTCCGCAATCATTTGTGCCTACTGAGCTCGATGTGGCCGGTTTCATTTTTGTGCAACATGATGCTCACCACTCGTCTCTTCAACCCCCATACGATGGTCCATTTCAGGTTCTGGAGACAGGCCCTAAGAGATTTATGCTAGAGATGGGTGGGCGTAAAGAGCGGGTCAAGTTAGATAAGCTTAAGCCAGCACATGTTATGGCGGATGAGCCTACGGTTCCAGCCCAGGTCCCCCGTCAGGGTCGCCCTCCTTCTAAGACCCTGACTAGGTCTGCAGCAGATGAGTTTTCTGGTTTTCAGCCTGCTATGGACTGTGTTTCACCAGCCCATTGTCCACGAGGACGCCCTGCAAGACGGGTTTCTCTGGTGACTCTGGTTGGAGGATGGCGCAGCTGTTATGGCAGGCTCACTAGGCCCCCAGTGAGAGAGTGATTTTGGCTACAGGAGTCCCAACTGGGATGTCTGGGGGGGGGGGGGGGGGGGCTGAAGAGGTATCTCTCACCCAGTGGGATTTGGGGGCGTGGTTATGTTTCCCTGTCTTGGAGTCCGGGAGTGTTCACATTCAGTTGTTCAGTGGCAGTTGAAGAGGAAAGATTAAAGCCCACCTTCATCTCCTGTGTGTTCCTTCCTCCTGCCACACTATAGGCCTTCTTTTTTTCCACAATATTTTTTATTGAACCTTTTTTTAAAAACATGGCACAAACAGTCAAACACTAACACTAAAGTAATTTAAAAATTAAAAAAAAAACACTTAACAACAACAACAAAAAAAATGTACTAAAAACAACAACAACCATTAACAAAAGCAAATCAACAACAACAACAATGCTCCTCTGTTTAGTCTAGGTAATCTATTGCATAAGAATACATAATATACATTCACCAGTTTGGAATTTGCAAGGTCCACACATATCATTCACCTTCTTCTTCAGAAGTTATGTTTAATTTCTTTACATAATCAATGAAAGGTCTCCATATATTCTCAAACACACCTTCCTTTAATTTCAGTATATATGTTATTCTTTCTAGTGGAAGGTTTGTTAACATCTGTCTTAACCACTGAGTCACATCTGGTCTATGAGTCTTTTTCCACAGTAGTGCAATACATTTTTTGGCATTAAGCAAACCGAGGTCTATGAATGCTCTTTCACTCTTATTAAAGTTATGTTTTTCTGGATACAGACCCAACAAAAACAGTTTAGGGTTCAATGTGAATTGTTTTGAAATTATTTTTTCAATTGTTACCCTCACCTCTTCCCAAAACATTCTGATTTTTCTACATTCCCATAAACAGTGAAATAGGGTTCCTTTACTTTCCATACATTTTGTGCATGTATCTGGTATGTTTTTGTTATATCTATTTAACTCCACTGGTGTAACATACATCCGCATTAACCATTTAAAATGTATCAGTTTATCAGTTTAAGACGTACATTTATTGATTTGGTTTGAACTTCTGTACAAGCCATTTCCCACTGTTCCTCTGAAATTTCAATCTGCAGGTCTTCTTTCCAATAATTCAGTCTTTTCTGTGAGTTTTCACTTGAGACTAGCGTCAATGAGTTATAAAACTTTGAAATAATACCCTTTCTCTTACTATCTTTCGTCAAAATTTTTTCCAAGGATGAATAAGTAGGTTGGGTGAGAGCATTATTTTGATTTGATCGAATAAAATTTCTAAGCTGAAGATATTTAAAAAAATGTGTTCTATTAAGATTGAATTTAATCCTCAGTTCTTCAAAAGACATTATGTTATCTGAACGTAACAAATATAAGTCTTGAATCTTTTGAATCCCTTTTAAATTCCATACTTTAAATACAGCATCCGCTCTCCCTGGTGTAAAATATTTATTACCCCATATTGGGCTAAATTGTGACAATAAGTGTGATTCTTTTATATATTTTTTGGTTTCACACCATATTTTGATCATGTGCTTTACAAATGGATTTTTAACTTGTTTCTGTAATTTTTTAGCCGAGTCTGAGTATATGAATAAGGGAAGAGGTAAAGGTAAATTGTATGATTCCATTTCAGTCCAGTGACGAGGATCATTTGATGAAAAATAATATGTCATAGACCTCAGTTGTGCTGACCAGTAATACAACATAAAGTTTGGACATTTCAGACCTCCACGATCAAATGGTATATATAGTAAGGACAAACATAATCTAGCCTTCCTATTGTTCCATATAAATTCCACTAACTTTTTTTTTAATTTTTGAGAATAGATCTGAAGGTGGTGGTAAAGGAATGTTTTGAAATAAAGTATTTTTGGTAAGATATTACTTTTAAGAATATTAATTCTCCCGATCATCTGCATTGGTAGTGACATCCATCTCTGAAGTAACTCATTAATATCTGTCATTAAGGCTTCATAGTTGGCATTGGCGACTGATTCTAGCTTAGGCAAAATTTGAATTCCTAAATATTTAAACTGATTTACAACATTGAATTGATTTACCTCAGGAGCTGGGTGATTTCTCTGGGTCTCATTTAGCATTAATATTGAAAATTTTGTTTTATTTATTTTATATCCTGATATTTCCCCAAAATTCTTTATTAAATTTAACAAGGTCGGAATTGATTTTTTAAAATTCGACGTAAACAAAATTATGTCATCGGCATACAGGAAGATTTTATGTTCTGTTGGTCCTACTTTAATTCCATATATTTGTGGATGTAAACGAACTGCCATCGCTAAAGGTTCAATTGCCATAGTAAACAGTAAAGGTGAAAGTGGACAGCCTTGTCGACATCCTCTATTGATTTTTATTGATTTTGAGATATTGCTGTTTGTTAGGATTTCTGCTGTAGCATTATTGTATATTCTCTGGACCCATTTTATGAAATTATTTCCAAGTCCAAACCTTTGTTGGACTTCAAAAAGATAGGGCCATTCGACACTATCAAAGGCCTTTTCAGCGTCCAATGATAGGAGAGCTGTATCCGGTGCTTCTTTATTGGAATAAATAATATTAAATAGTCTTCTTACATTATGGAAGCCTTGTCTTCCCATTATAAAGCCATTCTGATCTCGGTTAATAATATTTGGTAATATTTCTTGTAGTCGTTTTGCTAAAATTTTACAGATTATTTTAAGATCAGCATTTAATAGGCTTATTGGTCTCATGTTTTCACATTTATTAGGGGGTTTACCTGGTTTTGGCAACAGTATAATTAAGGCATTATTCATGTATGGTGGTAAATTACTATTTTGAAATGCTTCTAAAACCATTTCCAAAAGTGGTTTCATTAATTTATTCTTAAATTTTTTATAGAGGTCTACTGGAAGACCATCTGGTCCTGCTCTTTTTCCTGATTTCATATTATCAATGGCTTGTCCAACTTCTTCTTGACTAATTTTAGACTCCAGTATCTCCCCGTTTTCATTTGGAATACACGGTATAGATAATCCACCCAAAAATCCATTTAGTTTTGTTAAGTCAGTTTCATTTTTTGTATCATACAGTTTTTCATAATAATCTCTAAAGGCACTATTAATTTCTAAAGGATCTATAACTACCTGTCCTTTACTTATAATACTGGTAATTGGTGTTTTAAATTCTAATTGTTTAATCTGCCATGCCAATAATTTTCCTGATTTTTCACCTTGTTCATAAAAAGTTTGCTTCAATCTTAGAAGACTCGAGGCAGCTCTATTCGCTGATTTTTTTTTTATCATATTCAGCTCTCAGAATCAGTAATTCGTTCTCTAACTGTGGGTTACTTCCTCCATACACCTTTTCTTTAAGAATTTTTATTTTACGTTCCAATTGGACTCACTCCTCTCGAGTCTTCTTAGATTTTGAACCTGTATAACTAATAATATGCCCCCTAAAAAAAACTTTGAAAGCCTCCCACTTTATACATGCCGTTGTTTGTGTAGTATTAATATCAAAGAACTCATCTGTTTTTCTATGTACTTAACAAATTCCTCATCCTGAAGCCATTTATGCTGAAAATGCCACCTACCTGGATCCTTTGTCAATTTCTTATCTACATATATTAGACAGCAGGGTGCATGATCAGAGATCACAATGTTATCATAGAAACAATTTTGTATCTTGGACCTTAATTCTGTAGAGATCAAAAAGTAGTCAATACGTGAGAATGTCTTATAGGTATTAGAATAACAAGAATAGACTTTGACTTGTGGTTGCATTTCTCTCCATATATCTGTCAATCTCAGTTCTTTCATAAAATGATTAATAGTCATCCTACATCCATTGTGCGTACAGTCCAGTCCTGTTGATCTGTCTATACTGGGATTCAATGTACAATTAAAATCCCCTGCTATTATATGTTGCCCTGTAAGTGATGATAAAGTAAGGAATAAATTAACAAAGAAGTTTTGATCATCAATATTGGGGCTATGTAAATTCACCAGATTTATATTTTCTAATAACAAAGATCCTTGGATGATTAGATATCTTCCAAATTTGTCTCCAATTACATTTTTCACTTGAAATGGGACTGTTTTGTGTATGAGAATCATAACTTCCCTGGCTCGGGATGAAAATGATGAGGTGAACACATTACCTTGCCGTCTTCTCCTAATTCTTTTTACATCCTCCTCTATTAGATGAGTTTCTTGTAAAAATACAATTTTCGAATCTATGTCTCTTATTTTATTCATAACTTGTTTAAGTTTTTTAAGATTTTGTAGACCTCTGCAATTCCATGAAGTTAAATTAAGATTAACGCTTTGATCTATGATCAATAAGGAGTTTAAGATTACCTTGCAATATGAACATGCTCATACAGAGAAGCAAAAACATGGATGATAGAACATTCATCCTACAAACTAAACAAAAACAAATTCCCCTTCCCCACATTCGTGGTTATCCCCCCAAAATCAAAAAAATTCCGTCTCCCGTTATAGCTAGTGACTGTTCCACACCTGCGAGGATCAGTCAAACCACTCTCTCTTTCTCCTCTCAATCACCCTGACTCTACTATTTTTATGACATGACATTAACTGTCTTCTGTAGTTTTTTCAACATAACTTCAAAGTTTTATAGCAACTTTGTACATCATAGCTTTTTTTTTTTTAATACAGTCTGTATTTTGTAGACATGTTTATGTTTCAGATCAATCAGATGCCTGTACAAATGCTTAAATGTTCTACCTTTGTCATGTTCATGCTTAGCTCCCACCAGTCTCCTTTTGGATCTGCTTAATGAGCTCCTGCGCCTCTTGAGGGGTCTTGAAGATGTGGGTTCTTCCTTTATATGTGACCAGCAGTCTTGCCGGATGAATCACTCCGTGACGAATCCCGAGGTTGCGCAGCTCTTTGCGGGCGGGGTCGAACTGCCTCCTTAATTGTTGAATTCCTGTAGCGAAGTCTGGGTAGAACCGCACCTGTTGATCCTGGTATTTAATTTTCCCTTTAGCTCGCACCGCGTTGGTGACCGTCATCTTGTCCCTGTAGTTGAGGAACTTCATAATCAGCGTCCTCGGTGGTGTCTTATTATCTCTCGGTGGGCCGATTCGGTGAGCGCTCTTTAAGACGACCGATGACTGCAGATCCGCGTTGTTCAGCGCTTCTGGAATCCACTTTTCCAGAAAGGAACATGAGTCCTGTCCCTCCGCTCCCTCCGGGAGGCCCACCAGCCTCAAATTATTCCGTCGCGAGCGGGATTCCAAGTCCAGGACGTTATCTTCCAGATGTTTCCATTTTAATTCCAGTGTTTGCAACTTTAATTGTAGGCTGGTGACGTCATCTTCAGCGCTTGAAATTCGGAGCTCTACCTGCGATACTCGTTCCATACAGTCGCTTATTTCCTTTCTTATTCCTTCTATCGCTGCTATAATTCCATCAAATTTAGACGAAAACTCTGTTCTCATGGAGTTGATGGACGTGAACACTGAGTTTGTCCCCTCTTCAGCAGTTCCCGCGCCGCCGCTGGCTCCATCCTCCGCCATAGTCTCTGGAGTTTTCCCTGTTTCGCCTCGAGCGTGGAAGTCTGTTAGCTTGGGTTGTTTTGTCGAATTACTTTTTCCTCCACCTAATTTCCCAGCCTTGGTCTTTACCATATCCGCGCCTAAACGATGGGATGGGTTTTTGTTCCAATTAAGAGAGTTTTAGTAAACTTTTTATTTTTAGGAGCAGAGCAGTGTGAAACATGTCTTCCTACGTGGCCGCCATAACCGGAAGTCACTATGGGCCTTCTTGATTTGGAAAATTTATCCCATACAACAAAAGTGCAAAATATAAAAAGATCACAACTGCGGTCACAAATTATTCTGCCAAAGACATGGCCCTTATTGTTAAAAACATGACCAAACAGAGAAAAAGTGGACTTTAATTTCTTTGATTTTAAAATATCTTTTTATAGAATTCTTGCTTAATGCAGTTTTTATTGTGCTGGGTCCTTTTTTTGTTTTGTTTGTAATGGTTTTATTACAGGCCATAATAGGAAGGCCTGTCATTATTTATTCTGATTTGTTGCAAATTTATGAGTGGGGTTGTCTGACTGGTTCAATAAAGTTTGCTAAATTTATTTTGATTTTATCCCTCCCATATGCAATTTATAACAATGCAATAGATGGGTCTGTTTCTATTATCATGCCAGTGTCATTTTATACAAAGGTTTTACATTTATACAGTGGTTTGGAGGAGATCTCTGGATATTGTGATATACCGTATAGTCATGTGAAAAAAATAGGATACCCCATTAAATATTCAGTTCTTTATTAAGAAATGTTCACATATCTATGTCTAACCTTGTTTTTGTTATTTGCATTTTTTAACATTTGTTTTAGCCATTTTAAGTGGGAATGAATGTGGGGTTGTCCTAAAAGATGAGGGGTGTCCTAATTTATTCCTCACTATTCGTTTAGAATTACATCTTACAGAAAATTTGAAAAAAGTCTTTAATTAATTTTTAATTAGTTGTATTACAGGAATCTCCCAGTACTTTTAACATTGCTATTAAATATCCATATGTCCAAACATGTTAAAAACACACACACTTATACAGGATGTCCTAATTTTTTCACATGACTGCATATCGTGTATCACGATAAAACCCCAAATGTATCACAACACATGTTAAAAGCCATATCGCGCAGCCCTAATCTATTCTGATGTGATGCTGACCTTTTGGTCAGGTCACCCTTGGGAAGAGATCTTGCTGTCAATGGGTTTTACTTGGTTAAATAAACAAAAACAAATAAATAAATACCATAAATAAACTCTTCAAAGAAGTGCCTTCCTGGATTCAAACCCTGGAGGTTTCTGGCCACAAGTAATCACCAATAAACACTGTACTGCATTAAAGTAACACTGCTTTAAAAATTTATTGCAACTTTTAGATTATGAAACAGTTTTATTACAGCAAATAAAACACTCCATTAGCTTCTTTTCTGTCTAACAAATTCCTATTTGCTGTGGCTGCAGACGTGCTAAGCAATGCACTATTCTACTCTAGTGTTACTTAAATGAAAAGCCACCTGTTACTATGTGCCTTTGACACATAATAGATAAAACACAAAACAAGACAAGAATATGCACATAAAGTGTGTGTCCTTACTAGGAACCTCTAGGAATTCCAAGTTCAGCCAGTTTTGTTTTTAGTGCCAAAAAGACAAAAGGAAAAATCAAAGGAAAGGAGACAGCGAAAGAAAAAAAACAAAAGAAAGACGTGAATGAAGCGAGTCGGGATCAGAGGACAAACCGAAGATGGGAGTGGATGACAACACCCACGGGTCACAACAGCAGAGACCCAGGAGTCTTCTGAGCTGCTGGGGAGCAAGAGAGAGGGGGGTGATGGGGGAGAAAAAGAGGAGGTGGTGGTGGTGGTCGGCAAAAATCAAACAGGACCCAATTATAGGAATCACAACGAGTCAGTGAGCAGGGGAACTCTCTTACCTGGAAAACACCAAAGCATCTGCGTGCGCTCATGAACGCATACCACAAGTGCACCCACTCAAACACCAATGCACAAAAAAAGCCCCAACACACAGGTGTCACATAGTTGTACATAAAGTACACACTTATTTTTCCTACACACACACACAGCTGCAGTTGTGTGTGACCCACATGCATACACTTCTTCCAAACCGAGTGTGGATCCTGATAATTAGCCTGGCCAGGCCGGTGTGAAATTACTGTTCTCATCTGCTAATGGATGAGAGGACCTGAAGTGAATAGACGCACACAGTCACACAGCCATTTCCCTTACAACAGTAGGAAGGACGAAAGAGAAAAAAAGAAGACCAATGTCTGCAATAAAGGCAAAAATAGAGCAAATTCTTACTTGTACTTAAGATATTTTTTAGAGCAGCTCATTAATTACCCATCTGACTGTTATGCTGGTTGGGGGTAATGACACTACATTACAAGACATCTGCACCAGGGATAACTGACATGTTGTGAAGGCCACCTATGAGGACAAGGAGGAAGGGAAAGCAGTGGTGGGTGCCAAACAAAAGTTCTAGTTCATCAAAAATGCAAAGAAAGAAAGATGGCAAGACAGTAGGACAGACAGCAAGAGACCACGGTGATGGTGGTGGGGGTGGGCGGGGGGGTGTTGGAAGGGAAAGAAATGGGGTTAAAAACCAAGATGGGACATAAAAGTGGGAGAGAGAGAAAGGAGGGAGAGAGCAAGACAAAAGTGAACCCATGACCCAAGATGAAAGAGCTAGTCACTACGGGCTACAATTAGGGATGGCAGGAGGGAGTGCATAGGTCACGAGAGTACAAGCGCACACGGGGAGACACACACACACACACATGTTCCCAACGTATAGCCTGAGCTACATGTGTGTTGAATGAGTATTTATGCTCAACAAATATACTCATCATTATCATCTACATAAAAGTTTTCACACAGCCGATAAATGTGAACTTATAGCTCTAATTTGTGCAGATCTCTGTGTTGGCCCTGTAATGGACTGGCGATCTGTCCAGAGTGTACCCCGCCTCTTGCCCAAAGATGCTGGGATAGGCTCCAGCCCCCCAGCGACCCAAAAAGGATTAAGCAGAAGAAGATGGATGGATGGATGGACCTAGCTTGTCAGATTTAACTTAAAAAGGCCTAGATTTTACAAAGAGAGGAATGGATGCAGAAAAAGTTCTGACATCTATGCCTCTCACACTGTTTTGGTGTTATTTTACATATGTTAAAATACTACATCAAAACAGTTTTTGAAAAAAAAAAATCACACTAGCTATAGCCATACAATGCAAAGCAATAAACAGTTTGAGTGTGAGAATTTGGGGATTAGAGTGGAATGGGCAGGATGTGACAAGGGTTTATAATAAATTTATGAACACTCATAGAAACTATTTCTTGTACTGTGTTTTTCCTAATTGCAGCAATAATACAATCTAATGTGTAAAGTGAAGAAAAGGTTTATTTCTGTATTGTAGGAATGGACAATATATATCGGCATCCTATCAGCCGATATAGCATTTAAAATCATCTATCGGCCATCAACAAAAATTTATATTTACAGCCATAGAATATCACAGTAGACTGTCTTGAGTAGCACTTTGCTGGTGATGTTACGCCTTTCTCAACTAACATGATTGCGCCCTTCACACTCAGACTGCCGCTCTTTACTCCCTCGGTTGTAGTTATTCCGTATTACTTTTTGTGGTTCAGCACTCAAAGTTTTCTCAAATATCTTCTACAGCAGAGAGGAATTACTGTACATTTGGAGAATATTTCAAGTTCCCATTACGGTACCGATATTCATGTTCTCTTTAGATGAAGGCGGAGGCAACCGCGTAAAGAGAAGCGGCTCGGCTAAGAGGGCTCCAAACAGACCAAAGCTCCCTAGCCTTTTTGTCTCAAATGCGGTCCCTCAGAAACAAGCTTGACACACAAAACCTGGATATATAACCTGGATCATCATTTAAAGCTGGCTACACCCCAAGACCACAGACCCCACGGTTGAGCTACCATTTTGCTAGCTACACTGAAGTGCAGGACAGAGGAATCTGGTAAGACCTGTATTAAAGGAATGTGTATATATGTGAATAAGGGCTTGTTTAAGGGGTTGTCACACCTTGACGATATAGCCAGCATATGCTGACATATAAAAAATTTGGCAAATACATTGAATAAGTTATGGGTCAATTTTGTAAAAGTTAAGAGCACGCTGAAGCATATTGGTATATGTGATAGTACGACAAGGTTGTCAAAAAATTTTGTACATGCACAAAATTTTCGACGTATACCAGCATATGGCTCATATGTCCTGCATACACAGGCCATAAGTTGTAGGTAAGTTATGCAATTGTTGACACACATTACTTGTAAGTTACTCATGAGTCGAACTACGTCAAGGTAATGTCTATCGTACCCAAAACTTATTTCTAACCTATGAGTGACGTGCTTTAAACCTACAGTGGCTATAAAAAGTCTGCACACCCCTGTTCAAATGCCAGGTTTTTGTGATGTAAAAAATGAGACCAAGATAAATCATTTTTAAACCTTTTTCACCATTAATGTGACCTATAACCTGTACAACCCAATTGAAAAGCAAACTGAAATCTTTTAAGGGGAAAAATCAAAAATAAAAAACTTAGAATAACCTGTTTGCATAAATATGCACACCCTTTGCATAATAATAATAATAATAGTACATTTTATTTCTATGCGCCTTTGAACCCCCAAGGTCACCTTACAAAGAGCATTAAAAACAGATTTAAAATGCAAAAACAAAACTTAAGTAACACACCAAAAACAATAAATTAAAAGTAAATTATCAGAGAGAGTAAGCCTGTTTAAACAAATAAGTTTTGAGTCTGGATTTAAATAAAGGAAGAGAGTCAATGTTGTGAATGGCTGGTGGGAGTGAGTTTCAGAGCTGGGGGGCAGAGCGATTGAAGGCTTTATACCCCATAGTGATGAGGCGGGCAGAAGGAACGAATTGGTGAAGGGAAGAGGAGGACCTGAGAAAGCGGCTAGGGGTGACGATGTGGAAAAGTTCAGACAGGTATGGCGGGGCCAGGTTATGAAGGGCTTTGAAGGTGAGGAGCAGTATCTTTAAGTTTATTCTGTCCTTTACTGGGAGCCAGTGAAGATGCTGAAGGACAGGAGTAATGTGTTCTATGAGTGTAGTACGAGTGATGATCCGGGCAGCAGCGTTCTGAAGGAGCTGTAGCTTGTGGAGGGATTTATTTGGGAGACCAAAGAGAAGTGAGTTGCAGTAGTCAATGCAGGAAGTGACAAGGCTATGGATAAGGATGGCAGCAGTCTGCGGAGTGAGGGAGGGACGCAGTCGGTTAATGTTACGAATATGAAAATAGGTGGACTGAGTAATATCATTGATATGAGACTGGAATGATAAAGTGCTGTTGAGGATGACACCCAGGCTCTTAACCTGAGGGGAAGGGCAAACTGGAGAGTTATTAATATCAATGGAGAAACTGGGGGATTTGGTTAAAATGGAGGGTGTACCAACAAGTAAAATTTCTGTTTTATTGCCATTGAGTTTGAGGAAATTAGAGGTAAACCATGATTTAATTTCAGAAAGACAATCAGAAAGAGAGGTAGGTGACAGTGTGGAGTTGGGTTTAGAGGAGAGGTAGAGTTGGGTGTCATCCGCACAACAATGAAAATGAATATTGTATTTATGGAAAATGTAACCAAGTGGAAAAATGTAAATAATGAAGAGAAGGGGCCCCAGGACAGAGCCCTGGGGAACACCTGCAGAAATGGTGAATGAACTCGAAGTGTGGGATTTAATTTGGACGAACTGAGTGCGGCCAGAGAGATATGAAGTGAACCAAGTGAGGGGAGTGTGGGTGATGCCAATGGAAGCCAGTCTATTTAGGAGGGTGCTATGAGAAATGGCGTCAAAGGCCGCGGTAAGATCTAGTAGAATGAGTATGGTGAGTAAACCAGAATCTGCAGCCATCAGGAGGTCGTTTGTGATTTTGATCAATGCCGTTTCTGTACTATGAAGGGGGCGGAAACTGGACTGGAATTGTTCATATAGCTTATTATTACTGAGGTGACTGTGGAGCTGAGAGGCAACAACTTTTTCAAGAATCTTAGAGATGAAGGGGAGATTAGAGATTGGTTGGAAGTTATTAAACTCAGATGAGTCTGCACCAGGTTTTTTAAGTAGAGGTGTAACAGCAGCTGTTTTGAGTGGTGACGGAACAATTCCAGTATTGAGGGAAGAGTAAATAATGGTGGTAATCAAAGGAGCCAGTGAAGGAAGGCAGGCTTTAACAAGGACAGTGGGCAGGGGGTCAAGCTGACAAGTGGATGATTTAGATTTGTGAATTAGCTGGGATATGTCTATTAATGAAGAGAGTGTAAAATTCGAGAAGGAATGAGTAACGGAAGGAAAAGAAATTGGGGAATCCACTCCAGAAACTACAGCTCCATCAGACATAAGCTGCTGATGGATATTGGAGATTTTGGAAGTAAAGAATGACATGAGAGAGTTGCAAATGCTGGGTGAGTGCATATGTGAGGAGAGTGAGTCTGGGGGCCTTGTGGCATTGCTGAGGAGAGAAAAGAGTGCCTCTGAGTTGCCTTTATTGACGGAGATTAGATCAGAATAGTATGCAGATTTAGCTGATGCAATGGAGTCTTTGTAGAGCAGGACATGATTATTGTACATTTCTTTGTGAATGGTTAGTCCAGTTTTCTTGAAAAGGCGTTCCAGTTGACGTCCTTTGGCCATCAACACCTTTCATATAGGTGTGCATAAATATGCACACCTATATGATCCCTAAGAGATCATATAACTCCAGTCCTCAAATCTTTACACTAGCTTCCTGTCTGTCACAGAATAGATTTGAAAATACTGCTGTTGGTTTATAAAGCTATGAATGGTTCAGGGCCAAAATACATTTCAGATCTGCTAGTCCATTATGAACCACCTAGAGCCTTCAGGTCATCAGGGTCAGACCTACTATCTGTGGCCACAGTTAGAACCATACAGGGTGAGGCAGCGTTCAGTTTTTATGCCCCTCACATATTAGTGGGGCAGATTAGTGAAAGAATCTTTCACTTGGTGATACAAGCACCAAAATTGGCACAAATGAAGTTCAGGACCTACTTTTTAGGAAAAGTACGCTCTCCAGCTGAAAATCCAATATGGCCACCATTTTTTCAAGATGGCCGCCTCTGATATGGGTTTACAGCAGTATTTGGCTTAAATTCTGACGATATCATGCTACTTTTATGATCTACACTACCGTTCAAAAGTTTGGGGTCACTTAGAAATTTCCTTATTTTTGAAAGAAAAGCACTTTTTTTCAATGAAGATAACTTTAAACTAATCAGAAATACACTCTATACATTGCTAATGTGGTAAATGACTATTCTAGCTGCAAATGTCTGGTTTTTGGTGCAATATCTAGATAGGTGTATAGAGGCCCATTTCCAGCAACTATCACTCCAGTGTTCTAATGGTACAATGTGTTTGCTCATTGCGTCAGAAGGCTAATGGATGATTAGAAAACCCTTGTGCAATCATGTTAGGTCTGCAATGCTGTAATTGCTGCAAATGGAGGATTCTTTGACGAAAGCAAAGTTTGAAGGAAAAAATTATTATTTCAAATACAAATCATTATTTCTAACCTTGTCAATGTCTTGACTATATTTTTTATTCATTTTACAACTCATGGTGGGAAATAAGTGTGACTTTTCATGGAAAACACAAAATAATTGTCTGGGTGACCCCAAACTTTTGAACGGTAGTGTATATATCAAAATATATGTTTTTGGAGACAAGAAATCCAATTTTGCCTTCCAAATATCATAATTATCAACTACTATGATGATATATTGAAAATATAATGAAGAAACACTACCTGAGTGAAGATACTGATATGATGTGATGTATGTTTCCTACCACTCAATAGAGAGATGTAGTATAGACTGAACTGGCTAGCTTGAATTGACTCTTGGTCACCTGTTTTACTCCTTGCATTTGCAGGAACACAGTTGTGTACATTTCAGGGTGCGGCGGTAGCATTTACATGGTCTACGACATTCACCCGTGCAGCGACATTTTGTCAGCTGCTGGCAAGACTGAGCAATGGGTGGCAGGGTTGACCAGACAACTGCCCAGACTTCACCATTCTTCTGCCATGCAGTTGGCAGGGCTTTCAGGTTGCATTTTGCACGATATTGCCTGGCCCCATATACAGGCTGCCTGGAAGACAGAACGTCTAACATGCTGAGTGAGAGATGCACTGGTTGGTGGAATAGAATCGTAAGATCTCTGCTTCCGAGAAAACAAGTGCAGTCTTGCCTCATCGACCTTGGTGGTGTTGCTGTGCTTGTCGTACATGGTGACAACAAATTTCTCAAGGATGTTGAGGTCAGCATCTTCTATGATAGGTGGGTATTGACTGAGCTTCTTGAAGACTGGGTTCACTTCAGGACAAAACCCCCATGTTTGCCATGCAGTTGTCTTGTCTCTACCGCAAAAGGCTGACACCACGTCGCAACCAGTGAAAGCATGAAAGAAGCACATACCACTAGCTTTCTCTGGACCAAGCTTATCTACCAGATTGTGAATAGGAAGCCATCTTATGGACTGACCCTGACCAAATTCTACCCACACCATTTCCAAGCCTGCATCCTGAAGAGTTGCAAAGACATTGACTGCAATAACCAGAATATCTGTGTCACATGCTTTGATCAAGACAGACTTCGTCTGTTGCTTTGCTGCATGAAGAGCATTGGGGGAATATCCTGGAGTCGGCTTCTTCATGGTTGCAAGGACTTAAGCCATCAAGGTTGAAGGTCTTGTTTGACAATGCCCGATCATCCTTGGTCACAATTACAACATTGTTGGGACACATGGATATAATCTTGTCTGCAAGGTAGTGAAAGAGCTCAGTCTTGTTGTCACTGTCTCTCAGGAAGCTTGACCAGATGGGTGGTAGTTTGGTTTTGTCTGTCACTCTACGCCAAGTTCCCTTTCCTCGCTTTGACCTTGTTTCAGCTTTCAGGCTTGATGTTTTGTATACATCAAAAACTATGTCTGTGCGTTCATACTTTGACGAGTAAAACTGGATCTTTGGTACTACGTCACGTACAGCATATTCCTCAAAGGTCTTTGATGTCTTTGGAGACAGTGAGTGAACAAGAGCAGAACCATCAATGATGATAGCATCACATTCTGGTTGAATGTCAGGGAGAGAAATGGCATCTTCCAGACGGTCAGCAAGGTCAGACTTCTTTCCAGAATGGAGATTCCCCATGTCACTCAGTGCTGCAGGAAAGGACTGATTCTCGTGCCTGAAGAACTCCAGAAGATCACACTCTCGAGCTTGACATGATATGAAAAGCTGCGAGAACAGATTGCAGTCACTTTTAAGTACCTCCTTCTTTTTGTCGCTGGAATCTACAGCTGCCTGTTGCCGAAAGAAGTCAGTTTTGTTCTTTTTGATTGGCTTGTAGAAGGAAGCCTCATCACCCAGACCATTGAAAAAGTCTTTGAAGGCAACTTCACCTTTCTCAAAATGAGTCCTAACAAGCTCTGCAGCACTGGGATGTGCGATGAGCTTTGTGTCCAGTGTGAGCAGATCCTTGGATTCCTCCAGGAAAGGATTGCCCAGGTCCTTCATCACACCAAAAAACTTCTTGACCTTGTCAGTGAAGGACTTCTGAGACTGGCTGTTCTGCTCATGATGCTTGATATCTTCATTTGCAGCTTTAACCTGTGAAGCCAACTCATACTGGTTAACTAACTGGCTAACTTCTGGTCCAGAAACCATCCATCGCCTCAGTGCAGATGGATCCTCAGTAACTCCAATGGCACCACCATCACCTTTCACGACAGCATTGGCCTACTCATGAGCTTGGTCAATGGCTATGCCGGAGAATTCCCTGCGAGTCTTGTGGACCACAAACTTTCCCAGCTGAAATTCGTGGAACACTCCAGGGTGACTTTGCTCCAAAGAAACCATGTCTTTGAGGTGGATGGGGAGCCATCGAGCATAGTTCACATTGTTGTTAGCAAAGAAGAATGGGATTAAAGCAGACAGTGCTTGACAGTACAAGTTGAAGTTAGCCTCTCTGAAAGATCTGACAAACAAGAACACCACCAACTCCATTGACAGGACAAGCTCCCAGAATTGAAACTGTGGACTTTCTTTCCTGCGCGTCTCACACCATTCATCAAAATTCAGGATGTCATTCTCCTCTGCACAGTGATACTCATATGCCTCCTTTTGTAGCATGTAGAGGCAGCTTGCTGTGACTTCATGCATATGGCGTGTTTTTGTGACATTGGAGGCTGAAAGAAAGGATTGGTTGTGCTTTGACATCCTGGTTGTGCTTTGACATCACTCTCATAAAAGCAATAAACTAAACTGAATAACATTTTATCACATCAATGAAATAAGTAACCATGGACTTTTAGGTTTTGGCTGCATAGCTTACAGAGACAGATTTTCAGCTAGAAAACTGCAATTTACAGCCATTTAGCAGACGCCATTTTGAAATATGTTGGTCATATTTAAATTCAGAACATAGAAATGAGATAAATGTATTAAAATACATGCAGTTTAATGTTCAGATCATTCAGAAACAATGCATATTGGATTTCCACTTCGCAAATAGAAAATATCGGAGATTGACACGGTCACCATCTTGAAAAATGGCGGCCATCTTGGATTTTCAGCTGGAGAGCGTACTTTTCTTAAAAAGTAGGTCCTGAACTTCATTTGTGCCAATTTTGGTGCTTGTATCATCAAGTGAAAGATTCTTCTGAAAAATTGGCTTAATCTGCCCCACTATATGGAACAAACTCCCAGAAAGCATCAGGGCTGCTGAAACTCTCAGCTGCTTTAAATCAAGGTTAAAAACTCTCTTATTTGCCATGGCCTTTCAGTAGAACAATTGCTTATTTCCTACAATGTACTGTAACCTTTATTTTTGTCTTATTCTATTTTTAGTTTGTCTTTGTTTAATTTACTTTTTAGTTTGCTTTTAAAATTCTTATGTATTCCTTTTGCAACTTGCTGTAATGCTTTATGTAAAGCACTTTGAATTGTCTTGTACACGAAATGTGCTATACAAATAAACTTGCCTCACCTTGCTTTAAACGAATACTTTGTTGCAGCACCTTTGGCTTTTATTACAGCACCCATTCAGCGTGGCATATCTTGATGTGGCAATATTTGCCCACTCTTCTTTGCAAAAATGCTCCAAATCTGTCAGATTGCGACGGCATCTCCTGTGCACAGCCCTCTTCAGATCACCCCACAGATGTTTGATCGGATTCAGGTCTGGACTCTGGCTGGGCCATTCCAAAACCTTAATCTTCTTCTAGTGAAGCCATTCATTTGTTGATTTGGATGTGTGCTCTGAGTCATTGTCGTGCTGAAAGAAAGCTTTCTAGCAGAAGCTTGAAGGTTTTGTGCCAACACTGACTGGTATTTGGAACTGTTCATAATTCCCCCCACCTTGACTAAGGCCGCAGTTCCAGCTGAAGAAAAACAACCCCAAAGCAGGATGCTGCCATCACCATGCGTCACTGTAGGTATGCTGTTCTTTTGGTGATGAGCAGTGTTGTGTTTGCACCAAACACACCTCTTGGAATTATGGCTAAAAGTTTAACCTTGGTTTCATCTGACCATATTACATTTTCCCACATGCATTCGGGAGATTTCAAATGTGTTTTTGCAAAATGTAGCCGGGCTTGCATGTTTTTCTTCGTAAGATAAGGCTTCCGTCTTGCCATGTTACCCCATAGCCCAGACATATAAAGAAGACAGGAGATTGTTGTCACATGTATTAAACAGCCAGTACTTGCCAGAAATTCCTGCAGCTCCTTCAATGTTGCTGTCGGCCTCTTGGCAGCCTCCCTGACCAGTTTTCTTCTTGTCTTTTCATCAGTTTTGGAGGGGATGTCCAGTTCTTGGTAATGTCACTGTTGTGCCATATTGTCTCCACTTGATGATGACTGTCTTCACTGTGTTCCATGGTATATTTAATGCCTTGGAAATTCCTTTGTACCCTTCTCTTGACCGATACCTTTGAACAATGAGATCCAGCTGATGCTCTGGAAGCTCTCTGTGGATCATGGCTTGTGCTGTAAGATGCGACTACAAAAATGTCAGGAAAAGCCTACTGGAGCAGCTGAACTTAATTTGGGGTCAATCAGAGGCACTTTAAATGGTGGCAGGCGTGTGATGACTCCCATTTAACATGAGTTTGAATGTGATTGGTTAATTCTGAACACAGCCACATCCCCAGTTATAAGAGGGTGTACATATTTATGCAAACAGGATATTGTAAGTTTTTTATTTTTCTCCTTAAAAGATTTTGGCTTGTTTATCAATTGGATTGTACAGGTTATAGTGGGGCAAAAAAGTATTTAGTCAGCCACCAATTGTGCAAGTTCTCCCACTTAAACGATGAGAGAGGTCTCTAATTTTCATCATAGGTATACCTCAACTATGAGAGACAAAATGAGAAAAAAACAATCCAGAAAATCATATTGAAGGATTTTTAATGAATTAATTGGTAAATTCCTCGGTAAAATAAGTATTTGGTCACCTACAAATAAGCAAGATTTCTGGCTCTCACAGACCTGTAACAACTTCTTTAAGAGGCTCCTCTGTCCTCCACTCGTTGTCTGTATTAATGGCACCTGTTTGAACTCGTTATCAGTATAAAAGACACCTGTCCACAACCTCAAACAGTCAGACTCCAAACTCCACTATGGCCAGGACCAAAGAGCTGTCAAAGGACACCAGAAACAAAATTGTAGACCTGCCCCAGGCTAGGAAGACTGAATCTGCAATAGGTAAGCAGCTTGGTGTGAAGAAATCAACTGTGGGAGCAATTATTAGAAAATGGAAGACATACAAGACCACTGATAATCTCCCTCGATCTGGGGCTCCACACAAGCTCTCACCCCGTGGGGTCAAAATGATCACGAGAACGGTGAGCAAAAATCCCAGAACCACATGGGGGGACCTAGTGAATGACCTGCAGAGAGCTGGGACCAAAGTAACAAAGGCTACATCAGAAACACACTATGCCGCCAGGGACTCAAATCCTGCAGTGCCAGACGTGTCCCCCTGCTTAAGCCAGTACATGTCCAGGCCCGTCTGAAGTTTGCTAGAGAGCATTTGGATGATCCAGAAGAGGATTAGGAGAATGTCATATGGTCAGATGAAACCAAAATAGAACTTTTTGGTAAAAACTCAACTTGTCGTGTTTGGAGGAGAAAGAACACCATACCTACTGTGAAGCATGGGGGTGGAAACATCATGCTTTGGGGCTGTTTTTCTGCAAAGGGACCAGGACAACTGATCCGTGTAAAGGAAAGAATGAATGGGCCACGTATCATGAGATTTTGAGTGAAAACCTCCTTCCACCAGCAAGGGCATTGAAGATGAAACGTGGCTGGGTCTTTCAGCATGACAATGATCCCAAACACACCGCCCGGGCAACGAAGGAGTGGCTTCGTAAGAAGCATTTCAAAGTCCTGGAGTGGCCTAGCCAGTCTCCAGATCTCAACCCCATAGAAAGTCTTTGGAGGGAGTTGAAAGTCTGTGTTGCCCAGCAACAGCCCCAAAACATCACTGCTCTAGAGGAGATCTGCATAGAGGAATGGGCCAAAATACCAGCAACAGTGTGTGAAAACCTTGTGAAAACTTACAGAAAACATTTGACCTCTGTCATTGCCAACAAAGGGTATATAACAAAGTATTGAGATGAACTTTTGTTATTGACCAAATACTTATTTTACTGAGGAATTTACCAAATAATTCATTAAAAATCCTTCAATGTGATTTTCTGAATTTTTTTTTCTTATTTTGTCTCTCATAGTTGAGGTATACCTATGACGAAAATTGGAGACCTCTCTCATCTTTTAAGTGGGAGAACTTGCACAATTGGTGGCTGACTAAATACTTTTTTACCCCACTGTAGGTCACATTAATGGTGGAAAAAAGTTTTGAAATGATTTATCTTGGTCTCATTTTTTAACATCACAAAAACCTGGCATTTGAACAGGGGTGTGTAGACTTTTTATATCCACTGTATATGCATTTGAGGTAAATTTGTTAGATGGACTTATCATTTGTGCTTTTAAAGTTACACCCTTAAAACAGCTAAAGTGGTCCTCTCCTTCACATGAGCCACTTCCCTGGAAGAATGAAGCCTTCTTTAATTGAATTAAATTATACCTTATGCATGCTAAACCGCAAAGCACCTACTTAGACAGATGGAGAGTTAAATGGGAAGGGCTCGAGCCTCTCCAGCTGATAACATACCCCCCCAACACACACACACACACACTCATGCTAATCAAAACAAGACATCAAGTAATCTAATCTGAATCGCTAACAATTATCAGCACATTGGCCCCGGGGCCAGTCGTACTCCTTTGATCAATGTTTTCTATTAAAAAAAGTGTAAACAATTCAATATCTCCCTCTGCCCCCCTGCGCTTTTCTTCTTTCCCTTATGCATAGGAGAAGTGTGTGTAGTGTGCAGTGTGTGTTTGTGAGAGGGTTATTAACCAATTGTCCTTGGAAATGAGTGAGGAAATAAGGGGAAGAGGGAGGGCATGAGGGATTGGTGGGGGGGGGGGGGTCTGGCTACTTTTAAGCAGCTAATCTAAGTGAAGTCAGCCATCTTGCCAGACAACAAGGGGCAGAAGAGGACCTTTTTTGTCACTAAGGAAATATATCTGCACTGCAACGGCTTTGAAAGCAACTCTTTTAATTTGCTTTCTTCCACTGAAGACTTTTAAAACGCCACCAGTCCTTGGAAGGTCCTCATTTACTTCCCCGAATATGCCGAAATGGCTATTCCTATGGTGGGCACACACACACTAAAACATCTAATTCAAGGGCATATTTCTCTTTAAGGATTCAGCCGGCAAACGCAGGGGCACACGGCTGCTGCCTTTTAGATATTTCATTACCAAAAGGTATTTATTTCATTTTACCCTCAAATCCCTTGTCGTCACAATTCTCACAAGGCCATTTTTTTCCTAACCCCCTTTTCTTTTCTTTGAAATATTTGAAATATTTGGAAACGTGACCGAGGATTTGACCGCAGTGCTTTCTCAGGTTAACTCCTGGTTCATCAGTGTGCCCGCTCCTCTCAGTATATTATGCTCAGTGGAGCGTGCTCGGTTCACAGCTGGCAATTTTACTGGCGTCTTCTCTGGTCTAGTTTGCTTTGGTAGAGCGGTTCCTACACCGCTTTTACCATGAATGTACTTTTGCTGACAGGTGTTTGCACGCAACATTTACTCGGTGTTCAGGGGAAAGTGAGAAATTTGGTCAGGGGTGTCATGAAAATGTGCAGAGTCATAATGACCAAAGAGGTTGTGTGATGGGAAAGAGAGTGAAGGAGTTCATCCACGCTGGAGTTTTTCCCTCACTGACATGTTCGGGTTGTGAAATACAGCAAACCATAAGTGAGTCTCAGTCGACGTTAATAAGGAAAAGTCTTCTGTCCTTCTCAAAGCCTTTTTTATAAAGTGGTCTGCCACAGGACGAGACAGTTTGGACAACCTTTTAGAGCAGACTGGAAGTGCAGTGAACGGCAAATAGAAAGCGAGGAGGTGTGGAAGAGACACAAGGGACTTGGAAGAGGCAAGTGGTCATTTTATTTGGAGCTTGTGAAAAAGAAATCTGAGAAGGTGCTGCAGTTAACAGTGGGATCTTTCCCCAGAGCAATGTAAATTTATGACCAAATTACAGTGCTGAGAAAAAGTATTTGTCCCCTTCCTGATTTCTTATATTTTTGCTATTTGTCACAATTAAATGTTTTAGATCCATCCATCCATCCATCCATCTTCTACCGCTTAATCCTTTCGGGTCGCGGGGGGGCTGGAGCCTATCCCAGCATCTTTGGGCGAGAGGCAGGGTACACCCTGGACAGATCGCCAGTCCATCACAGGATCAAACAAATTTTAATATTGGACAAGGATAACCCAAGTAAATACAAAATGGAGTTTTTAAAAGATAATTGCATTTACTAAGGGAAAAAAGATATCCAAACCTACCTGGCCCTTTGTGAAAATAATCCCCCCTCCTTCTCCGTTGCACCATGAACTAACTGTGAATTCATCACATTTTTTGGAGAGCTTGAGTTCAATTTCACGAGCCACACCCGGGCCTGATTGCATGCCTGGGTGTGGCATTAAATGCAATTTGCCCAATGCACACTGCACTTCCTGGACTTCAGCTGCATGTGTAACAGCACTTTGAATTGCTGGATTTAACAAAAATGAGAGGACTTCAGCTGTCACTTTCTATGTGGACATAATGTCATAGGCAGAGGAAAAAAACGATATCAGAGCTGCTGAGTTTAAGGGTTGTGGCTGGTCAATGAAAGAAATGCGGTGACTTTTTAATGGTAATAAGAGACAGCAGGGACAACAATCTAGTGCAAATACACAGATGAGCACAACTTCAGGCTACTTCAAAAGTTCATAACATGTTACAGAGACTCATTATTTTAGTGAGCAGAGTCAACTTGAGTAAATGTGGACTTACATCACTGACACCTGCAGCCCTGTATGATGCAGTGGTGGCTGAATTGGGAGTGTTCTTGTTGCTGGCCTTCATTGCAGCATCTCTGCGGGCTTGCTCCAGAAGCAGCCTGGCTCTCTCTTTCAACTCCTCCTGACGAGAAAGCACCTTCTAAAAAAAAAAGTGTGATGAGGCATAAAAAAACCTGTGGTATAATGAAGGCAACAGGCAAGACTGGAGCAGATTTTCTTTCAACAACATTGGGCCAAAAATAAAGTGTACTTTGTTCAGTGACAGTAACCAGACATGCTAAGTAAAAAAAAAAAGAAAAAGATCTTTCTCAGGTATGTTGGGAAAACCCCACACATAACACACATAATTGTCAAAAAATTTTGAACTAAATTTTACCTTTTCAGCTGGGCGACTTGATACAGGGGCAGGTGTTGGTTCCTATGAGATTTAGAAAATATCTGTGAGATGCTAAATTATTACATATTACAGATTTTGTCAAATGTCGTTTTCAGTGGTGGTTAAACCTTCATGCCAACCTATCAGGTCAGATTTTCCTTCGACAATTATCATGGCTACACCCTCTACAGCTCCCCAGTCCATCTTAGGGCCAGCACAGAGACAAACAGCCATTCATACTCACAATCAAACCTTGCTGCCTGATTTGAACCCAGACCATTTTTGCTGTGAGGCAACAGTGCTAACCACTACACTGCTTTCTGCCTGCAGAGAGTGGAAGTTTTATACCCAAGGATTAGAAATAAAAACCTTGAAAGTCTGTGCTTTTTCAGATCTTCAAAGCTTCACTGAAAAATATACCAACTCAAATGCAATGCATAGTCCTTTTCACATGTACAATGTAATCCATTATTCTACTGGTAACTGATGATGGCAAGGAGGAGACGGTAAATCCTTTACTTTTTTAACCGAGCAAATATTGTTGCAGTTGTATTATGAATGGCTGCTGGTGAAGCATTAACTGATGCCTACATACTGGAAGGCTCTACCACCATTGGAGAATTGCTGCTCTCAGTGGGAGCTAAAACTGCTCTTGAAAAGGAATCTTCTGTGACTAAAGCAAGAAGCAGAACTTTCAATGGGAATGTGCAACCAGATTGTCAACGACGGAGTAGCTCATTCCGGTCTTAAGAAATCACCTGGGGGTGCTCAGATCTTCTTACTGTTGAACTTAAGAACAGCCTAGACACAGACCCATTTAGGATGGGCAAGGTCAAGGTCAATGGCCTAGGAGAAGTAACATTTTTTGGGAAATTATATATGCCCAGATCTTCTGACCTTTGACAATGACCTTGACCTCAACCTGGATGCTGACCTACCTGAGGGTCACTGTGAGTGAGTTTCATATGAACTGAGGTAATTGCCTAGGAGGAAGAGTGATTCTTCTACAATCATGTAAGCGCCCAGATCTCCTGACCTTTGCCCTTGACCACAACTTGGATGCAGACCCACCTGTTCATTATTGTGAGTGAGTTTGGCAATCATCAAGGCAATTTCCTAGGAGTAGCAGCAGCAATTTTTCTGAAATCATGTAAGTGCCCAGATTTTGTGACCTTTGACCTTGAACCCAACTTAGATACAGACTCACCTGAGGATCATTATGAGAGAGTTTGCTGAGCATCGGGGCAAATGCCTAGGAGGAGCAGTGATTCCCATGAAATGTGACAGACACCACGTCATCGCATTAGCTCCTTTTGGCTTTGCCGGAATGGGCTAAAAATGCAAGCTAGCACTGGGTAGCCACTGACGTTTTGACAAGTTCCTCTAGTGGAAAAGTAGCTATAGACACATAGGCTGCATTCACACCAGGATAGCCTGGGGGTCTTGATTCGATTGGGCGGGGAATGCCGAGAATTTTCACACCTTTGTTTGGTTTGGTTTGCACTCACACTGCAGCGGACCAAACTGCCTGGACAACGTCACACAGTTACAACTACTCATTTGGGGTGCTGTACCCGAAACCAACACTGACCAGGAAGAAAAAATCTCGGCGAAGAAGAAAAATCCACCTCATCGATTGGCCAGGACTGAAAACAGAAATCCGTTTCCTTCAGCTGGGTTGTTTGTCCACCACAAATGAGACATTTCTTAACTTTTCTCCTAGGCTTTCTCTAGTACAAGGATTTCTCGGATTTGCATGGTTGTCTATATTGTCATTTTCTACCCAAAATGCACTACGGTAAATGCCACTTCTTCTTCTCAGACTACATGTTGCTATGGTTACACAAACGCCATGGAGCACTTCCGCCCTTTGGTCCGCTGGATAGTCCGTTTGCATTCACACTGCAAGCGAAGTGGTCCGGGTTCACTTATTTTAAGGCAGACCAGACTTTGCTTGTTTGGTGCACACCACAGTTCGAATGTGCGTTCAGAGTGCACCAAACGAACCAAACTATCCGCGGATAGTCCTTTGGTCCGGACCAAACAGTGGCCGTGTGAATGCGCCCTTAGAGTCTAAGGAAAACCTCACAGTACACAAAGTGGCACTGTTGTGGACAATGAGATTTGACTCAAACATGAGATTTGACTGCAGGCATGTCAAATCTCATGTTTGTACTTTAAGTCTCACCATTGCTGCCTCTAAAAAAATGTCATTCAAGCCTCGTGTGTAGCATGTCTGAATGATGGCAGTGTTCTTGTGAATTTCACATCTGAAAAAGCTTAAGAGTCTCACTATGACTCAGGATAAATTCTGTTGAAGGAAGCAAGTCTTCTGAAACAGTGAAAGATGTTAGAGTGCTGGTGTAATAGCCCCCCCCCCCAAAAAAAAAAATCATAGTATGATAGAAATTCTTCATTACTAAATATTGCAGTTGTTATCAATACAGGTACACGTGTTTCCGTCCCCCGTTGGACATTACCTCCAACAGGGGTCCCCAGTTCGTTTCTGAACTCTGGTCCACCACGGACGAGAGCCTGGGGGTCAGAGTTCACCGTACCACCACATACAATCCGCAGGCTAGCGGTTTGTGCGAAAGGTTCCACAGGTCGCTTAAAGCCGCATTTAGAGCCTTGTTGACCGACGCGAGTTGAGTCGACTGCCTCCCTTGGGTCCTACTTGGGCTACACTTTGCGCCCAAGGAGGATCTTGCCACTTCCCCGGCTGAGCTCGTTTTTGGTCAGCCGTTGCGGGTCCCGGGTTAACTTTTGCCGGAAGATCTCGCGCCTGACACGTCCGCTCAATTTTTTCCTAAGGTTGAGTCAGTTAGCGTTCCAGGGCTGGTGCACCACTGTTTCCCCGTGCTTTTGTTCCGAAGCGTTTGTAACATATCAAGTTTGTTTTCGTCTGACACGATGCCCACAGGACTCCGCTGCGTACGCTTTACAACGGCCCTTTCAGAGTTTTGGAAACAGGTGAAAAACATTTTGTTGGATTTTGGGGGGCACAGGGAAACTATCTGCATAGATAGGCGCAAGCCCGCTCATGTGTTGGCAGACGAGCAGGTGGTGCTGGCCCAGGCGCCCCAATGGGGACGCCCGCCTGTGGTGGGTTCGCAGGTTGGTCTTTCTCCTACAGAGGACTTTTTACCAAGACAGGAGACTGAGTTGTCTTCCTCCCCACCTCGTCCTGGAGACCCCTCGGCTGGCCCAGCTGCTCCACGATACAGCCGTTATGGGCAATTGCTCAAGCCCAGGGTGATGGACTGATAAGGCCACTTCTGGGTTTTCGGGGGGGGGGGCTGTGTGGCGGACCACTAGGAGGCTCCACTCACACCCAGAGACTTTGGGAGAAGGGAGGAGAGATGTGGAAACTTTATGTACAGTATGTGCATTGGCGCCAAATGTCATTCTGGTTATTGCTGGAGTTGAGTAAAGTGTTGAACTGGCAGCTCTTGTGTCTCGCCCTTTCATTCCTCCACACTGTCATCTAATTTTGGAGCTGGGTATATTCCATAGGATGTGCACTGATTTGGGGGAGCCGGACTGCTATCCGGGTCCAGTGGTGTGGAGAGCATTATGGCTTTGGAAAAAAAGCAAAATACACACTTAGACTCAAATTTTATCTGCATGGTAATCCTGCATGAATTGTAAGTGGGGACACAGAGGGCAAACCAAGGTTTAACATTTTGGGTAAAAGATGGAGGAATAATACCACCAATGTCTTCATCATTGGCTGCACGGTGGCGCAGTGGTTTAGCACTGTGGCAGCACAGTTTTACCCTCGGCCGGGGGATCGCAAGGATCATGAGATCATGGGTTCGATCCCAGCCCCCGACCAACAGTGAGCTGTGTGGAGTTTGCATGTTCTCCCCGTGTTGCGCAGGTTTACTCCGGGATTTCTCCAGTTTCCTCCCGCACACCAAAAACATGTAGGTTTAGGGCGCTCGCGCACGCAGCGACCAGCAGCCGGTGGCTTGTCACCAGACTGCAAACCAAGTCTACCTACGGGTACAAATAAGTAACAAAAAAAAAAAAAAAAAAAAAAAAAAAAAAATTCCTTTCAACAAGTGACAGACACGGATGCACACATTCCAACTAGATAATAGCACATCAAAAATGGAGTGTCATGACTGTCATAACCCCACCACCACCCCACACCTGCACCATGACCTTTCAACTTGTAAACTAGAATAGGTAATCTGGGGTTAACCACGCCAGGCACCAATGAATTCAGTGTGTGTGTATGGGTGAGGGCACATAAATGTATACAGGTGTGTGTTAGTTAGAGAGACGAGATGATGTGTGTCTGTGCAAAGCATCGCCACGCCTGAGCAGTCACGGCACAACTGCCATCAACTGCAGGGATGAGAAATATAATGAAAAATGTAATGAAATGTCAAAGCACGGGGTTCTTCGCAGTGGTTTCTATAGTCGCCACATGTTAAAGGCCCCGGCCCGGATGTGTCTGCTCCTCGGCAACCAGACAGGTGACGACAACATCTAATGCAGAACGGGAGTGTTTTGGTACGGTCATCTCTGCAACAGCATCAATGAGGTTGGGATTTGAAGCTTAGTGAGTGCCAGGGGCAAATGAATGTTCACCGCATTCTGTGTCTTTGACTGATGTAGCAGTGAAAGTTTCAATCAAAGCTGCAAGTGCAAGGATAAAATCCCGAGCAATCCATTTAGTGGCCAGGCAGGTAAACGCTGTTAGAATCTTAATACCTGAATTAAAAACCATGAATTAACTCACATCTTACAGCGTTATACAGACCTTGTTTAAAAAGACCATATTGTGCAAAATAGTGTTATGGTAGTTTCAACCTTATGGCCTATGGCCATGGGTCACATGTTTACTAGGGATATGCAGATCTATCAGCCTAACATCTGTATTGGCCAATATTCATCATATTGCTATCTGTAAATATTGGCAGTGGCTCATATTTTTCTAGTATGTCCCAGTTGTGTAGGATTTTGCCCTGAAACAGGCAACAGCAGATGACAGCTGCAAATTCAGGAAACTCGACTGAACCATTTTAAATTATTTCAGCTTCGTTATTTTTTCATATTCCATATTTCTTTGCCTCCCTGACAATAAAAATAGACGTGATACTACCAAAGGTGGGTATGGAATTAATTTGACAGTACACAAAGATGCTGGATATCCCCCCGGACCTGAAAAGGATTAAGCAGTAGAAGATGGATGGATGAAACTTCAGTGAAATAATAATATTTAAAAAATATGACTCTTAATGTGGACAGCTTAGTGGTTAGCACTGTCACCTCAAAGGAAATCTTGGGATCTATTGTGTGGACAATGTGCTGTCTGTGTGGACAATGCATGTTCTCCCTGTGTTTGTATGGGTTTTTGCCACGTAATCTGGTTTTCTCCTCACAGGCCGAAGAAATGTGTGTTAGTTAAGTAGCATTAACTGGGGATTCCAGAGTGTCTGTAGGTATGAATGGGAAAGTGAATGGTAGTCTGTCTCTCTGTGTTGGCCCGGTGATGGACTGGCAATCTGTCCATGGTGTACACCTTACCTAAAGAAGTTGGGATAGGCTTTCAAACCTGAAAGGGTTACATAAGAAAATGGAAATGGATGGCTTTTAATGTGTATTTACCTGTTTGATGGGGACTTCTGTGTGGTTGACTGGAGAGGAACTTGTTTCTGAGGCAGGCTCAGACTCTGAGTGACGCAGACTGGCCCTCTTCTTCTTGATGAGGTCAGCATCCCTGTTATAGGAGAAGCCCAGTTTCTGGTGGGGTGGGGAGGAGGAATACACGGCCCCTCTTTTAGTAGAGGACGTGGGATTGGTACTACTCTCTCCTTTATCCTCTCGCACTTCATCCTTTTGATGTTTTTCCTTCTCCATCTCTCTCTCCACTATCTGTGGTAACTCACTAAGGTCCAAAGTGTTGGCTTTCTGTAGACTCCCTCTGTCTTCGGAACCTGGTGGTGTCATGTGGGTTGAGTTTGTTGCCGATGAGGCTAATACTGTGCGTGGGGTTGGAACAGGAGGTGACAACTGCAAAGGCGCTGTTGTCTGTAGGCTTGGGGAAGCTGTTCCTCCATCAGCCTTCCATCCTGAAACTGTCACCTCCGCCTCAGAAGGTTCAGCATCATTAGATTCAGTAGCAGCAACACCAGCAGATGCAACAGGTTGAGAGTTAGCCTGGCGGTGCTGCACATCGTTCAGCTCAGCATAGAACTTATCTTGATCTATGGAGGCATTCGTATCAGTCTCAAAGTCACCCACTTTGTAGGTGCTGCGATTGCTGTTGGCTTCTATCTGAACCACGTTGAGCTCTTCACCAGAGAAATGGGCCCGTATTTGGTACAGGTAGGTCATCACTGTTAGCTTGTCAGGGATGGCCAGCAGCACCATGTCAGATGGCTCCAGAAGACGAGAGATGCCCAAGCTTGCAAAGCCATCATATGCCTGCCAAATTAGGCAGAGAAGTGAGTCAAGAGACGTAAGTGCTAAAAACTGAACACATCTGATGGAGCACACCCACACAACAGGGAACAAAACAGCCATTACACGGTTACATAGAGAAAATTCAGCATTAAAACAAGGACTGAAAGGGATGGAAAGGTGACAATAGTTAGGGAAAAGTCTGGTTGCATTACATGCATGATCTAAGTGTGCATCTGTTCATGTGCATGAAAGACACCTTTGGCATGACTGCTGACAGGTCATGTCAGGGATGGCTGTCCTCGACAAAGGACGCAGATACCCCAAGACAGAGAGCTTAAATTCCAAACTGTGCATCGGTTTATGTGTATGAGAGAGAAGGCGTGTGTGTGTGTGTGTCCTTATCGTTCCCCAACATCAACATGCCCACGCTCCCCGTCACGCGTGTAATTGGTCTGATTAGAGTCTGATGAGAAAATACAGGTGTGATTATCAAGCGACACACGAAAACCAATCCCCCATCACAAGATAGACTGAGACAGAGAGACACAGAGAGAAGGGATGAAAACCATTATCGCAGCCAATGACAGGTAAATAAATAGATTAACAGTGTGCGCACATATTCACACACACCATTTCCATTCTTGCACACACACAACCGCCTCATCCATCTCTCCCAGGTATCGCAGCTTGTATCTGGCCTGCTTGATAGTGTTGATCTAATTCCAACCTGTTATAGCATCCGTTTGTTTCACTGCCTCCGTAGATCTTACCAGTCTATCAAACCCTCCTCAATCTCCCTCTCTCTCTGACGTCCCCACCCCCCTCAATGTTTGAACCTGTTTTAAACCCTGGGGATAATGTTGAAGGGCCTGCATCAGTTCCTTTTATCCTAGCAAATTTTTATGATTTTTTTGGGGGTGGGGGTGGGGGTGTCATTCATTAAACATTAAAGATGTGCGATTTTGGTTGATTTACTCATAAAGCCAATTTTATACTAAAAGAAACAGGCTCAAGCAATATCCAAATATTTACGTTTTCACATGCTGCCGGTCTGTGTCTGATGTGTGCTCACAATTAAAAAACCTCATTCGATTTTGCTAAATGGATACCCAGTCATGTTTTGTGAATCAACAGGATATTTATGTCTGTTCTCAAATAAAATCAATAGGACTTACATGGACCTTTTTGAGATTTAAGTCTCTGTCCTGTTAACCCTTTAGCTGTCCCAGTCGCCGTATGGCGACAGGAATGGTTAAAGGGTGGTCAAGGCCCCTAGTGGTCAAGAGTGGTAAAAAAAATTTTGTCAATAAAATAGTTCAGATTTCCAAGGCTATAACTTGAAAGTTACAAGAGATAACAGCTTACTATCAATTAGAAAGATGTAGAATATGATCCAAAGTTTCAGATAGGAATAAATGTATGCATCTAATTTGCATAATGTCATGGCAGCTATATAAATTACATAACTCAGTCAAACGTGGACTTTGGACACATTTACACAAAGAATGATCCGGGGGTTTTTTTACGCTGTTTTGTCTACAGGGGTATATTTTTTATCTAATCTTCAAAGTACATGAACCAGAAAATCAATAAAATGTAAAAAAAAAAAAAACCCATATATTTGTCTCTTACCTGTTGCTGGGGGGGGGGGGGGGCTCACTCGCCCATGTGACCGGTCCGTTTTCGTCCATCGTGGTCGATGTTTTGCGTTTGCTCGGTCATTTACACCCTCTACCACATCTACAAATTCTTATGATTATCTCACGTGAATTTCGTTTGTATTACGCAGCTATTTTTCCTGTTTGATGCATTTTTCCTGTGAGAATCCATGACGATCATGGGCGCCGCCATGTTGGTGCTGGTAGCTTAGTTTTTCACCCATCGTGGTCGATGTTTCATGTTTGGTCGGTCATTTACACCGTCTACCACATCTACAAACTTATGATTATCCCACGTGAATTTCGTTTGTATTACGCGGCTATTTTTCCTGTTTCTTGCAGTTTCAGTCAGAATCGCTGCCGCCATGACTGATCATGGCAGTCTCCACATTGGTGTGTGAGCTCAAAGCGGAAAAAGGAAGAAGAATAAAGATTTCTTCTTCTTTGCTGTATTCCATGTCAGCCATGATTCCTTCAGCACGTGTCTGCTACCTTCTGAACTGTCAGATCAATACAAATCAGTACAAATTCTCAGTATAGCCAGGGGACATCAATAAGTTGAAATGTGCAGTTGCTGCGCTGTGCCACTGGGGGCGTGTGACCCATCCATGCAATGTGGACAGTTAAGAGGGTTAAAAAATGTCCAACTGTACAATAGAAATAAATTTTTTAATCTTTGGTACAAAATGCTGCTCAGTTCTTTCTTCATAAACCATGCAAGGCTGTATGGTCACTTTGACAGAAGGAAGCTGAAACAGATAGCTTTAACCACCAGATTCATCCTAGGTTTCACTTCTGCCAATTCAAACTGTTGACAGTTTTTGTGTTGTTGGTGCCTTTTGGAGAATTTCTAATGTTTAAATGGCAGATGATGGAGGTGAAGGTCTGTCCAAGAAGCCCATGTTTCAACATGACGGAGACTTCGCCGATTTCTTAGTCTCATGATTGTCCTCAAAATATGGTCACTAATGGTCCACAAACTAGTACAGAAACCATTCTGAAGGCCAGATCAAGCAGTTAAAACACACCATTATTAGTATTTTTCCTTTAAAAGACATGAAAGTTACATACTCTGCAAAATCGCTATGGTACTTGCTGTCCTTACTGCATTTCCACCACAAGGACAACTTGAAGCTGGTATGTCTAACAAAAAGAAGTATCTCAATTTACAATCAATTACTATGTCTTTTGTTAAAAAAAGAGTCCTCTTTCATTCTCTCCTGTTTTGTCCCTTTCTTTTGATGGAAAACCATGTAACCAGGGTGAAACATCTATACCTGCACATGGAAACGAGGTGCATGCAAGTGCGTGTAAAGACAAAGTAGGAAGAAAAGACTGGCGGTGGGACAAAGGAAAAGGGAGAACAGAGAGGAGTTTGGTTTTATAGAAAACCTGTCTCCCCCCTCGCTCTCTGGACACAAGGGGAGAGTGAAGGAAAAAAGAAAGAAAAAGAATATGACGACTAAGAGGGCCTGATTGGGTTTCTAACACATATTCAGGGGAGCAAAGTGTGCTTGCATTGTTCCTCTCTTACACAGGGTAGGCTGTGAAAGAGAGCGACAACTTTGCTGTTCAATAGGGAGAGAATGAAAGAAAGAGAGAAAAGAGTGAGTGGGAGAAAGTGAGAGCTATATGAGGAGGGAGGCTCTCGAGGTTGGTTTTCTTTCAGGGTCGATGTTCTTCTTGACATGTGCTACAGTCTTTATGACCTCGTGTCATGCTGTATTCTTCCTTTATCTTCCCTTTCAACCTGAAAAGCGTGGTCATGTTATATTGAGAAAATGATGACTAACGAGCAGAGACCTGTTGTTTTTAGAGAACTGGTGTTCTCTGGGGTAAACTGGATTTACACCAAACTCCAGTGAATGGATGATGACTAGCTGCCCTAAATCAGAAATGCCTCTCCTGTCACTACACACTCATAACCGTTACATTAACTAAGACTTATAATAATTCATTATTCATTCTAATTAAACAGTCCCTCCAGGATTTCGTGGGATATTTTTATGATTGTTGTGGACCAAAAAGCCTGAATTCGTGAGAGCTTTTATTAAAAAGTTACAATAAAAGTTAAGATGTTTTGAGAGGTTTTTTTATGCACTAAAAGTTGTGGGAAGAATCACAAATTTTTAAAGCAGATGGTTGTTTCCAGTTTACAGCAGTGACATTCTATATAACAATACAAGAAAAGCACAGGATTGTCAAAAATTTCCAATTAAACAGTGATTTGTAAATGAAGCAGAAACTTCTGCTATACAGAAAAACATTTGTACAACAGCAAATACAGACTTTAACACAATATCCATTACAACAGCTAAATTGCATTGAATGCATGTTAAAGAGTATAGATTTGGAAATTATTGGCAGCACCTTCATTTGAAAACTCCCCACAGTCCCCAACCACTCGGTACCAAGCGGAGAGGAAAAAATACATAATTTATTCTGTTGCTCTGTATTGTCTATAGGAGTCCGTTTTTCTGAAAAAAAAATTTACAGACAATATTCTCTCTCTTTCCATGCCTATCTCCTACCTGTCTGTCTGCTGCGCATCTTGACACACACATTTGTCTCTTCAGACACACATCTTTCATTTACAAGGGGGATGTTGGTCCGTGTCCAGACCGGAGATTCACAGTATTAAAGCTCATCGACAAGATGTAGTAATGATTTGACCTCTAAAGATGTACAAAATGATCAAACACTGGCTGTAGTGCTAGATTTGCTTGTTTTGTTTGTGGTTTTATGGCATCTGTCCTCAAGCGCACTCTTGCAGTGGGGTGCTTTTGGGGCAGATGGACGTTTTTAAATCACACACTCTGTTTTTGCTGATGTGTTTTGTTAATACTCACTGTAAACACGAAAGTGAACGTGGTGCAGCGACACATTTGATTGGTTAGACTCAGCGTTTGAGCGCCACTCAAACAAATTTGATTGGTGAAATTGGCAGAAGTTGATGAGGATTGGCTAAAACTGCTGGAAAGTTGCGGTGATTGAACAACGTTTAAAGATTACACAATAGTTGCGCTGACTGGCTGATTTTGTGTGAATTGATGCGATTGCAACATCGCAAAATCCTAGAGGGACTGACTAAAGAAAAACCTCACATGCTGGCTGGCTCTGTGATTGGTCTCAGGCCGGAGACCTCTGAATCTGTGGCGGAGAGGAGGACACTGAACAAACTGCGATCCATCACAGACAATCCTGATCACCCCCTCTGTCGGGCATCCCTCGTAAATGAGTAGGATTGTCCATCCCAAAAATCATCAGAGTCCTTTGGTGGCTAAAGAGACCAATCCGAGAGATGCACACACAGTTACAGACTGGACAGGTAGAGTTTGATGTTGATTCTGGCAGTGGTTCTATTTCCTGTTGCTTGCGCCGAAGGCATTTCTCCTCTGCCTTATGCAGTCTCTCCGGCTCAAAATGGACAATACCCTCAAAGACCGTCTTTCGCCAACCAGAATGGCTCAGGGCAAGCACTTCCCAGTCGTCAGTACTGATGTTACAAAGTTTCAGGGATGATTTAAGGTTGTCTTTGAAGCGCTTCCTCTGTCCTCCTTGTGAGCGTACACTTGAGCTGAGTTCGCCAAAAAGGACTTGCTTGGGAAGACAAGAATCATCCATCCTGAGAACACGGCCTGACCGATACAGTTGATTTCGAGTCATCATAGCTTCAATGCTCGTACAGTTTGCCTCGTTAAAAACGCTGTTGTTTGTTCATATATCCTGCCACTTTACGTCCAAAATATGGCACAGACAACGTTGGTGGTATTTTTCAAGAGTCTTAAGATGTTGTCTGTAAGTGGTCCAGGATTCAGAGCCGTAGAGTAGAGTTGGTAGTATGACTGCCTTGTAGACTAGTATTTTGATATCTTTCCTTATACCCCTCTCCTTGAAGACTCTCTCCCGCATTTGGCCAAATGCATAACTGGCAGTTTGGAGGTGGTGCTGAATCTCAGCATCGATGTCGGCTTTAACAGATAGAACACTGCCCAGGTACGGGAAACTGTTAACGTTCTTCAGTTCGGATAAGCTGATGGTGACTGAGGGGCAGGCGGGCTCCTGACCTGGGGTTGATTGGAAAAGGATCTCCGTTTTCTTTACATTGATGATAAGACCCAGCCTCTTGTACGTGTGTTCAAAGGCATCAAGAATGCTTTGAAGATTATTCTCTGAAGTGGCACAGACGCAGTTATCAGCGTACTGAAGCTTGATTACGGAGGTAGTGGAGGTCTTAGTCTTAGCCTTCAATCTTCTCGGACTGAACAGTCCTCCATCCATTTGGTAGACAACCTCAATACCATCAGACAGTCTGTCTTGAATGAGGTGGAAAATAGCTGATATAAAGATGGAGATAGGATCGGTGCAATCACACATCCTTGCTTTACTCACGTTTTCACTTCAAAAGGCTCGCTACCGCCGGTAGTGCCCAGGATTTTAGCAGACATACCATCGTGAAGAAGTCTTAGGATCAAAATAAACTTCCCAGGACAACTACATCTGGCCAGGATCTGCCATAAGGCTTCATGACTGACAGAGTCAAAGGCCTTTGTCAGATGTATAAAGGCCATGTAGAATAGTTTATTCTGCTCTCTGCATTTCTCTTGCAACTGACAAGTAGTAAAAATCATGTTAACCATTCCTCGATGAGCACGGAAGCCACACTGAGATTCTGGCAGAAGATTTTCGGTGTGCGGGCATAGCCGATTAGCAAGAACTCTAGCAATGATTTTGCCAGCAATAGCAAGGAGAGAGATGCCGTGGTAATTTCCACAGTCAGATTTGTCACCTTTCTTAAAGATGAAGACAATTTCCGCATCCCGTAAGTCTGAAGCTTTTTCCTCCCTTTCCCAGATGAGGCCAACAAGTTGATGCAAGCAGTGAGCTAGTTCTTCTCCGCCATAAATATCTCTGCTGGTATTCCATCCACACCAGGAGCCTTATTGTTCCTCATCTGATCAATAGTGGACCTCACTTCGGCAAAACACTTTGGCGTTAATGACGAGCTGAGAAGTTTTCAGCTCGTCATTAACCTTTTCCAGACTGATAGATCTCAAATTGAGGAATCTCTCCAAAGACAAACTCGTCTACGGATGAGCTATAAAGTTCTTCGAAGTGTTCTCTCCTGCAGCGATTTATGCTGTCTGTATCTTTCAAAAGATTTCTGTCTTTGTCCCTTACAGATGCTTCGGCGCGGGCACTAGGGCCAAAGATGGCTCTCGTAGCACTGAAGAAGCCACGACTATCGCCTCTATCAGCTAGGTCTTGAAATTCCTTCGCCTTTTCACTCCACCACTGGTCTTTTATGTCAGATCCATCTTTGAACTTCAGCCTTGATGGATTTATAGACTTTCTTTTTGCCTTCGTTAGCAGGATCACGTTGCCAGGCACAAAAAGCCTTCCTCTTTTCTGATATTAGAGTCGTGATTTCATGGTCATTCTCGTCAAACCAGTCCTGGTGTTTTCTGGTGGTATAACCAATTGAGATCTCACTATGAGAGAGAATGGCTGCTTTAAGCTCATTCCAACAGTTCTCAACATCATTGCTAGAACCGGACGGGAGGGTACGGTGGAGAGCAGGCTGAAGGTGCTCCCGCATCTCAGGGTGTTTCAGTTTCTCAACACTGAATTTCTTCTTTGGATGTTTAGCCATATTTCGTCTCCTGTGGTGGAGTTCAAGGGACATTTTTGAGCGGATCAGCTGGTGGTCGGTCCAGCAATCATCCACATTGGTAATGGAACGAGTTAGGTTAACGTCCTTGAGGTCACAAGCTCGAACGATGACATAGTCGATTAAGTGCCAGTGCTTTGATCTGGGTTGTTGCTAAGTGGTTTTGAACTTGTTTTTGGCGGAATACTGTGTAGCATCAACTTCTCCTCAGGCCAATTCAGGAAATCACTCTTCTTCATCTTAAAGAAATTCTCACTCAACTCTGGTCAAGAATTGCTGTCTCTTCATCCGGACCCCAGTGTAAACAATTTCACTTTTGTAGGGAAACCTGATAAGGACTTGCTTTTAAAGGCTTAAAGGGGACTATAAAACTCTTGGAGTCAAATCCCAACTAGACAGTTCATTGCTGATAGCATCCGTTCGTACCAGGAACTGATGGTCTTAAAAAGTCATAAACTCCTTAAGCTGGCAGACATATGGTTGCCTCCTTCTTTTGGACATATAGCAGAACCCTCTAGGCTGCCCCTTTGCTCACATTCCAAGACCTAAAAATTATCTACAGCTCAACAGTACATCCTAGTGGACATCTATGGAATATGTTTCATTACTCATGCAATCTGGGACTGTTACTTCTGATTGAACATTAAAGCTTTTCTTCCAGCTCTCATTTCTCAGGATTCTAAGGACACTGTGAAGATAATCGCCAATAAGGGTTTGCAATAATTCATTAATCCTTGATTTAAATGTGAGTGCATGTCTTAGGAATGTCATTTTCATAAATATTATTCAAATGAATGTTAAAATTATTAGTAATAGTATCAATGCATGGTCACTGAATATTAACCTTGAGTCACTTGATTTAGTTAGATTTTACATAGTAACTGAATGAATGTTTTCTCAAACTCTGTTGTCCGTCTTCCCACTCGCAATAACCAATCACCAGGCTGCCTCTCTCTTGGATAACGCCCTTGCATTTGATTGGCTGTTCACAGACAAAGAAATGTTCCCTCATTGGATAAAAGCCCATTCACACTCCTCTTTATGGAATATAATTGGTCTGTCTTGGTGCCAGTCACACTTTTATGATATCAGAAGCGTGACCCTTTAAAAACAGAGAGAGAGCTGCCCTAGGCAGTTTTTTTCTCTCCAGTCTTTAAGTTTTTCAGTCTTTCAGTCTTTTGTGTTCTTCTGCAGTCTTTTGAACCATTGTTTTTCTGTTGTCTTTAGGCTTTTGTCTAAGGTGTTCTGTAAGCTTGTGTTCTGTGTGTCTGAACCTTGTCAAGTTCTGCCCTAGCTTTCGTAAATCGTCTGTTGATAAGTTTTCACCTGTTTTCTAGTTAACTGAGGAGAAACTATTCCATTCCCATGAGCCCGTCTTTAAAAAGAGTTAAACTCTCAAATCCTTTTTTCCTTCACCTCAGAAGCTGTGCTAATTCTGTGAACGTTTTTCCTTGGACTTTTTGACTTGGTTTTGAAAGAGCAGTGTCCTGACGGCAGAATCACCTCCTCCTAGGCTGCTCCACCTCCGAATACCCGAATAGAGGCTCTGCTGTTAATCTCTGCTAACCTGTTGCCCTAGCTAATGATGCTTTGTATGCATACATGATGCCTCCTGTCATACATGTCATTATTATTATTATAACAAACCTGGCGTGTAGCTGCTGGACATCACTTTGAATTAACCACTCAAGTCCGTGCGGGTATTTAACAGGTAAACGGCACGTAAAGCGAGAGTTGCAGGCGTAAAACAGAGTTCTTTCTACGTGCGTTCAACTAGTTTTGACTGAGCCTAGGTCCCGGATGTGTGGCACAAAAAGATGAAATAAAAAACTGAATTTGAATGACAAGAAGTGAAACTGAACTCTGAAAATAAATTAGGGAGCCAAATTTTTCAAGTAAATGAAATACAGTTTCAGTTTTATTGCAATACACATTCAAACCAATAGATTCAATTTCAAATTAGGTCATTCATATTCAAATTTTAAAAGCAATTATCCAAACTGATTAATTCAGGTTCAAATTCAAATAATTCAAATTCAGGTTCTGCTGGCACAAACGTTATCCCATATTCCTGATTTCTCATTTTTTTGTTTGTGTGTCACACTTAAATGTTTCAGATCATCAAACAAATTTAAATATTAAAGATAACACATGTAAACACAAAATGCAGTTTTTAAATGAAGGTGTTTATTATTAAGGGGGGAAAAATCCAAACCTACATGGCCATGTGTGAAAAAGTGATTGCCCCCTAAACCAAATAACTGGTTGGGCCACCCTTAGCAGCAACAACTGCAATCACACGTTTGTGATAACTGGCAATGAGTCTTTTACAGTGCTGTGGAGGAATTCTGGCACGCTTATCTTTGCAGAATTGTTGTAATTCAGCCACATTGGAGGGTGTCTGAGCATGAACTGCCTTTTTAAGGTCATGCTACAGCATCTCAATCGGATTCAGGTCAGGACTTTGACTCGGCCACTCCAAAGTCTTCATTTCGTTTTTCTTAAGCCATTCAGAGGTGGACTTGCTGGTGTGCTTGGATCATTGTCCTGCTGCAGAACCCAAGTCCGCTTCAGCTTGAGGTCACGAACAGATGGTCGGACATTCTCCTTCAGAATTTTTTGGTAGACAGCAGAATTCATGGTTCCATTTACCACAGCAGGTCTTCCAGGTCCTGAAGCAGCAACACAGCCCCAGACCATCACACTACCACCACCATATTTTACTGCTGGTATGATTGTTCCTTTTCTGAAATGCTGTGTTACTTTTACGCCGGACATAATGGGCACACACCTTCCAAAAAGTTCAACTCTTGTCTCGTCACCCCACAGAGTATTTTCCCAAAAGTCTTGGGGATCATCAAGATGTTTTCAGGCAAAACTGAGACAAGCCTTTATGTTCTTTCTGCTCAGCAGTGGTTTTTGCCTTGGAACTCTGCCATGCAGGCCATTTTTGCCCAGTCTCTTTCTTATGGTGGAGTCATGAACACTGATCTTAACAGAGGCAAGTGAGGCCTGCAGTTCTCTGGATGTCGTTGTGGGGTCTTTTGTGACCTCTTGGATAAGTCGTCGCTGCACTCTTGGGGTAATTTTGGTCGGCCGGCCACTCCTAAGAAGGTTCACCACTGTTCCATGTTGGCCATTGGTGGATAATGGCTCTCACTGTGGTTCACTGGAGTCCCAAAGCTTTAGAAATGGCTTTATAACTTTTCCCAGACTGATAGATCTCAATTACTTTGTTTCTCATTTGTTACTGAATTTCTTTGGATCACACCATGATGTCTAGCTTTTGAGGACCTATTTGGTCTACTTCACTTTGTCAGGCAGGTCCTATTTAAGTGACTTCTTGATTAAGAACAGGTGTGGGAGTAATCAGGCCTGGGTGTGGCTAGAGAAATTGAACTCAGGTTTGCAAAGATGTAATAAACCACAGTTAATTTATGTTTGAACAGGGGAGGGGTCACTTTTTCACACAGGGCCATGTAGGTTTGGATTTTTTTTCACCCTTAGTAATAAACACCTTCATTTAAAAACTGCATTTTATGTTTACTTGTGTTATTTTTGTCTAATATTTAAATTTGTTTGATGATCTGAAACATTTAAGTGTGACATACAAAAAAATGAGAAATCAGGAAGGGAGCAAACACTTTTTCACACCACTGTACATAAGGAGCAGCATCAATTCAACATACACTTCTCTACAATCTGATTTGTTTAGGCAACCGAAAGAGCTGCCCTCCACAGGTCATCAGAAAGCAGGCAGGTTTAGGATATTTGGGTCATTTACCAGGCCTAGGGGTTAGGTCCATCTTTTCAGCCTGGTATGGACAACCATTGGTTTTATGGAATTTCATACATATTTTTACATGGTTAAAAATACAGAAATGGCTTGGGTGAGGCACTTATTACAGTAATGGTTTAGGTTAGGGTACGGTGAGGGGATCAATTTAAAACATGTAAAACTCTTGTCACAACGCTCTTCTCTCCCATCTCACTGCCTATACTTATTTTTACAACCACTACATGGTGCTGCTCTCACTACTTTTGTTGTCTCATATTGCCCCACTAAAATGTGTATCCATTTAGCATAAAATGTTTTTTTTCTATGTATTATACATCTTCTAAGGGTGAGTAAACATGCAAGAGACTGGGCTAACCTTTTTATATCCTATCATAAAAGCCCACAAGATCATCTTAATAAAGAAACATGTCACACACGCACTTAGTCTTCAAATATTATTAACCCTCTAACTGTCCACTTTAAATGGACGGGTCGCACGCTCCCAGTGGCATAGCGCAGCAACTGCACCTGTCAACTTATTGACGTCCCCCAGCTTTACCGAGAATTTGTACTGATCTGGACTGATCTGACAGTTCAGAAGGTGGCAGACACGCGCCGGAGGAATCATGGCTGACATGGAATACAGCAAAGAAGAAGAAATCCTCATTATTATTCTTCATTTTGCTGCTTTGAGCTCCCAGCACCAATGTGGTTTTTTTGATTTTGATTTGATTTTGTATACTTTATTGATCCCCAGAGGGGAAATTGAGGGCATCCACCTGGATGGATGAAGCAGCCACGATACGGCGCTATCCCTTAACCATTCACACACACATTCACACCTAGGGTCACTTTAGAGTCTCCAATTAACCTAACCTGCATGTTTTTGGCCTGTGGGAGGAAACCGGAGAAATCCCGGAGTAAACCCACGCAGATACGGGGAGAACATGCAAACTCCACACAGATCACTGTTGGTCAGGGGCTGGGATCGAACCAGGGATCCCATGGCCAAGGGTGAGTTGCTGTGCTGGTGCAGTGCAAACCACTGCGCCACCGCACCACCCATTTCCGCCATGTTCGGTCATGGTGGCGGTGATTCTGACTGAAACTGTATCAAACAGGAAAAATAGCCACGTAATACAAACGAAATTCATGTGGGATAATCTTAAGAGTTTGTAGATGTGGTAGAGGGTGTAAATGACCGAGCAAAAGCAAAACATCGACCACGATGGACGAAAACGGACTGGCCATGTGTGCGAGCAAGCCCCTCCCCCGGCAACAGGTAAGAGAAAAATATGTTGTTTTTTTGACATTTTACTGATTTTCTGGTTCATATACTTTGAAGATTAGATAAAAACATACCCCTGTAGACAAAATGGCATAAAAAAAACGAACCATTCTTTGTGTAAATGTGTCCAAAGTCCACTTTTGACTGAGTTGTGTAATTTATATAGCTGCCGCAACATTATGCAAATTAGATGCATAAATTTATTCCTATCTGAAACTTTGGATCAAATTCTACATCTTTTTTTTTTCCCACAATATTTTTATTGAACCTTTTTTAACAAACATGACACAATCAAATACTAACACTAAAGTAATTTAAAAAAGAAAAGAAAAAAAATACTAAAAACACCAACAACCATTAGCAAAAGCAAGTCAAACAATGCTCCTCTGTTTAGTCTAGGTAATCCATTACATAAGTATACATATTATACATTCACCAATTTAGAATTTACAAGGTCCAAACATATCATTCACCTTCTTCTTCAGAAGTTATGTTTAATTTCTTTACATAATCAATGAAAGGTCTCCATATATTCTCAAACACATTTTCCTTTGATTTCAGTATGTACGTTATTCTTTTTAGTGGAAGGTTTGTTAGCATCTGTCTTAACCACTGAGTCACATCTGGTCTATGAGTCTTTTTCCACAATAGTGCAATACATTTTTTGGCATTAAGCAAACTGAGGTCTATGAAAGTTCTTTCACTCTTATTAAAATTATGCTTTTCTGGATACAGACCCAACAAAAACAGTTTAGAGTTCAATATGAATTGTTTTGAAATTATTTTTTCAATTGTTACCCTCACCTCTTCCCAAAACATTCTAATTTTTCTACATTCCCATAAACAATGAAATAGGGTTCCTTTACTTTCCATACATTTTGTGCACGTATCTGGTATGTTTTTGTTATATCTATTTAACTCCACCGGTGTAACATACATCCGCATTAACCATTTAAAATGTATCAATTTAAGACGTACATTTATTGATTTGGTTTGAGCTTCTGTGCAAGCCAATTCCCATTGTTCCTCTGAAATTTCAATTTGCAGGTCTTCTTTCCAATAATTCATTCTTTTCTGTGAGTTTTCACTTGAGGATAGTGTCAATGAGTTATAAAACTCTGAAATAATACCCTTTCTCTTACTATCTTTCGTCAAAATTTTTTCCAAGGATGAATAAGTAGGTCGGGTGAGAACATTATTTTGATTTGATCGAATAAAATTCCTAAGCTGAAGATATTTAAAAAAACAATGTGTTCTGTTAAGATTAAATTTGACCCTCAGTTCTTCAAAAGACATTATGTTATCTGAACGTGACAAATATAAGCCTTGAATCTTTTGAATCCCTTTTAAATTCCATAATTTAAATACAGCATCCGCTCTCCCTGGTGTAAAATATTGATTACCCCATATTGGGCTAAATTGTGACAATAAGTGTGGTTCTTTTAAATATTTTTTGATTTCACACCATATTTTGATCATATGCTTTACAATAGGATTTTTAACTTGTTTCTGTAATTTTTTGGCCAAGTCTGAGTATATGAATAAGGGAAGAGGTAAAGGTAAATTGTATGATTCCATTTCAATCCAGTGAGGGAGATCATTTGATGAAAAATAATATGTCATAGACCTCAGTTGTGCTGACCAGTAATACAACAAAAAGTTTGGACATTTCAGACCTCCACAATCAAATGGTAAATATAGTAAGGACAGACGTAATCTAGCCTTCCTATTGTTCCATATAAATTCCACTAACTTTTTTTTAATTCTAGAGAATAGATCTGAAGGTGGTGGTAAAGGAATGTATTGAAATAAATATAGTATTTTGGGTAAGATATTACTTTTAAGTATATTAATTCTCCCAATCATCGACATTGGTAGTGACATCCATCTCTGAAGTAACTCATTAATATCTGTCATTAAGGCTTCATAGTTGGCACTGGCGACTGATTCTAACTTGGGCACAATTTGAATTCCTAAATATTTAATTTAATTTACCTCAGGAGCTGGGTGATTTCTCTGGGTCTCATTTAGCATTAATATTGAAGATTTAGTTTTATTTATTTTATGTCCTGATATTTCCCCAAAGTTCTTTATTAAATTTAACAAGGTCGGAATTGATTTTTTAAGATTCGACATAAACAAAATTATGTCATCGGCATACAGGGAGATTTTATGTTCTGTTGGTCCTACTTTAATGCCATATATTTGTGGATGTAAACGTACTGCCATCGCTAAAGGTTCAATTGCCATAGTGAACAGTAAAGGTGAAAGTGGACAACCTTGTCGACATCCTCTATTGATTTTTATTGATTTTGAGATATCGCTATTTGTTAGGATTTCTGCTGTAGCATTATTGTGTATTATCTGAACCCATTTTATGAAATTACTTCCAAGTCCAAACCTTTGTAGGACTTCAAAAAGAAAGGGCCATTCGACCCTATCAAAGGCCTTTTCAGCGTCCAATGATAGGAGAGCTGTATCCGGTGCTTCTTTATTAGAATAAATAACATTAAATAGTCTTCTTACATTATGGAAGCCTTGTCTTCCCATTATAAAGCCATTCTGATCTCGGTTAATAAATTCTACATCTTTTTAATTGACAGTAAGCCATTATCTCTTGCAACTTTCAAGTTATAGCCTTGGAAATCTTAACTATTTTATTGACAAAAAATATTTACCACTCTTGACCACTAGGGGCTATGTTTACCCCTTAACCGTTCCTGTCGCCATGTGGCACCTGGGGCGGCTAAAGGGTTAAATAAATCACAGGAAAGGACAATTAAAGTTGTTATTTAAGCATCTGTAAGTAGTCAGAGCCAATGTGAAACACACTGGTTGGATGATATTGACCTATTATGGTTAAAAATACAAAAACCTTGTGCCAAATATTTGCCAATATAAAATAAACAACTGCATTATAGATGCATTTATAAGATGCCATTGTTTACAATGAAAATCACCTGCCCTTATCAAAAAAAATCTAATAAGAATTGCATCATAGGACTTCCGGTTATGGCGGCTACGTAGGAGGACACGTCTCACTCTGCTCTGCTCCTAGAGATAAAAAGTCAGCAAATAACTCTCTCATTTGGAACAGAACCTATCCCAGCGTTTGGGCGAGGATATGCCGGTGAAGCCTAAGGCTGGGAAATCAGGTGGAGGAAAAATTGAACCGCCGAAACAGTCCAAGTTAACGGACTTTCGCGTCCGTGACGAGGCAGAAAGGGCTCCAGATATGGCGGACGAAGCTAGCGGTGGTGCAGTGACTGCTGGCAATGGCACAGGTGCGGTGCTCGCTGCCATTAGTTCGATGAGAGCAGACTTTTCTGCTAAATTTGATGGGATTATAGCAGCGATAGAAGGAATGAGAAAGGAATTAAGTGACTGTATTTAACGAGTAACGCAGGTGGAGCTTCGAATTTCCAGTGCTGAGGATGACGTCACCAGCCTTCAATTAAAGGTGCGCACTTTGGAATTAAAAAATAAACGTCTGGAAGATAATGTCCTGGACTTGGAGTCCCGGTCGAGACGGAACAACCTGAGGCTGGTGGGTCTACCGGAGGGAACCGAGGGTCGGGACCCATGTTCCTTTTTGGAAAAGTGGATTCCAGAAGCACTGAACAACGCGGAGCTGCAATCATCAGTCATTTTAGAAAGCGCCCACCGAATTGGTCCACCGAGAGATAACAAGGCATCACCGAGGACGTTGATTATGAAGTTCCTCAGCTACAGAGACAGGATGACGATCTCCAACGTGGCGCGAGCCAAAGGAGAAATTAAATACCAGGATCAACAGGTGCGGTTCTACCCAGATTTGGCCACAGGAATCCAACAATTAAGGAAACAGTTTGACCTTGTCCGTAAAGAGCTACGCAACCTTGGGATTCGTCATGGAGTGATTTACCCTGCAAGACTGCTGGTCACATATAAGGGCAGAACACACATCTTCAAGACCCCTGAGGAGGCGCAGGAGCTCATCAAGCAGATCCAAGATGAGACTGGTGGGAGCTAAGCATGAACAAAATATAAGGTAGAATATTTAAGCATTTGCACAGGCATCTAACTGATCTGAAGCATATAGCAAGTTTACAAAATATAGATTGTATTATATATTTAAAAAATGCCTATGATGTACAAAGTTGCTATAAAATTTTGGAGTTAAGTTGGAAAACTACAGAAGAGAGTTAATGTTACGTCATTAAAAGCAGTAGAGTCAGGGTGATTGGGAGGATGAAGAAGGAGTGGCTTTGGCTGGTCCTCGCGGGTGTGGAGCGGTCGATGGCTATAGCGGGAGACGGAATTTTTTTTTGATTTTGGGGGTTTACCACGAATGTGGGAAGGGTAGTTTGTAGGATGAATGTTCAACCACTCATGTTTTTGCTTCTCTGTATGAGCATGTTTACACTGCGAGGTAATCCCAAACTCCCTATTGATCATAGACCAAAGCGTTAATCTTAATTTAACTTCTTGGAATTGCAGAGGTCTACAAAATTTAAAAAAAATTAAACAAGTTATGAATAAAATAAAAGACATAGGTTCAAAAATTGTGTTTTTACAAGAAACTCATCTAATACAGGAGGATGTAAAAAGAATTAGGAGTAGATGGCAAGGAAGTGTATTCTCCTCATCATTTTCATCCCGAGCCAGGGGAGTTATGACTCTCATACATAAATCAATCCCATTTCAAGTGAAAAATGTAATTGGAGACAAATTTGGAAGATATCTAATCATTCAAGGATCTTTGTTATTAGAAAATATAAATCTGGTGAACTTATATGGTCCCAATATAGATGATCAAAAGTTCTTTGCTAATTTATTTCTTATTTTATCATCACTTACAGGGCAACATATAATAGCAGGGGATTTTAATTGTACATTGAATCCCGGTATAGATAGATCAACAGGACTGGACTGTACGCACAATGGATGCAGGATGATCATTAAGCATTTTATGAAAGAATTGAGATTGCTAGATGTATGGAGAGAAATGAAACCACAAGTTAAAGCCTACTCTTGTTATTCTAATACCTACAAGACATTCTCACGTATTGACTATTTTTTGATCTCCACAGAATTAAGGTCCAAGATTCAAAACTGCTTTTATGATAATATTGTGATCTCTGATCATGCACCCTGTTGTCTCATATATGTAGATAAGAAATTGACAAAGGAACCAGGTAGGTGGCATTTTCAGCATAAATGGCTTCAGGATGAGGAATTTGTTAAGTACATAGAAAAACAGATAGATGAGTTCTTTGATGTCAATACTACACAAACATCAGCATGTATTAAGTGGGAGGCTTTCAAAGCTTTTATTAGGGGGCATATTATTAGTTATACAGGTTCAAAATCTAAGAAGACTCGAGAGGAGAGAGTCCAATTGGAACATAAAATAAAAATTCTTCAAGAAAAAGTGTATGCAGGAAGTGACCCAAAGTTAGAGAATGAATTATTGATTCTGAGAGCTGAATATGACAAAAAAAATCAGCGAATAGAGCTGCCTCGAGTCTTCTAAGATTGAAGCAATCTTTTTATGAACAAGGTGAAAAATCAGGAAAATTATTGGCATGGCAGATTAAACAATTAGAATTTAAAACACCAATTACCAGTATTATAAGTAACGGACAGGTAGTTGTAGATCCTTTAGAAATTAATAGAGCCTTTAGAGATTACTACGAAAAATTATATGATACAAAAAATGAAACTGACTTAACAAAACTAAATGGGTTTTTGGACGGATTATATATACCGTGTATTTCAAATGAAAACAGGGAGATACTGGAGTCTAAAATTAGTCAAGAAGAAGTTGGGCTAGCCATTGATAATATGAAATCAGGAAAAAGTGCAGGACCAGATGGTCTTCCAGTTGACCTTTATAAAAAATTTAAGAATAAATTAATAAAACCTTTTTTGGAAATGGTTTTAGAAGCATTTCAAAATAGTAATTTACCACTATACATGAATAATGCCTTAATTATACTGTTGCCAAAACCAGGTAAACCCTCTAATAAATGTGAAAATATGAGCCCAATAAGCCTATTAAATGCTGACCTTAAGATAATCTGTAAAATTTTAGCAAGACGAATACAAGAAATATTACCAAATATTATTAACCGAGATCAGAATGGCTTTATAAAGGGAAGACAAGGCTTCCATAATGTAAGAAGACTATTTAATATTATTTATTCTAATAAAGAAGCACCGGATACAGCTCTCCTACCATTGGACGCCGAAAAGGCCTTTGATAGGGTCGAGTGGCCCTTTCTTTTTGAAGTCTTACAAAGGTTTGGACTTGGAAATAATTTCATAAAATGGGTTCAGATAATATATAATAACGCTACAGCAGAAATCCTAACAAACAGCAATATCTCAAAATCAATAAAAATCAATAGAGGATGTCGACAAGGCTGTCCACTTTTACCTTTACTGTTTACTATGGCAATTGAACCTTTAGCGATGGCAGTACATTTACATCCACAAATATATGGAATTAAAGTTGGACCAACAGAACATAAAATCTCCCTGTATGCCGATGACATAATTTTGTTTATGTTGAATCTTAAAAAATCAATTCCGACCTTGTTTTTTTTTTTTCCACAATATCTTTATTGAACCTTTTTTTTTTTTAACAAACATGATACAAACAATCAAACACTAACGCTAAAGTACTACAAAAAAAAAAAAATGCACTAAAAACACCAACAACCACCAACAAAATCAAGTCTTCAACAATGCTCCTCTGTTTAGTCTAGACAATCCAATACATAAGTATACATATTATGTTCACCAGTTTGGAATTTACAAGGTCCACACACATCATTCACCTTCTTCTTCAAGAGTTATGTTTAAATTTTTTACATAATCAATAAAAGGTCTCCATATATTCTCAAACACAATTTCCTTTGATTTCAGTATATATGTTATTCTTTCTAATGGAAGGTTTGTTAACATCTGTCTTAACCACTGAGTCACATCTGGTCTATGAGTCTTTTTCCATAATAGTGCAATACATTTTTTGGCATTAAGCAAACTGAGGTCTATGAATGTTCTTTCACTTTTTTTTTTTTCCACAATATCTTTATTGAACCTTTTTTTTTTTTTTTAACAAACATGATACAAACAATCAAACACTAACACTAAAGTACTACAAAAAAAAAAATGCACTAAAAACACCAACAACCACCAACAAAATCAAGTCTTCAACAATGCTCCTCTGTTTAGTCTAGACAATCCAATACATAAGTATACATATTATGTTCACCAGTTTGGAATTTACAAGGTCCACACACATCATTCACCTTCTTCTTCAAGAGTTATGTTTAAATTTTTTACATAATCAATAAAAGGTCTCCATATATTCTCAAACACAATTTCCTTTGATTTCAGTATATATGTTATTCTTTCTAATGGAAGGTTTGTTAACATCTGTCTTAACCACTGAGTCACATCTGGTCTATGAGTCTTTTTCCATAATAGTGCAATACATTTTTTGGCATTAAGCAAACTGAGGTCTATGAATGTTCTTTCACTTTTATTGAAATTATGCTTTTCTGGGTACAGACCCAACAAAACCAGTTTAGGATTCAATATGATTTGTTTTGAGATTATTTTTTCAATTGTTACCCTCACCTCTTCCCAAAACATTCTTATTAATCTACATTCCCATAAACAATGAAATAGGGTTCCTTTACTTTCCATGCATTTTGTGCATGTATCTGGTATATTTTTGTTATATCTATTTAACTCCTCCGGTGTAACATACATCCGCATTAACCATTTGAAATGTATCAATTTAAGGCGTGCATTTATTGATTTGGTTTGAGCTTCTGTACAAGCCAATTCCCATTGTTCCTCCGAAATTTCAATTTGCAGATCTTCTTTCCAGTAGTTTAATCTTTTCAGTGAATTTTCACTTGAAGATAGTGTCAATGAGTTATAAAACTCTGAAATAATACCCTTTCTTTTACTATCTTTCATCATCATTTTTTCCAAGGATGAATAAATAGGTCGAGTGAGAGCTTTATTTTGATTTGATCGAATAAAGTTTCTAAGTTGAAGATATTTAAAAAAATGTGTTCTATTGAGATTAAATTTGATCCTCAGCTCTTCAAAAGACATTATGTTGTCTGCACATGGCAAATATAAATCCTGAATCTTTTGTATCCCTTTTAAATTCCATACTTTAAATACAGCGTCCGCTCTCCCTGGTTTAAAATATTGATTACCCCATATTGGACTAAATTGTGACAATAACTGTGGTTCTTTTAAATAGTTTTTAGCTTCACACCATATTTTGATCATATGCTTTACAAATGGATTTTTAACTTGTTTTTGTAATTTTTTTGCCGAATCTGAGTATATGAATATGGGAAGAGGTAAAGGTAAATTGTATGATTCCATTTCAGTCCAGTGAGGGAGATCATTTGATGAAAAATAATATGTCATAGACCTCAGTTGTGCCGACCAATAATACAACATAAAATTTGGACATTTCAGACCTCCACGATCAAATGGTAAATATAATAAAGACAGACGTAATCTAGCCCTCCTGTTGTTCCATATAAATTCCACTAACTTTTTTTTTATTCTTGAGAATAGATCTAAAGGTGGTGATAAGGGAATGTATTGAAATAAATAAAGTATTTTAGGTAAAATATTACTTTTAAGTATATTGATTCTCCCGATCATCGACATTGGTAGTGACATCCATCTCTGAGTTAACTCATTGATATCTGACATTAAGGCTTCATAGTTGACGCTGGCGACTGATTCTAGCTTAGGCATAATTTGGATTCCTAAATATTTAAACTGATTTACAACATTGAATTGATTTGCCTCAGGGGCTGGGTAATTTCTCTGGGTCTCATTTAGCATTAATATTGAAGATTTAGTTTTATTTATTTTATATCCTGATATTTCCCCAAAATTCTTTATTAAATTCAACAAGGTTGGAATTGATTTTTTTAGATTCGACATAAACAAAATTATATCATCGGCGTACAGGGAGATTTTATGTTCTGTTGGTCCAACTTTAATTCCATATATTTGTGAATGTAAACGTATCGCTATCGCTAAAGGTTCAGTTGCCATAGTAAACAGTAAAGGTGAAAGTGGACAGCCTTGTCGACATCCTCTATTGATTTTTATTGGTTTTGAAATATTGTTATTTGTTAGGATTTCTGCTGTAGCATTATTGTATATTATTTGAACCCATTTTATGAAATTATTTCCAAGTCCAAACCTTTGTAGGACTTCAAAAAGAAAGGGCCATTCAACTCTATCAAAGGCCTTTTCGGCGTCCAATGATAGGAGAGCTGTATCCGGTGCTTCTTTATTAAAATAAATAATATTAAATAGTCTTCTTACATTATGGAAGCCTTGTCTACCCTTTATAAAGCCATTCTGATCTCGATTAATAATATTTGGTAAAATTTCTTGTATTCGTCTTGCTAAAATTTTACAGATTATCTTAAGGTCGGCGTTTAATAGGCTTATTGGTCTCATATTTTCACATTTATTAGAGGGCTTACCTGGTTTTGGCAGCAGTATAATTAAGGCATTATTTATGTATGATGGTAAATTATTATTTTGAAATGCTTCTAAAACCATTTCCAAAAAAGGTTTTATTAATTTATTCTTAAATTTTTTATAAAGGTCAACTGGAAGACCATCTGGTCCTGCACTTTTTCCTGATTTCATATTATCAATGGCTAGCCCAACTTCTTCTTGACTAATTTTAGACTCCAATATCTCCCTGTTTTCATTTGGTATACACGGTATAGATAGTTCGTTCAAAAACCCATTTAGTTTTGTTAAATCAGGTTCATTTTTGGTATCATATAATTTTTCATAGTAATCTCTAAAGGCTCTATTAATTTCTAAAGGATCTATAACTACCTGAATTCCGACCTTGTTGAATTTAATAAAGAATTTTGGGGAAATATCAGGATATAAAATAAATAAAACTAAATCTTCAATATTAATGCTAAATGAGACCCAGAGAAATCACCCAGCTCCTGAGGTAAATCAATTCAATGTTGTAAATCAGTTTAAATATTTAGGAATTCAAATTGTGCCTAAGCTAGTATTAGTCGCCAGTGCCAACTATGAAGCCTTAATGACAGACATTAATGAGTTACTTCAGAGATGGATGTCACTACCAATGTCGATGATAGGGAGAATCAATATACTTAAAAGTAATATCTTACCTAAAATACTTTATTTATTTCAATACATTCCTTTACCACCACCTTCAGATCTATTCTCAAGAATTAAAAAAAGTTAGTGGAATTTATATGGAACAATAGGAAGGCTAGATTATGTCTGTCCTTACTATATTTACCATTTGATCGTGGAGGTCTGAAATGTCCAAACTTTATGTTGTATTACTGGTCAGCACAACTGAGGTCTATGACATATTATTTTTCATCAAATGATCTCCCTCACTGGACTGAAATGGAATCATACAATTTACCTTTACCTCTTCCCATATTCATATACTCAGACTCGGCTAAAAAATTACAGAAACAAGTTAAAAATCCATTTGTAAAGCATATGATCAAAATATGGTGTGAAACCAAAAAATATTTAAAAGAACCACACTTATTGTCACAATTTAGCCCAATATGGGGTAATCAATATTTTAAACCAGGGAGAGCGGATGCTGTATTTAAAGTATGGAATTTAAAAGGGATTCAAAAGATTCAAGATTTATATCTGTCATGTTCAGATAACATAATGTCTTTTGAAGAGCTGAGGATCAAATTTAATCTTAATAGAACACATTTTTTAAAATATCTTCAGCTTAGGAACTTTATTCGATCAAATCAAAATAATGCTCTCACTCAACCTATTTATTCATCCTTGGAAAAAATTTTGACGAAAGATAGTAAGAGAAAGGGTATTATTTCAAAGTTTTATAACTCATTGACACTATCCTCAAGTGAAAACTCACAGAAAAGATTGAATTATTGGAAAGAAGACCTGCAAACTGAAATTTCAGAGGAACAATGGGAATTGGCTTGTACAGAAGCTCAAACCAAATCAATAAATGTACGTCTTAAATTGATACATTTTAAATGGTTAATGCGGATGTATGTTACACCTGTGGAATTAAATAGATATAACAAAAACATACCAGAAACGTGCACAAAATGTATGGAAAGTAAAGGAACCTTATTTCATTGTGTATGGGAATGTAGAAAAATTAGAATGTTTTGGGAAGAGGTGAGGGTAACAATTGAAAAAATAATTTCAAAACAAATCATTTTGAATCCTAAATTGTTTTTGTTGGGTCTGCATCCAGAAAAGCATAACTTTAATAAAAGTGAAAGAGCATTCATAGACCTCAGTTTGCTTGACGCCAAAAAATGTATTTATTTTTTTTTTTTTTTTTTTGTTACTTATTTGTACCCGTAGGTAGACTTGGTTTGCAGTCTGGTGACAAGCCACCGGCTGCTGGTCGCTGCGTGCGCGAGCGCCCTAAGCCTACATGTTTTTGGTATGCGGGAGGAAACCGGAGAAATCCCGGAGTAAACCCACGCAACACGGGGAGAACATGCAAACTCCACACAGCTCACTGTTGGTCGGGGGCTGGGATCGAACCCACGATCTCATGATTCCCGCGATCCCCCGGCCGAGGGTAAAACTGTGCTGCCACAGTGCTAAACCACTGCGCCACTGTGCAGCCCATGTATTGCACTATTGTGGAAAAAGACTCATAGACCAGATGTGACTCAGTGGTTAAAACAGATGTTAACAAACCTTCCACTAGAAAGAATAACATACATACTGAAATCAAAGGAAATTGTGTTTGAGAATATATGGAGACCTTTGATTGATTATGTAAAGAATTTAAACATAACTTTTGAAGAAGAAGGTGAATGATGTGTGTGGACCTTGTAAATTCCAAACTGGTGAAGGTATAATATGTATACTTATGTAATGGATTGCCTAGACTAAACAGAGCAGCATTGTTTAAGACCTGTTCTTGTTAGTGGTTGTCGATGTTTTTAGTACTTTTTTTTTTATTATATCTTTCTGCAACTGTGGGGGTTCCCCCCTACAGTTGATAGTGCTATGAGATGACTGTTGTTGTGAAATGGCGCTATATAAATAAAGTTGAATTGAATTGAATTATTACTTTAGTGTTAGTGTTTGATTGTTTGTGTTATGTTTGTAAAAAAAGGTTCAATAAAAAATATTGTGGAAAAAAAAAAGAATTGCATCATAAATGACATCAATCAGCCCTAACACATCATTAGCAACATTTGCAACAACATTAAGACACTTTATCGTCTACATTTCACAAACGCTGACAGTTGCCCAATAACAATGTCATGTTTTTAAATATCTACTTTACTCTCTATCCATCATCAAACTGACAAAGCTCAGGGTCCCGACTAAATGTCACTAGCGCCTGCCCCAGGCCGCCACGACCCTGCACCCCCCCCACTACCACCACCAAAAAAAAAATTCCCTCCACCCCCTCTCATTGACTGACAGCTATCTATTGTTGTCAATCATCAGCACCTCCTTCCTTCAGCCCAACCCCTCGTGGTTGTGCTCAGGGCAATTTAGCCTGGTGCTTGGTGCTACACTATCAGATGGTATGACAAATTACTTCTCCTTGGCCTCATTACACACACACCCACACAAAGTTGGAAAAGCGAGCGGTGCAAACCTATGAGCACTGCACACTTCCTAAAACAAAAACATCTAAATATTAGTATACATAACATACACTTAATAACGAATCATTTCAAAGGATGTAAATGTTTTAAATATTCACTTCTTCCTGCCTTTTTCCCCAGTCCACCCTAATATTGATTGTCCTTATCTGTCATAATTCAGCACAGTCTGAGCTCATTGCAATCACTCTTCACAGATAGACTGTGAGAGGAGGAGGGGGTCATGTCTATCAACTAGCGACAAAAAGAAGAGATAGTCGTCGTTTCTATACGTTTCCATTTCTGCTGTCAATTCGATAAATTCTATACATTCCAATGACTCTTTATGAAGCAGGCTGATACAAGATGTGCTCGTTTCATTGGTCTCTTTCATCCAGTTCTTGACTTTTCCTGGGGACTTTTTTCCCCTTCAGGCCTTTGTTCCAATGTGGTTTTGATGCCTCAACACGGTACATTATGAAGTGTTTGCCATACAGACTCTACCTGGGGCAGGAAACATTACAGGTTCTCAAGAATATTTTGCAATTATTTTAATATTTCCATCAGTGCAAGAAAATGATGCAGACAATCTCCAGGTTCTTGGATTAAAAGACAATTCACTGTTAAGTATCTCTGTCCTTTCTCCTCTCTTGCTCTTTTAAGGGAACAACAGGTCACTTTTTCATGTCCCCCATTCTATGGTATGACAATGGTGGCATGGACCACAAGAAATGATGGTTGTTTTTCCTGCTTTACAGATCTGATCCAAACTGCAATGCAAGAGTTTCATCTTGCACAGGCCAATCTCATTTAGTGTCACCTGTCCTGTTTCACCACAGCCTACTGAGACAAAGATTTTCAGGTGTCAAGACTGAGTCAAGACTAGGGCCATAGCAGCTAAAGACCAGATTGAGACCAAAGTAACTGTGCATGTACAGTATGGCTGGGTCCTGATTTAGTGTCGACTTGGTCTTCACCTCATCCCAAAAACTCTTTGTCTTGGTACACTCGGATCTCAGTCAGAATCAGAATCAGAATCAGAATCAGGTTTATTGCCATTGTTCATGTAGTACACAAACTAGGAATTTGTCTCGGTACAATGCTGCAACATTAAACATGATAAGATAAGAGAAATAAACTATACATGTAATAAAGTGTAGGATAAGATTAAGTGATACTGGTCAACAGTTAAAATATATATTAGCCAGCAGCAGATACTGTGGAGAACTATATAGTGCAGTCGGTAATGCAGGAAGAAAACAGTGATGATTGACATGAGTCTGGTTGAGCTGCTGTACATGGTGCACGAGAGTCACTTAGTGTTCAGCAGTCTAATGGCAGAGGGGAAGAAGCTGTTCATGTGACGGGAGGTTTTAGTCTGGATGGACCGAAGTCTTCTACCAGAGGGGAGGGGGGCAAACAGTACGTGACCAGGGTGTGAGGGATCGGCTATGATCCGGCCAGCACGCCTCCGGGTCCTGGAGATGTACAGATCCTGGAGAGATGGGAGCTTGCAGCCGATCACCTTCTCAGCAGTGCGCACGACGCGCTGCAGCCTTAGTCTGTCCCTGGCAGTGGCTCCTGCGTACCACACGGTTATGGAGGTGGTGAGGATGGACTCGATGATGGCTGTGTAGAACTGCACTAACATCTTGGTGGGTAGCTTGAGCTTCCTCAGCTGCCGCAGGAAGAACATCCTCTGCTGGGCTTTTTTGATGAGTGAGCTGATGGTCAGCTCCCATTTGAGGTCCCTGGTGATGGTAGTGCCTAGGAAGCGGAAGGAATCAGCAGTGGTGATGGGAGAGCCTGAGAGGGTGAGGGGGGGCAGAGGAGTAGTGACTTTCCTGAAGTCTACAATCATCTCCACTGTCTTCAGAGCGTTCAGCTGCAGGTTGTTATTGCTGCACCAGGACGCCAGCTGGGCCACCTCTCTCCTGTAGGCAGACTCGTCGCCGTTGGAGATGAGCCCGATGAGGGTGGTGTCGTCCGCAAACTTGATCAACTTGACAGACTGGTGGCTGGAGGTGCAGGAGTTGGTGTAAAGGGAGAAGAGTAGGGGGGAAAGTACACAGCCCTGGGGTGATCCGGTGCTGATGCTAGTATAGTCTGAGACAGTCTTTCCCAGCCGCACATGCTGCCTCCGGTCCGTCAGGAAGTCGATGATCCACCTGCAGAGGGAGTCAGGCACGTTGAGCAGGGACAGCTTGTCCCGGAGCAGAGCGGAGCAGAGTCTGGTCTTGGTGTGGTCATCACTACAGTACTACCACAGCCACACATGTGATGTTATTCTGTGGGCAACAGTGCTACTAGGGGTGGGAATTTCTAGCCACCTTGGGATCGGATTATGATTCAGAAGACTGTAATACAATGATAAAATGATTAATGATGCATTTTGATACATCTTTTTTCTCCCTTCAGGATTTCTTTTTTGCCCTTCACTGTGTGACTACTTGATAATTTGAAAGCACGTTATTTGTAATGACCTCTAATGAATTTACTTCCAGTATCTTCTTTTAAAGCAGTGCTATGTAACCTTCTTGTTCCTGGTAACAGTGAAAATACTACAACTATGGCGACTATACCTAAGTCCCAACAGCCAATCACAGGGTACAACTGGCTACAGGGTACAACTAGCTGTTGGGACTGAGGTTATAGACGCCATTGCTGTAGTCCTATCAGTAGGGATGTCCCAATCATTTTTTTGTCCCTGATCTGATCCATTTAAGATTGAGGATCGGTTGATACTGAGTCACAATCTAATACTTACATTTTCCTGCAACACATTCTTGCAAAACTACACAATATTAAGCACATTAAAGTTATTAAAAAAAAAATCAATGCCACGTATTTGCCTGACAACTACTCAGAGTATTCCACACAGCGAACATGATGACAACACTTTCCATGCTGCAACTCTGTATAGCTGCCGTATTATGGCGGGGCTGACGTAAAACAACTGCAGCTGATGGAAGACAACAGAGACTTGAATGGATCCCATTGAACCCAGTGACCCTGGTACCAATAAGTCACAAAAGCATTGATCAGGCTCCAGAGCCAATACTAGAGATCGGATCAAGACATCCCTACTTTTCAGTGATACTACCAAGAACAGAGCTATTGCAGCCAATGCAAGCCCACTCAGGCTATGGTGGAAATGACATTCACCCAGTCAAAGGTTGATGTGCTATCAAAATAATTTTGAAAACATTATTTTAAGATGAAACTCTTACATAGTGTTGCTTTAATATAACAAATGGAAGATGTGACAGATGTTGCTATGGCGTGTTCTGCTGGTCATTTTCTAACAGGATGCATTGCAGACATCGTTGTTTTTCTACACACCTTTAGGGTGCTACCTGACACCACTGAACCAATACAGATCTGTTCTCCCTCCTAAGCTTTTCATAGTCACAACTTCTTACAACACTGAGTCATTCACAGTTCTGTGGCACCAGTGGAGATGAACAACACAAACTACACACGCACTGTATCTGGATTCATATACAGAAGTCTTTACAATCAGTTTGTGAACAATAAAGTCTGACTCAGAGCAGGAAGAATAACATGTATCAAGCACAGAACGGTTGTTAATAGATGCACCGATAAGGAAAAAAAGTTGTTTCCTAGCCTTAAAAACCGGTAATTTGAGTGCTTTGTTTATTTAAGGTCTTTGTTCTTCACCTGTTCTCAAATGTCAGTCTGCTGACTACGACAAAACTAGCATGTGCACTGAACTTGCTTCTGTTTAGGTAACCTTGCCTTTACAGTAGTGTGCATATTATTTAGGATAAAGAGCATGAAATTTCAAGAGACGAAGGTTAATGGTTCCTTAAGTTTACAGGTCACTGTGCTTCAGTTAGTCTGAGTAAACCATTTATAAATAAAACAGTATTTCCTGTGTGTGTATACAAGCGAATTGATGACAGCAAATACAATGACATTTGCCTAAAATGTCTATATACCTATTGTATGTACCTAGATACTTCAGGTTGGAAAAAAGAAGAAGGAACCATCTACCTCAGTCTGGGCTGTTTGGGTAAATGTAGTATATCTCACCAGGCGTACGATCTCTATAGAGACACTGGTTGCAGCAAGTAATGTACACTGCCAACTCTATTCAGCAGCTATCACCTTCTACGGCATATTCCCATATTACTTATATCTCACCAATTTCTTCAGGGCTACTCGAGCACCTGGAGGGGGGTGAGGGGCAGTTAGCAGATATGGGATTGGGTCTCTGCCTCTTCCTCCACTGTCGTTATTGTCAACAGGGTAGCATTCATGCCTAACAGGGCCACCAGAGGTTATCGCTGAGCCAGAGTGTGCATGAGAAGAGGAAATCAAGCTGCAGGGACCCAAAGCATATCGTTCTCTGTAGCCCTTGGGGCCAAAGAGGGGATGCTGGCATGTGTGCCGTACAAATACAGGTGTGTGAGAGAGTGTATAGTAAAGTGAGGGGGAGGAAAGCCAGCAGTGTACACCAATGTGTTTTCCAAAGAAATAAATGTGCAGGTGGCAAGCCAGAAGGGAAATGGTGAACTGTCCCACAATGTGCACCATAAATGTATAATGACATAGTGTAAAAAAAAAAACAAAGATGGGTGTGAGCACACTTGGTTTAGAGGTCCCATATTGTGCATTTTCCAGGTTTAAATTTAGGTTTTGTAATCCTCAAGGATGTATACTGTAGGTTCAGTCTTAAAAGCCAAACTAATGTTTGTGTTGGTTTCACAGCTCATCAAAAAAGCTGTTCTTACGAACTACTTGCACAAAGGCTTCCATGTTTCATGTATTGTGGCGCTGCCGCATCCGGTCTCTATGTTCTACAGTGGCTGTGAATGAGAGCTTGACAAAATTAAAGATCAGCACCACAGATCTAGTAAGACAACTAGATCGACTAACACAGATTAGTAAGACAACAAATATCGACTGCTATAAAGGTTGGGAACATGATGGATAACTGTCGGAATATCTTAAGCTGATACTAGCTTCTATTTTGTTATAGCCAACAGAAACTTTGTTTTTGTTGGTGCGGTAACCGAAAGTCCCGATGAAGGGTATGAAGACTGCTGCAAGTTTGGATGTGAAATAATCTCACTTTATAGCTGACAGATATAATGGTTGGATGGAAATAATACAGGATAGATTATTAGGTGTAAATGACTGCTTCACTGTGTGGATTTGTTTTGCTGACATATTTAAACTACTTCATGAGTAACTTCAGCCTCATCTTTTTAAGCTGGTTTATTATTCACTCAATGTAAAAAAGTGGTTTTATTGCTGAAATTTCAACACAGTATTATTTCCTCTGCTGATAGCTTTGCTAGAGCTTTGCAACTAGAGCTGTTTTTAATAACCAGTATAGCTAAATAGTGATTTTTTTTAATTATCTGTTTGCAGAAAAAAAATTACTGTGTTGAAACAACTGCCTTCTGTAATACAGTGCACAGACATTATTATTATTATTATTATTATTATTATTATTATTATTATTATGTACAACAGGTTACAAGTTAAGGGGTAGTTTTTGACTGTTTAATGAGTTTATGATTTCTTTTTTGTTGTCATTTACATAATTATAATAATAACTTAAGATTCTTATAGCCTGTATGAGTGCAGGAAGTAAATGTAATTTTTTTTACATATGTATACTCATGATAAATCTTCCTAGATCTACCACGATCATATATAGTAAATGCAAACCCAATATGGAGGAGACAAATCATTTACAACTGGACATATGTCACACCGTACAGTGCAAGGAGTCCACTGCTCAGTTTCAAAAGAGTTTTTCAGTATGCTGATAAATATTAATGAGACCATAACCTGATTGGGAAAGGCTTTTTGAGTGGACCACTCACAAGTAAGGAGGCAGTAAGGGTGTGTTTGTTTTGTTATCAGAGTGGTGAGGGTGGGGATTGTTGGTTTGTGATGTCATAAAACCCAGGAAGTCCAAGTTTGTTTCTTTAAGACTATAGGTAATAAAGGCAGTAGTATACCTTTGAGAAGTGAGTGTTTTAATATTTTTAAAAGCATACATGTGACCCAAGCCTTTATTTTATGATGTCAAAAGTCACAAAAACTCCACTATGCACAATACGGGACCGACAGGAATAGGTTGTACAGTTGTACTTGACAGTTGACATAACTCCACGAATGTAAACTTATGGGCACAGTCAAATTTTAACCACTAGTAATCAGTGGTATTTATGGAGTTGTGCATATAAATTTACTAAACCTGGAGGGATGTAAACTTTCAAGCACAACTGTATATACCAGGGGTGTCCAATCCTGTGTCATGGAGGGCCAAGACCCTGCAGGTTTTCTCTTCAGCAGGTGTTTTCACTTATCAGCAATCAGTGGGAAGAAATTCAGTGGAATCTGCTGTTAAAGACACTGGTTGGAGGTAAAGCCTGCAGGGTCTTGACCCTCCATGGCACATGACTGGACACCCCTGGTATATACAGTTACATGCAAGTTGTAATATGTTATGAGTGGAGAGGGGTTAAGACAAAATTACACAACAGTAAAAAATTCAAAAGCATACATCTATTCCTTCATTTGCAGACAAAAGTAATATGCACTACTCACAAAAAGTTAGGGATATTTGGCTTTCGGGTGAAATTTATGGAACATGTAAAAGTTAATGCTACAGTGATATTATATCATGAAAGTAGTTCATTTAAGTAGAAGGTTCAGGTTACTTTATTTGTACCCGTAGGTAGATTTGTTTTGCAGTCTGGTGATATCCATATTTACAAGCCACAAATTACATTCAACATAGACACAAACACAGGCACACATGAAATTGACTATGAACATGATAAAAATACTCAAGGCTCCATCAATCAGGGTATAAAAAGACAAAGAGATGGGAGAAAAACCAGAGGTAAGAGAGAAGGGTCATATTAAAAGTTAAAAACTAGTCGAAGAGGTTAAAAACTCAAAGGTCTAAAACCCAATAATATATTTAGAACCCAAGTAACATCCTACAAAAATAAGTAAATATAAAATGGAGTTAATAAATAGGTACCTAAATTATGTGCAATATATTGTTACAGCTTGTTCAACTCTTTGACAGCAGCAGGAACAAAGCTGTTTTTGTAGCGCTGGGTTTTACTTTTTGGGACAGCAAACCTCCGTCTGGAGGGAAGAAGCTGAAAGTTGCAGTGCAAAGGGTGGGAGTCATCATTTAAAATGGAGGTAGCCATCCTCTGTACTTGTCTGTACAGAGGATGGTGTACAGGGACGTCAGGCTCAGCTGTGACTCACCAAGCAAACGACTGGACCATCTAACTACCTGATCCAAGGATTTCCTCTGTTTTAGTTTTATCTGACCAAACCATGACACTAAAGAAAAGGATAAAACAGATTCAATAAAAGCCCGATAAAACATTGTTATTATGGTTCGGTCAATTTGGAAGTGTGCAAGTTTTCTCAAGCAATGCAAATGTTGCTGACCCTTTTTGCACACCCTTTCACAGTTCTATTCAAAGTTTAAATTACTATCAATAATCGTCCCAAGATATTTGTAGGATTGTACACATTCAGTGGTCTGGCCTTTTAGTACGGTGACTTTGTGCCTGGGAGTTTTCCTCCTAAAGTCAATAATCATGTCTTTAGTTTTTGTCGTATTCAGCTGCAGGTAGGAATCCTCACACCAGTGAACAAAATCATCAACTACTGGGCCGTGGCCACTCTCACCATCCTGGAGGAGACTGAAAATAACTGAGTCATCAGCATACTTTATAATGTGTCTGTTGTCATGTCTGCTCCGACACATGTTTGTGTACAGGATGAAGAGTAGTGGTGACAACACACACCCCTGAGGAGAGCCAGTAGAAGAGCACTTTAGGTCAGACAATGTACCATTGACCCTTACTCTCTGCGTCCTGTTGGTTAAGAAATCCAGAATCCAACCCACCAGATTATTGCTCAAATCAAATTGTTGCAGGAGCCTTTCAACTAAGATATGAGGTTGGATTGTATTAATGGCGGAGGAAAAGTCCACAAATAAAAGCCTGGCGTGTGTCCCATTAAAATCCAGATGTTTAAAAAGCATGTTAAACAGTGTAACAGTGGCATCCTCCACTCCTCTGTGTGGCCTATAGGCAAACTGCAGAGGATCCAATGCATGCTCAGTCTGCCTTAGGACCTCACATCTGACCAGTTTTTCAAAAATTTTCATTAAAATTGAAGTCAAAGCAACTGGTCTAAAGTCGTTTACCGTTATAGGACAGCTGGATTTTGGAACGGGAACAACCACGGCTTCTTTCCAGATCTTAGGCACATGTTGTGTCTGTAAGGACTGATTGAAAATGTAATGAAATATAGGACTCAGTTGATGTGCACAGGACTTTACCAAGCGCCCACATATATTATCAGGGCCCTGACTTTTGTTCATTTTTACAGCGCAGAACTCCCTTTTAACATCCTGCACCTCAATATTGAAGTGCTGATTGTCTTTGAGTTTCTGTTTCAAATCTTGGGTTTCTGTGTTAAAATCAAAGGAGTCAAAACCACCATAAAAACAATTAAGAGCATTAGCCAGCTCTGTGTCTGAATTAAAACCATCTAAAAACACACGATTACTGCGCTCTGTGCTCTGAAGGCCTGCTATAGTTTTCATACTGGCCCAGGCTGAACCAAGTTTCTTTGTTGCCATCTTGCTTTCCAATTCTGATTTATAATTCTGTTTTGCTCTTAAAATTTCGGACTTCAGCTCTTTTGTGGCAACCTGTAGCTCAGAAACAGACCCCTGTTTAAAGGCAAGTGCTTTCCTCTGTAAGCAGGATTTAACTGATTTTGTAACCCATGGCTTGTTGTTGGGATATATTTTGACACGTTTACGTGGAACGATCTTATTTTTACAGAAAGCCATGTATGAACATGTGACGTCCAGCAAAGAGTCCAAATCATCCCCGCAGGACAGTGTGAACATCTCCCAGTCTGTACAGTTAAAGCATTCCTGGAGGCTGTGCACTGAATCCTCTGTCCACACATCAGTGTCTCTCGTCTCCACCTTGCCTCTTCTGAGAGCAGTTTTATATGTGGGCAGCAAATGTACACAGTTGTGATCTGAGGATCCGACAGGAGGAAGGGGAAGTGATTTACAGGCCCTCTCTATGGATCCATAGCACAGGTCCAATATCTTTTTTCGCCTGGTTGGGCAGGAGACATACTGATAAAAGTTTTTAAGTGTCTTCTTTAAAGAAACATGGTTAAAATCCCCAAGAATGAAGTTTGGCGCCTCTGGAGAAATCGATTGCAGCCGCTGGACCACATCAAAGATGGTGCTGGAGGCGGAGTCAGCGTCTGCCCTCGGGTGAATGTACACAGTTGTGATGAAAAGCTGGGGGAACTCGCAAGGCAAATAAAAGGGGCGTAGTGACACAGACAGCAGCTCCACATCGGGTGTACAGATGCACTCTGTGATCGTGACAGATGTGCAGTACTGCTTATTAATGTATAAACATACGCCGCCCCCTTGACGTTTCCCCGTTATCTCTTCCTGCTGATCCGAGCACAGTGGGGCTCCAAAGTCGTCAATCCACAGGTCTGCGTCTCGGTCATGCGCATTAAGCCAAGACTCGGTGAAAGCCATGACACAGCAGTTCTTAAAGTCCTTCTGGTAGCGTACATTCCCTTGAATTTCATCCACCTTGTTTCTCAGAGATTGTACGTTCCCAAAAATCATAGAAGGAAGAGGAATGTTACCAAACTGACGTCTTCTCAGGCGCAATTTCACGCCTCCACGCTTTCCACGTTTCCTTCTCCCGTCTCTCCCGTCTCTCTTTTCACCGCTGTGTCCGTCTCTCAAAATAAAGTCCAGCAGTTGCGGCTTAGGCTCAATCACAGCCGCTGCATCAACCGTGTTTAAATGCAGCAACATGTCCCTGGAATAATGTATTCTGCCCGCCATGCTGCCGATCGCATTTACCTCAGAGACAAAGAGCCGGAGGAAAAGTAGCAGCAGTGCAAAAAAGGGGAGGAAGTCCATATTGATGGAACCAGGGAGCTCTTCACCATACAGTCCACAGAAGCATGATTTCCTCATCTCAAACAATTTATTGAAACAAAAGCCAACAGTGTATACCACAGTGTATACCACAACAAAAAATGTCAATGTCTCAATAACTTGTCATGTGCCCTTGAGCATCAATTACAGCTCGACAACGACATCTCATGCTGTTGACAAGTCGACTCGTCTGCTGAGGCATGGCATTCCACTCCTCTTGAAGGGCAGCCCTCAGGTCACTGAGGTTGTGGGGTGCAGGGTTACAAGCCTCTACACAGCGACTCAGCTGATCCCATAGGTTTTCTATGGGATTCAGGTCTAGAGAAAGTGCAGGTCACTCCATCTGAGGTACCCCAGCCTCCAGCAGCCGTTCCCTAATGATGTGACCTCGATGAGCTGTAGTATTGTCGTCCATGGATGAAATTAGGCCTGTGTTGTTCATGTAGGGGCACAATGACTGGATTAATGGTGTTATTCAGGTAGTATTGGCTTTTCACTGTACCATTCACAAGGTGTAGGGCAGTTCTGTATTGAATAGACACACCTGCCCAGACTGTAACATGGTGACAACAGTGGCTGATGCATAGCACTCTCCTTGACGTCTCCAACATCACTGGCGGCCATCATTTCTGCTCAACGTGAATTGATTTTCATCAGAGTACAGCATTGAAGCCAACTGGTCCCTTGTTCAGCGTAAATGCTCCCTGGCCCATGCAAACGATGATGCCCGTGCCCAATGGTGTGGTCAGGTACCCTTGCAGGTCATCTAGCACGCAGACTACGCTGACGTAAACAGTTTCGAATGGTCTGATGTGACACTTGGGTGCCTCTCATCTCCCTCAAATGTGCCTGGAGTTGAGTGGCTTTCATCATCTGGTTCTGCAGGGTACTGTTCACAATGAAGCGGTCATCAGCGGGGGATGTCGCTAAAGGACGTCCACTTCTATGCCTTTCTGTGACTCTTCCAGTCTCTCTGTATCTCTGTTGCAACATGCTGATAATGATCTGTGACACTCTAAGCTCAGTGGCCACTTCCCTCTGAGAACATCCTATTTGAAGCCTCACAATGGTGAGGTACTGTTGATCAGTTGTGAGGTGTCGTCTTGGTCTCATGATGTCAAAATGTGAACCGCATGATGAAGAGGACTGCTTAAATACCAATTCTAATTGAACCAGAAAATTTATTGGTCGATTCATGGATCAAACACCTGTTGTAAAGTTTGCTGTTAAGCACCTTGTTAGAGAACAGCAAGAAGTACTGAAACATTGAATAGTTGGACATATGTATTCAAAAGGTTAGAGAAGGTCAAATTAAGATCACCTGTAAAGGCTGTAGTGGATTTTAGGTGCATCCTGAAATTTCACCAGAAAGCCGAATATCCCTAACTTTTTGTGAGTAGTGTACATGGTCTAATCAGCATTTACCTAATGTTTTCTTATGACAGACAACAGATGTAGATCAGTAAGCTCTCAGCAGGCTGCTGGGCTGAGAAACCATCTCACCTCCACCAGGTGACTAAATCACACTTTAAGTGCACACATCTCAGCAGGGGGACACATCTTTTGAAAACTGATTTTGGATGTGTGTGTTAAGCATTTAAACACATTTGTCTGTCTTCATGTATCTTTCCACCCTCCTTCTGACCATGTAAACACATACACACCATACTGGGGGATTAATAGCAGATCTCTAAATAAGGCCAAATGGAGATGTGGATGGGAGGAAGCTAAGTGCAGTGAAGGCCCCAGCGGTGGCTGCCTCTTACCTTTTTGTTGTTTTCTTTAATATCCTGAGGATTGAGCGACTTGTAGTCTCTGAAAGAACAGTGGGGAAGGTCGGAGAGGAAATAGGCAAGCAGAGAGAGAGAGAATGGTCGATAGAGAGACAGTAGAGAACGGAGCATGTTTAAATATGCGTCACATGTAATGGTATTAGAACTGTAACATGCAATTTCATAGCAGTGCAATCAACAAAAATAACAGAGTGGAAAATATATAAAAATAACACACTGGAGTGGAAATGCACACAAGCATAAACACACGTGTACACAGCGCATGGCTTTGATCAATTATCTTCATGTCTGCCTTCTTGATGGGGGCTGTAGGTTTTCTATATGATGTTCTTTTGAATGTTAAACACACATTTAATACAAAACATTTACACACAAACATCAAATACATAAATTATGATTACACATAAACAACAAGCTTAGAATTGGCAGTACACATCAGTCACATTACATAAACACACCAATGGAGGAAAAATGTAACAGCATAAAATTTTCACACCAGAAAACAAAAAGAACCTGAGTTAATATGCATGTATAAAAAGTCTATATGCCATAGAAATTCCAGCTCTTACATTATGTCAGGTCTGAAATGGTGCAGCAGGGCACAGAAGGCCAGCCCATTTCTCCAGGAGGTGGTGAAGTTGGTGATCTTCACCCCGCGGTAGTTCTTGGTGACCTCGCGGCACCAGGCCAGCAGAGACTGGCTGGCATTGGGTTTCCCTCCCAGAACCGGGCTCGGGATGGGGCTGGGCTGCAGGCAGGGGGGAGATGAGAGGAAGAGGAGGAAGGTTTAAAGGAATGAGGATGTGGCATAAGAAAAGGAAAAGAAAGATTGATAAGTCGTAATGCTTTAACATAAAGAGCAACACAAATTTAATGTAAACTGGTGCAATTTTTAGCTCTATCTATATGGGTGCAATCATTAACACTTCCTCAATACACTTAATTTCCTTAATGATAAAACATTAATGACTTTATCTTGTAACACAACACCTTTAAACTGTGTGAAAATAATTTAACTATATTGCATTTTTCCCCTCACTCCCACCACCCTCCCTCCACTTCCTCTTTTCATTATTCATTTCTCAATTAAATGTTTTACTTAACAATCACCGCCCATCAAATTAGCATGCCATACTGGTACATAAGCTTCCACATACATGCCCCTCTCTCTCTCTCTCTCTCTCTCTCTCTCTCTCTCTCACTCACACACACACACCATAATGGAGGGTCATTCAGAATACAGCATATGACCATGAATAATGTAAACATCTTATTAATTAGCCCCGCCTTTGAAGTCTTATCTGAGTTGAAAGCTTTCACCATTAGGAGCCTTTTCCCGTCCCAGACTCGAAATCCCACAAATCCTTGGTGGTGTGGAGATGCTGGTCTTCCTCTGACACTTGTGCTATTCTTATTATTAAGCTGGCTGTTTGCTAATCTGGTTATGGGGGGATTGATACGGGGTAATTCTCTCAGATCATTGTGAAGAGAAATGGCAAAAATGTCACAGAAACTGGATTAAATTCATTAAAGACCAATGATCAAAAAGAATGGAATGCATATGCATTTTAGGATTGTGGTCAAAAACAATAACATTAGCATGTGACAAATAAAAAAATTAAGATCCTTAATATTATAATGCCAGGGATGTTTTACAAATCTTTATATACTATACATATCTATACTAACTATAACTATATATATCCATAGGACCTCAGCAAATTAAGTCAATTTCCAATTTTCTCACACTAATGTTTTGTTTGTACAGCTTCTTAAACATTAACAAATTCTCTAACACAAACTGAGTCACGCCATGTTTTCCTCAAAGACAGATAATGTTTAATCTTCACAGCACTATAGTGTCAAGTCAAACCTTTACTTAACCTTTAGCATGAGCAAAGAATGACATATGATAATTCTTCCACAAGCCTATATTGACTATAATAACTAGTTTACCAAGTTGTAACACACAGAAACTGAGGCTAACGACAGTTTTTTTAAGCCTGAGCATCAGTCCACTTAAAAAAAAACTTTGCAATAGCCAACCAACTCCCTCTGTTGGTGATTTTCTGCTACTGCAACAACAGAAAAAGTAGCAAAAATGGGAACCAATGTGTCCTTTGAAATGGGGGATGCTATTTTTTTTAATGATGGTGGCCTGAAATTGTTACATTTTCTAAAACAAGCACTCTTCTTGTCAATCTGCAAAACATCTGATTAGGTTTAGCAAATAATGGGAAAAAATATCCTAAGAACTCACTCTAAACAGAGCCACCAAACTTCAGTTTTAATTCAATTTGTGGATTCTCTGACCTAAAAAATGATTGGCAACTTGCCCTGGCTGTTGACACATTTTAACATGGGAAATACAAGTATTTTTGACAACAACATTACTGGACAAATACCTGCTATAAGAACATTACTGGACAGTTCCCTTGTGAACTTTCATGGCAATTCACTATTGAACTATGACCTGGAGCCTGCCAAGATGCAACAAGAGCTAAAAAAAGCAATGAAAGTTGCTGCAAGGCATCTCTAATGGCAACTCCTAACCTTTGTACCAGTGTGTGTGTGCATACAAGTCAAGCCCCTATGGCAGCCTCAGTACAGGGAAACGGTAGCAAGAGCCTGAGGGGCAGACACTTGACATTTCCAGCTCATCTATAAAAGAGGGCCTTAACCCTTTCCCGTAGCATTGTCAGACACGTTTTAGGAGACCTCAGCAATACCTCTGTGCTGGTCAAACAAACGGAGGAAAGAAAACAAGAAAAAGAGGAGAAAAAGTTGTGAAGTTAATAAGGAGATTCAGATTCTCACCATTACTGTATGCAAATACTCAAACACATGAATGTAAACAAGACCTTTGTCAAGTTAATTTAAATGTCCCAGTAGCTTTCTAGGCTCTCCACTATTTAAATGTGTGGTTTAGTAAAACTGAGTGTGTGAGTGAGTGTGTGTGAGAGAGAGAGCGTTTCGGAGTGGAGTGGTCTTCCTCCAGGCCTTCCTCTTTCTGCTTTTTCAAGTGACAGTTGAAAGTAGCAGTCTAATTTGAGCGCTCTAATTACCTGGGATTAGAGACCAGGTGCTATTAAAGCAATTAGACACACAGCACACTCCAGTGCTGCAGACCCTGTGCCCTAGCCGGAGGAAAGCGCACACACACACACTCGCACACACAACCACATACACCTGCGTAAAACAGCCAACAGAAAGCAAAAATAAAGTAGTTATGAGAAAACTGTCTTTAAGGCTTAGGTTGAAGCCCAAATCCATAAATTTTGCCACGTAAATTTAAAAATCATCTAAAAACAATACCTGCATGTCAATAAGCGTGCATGGCTGTTTTCCCCTTAAGCCTTACAAGTCAGTTTTCAAAAGTCCTTCTATGTTTGTCCACTGGCAGCAACCCCATATATACACAATATCCATCTATCCATCCATCCATCCATCTTCTTCCACTTAATCCTTTTCGGGTCACCGGGGGGGGGGGGGTGGCTGGAGCCTATCCCAGCATCTTTGGGCGAGAGGCAGGGTACACCCTGGACAGATCGCCAGTCCATCGCAGGGCCAACACAGAGAGACAGACAACCATTCACTCTCAGTGTCATACCTAAGGACAATTTAGAATCCCCAGTTTGATGCCAATTAACCTAACTTACATGTTTTTGGCCTGTGGGAGGAAACCGGAGAAATCCCGGAGTAAACCCACGCAGACATGGGGAGAACATACAAACTCCACACAGATCACTGTTGGTCAGGGACTGGGATCGAACCCAGGATCCCCCGGCCAAGGGTAAGTTGCTGTGCTGCCGCAGTGCTAACCACTCCGCCACCGCGCTGCCCATATATACACAACAGTCACAATCCAAAACTGATGTAATTTTCTCAATCGACATGCCAGACTTTCATATCCGTCAAACCCTGAACAAACACCATATCATCTTCTACAGGAACCGTCTGCATTTCCCTAAGACACAAACAAGGGTGGAGTGAAATTTTCATGAGGGGCAGAAATGCACCCTGACTTATCAAACAGTTTGCTGTCCTGCCTAAAGGAGGCGATGCATGTGGGGCTATGTGCATGTATGCGTTTGTGTTTTATCGGCCTCTCTCTCGGTGTGTGTGTGTGTGTGTGTGTGTGTGTGTGTGTGTGTGTGTGTGTGTGTGTGTGTGTAACACTGACACAACCATGTAGCTAGCTCGGCTCGAGGGTAGGATTAGTGGAGAGCATCGCCTCAGCCCACAAACATTCCATATTAAAAAAAATGAAAAGGCAACCTTCATTACTATCAGTAGCACATAACCTCCCCTCTTCCTCCTCCTCTGCTACTATTATACACAGCCATAACAGCCTGGGCAGAAAATACAAGGCACTGACAAGAGATTCCATTATTCGTGATGCCTCAGTGTCAACCACATACATCTGACGGGGCAAAGAAAGGCAGAAAAAAATGGAAGAAGGGAAAAGGGTGTTTGGGGGGGGTAAGCTCACTACAATGCCTGAATGACAAGATAGGAGGAAACCTGGAAATGGTGGCTGATGCTGGTGTCATGAGGAGGATTTTTTTTTTTTTTTTTTTTTTTTTTTTGGTGTCACAAATGTGATTTGGGGATGGTGTGACATGATCTGAGATCTGGAATTATGTGTGAAGCGTCAAACAAAAGATACAGAAAATTAGTAAACTTCCACAGGGCAACGGTGACTGGACCAAGAACTCTGCCCAGAGGCTGGAAGTAACTCCCCCCTTTCTTAGAAAAATACATGAGGTACAGTATATGGCATTACAGAATTCACATATCTAACTTTAGTCCCATTAAGTTTATTTATAGAGTATAACAAAAGCAGTAGTAGAATAAACTGTACTTTACCACTTTACAATGAAGTACATTAACTAACCCAACATCTTCAGTAAGAAATATTTAGGTTTTTTTTCTTTTTTATTAAGGTTCTCAGCACAATACCAACATACAAACCATGTTTTCCCCATTTTTTAACTTGATGCAACAAACACAAATAGAAATCAAAAAATACAAAAAGGTAAATACCCACCCTCATCACCAGGCTGTCAGTACCGTAATATTGTCAACTTGTACAAAAATTTTCAATCTTCAAGGATCCATGTTATCATTGACAGGTATATTTCTTATCCTAATGGCAGTAAAACAGAAGTGTTTTACCTTAAACCCCTCAAAATAACTACAGCCCTTGGTAGTTTAATCAACAAGAACTGTGCCCAGTCAACACCTTTAATTAGAAAAAAAAAATCAAAATAGATGCCTTTTTCTTTATGGCATTTCCTTCAAACTTAAACAAATGTGCTCATAATTCATACCAAAATACTGATGACGCTCGGAGTATTTTTGGGCAACACCATTTATCTGGTCAGAAGTAAGAATATTTACTCTCATTTGGTGTCAGTCTGGTGTTGACTGCATGGGTCAAGGGTCAAAAGTGATTTGATGAGAGTGTAATAGTTTGACCCAAATAAAGAAGAAGAAACTTTTTAAAAATCCTCACAGGACATTATAAACAAGAACCAGAGAATAGAGGCCAGTTGCGAAAAAGATACAAGTCAAATGCTTTAAGTGGCAGCTTTGTCTCTCACTCTGGGGCATGACGCTTCAATGGAAACTTAACTGGCCTCAACCCAATGACATAAACCCACAACTCTGTGGAAAGAAAAGAGCTTCCATGTCTTTCCAATCTCACTTTCAAGGCTTCAAAGCAGTGTCAGAGTGTGTCAGATTTGAGGAGGTGTTGAATCGCATACTCTTTAAAACTTGTAATCCGCTCAAGGAGCCTTAGGCTAAAAAAAAAAAAAAAAAAAAAGTCCACTCGCATGCGCACACACATGCTGCCATGCACACACAAACACACACTTTGAGAGTAAAAAAGCTGTGCATACTGTAAATGCATACACTGAAATTCTGACATATTCCTGTAGAACACCACAAACTTATATGTTAGAGTCCAGCATGTTGCTCTTGACCAAGATGTGCACACACTTGAGAAATAATAATACCTGTTCACATTTAAGAGGATTGTGTTAGTGCATTTAAGTGGCCTGTCCATTCTGCAGCTGAAAAACTCATCTGATTGGCTGGCCTCCTCCAATGACAGCCGCAATTATTTAATTGTGCCTTCAATCAAAACAAGCAATTTCGTTAATTTGAGCTTTCAATGTCCGACATCTTTGCATTAGGAAAATACTGAGCGGGAGAGAATGATCGCCTTGTGTCATCTTAGCCATGAAATTATGCTTCAGATTTCAAACGACGCCTACATGAGAGCAGAGGGGAGGGAGCAAAGTCCAATCAAAAGTTCAATTATGTAAATGGAGATGTGAAGTGGATGGGAGGCAATAAGGAAATGGTGGAGGAGGGGGGCAAAAGCCTGAAACAGGAGAGAACGAATGTAGCGTGAAAAATAATACACATTAACATACAAACGAAATATCTCATTACTGTTGTAATCGCACCAAGGATGAGAGTGTGCGCTGCATGGAAGTCAGGATTCATTCTGTAGGAGCGTGAACAGGTGGAAAGAGAAGAACAGCCTTGCATCACCTGACATTTGCGAGTCTCAGATGCTAAACCGCCAAGAGCACACAATGTTGGATTATTTTGTTCCACATTTTTTAAACAAATCTTTACATCATGTTTTTGTGTAGCAACACAGAGTACAAAAACGTGTAAATAAAACCACCATGATGGCAATGGATGGGTGTTTGTGTTCACATTTTTCCTATCTAGAAGTCGATTTGCAGGCCAAAAACAGAGGCCCTTTCGGCAGTTGGCTACTGAGATGTAAAATGCAAAAATCAGGAAAAGCGGTTTCCTTTTCCAGGAACATTTTGCTTCCAAGGCCTATTTTGCTCCAGAGGCATAACCATGCAAAACAGCAAAAGAAAGGCAGTACAGGAGAGGAAAAGGCTTTGAAATTGAAACACAAACCATTCACTGGTTAAAAAAAAAAAAACAAAAAAAAAACACAGTTTGCAGGAGAGCAGCAGACAAAGGAGTGACTGTGCCAGCTCACTGTGTGCCCACCCGCCCGTTTGCTCGCCGAACGTGTAACACGGGGGCATAATGCGGTGTAAGTGCTGGCTTTAGCTTGTCATGGAAACTGCAGTAGCATTACCCACACTCACGCCTCTGCAAATTAGCTCTGGCTGGGAGGTTATAAAAGACAGGCAGGGTAGGTAGGTCTGAGATGGAGCGTTCTGGATCTCTTGTATGTGCATGGATTGTGTGTGGAGGTGACTGATAGAAAGCTAGATGGGTAGAGTTAGAGAAATGTTACCTATGTCTTAAATGACCATGTCTTAAATTAATTTTTCCTCATTCATAAAGTCTCTTCCACAGGTTATACAGACCTAATGGAGGATAAGCCAATCTCCCACATGCGATTTAAAGAGAACATGTATGCCCCTTTTCCACATGTTGACACAGTTCCCAGAGGCTGTAATGAAATGTCTGTGCTTTGGTTGCAATTCCTAAAGGTTTAAATACTACAGCACTGCTATCCATCCGCATCAAACACCCTTGTCCAGACACCCATTTCAGTGCATGTTTCTTTAAAGCAGCACTATGTAACTCTTTTACCAGGTAGGAACACTGAAAAGACTGGAACTATGGCAACTATGACCTCAGTCTCAACAGCCAATCACAGGGTGCTTCGATGTTGATGGCTACAGCTGTGCTCTGTGATTGGCTGTTGGGTCTGAGGTCATTGTTGCCATAGCTGTGGTTTCGTCAGTGTTCCTATAAAGGACAGAGCTGTGTTACAGGTGATGTGGGGGCACTTGGGCTATAGGGGAAGTGACATTCACCTGGTCAAAGGTTGATATACCATCACATGAATATTTTATTTTAATCTTAGAGTGTTGCTTTAAATGCTGATAAGCCACATTTCAACCCACCCTCCCTCTTTCTTCACTCCTGAAATCTGTGGTTGACAGGATTATTAGCTGGCTAAAACATCACTGGAACAGGGGTGTGTGGTTTAAAAACCTTGTTTTTCAACCAGGGTTCCAAGGACCTAATGCAGTCCTTGAGAGAACATTCAGGGGTCCTCAGGAAATTTTTGAATTTCACATCTTATCTGGTCCAAAAAATTGCAAATAATTTGCTGTTGTACATGGGTGCCTGTAGCAGCTCTTCTACGTCAGTAGGGGGAAGTATGAACACAATATTGACTACCATCTTCTTCTTTTTCAGGCGTTTCACAGAGGTTAATGACCTTGTTAAGATGTGCTAGAGGTCACAGTATCTAGATGAAAAACAGTGATGAACAAATATTTGAAGTGGAAAGATTCACACTCTGAACTAGGCACTGTACTGATAGAGCAGCTGCCATGGTTGGGTGCATCAAAGGCTTCATCAGCAGAGTCAAAGCGAGATGCCCAACTGTTGTTGTTACACATTGTTTTTTGCATCATGAGGCACTCGTGACCAAGACTTTACCTGCAGATCTAGCTCCTGTATTGGATGATGTCGTGTGGATGGTAAAATTTGTAAAGACAAGACCTCTGAAAAGCCACACATTTGCATCTTTATATGACAGAGCGGTGCATAAAACCTGATAGCTTCATACTGAGGTCCAATGGTTGTTATGTGGCAAAGTGGTGGACCGTATGCATGAGCTCCAAGAGAAACTTAAGTGTTTTTGACTGATGAGAGGTGTGATGACACAAACCTGCTTGCAAGTGATGAATGGTGTGCAAGGCTGGCACACCAGGCAGATGTACATCAGCATCTAAATGAACTGAACACACAAACGCAAAGCAAAGATGAAAACCTGCTCACAAGCACAGACAAAGTAAATGGACTCCATTGAAAGGTACACTACCGTTCAAAAGTTTGGGGTCACTTAGAAATTTCCTTATTTTTGAAAGAAAAGCAGTTTTTTTCAATGAAGATAACTTACAATTAGACCACTGGAGTGATAGTTGCTGGAAATGGGCCTCTATACACCTATGTAGATATTGCACCAAAAACCAGACATTTGCAGCTAGAATAGTCATTTACCACATTAGCAATGTATATTAGATATTAGAGTGTATTTCTGATGATTAAAAAACCCTTGTGCAATCATGTTAGCACAGCTGAAAACAGTTTAGCTGGTTAGAGAAGCTATAAAACTGACCTTCCTTTGAGCAGGTTGAGTATCTGGAAAAAACTATTATTTCAAATACAAATCATTACTTCTAACCTTGTCAATGTCTTGACTATATTTTCTATTCATTTTACAACTCATGGTGGTAAATAAGTGTGACTTTTCATGGAAAACACAAAATAATTGTCTGGGTGACCCCAAACTTTTGAACGGTAGTGTACACCTCTGTCAAACATTTAAGGCGCTTTTCCACTTGGCACACTTTGGCCTCGTTTCGCACGGTTCGGCCTCCTTTGTCCGCTTTTCCTTTCGGCACCCAATGGCCTAACAGTTCCGTTATTTCGGAACTGTTCCACTTTTATCGGCACCGATAAAAGTAGGTCCGAAGGGTACCGGCACGGTTTCGTCACGCCACTGCTGGCCATTCATTGGTCTGGGCGTAGCGTCATAAGAGTGGGCGTTACGCTGACTTTCGAGAATCGCTTGCTGGTCGCCATTTGCAATTTTTCGTCAGTGAGCCCGCGAACAAGTGATATTATAAACCACAACGATAGAATGGCTTAACAGAAATCAGCAGAAATCTAACACCGCGGTCCAGCAGAGTTTCCTGTGCGTTTCGGCTGATGAGAGAATGCAGAGGGAAGCAGACTGAGCTTGCAGTGGGGCGCACAAGCAGACCCACCACAAAATAGACGGAGACGCACCGGGAATTAGACCTAGCCACCCGAATTGAATGTACAGCCGCGACGCACCCAACTTCAGCAGTTGAAGCCGTGATATTGTGATACACAGGACGGTGAGTGATGTGATATTCATGCTTTATGTTATTTTTTCCAACAGTGGAAAGTTCACTTAGGACAGACGAAAACTTAATCGTGTTTAAACAATGACCTAGCTTAATGCTACGTCTGTCCTGGTATGTTGCTTTTTTGTGTTGACAATATCTGATGAAATAAGCTAGTTGTAATCCTGGGTAAAAAGTTTATTTTATTTATTTATTTATTTATTTTTTACATATTGCACTTTCGTGCTGTGCGTGTACTTAATTTGTGTGTATTTCATTGTAGAGTCCAAACAGGATCTGCTCAGAATGGCAACGTTTTGACATCAATGTATTGTGACAGGTAAACAACACATCATATTTATAGTCAAATCTTTTGCTTTTTAAAGCGAGGTAGTCGGATACGCAAAAGCCGATGGTGTATAGAACACGTATATTAGGATGTGAAATGTCGGCATCGAAACTGCTCCCATTTAGCTGTAATTAATATTCAAAAATGATATTTTCGGGAGGAAAGAATTCAATTTAAACAGCCAAGGACCAAAAACGTACATTTGCTCGGGGAACAGGTCATTCACACTCGCAGACAATCACGCTATATGTATCTGTAGGATTTTCTTTCCATGCATGCAAAAAAAAGCATTTTTTTCCCGGATCCAACTACCTCGCTTTAAGTTAAAGTTTTGGTAAAGTGCCAAATTTAAAGTAGCACAATTTCGACTTAATATGAAAGGGACTGAATTGAGATTTATTTGTGTGAATATTAATTACAGAGTAATTGAAAATGAATGGCACATCCAATAGTAGCCACCATAAAATAAACCGCTTGTTTATTTATTTTTATCAGATCACTTCTGTGATCCTTTATGAGTTATAGTCATAATAGTGTATCTTGCACCTTGGGGAATGGGAGTTGTTCAGTCACCATTAGAATTTAGTTTATATGTGTATAGTATTTCATCTTTAAACTCATTCAGTAATAGAATACATTACAAATATTTGAGACCCACTGTAGTGCTTCCTTTTATATTTTAGCAATACAAGCACAAAACACCACCCACACTTGAAACCAGGGCGACACAGCGGTGGCTAAACTTTATTGATAACGTTATTTCACACCATCACAACAACTCAGTATTTAAACTCAGTATAAATGGTGTAGAGATTGAAAGGGTCTCCAAAATTAAAATCCTTGGTGTAATAACTGATAATAAACTGTGTTGGAAGTCACATATTAATTATATTAAAGGTAAAATATGCAAATCAGTCACAATACTGCGCAGAGTGAAATATTTGCTGAATCAACCCACACTATAGACTTTGTATCATTCATTAATGCTCCCATACATGACATCCATCCATCCATCTTCTACCACTTTTCCAGAGGCCCGGGTCGCAGAGGCAGCAGTTCAAGCAGAGAAGCCCAGACTTCCCTCTCCTCAGCCACCTGCTCCAGATCTTCAGAGAGGATACCAAGGTGTTCCCAGACCAACTGGGAGACGTTGTCTCTCCAGTGAGTTCTGGGTCTGCCCTGGGGTCTGAGAACTACTACCAAGCAACACTGGGTTTCAGTGCAAGGAGTCAGACTGTGGAACGCTTTTGGACCTGAAATAAAATCATGTACAAAGCTTGGACAATTTAAACAAAAACTAAAGGAATAAGTACTCCAAACATACACACGTGGACAAAATTGTTGGTACCCCTCTGTTAATGAAAGAAAAACCCACAATGGTCACAGCACAGTGACTACTTGTCACCCTTTAAATAGGCTGATTGATTACAAGTTTGTAGACACCTGTGATGTTAATTAGAGGACACATCTTGGTTGAACATGTCCCTATGATCATGTTCATGTCCCTATGGCCTATTTTCAATCTTTTCTAGGAGTACCATCATTTTTGTCCAGGTCTGTTTCATCAGTTTGTTTTTTAAAATAATTCTGTTGAACCACAGTTCAAAAGCATTGTCTGATTTTCATTGGTTAATTTTCATAGAATTTTTATTTATTACCACTTTTGTCAGATTCAAGTTATTTCTGTGACCATTGTGGGTTTTTCTTCGATTAACAGAGGGGTACCAACAATTTTGTCCACGGCTGTATATACAAAACGACATGTAAAATCACACAAGGATTATCATATCCAGTCTGTGTTGTGCTGTTGCTTATTTTTTGTCACATTTTGTCTTGGCTTTGTTCTGATTTATAATCACTCTTATTTTATTTTATTTTTGAATTCTTAGCTGGAACATGGGTGGGCAATATAAGCTGCGGCTTCAGCCATCACCCATTTCGGATAAGTTATGTTGAATTGTATAATCTGAGGAGTTCCTGTTTAATTTGACCTTATTGGATTTTTTTCCCCCTTTGTTTTATTATTCTGTTCCTTTCTTTTAATCTAATTATCCGAAATAAAGATTCATTCATTTCTCAAATATGTTTTAAACTTTCTTTAATTATCCACCACCCATTTCTGGCTTTCATCTAGGCAAGGGCAAGACGATCCACCCAAACCAGACCTTGCCTCACTATTTAGAGGTGCAGGCTGAAGATCTGCTGAACCGGGACCAGAACGAGGGGCCGATCCAGTTGCTTCTCAGTGAGGCAGCGTGGCTGGCGTGTGTTACCCATTCCAGTTTCTTTTTTTTTTTTACAGTTTGAATTTTGCACATTCTAAATAATCTGTAATTTGCTGCTGATTGGAATAAACAATTTAGTGATTTATGTGTTTGCATCATGATTTTCTATTTTGTCTGTTCCGACACCGGTGGGAAAAGAGTCAACAGTACGAACCATTTATCAGTGACTTTGAAAATAATGGCTCATTTTTAAGAAAAGTAACCAAAACAATCATTTGCTGAAGACTGTAAAACAAAATAGAGACATCTGCAAAAGTACAAAGGTTTATTGTCAAAATTCCCAGGGCAATACTACATGAATGCATGTATAGCTCACTGTTGATGCAGAGAATATACAGTATATTTATACAGTATCTACATGTAGTCAGCAATACTCAATACGATATATTTCCAGTTAATCCACGTATTTCTCCATGTAACCTTGGGACTGCTTTATTTTAATTACTTCTAATCCTAGATCCATTTGTTTTGGCTTAAAATGCATCATAATTGCTAAATATATCTTATGCCTAACTCAGTACTGTTTACCTGTTGAAATATACTGTATATTTAACGGCTCATATGCTACTATGTGGCACCTGATCCATGTTTTGCCACGGCAGCACTGGCTGGAGCAGATAAATTCCATGACGTCTCAACAGTCTCTCCATGATTTTGACACAGATCAGATCAATTTATTTCAAAGGAAGCTAAACATTTCTACAGACATTATAGCCACTTCGCATTCGTGAACTTGGGGTCACATCACTGTGATGAACATTAACGCCGACCGTTTGAAGCAATATTTTTGCCACAAGAGAGCCATCTGAAACACACACACAGAATACAGATTTTAGGACCTAATATCGATAACTTGCCGACATTACAATGCTGTACGGCGGACTTAAAAGCAAAGTAGCATTAGCAATCATTAGCTTACCGTCATACGTAATGTAGTTCGCATCCTCATGGCTTCTAAATGCTCCAGTACCTTTCCAGAGTGTGTCGTATTGTGGGTTTGCCTTCTGTTCTCCGTTTTTGCCTTTATTCTGGCAAAAACAGCCAGAGAACGCAGACGCCTCGTATCCTGCCAACTTGTGTTTTGCGTAACGTTACGCTTGATTTACGCGAGTTACGCTTGTTTTACGTAGCGGGAGGGAGAGGGTTGCGCCGCCTGCCTTTTAACTATTTCCCACCCACTTCAAATGACACCCTAGTGCAGTGGAAAACTAGAAAAGCACTCGGAGAGCGCAGACCTCCGCCAAGCGCCACAGTTCCCCCCCATACAGTGTTTGTGTGTAAGTTTTCAGATTCCTTGACCATGAAAACATATGACTAGCAATTGGATTCACAATGATAGGATTAGTGGTTCAGTAGTGAAAGCATTACCTCCTTGGCGGAGGTAATAAACTGAAGTGTTGGTGTTGTGTCCATCTCCTCCATCTGCAAAGTCCCAGGCTGCAAGCGTTTTCATAGATCACTGAAAGCAGCACTCAGGGCTTCACTGACGGATGCAAATTGGGTAGACAGGTTGCCGTGGGTTTTATATTGGGGTTGCGCTCCGCAGCAAAAGAGGATTTGGAAGCTTCCCCGGCAGAGAGCTTGTTTTTGCGCAGCCACTATGGCCGCCCGGGGAATTTCTGCCAAATAATCCGGCGCCGGACAGCTGCCCGTCTCAGCTTTTGCAGCGTAGCGCAAACACAGGCATGCTGCCGGGCCCGGCCCACCACTGTTTTCCGCGTGCTTTTGTGCCTAAAACTTTGAAGAACGCGGAGTTTGTGTTCGTCAGACACGACGACCAGCGCCCTCCATTGCCCCTGCACACATGTTGAAAATGGCCGTACCTCACAATGTTAAAGAATGATTTAAAAAATTCCTGTATCCAGACGGTGATCCGGATCATCCCCAAAATTTAATCAGTTCTTCCTTGTACCATTTCCAACAACGCCTGAAAGTTTAATCGAAATCCGTCCAAAACTTTTTGAGTTATCTTGCTAACCAACAGACAAACAGACAGACAGACAAACAGACAAACACTGGCAAAAACATAACCTCCTGGCCTGCGGCCTGGCGGAGGTAAACATGCAAGCCGAACTGTACCGAACTGTACCGAACCGTACCGTCCCATACCGGGCCAAACGAGGCCAAAGTGTGCCAAGTGGAAAAGCGCCTTTAGAAAGTGCCAACCCTGACATGTTCCTCCCAGGATATCAGCTTTGTGTTGATCTACACAGGCCTAAGTTTCACACTGAGTGAGTACAGCCTAATTACAAGATTAAATTGTTGCTAGTGTGTAGTAGCCTAGAGGTATAGCATCCGCCCCACAACCAGGAAGTTAGAGTTCAAGTCCCGGCTGGGTCGTGCCAAAGACCAAAGATATGAAAGTGGAACTTTAATATTAAACTTTTATAATAGTGGAACTTCCTCTCTTCACAGAGCAAAGCTGGAGCTCTGACAGAGTGACCATCGGGTTCTTGGTCAACTTCCTGAATAAGGCCCTTCTTCCAGATGGCTCAGTTTAGACAGCCAGCCAGCGCTAGGAAGAGTCCCAGTGGATCCAAACTTCTTCCATTTACGGATGATGGAGGCCAGTGTGCTCACTGGGACCTTCAAAGCAGCAGAAATTTTTCTGTACCCTTCCCCAGATTTGTGCCTCGAGACAATCCTGTCTCGGAGGTCTACAGACAATTCCTTTGACTTCATGCTTGGTTTGGGCTCTGACATGCACTGTCAACTGTGGGACCTTATACAGAAAGTTGTGTGCCTTTATAAGTCATGTCCAATCAACTGAATTTATCACAGGTTGACTCCAATTAAGCTGGAGAAACATCTCAAGGATGATAAGTGGAAACAGGATGCACCTGAGCTCAATTTTGAGCTTCATGGCAAAGGCTGTGAATACTTATGTACATGTGATTTCTTACTTTTTTATTTTTAATAAAGTTGCAAAAATCTAAAAAAAAAAACCCTTTTTCACATTGTCATTATGGGGTATTGTGTGTAGAATTTTGAGGAAAAAAATCAATGTAATCCATTTTGGAATAAGGCTGTAACATAACAAAATGTGGAAAAAGTGAAGCGCTGTGAATATTTTCCGGATGCACTGTATGTCTAACCTTGTTTTTGTTTGCATTGTTTTTAAATTTATTTTAGATCCCTGCCCCCGGCCAACAGTGATCTGTGTGGAGTTTGCATGTTCTCCCCGTGTTGCGTGGGTTTACTCAGGGATTTCTCCGGTTTCCTCCCACATGCTAAAAACATGCAGGTTAGGGATACGGGGCGCTTGCACACGCAGCGACCGGCAGCTGGTGGCTTGTCACCAGACTGCAAAACAAATCGGGTGTCCTAAAAAAGATGGAGTGTCCTAATTTATTCCTCACTATTTGTTTAGAACTACATTTTACATAAAATTTGAAAAAAAAGTCTTGAATTCATTTTTAATTGGTTAGTTGTATTACGTGAATCTCAATATTTTTTAACATTGATAATAAATATCCATATGTCCAAACATGTTAAAAAAAACACACAGGCTTATACAGGGCATCCTAATTTTTTCACGACTGTATACAGTGGGGAAAATAAGTATTGAACACATCAACATTTTTCTCATCTATCTATAAACGCAAAGAATCTCTCTGTCTCTGTGTCTGTCTGTGTGTTCCTCACATATCTCTCAATATGTTCGTCAGACTGACCTCAGATTTTATACAGTGGTGTGAAAGTGTTTGCCCTCTTTCCTGAATTTTCATTTTTTTGTATGTTCATCACAGTTAAATGTTTCAGATCATCAAACAAATTTAAATATTAGACAAAGATAACACAAGTAAATACAAAATCCAGATTTTTAATGAAGGTGTTTATTATTAAGAGAAACAAAAATCCAAACCTACATAGCCCTGTGTGAAAAAGTGATTGCCCCCTAAACCACCCTTAGCAGCAACAACTGCAATCATGCGTTTGCAATAACTGGCAATGAGTCTTTTAAAGTGCTGTGGAGGAATTTTGGCCCATTCGTCTTTGCAGAATTGTTGTAATTCAGCCACAATGGAGGGTTTTCGAACATGAACCATCTTTTTAAGGTCACGCCACAGCATTTCAATCGGATTCTGGTCAGGACTCTGACTATGCCACTCCAAAGTCTTCACTGTGTTTTTCTTAAGCCATTCAGAGGTGGACTTGCTGGTGTGTTTGGATCATTGTCCTGCTGCAGAACTCAAGTGCGCTTCAGCTTGAGGTCACAAACTGATGGCCGGACCTTCTCCTTCAGGATTTTTGGTAGACAGCAGAATTCATGGTTCCATTTACCACAGCAAGTCTTCCAGGTCCTGAAGCAGTAAAACAGCTCCAGACCATCACACTACCACCACCATATTTTACTGTTGGTATGATGTTCCTTTTCTGAAATTCTGTGTTATTTTTACGCTGGATGTAATGGGACACACACCTTCCAAACGTTCAACTTTTGTCTCATCAGTCCACAGAGTATTTTTCCAAAAGTCTTGGGGATCATCAAGATGTTTTCTGGCAAAACTGAGATGAGCCTTTATGTTCTTTTTGCTCAGCAGTGGTTTTCACCTCGGAACTCTGCCATGCAGGCCATTTTTGCCCAATTTCTTTCTTATGGTGGGAGTCATGAACATTGACCTTAACTGAGGCACGTGAGGCCTGCAGTTCTTTGGATGTTGTGGGGTTTTTTGTGACCTCTTGGATGGGTCGTCGCTGCGGTCCTGGGATAATTTTGGCTGGCCAGCCACTCCTGGGAAGGTTCACCACTGTTACATATTTTCGCCATTTGTGGATAATGGCTCTCACTGTGGTTCACTGGATTCCCAAAGCTTTAGAAATGGCTTTATAATCTTTTCCAGACTGACAGATCGCAATTGCTTTGTTTCTAATTTGTTCCTGAATTTTTTTTGGATCACAGCATGATGTCTAGCTTTTGAGAATCTTTTGGTCTACTTAGCTTTGTCAGGCAGGTCCTATTTAAGTGATTTATTGACTGAGAACAGGTGTGGCAGTAATCAGGCCTGGGTGTGGCTACAGAAATTGAACTCAGCTTTGCAAAGATGTGATAAACCACAATTAATTTATGTTTTAACGGGGAGGGGGCAATTGCTTTTTCACACAGGGCCATGTTGGTTTGGATTATTTTTACCCTTAATAATAAACACATTCATTTAAAAACTGCATTTTGTGTTTACTTGTGTTATCTTTGTCTAATATTTAAATTTGTTTGATGATGTGAAATATTTAAGTGTGACATACAAAAAAATGAGAAATCAGGAAGGGGTCAAACACTTTTTCACACCACCATACAGGCTACACTTCTGTATTCCACTTTCAAACACAGCCTACATTTGGGCCTGTAAAGCCTGATTGGCCTACCTGTTTCAGACAGGAATACTTGCTTTCTATGGGCATGCATTAGTTAAAACATATTTCTGATGGAGCCATTGACCTGAGATTTTTACCAGATATCAGTCACAATCCAGGTAATCCATACATACAAAGAAATCAAGGCAACTGCGTTAACAAAACAAGTTATATTTAATAAAGTGGAATGACACAGGGAATAAGTATTGAACAAATGAAGAAAAAGAGGTGCAAAAGGCATAGAAAGCAAGAAACCAACTGAAATCCATCAGAATTTAGGAAGCTATCCCATCAGTGCAAATTAATTTCAGCTGGTTAAGTCCTGACTGATAGCTTTTAAAAAGGTCTGTGAAAATCAAGATTGTCACACCACAAGGAACTCATGATTGGTAGAAGCAAAGAGCTCTCTCTAGACCTTTGCAACTTTACTGTTGCAAAACATAATGGCATTGATTAAAGGCCCATTTCTAAACTGCTCAATGTTCCAGTGAGCACTGTTGGAGCCATCATTTGGAAGTGGAAAGAACATCATTGTACCATAAACTGGCCACAACCAGGAGCTCCTCGCAAGACTCCTCCCTTTCCCCCTTCCCTCCGGAGGTCTTTGTCTCCTACCAGGCTGTTGCCTTTGATAAGAAAATGTTCTTTGCCAACTTGCCTGGTTAAATAAAGGATGATGATGATGATGATGATGATGGTGACTCCATCACTGAAGAAAAAAAACATGTTGAAGCTCGTTTAAAGTTTGTTACACAACATTTGGGCAAGCCAGTAAAATACTGGGAGAATATACTCTGGTCAGATGAGACCAAAATTGAACTTTTTGGATGCCACAACACACCGCATGTTAGGAGGAGAAATGGCACTGCACATCAGCCCAAAAACACCATACCAACAGTGAAGTTTGGAGGTGGGAGCATCATGGTGTGGGGGTGTTTTTCAGCACATGATACAGGCAGCCTTCATATAATTGAAGGAAAAATGAATGGACAAATGTACAGACACATCCTTGATAAGAACTTGTTGCCATCTGAAAAGATGCTGAAGATGAAACGAAGGTGGACATTTCAGCAAGACAATGACCCCAAACACACAGCCAAGGAAACTTTCAACTGGCTCCAGAGAAGAAAAATAAAGCTGACAGAATGGCCCAGTCAGTCACCGGACCTGAAGCCAATTGAAAATCTATGAAACGAACTGAAGATCAGAGTTCAAAGAAGACACCCACGGACATCCGCACACTTTTCAGACAGATTTTCCGCTGTATGCCAGTGTTTTTGTTAGTTTCTGTCAGTCTGTTTTTTTACACTTTGCACCATGCCATCAAATTACCAGCTGGGGCAGCAGTGGCTCAGGAGGTAGAGCAGGTCGTCCAATAACCGGATGGTTGGCGGTTCGAATCCCGCTCTCCCCAGATATCCTGCCGTTGTGTCCCTGGGCAAGACAATTTACCCCCAATTGCTCCTGGTGGGTATGGACAGCTGTCATGATTCTGACTTATTGTTATGCTTTGGCCTAGTTTTCCTCCTGACTGCTCTGGCACGCCCCCTCCTCCTGTCAAGCACCGTCAGCTGCACTGTCACGGGTGCTCACACACATACACACACCCACACGCACACACACACACATGCACACGCTCCATTCACCCTCATTCACACGCTCTCTCACACACCTGGTGTGAATCAGTTCCGCCCACGTATTCTCGTACTGGCAATCTCTTTCCTCATTAGCTTCAGGAGTATATGTTTGCCGCTTCTGAGGAGAGAGATTGTCGGGGCATTCGCCTCTATACACGGCAGCCTGTACTTGTACCATATATTGCATCACTCCCTTCATTAATCTCCAGCTCGTCACTTCTGACCTGTGTGTCCCATTGGTGTTTCGGCTGGCTCCGCATCTCGACCCCTTCCTTCAGACTGCACCGTTTGCCCCAGATAACTCCAGTCCTGTAAGTGTTTTTGTTTTTTCACCTGTGCTAGCAGCCCTGCAGCACTAGGCTGCATGCCTTTCCTATTTCGTGCGCAGACTAAAAGCACTATATAAGTGAATGTCATTTACCATTTTTACCAGTAGACAGTGTGCCCGCTATGCGCTAGGATGAGGTGCCTCATTTCAAAGAGATGTGGTGGCACACAATCTAATGCGCATTATGATTATAGTGTATTCCATGACAATCCGCTTTTGATCCGGACAAAGGAGGTGTATTGTCAGAAGCGCATTGTTTAATGATATTTCAGTGGTGTGCTTTGACATCATACAGCTCCGGAGCGCAGGAAACGGCATGCGCTGGGATCTTGTAAGTCATAACTGTTCCTTCACTGTAACTCCCTAGAGAGACAGGAGATGCGTCCACATCTGCGTCGGCCGTGCACCCCAGGTTTCCAGCCCAGCAAGCTCCCCGACAGTCACCAGCAGACGCTGCCGAGAGCAGACTCACTTTGTGGCGGGGGCCGGAGACGGATGGGAAGCCATGCCAGATCACCTCCTTCCCTCCAGGAAGGATATGGGGTAGACCCTCGGTCGGCGAAAGCAACAGGAGAGGGAAAAGTCCATCTCCCCACAGTCGGGAGCGACTTCCTTGCCATCGTTAATTAAAGTATGTAAAGGCATCATCCTCTTTTCTTGAAGTTTCAAACCCATTCATGTCTGTGTTGCATCCGTGTGCACATTAACCATTCAGCAGATTTTTTTCAGCCCATTGTTCACCATTTGTTCTTTTTAACATAACTAACTGGGCATCAACTGTGATCGAGGTCTTCCTTATTACCAAACAACATCACTATCGCGTGCATTTTGGCTCACATACACGGGCTTCGGTCAGCCCAAAATCCATCTTAAACTGTCATGATCACAGTTCACTTGAGATAATGCACCTCTTTGCTTTAAAGGAACGGGAAGGAGCGCTTTGGATTGGATTATCCAAAACACACCTCAATGATTAGACTGATCTTTTTGCGTCATGCGCCGGTGGAAAGTTTGTTTTTATGCCATTGTGATAAGGAACTGAACTTGGAAATGCCCAAAAACTCAGTCTGTGTTTGTGACAACTGATCAACCAACCCCGTCATTGTAATACGGCCCTTTGTGTGGAAGAATGGGATAAAATCACTCCTGAGCAATGCCTGTGCCTAGGAGGCGTCTGGAAGCTGTTACTACCAACAAAGGCTTTTCTACTAAATATTAAATGAATTTCACCAAGCGTGTTCAATACTTATTCCCTGTGTCATTCCACTTTATTAAATATAAATAAACTCTTAATTGTTTTTATGGTTGTTTTGACTCCTTTGATTTTAGCACAGAAACCCAAGATTTGAAACAGAAACTCAAAGACAATCAGCACTTTAATATTGAGGTGCAGGATGTTAAAAGGGCGTTCTGTACTGTAAAAGTGAACAAACGTCAGGGCCCTGATAATATATGTGGGCGCTTGGTAAAGTCCTGTGCACATGAACTGAGTCCTGTGTTTCACTACATTTTCAATAAGTCCTTACAGACACAACATGTGCCTAAGATCTGGAAAGATGCTGTGGTTGTCCCCGTTCCAAAATCCAGCTGTCCTAAAATGGTAAATGATTTCAGACCAGTTGCTTTGACTTCAATTTTAATGAAAATTTTTGAAAAACTGTTCAGATTTGAGGTCCTAAAGCAGACTAAGCATACATTGGATCCTTTGCAGTTTGCCTATAGGCCTCAGAGGAGTGGAGGATGCCATTGTCACTCTGTTTAACATGCTTTTTAAACATCTGGATTTTAATGGGACATACGCCAGACTTTTATTTGTGGACTTTTCTTCTGCCTTTAATACAATCCAACCTCATATTTTAGTTGAAAGGCTCCGGCAACAATTTGATTTGAGTAATAATCTGGTAGGTTGGATTCTGGATTTTTTAACCAACAGGACACAGAGAGTAAGGGTCAATGGTACATTGTCTGACCAAAAGTGTTCTTCTACTGGCTCTCCTCAGGGGTGTGTGTTGTCACCACTACTCTTCATCCTGTACACAAACATGTGTCGGAGCAGACATGACAACCGACACATTATAAAGTATGCTGATGATTCAGTTGTTGTCAGTCTCCTCCAGGATGGTGAGAGTGGCCACGGCCCAGTAGTTGGTGATTTTGTTCACTGGTGTGAGGATTCCTACCTGCAGCTGAATACGACAAAAACTAAAGATATGATTATTGACTTTAGGAGGAAAACTCCCAGGCACGAAGTCACTGTACTAAAAGGCCAGACCACTGAATGTGTACAATCCTACAAATATCTTGGGACGATTATTGATAGTAATTTAAACTTTGAGCAAAAAGGGTCAGCAACATTTGCATTGTTTAAGGAAACTTGCACGCTTCCAAACTGACCGAACCATAATGACAATGTTTTATCAAGCTTTTATCAAATCTGTTTTATCCTTCTCTTTAGTGTCATGGTTTGGTCAGACAAAACTGAAACAGAGGAAATCCTTGGATCAGGTTGTTAGATGGTCCAGTCGCTTGCTTGGTGAGTCACAGCTGAGCCTGACATCCCTGTACACCAGACAGGTACAGAGGATTGCTACCTTCATTTTAAATGATGACTCCCACCCTTTGCACTGCCACTTTCATCTTCTTCCCTCCAGACAGTGTTTTGCTGTCCCAAAAAGTTTATAAAACCCAGCGCTACAAAAACAGCTTTGTTCCTGCTGCTGTTAAAGAGTTGGAACAAGATGCAACAATATATTGCACATAATTTAGTTACCTACAGTATTTATTAATTTGAGTTTATATTTACTTATTTTTGTAGGTTTTTTTATTGGGGTTCTAGATCTTTTATTGGGCTTTAGACTTTTGAGTTTTTAACCTCTTTGACTAGTCTTTAACTTTTTAATATGACCCTTCTCTCTTATCTCTTTGTTTTTTCTCTTATCTCTTTGGCCTATGTCCTGATTGGTGGAGCCTTGTGTACTTTTATCATGTTTATAGTCAGCTTCATATGTGCCTGTGTTTGTGTTCATGTTGAATGTAATTGTGGTTTGTAAATATGGATGTTACCCGACTGCAAAACAAACCTACCTACGGGTACAAATAAAGTAACCTGAACCTGAACCACTTGTTTTGTGAACACAGTTTCCATTATTTCTTCATATGTATGGATTATTTGGGTTGTTACAGATATCTGGTGAAAGTCTCAGGTCAATGACTCCATCAGAAATGTGTTTAATGAGAAAAATGTTGATGTGTTCAATACTTATCTTCCCCACTGTATAATCAAGTTTGTATTAATTAACTTAGCTGGGAACACAGATGTCTAGTGAGGTGAGTAGAATATATAGAGTAGGAGCTATAAACATCACGGTAACCAGGATAGGCTACACTAACCTAACATAACCTAGGGTAACTGCACTGTCAGTTTGCTACAAGGAAGACAGTATCATTCCAATGAGTTAAGGTTGTTACATATCAGCTTGAGGAAAATGTGAATGGCTAAAGCTATGGTCACAAATACTCTTACAAATGGCTGAGAACACTGTATAGATGATTTTTGGACCATTTTGTACGGCCATTTTAAGGCGGCCATAGGAGAATCCAGTGTTCGTAGACCATTCGTAAGTTCATGGCCAGGTCGATGGTCTTGTCCAAGATTTCTACGAACACCTCACAAAAAAACCCTATCGTAAGGGGGCCGTACGAACGCCTTAAGAACAATGTAGGAACAACACAAAGAAAACAAAATTTTCTAATAAAATTATAGAGGCCTGCATGCTTGTACTAGAGGTGGGACTCTTTAGGCACCTCATGATTCGAGCCGATTATGATTCAGGGGGCTCCGATTCGAGCCAATTAGGATTGATGCATCTCGATGCATTTTCTCCTTTTTTTTTTTCTATTCTGGATTTTTTTTTTCTCCCACTGTGTGACTATTGATCAGCAATGACTAAATGAAATAAAAATACACTATTAATGACACAAATGTGTGATGAATTATTTATAATTGGAAGTGCAAAGCTCTTTCATTAAACAAGTATCAATTATTTAAAATTGGAATTAAATATCTGATTTATTAAATACGTATATAAGCCAGATAGCGGAGCACTTTTTCCAGCAGACTGCTACAGCTCCACTGCCGAATGGCTCAGTACAGGAAATCTTCTCTGCCACATACCATTTCACTGTACAATAACTCACTTTAACGTTGAATTTTGATCATAACAATGCTGCCATGCTGCAGCTTACAGTATAATTGGTACCTCGTATTTCAGCCTGCGCCTTATAATCCTTCTTTGTACAGCCAGTACCATCCATAGACTGATAAGGACCATCATCTATTCAACCTAGTAGTAGCCTATGTTGTATATAAAGTTATCTCAGCATTTTTATTTTACTTCCCTGTGTAACTCCTTTTTCTGTTATGCTGTGTGTATTTCTGTTGGTTGGGTGGTCTGTGTCATGCTGCTGTTGCACTGTAATTTCCCAGCTTGAGATCAATAAAGTACATCTATCTATCTATTAGGGGTGGGAATCTTTTGGCACTTTTTATGATTATGATGCATTTTTCATCCCTAACACGTAAATTTTAGAAAAATTAATTTCTGCATTTCATTCCAAGGAAACTTTTACTGTTGCAGGTGCTTGTCAGCTTTAGGACATCAAAATCACAGAGGATAAGAGTGGAGCACACTGTCAGATTCACAGCCTTCACTGGTGCTAAGACCAATATACGCGGGAAGGGGCAGGGGGGGCTGAAAAGTTCATAGGCTGACCATGATGCAGTGGCCAAATTTGACCAAATGTGGTTTATTTTTCATCAGTCTCCAATGTCAGTATACAGTATCTGAAAAAAAATAATGCAGTTAGTATCAGAAAAGGTTGAGTTTAATGCATGACTAGTTTTGTTGCTGAAGCATTGCTGAAGCATTCGTTGCTTAGTCAGCCTATGAACTTTTCACCCCCCGTACATACATACGAGGGTGGGCTAAAAAGTTCATAGTGGTCAAATTTGACCAAATGTGGTTTATTTTTCAAATGTAGGGATCCAAGTGCTGTAACACCGATGGAAGAAGTATGTGGACCGAAGGGGAGACCATGTTGAAAAATAAACCACATTTGGTAAAATTTGACCACTATGAACTTTTCAGCCCCCCGCCCCCGCCGCCCACCCGTACATCCTCTTCAGTCTTTTTAGCTCAAAGAATTACTACTTATTTTAACATTTATTTGATTAAATTTTTTGGAACATTGCATATTAATTAACACTTTACATGTAAATATGCCTGATTGCTGCCAGAGCTCATTTGCTATATAAGATAAGATAAGCCTTTATTAGTCCCACAATGGGGAAATTCCAGGATTGCAACAGCACAGGGATAGCAGCACTCAAAGCAACAATCAGAAGGCAAGAAAAAACAAGAGCAGCTAGTATACATATATACATATTAATATATATATGTATATACTGTATATATATACTGTATATACAGACACACAGTGCGGAGCATTGTGGTTGGTGGATGTGCAGCAGAAAGTCTAAGCTCTCTCTCCGCGGATGCGGCGGGCCAGCTGGATGTCTTTGGGCATGATGGTGACCCTCTTGGCGTGGATGGCGCACAGGTTGGTGTCCTCGAAGAGACCCACCAGGTAGGCTTCGCTGGCCTCCTGCAGAGCCATGACGGCGGAGCTCTGGAAGCGCAGGTCGGTCCTGAAGTCCTGAGCGATCTCCCTCACCAGGCGCTGGAAGGGCAGCCCACGGATGAGCAGCTCCGTGGACCTCCAGCAGCGACGGATCTCTCTCAGAGCCACGGCATCGGGCCTGCAACGGTGAGGCCTCCTCACTCCGCCGGCGGCCGGAGCGCCTTTTCGAGCAGCCTTGGTGGCCAGCTGCTTCTTTTTTAATTGTTCTAATTCACATGTGGTGGTGAGTGGAAGATGTCAATAACATTTATCAAGTGTATAATAATAATAATAAGATAAGATAAGATAAGATAAGATAAGCCTTTATTAGTCCCACAACGGGGAAATTCCAGGATTGCAACAGCACAGGGATAGCAACACTCAGAGCAACAATCAGAAGGCAAGAAAAAAAACAAGCAAGCAAGAGCAGCTAATAAACATATGTACGTATTACTATAAAATATATATATATACACACACACACAGACACACAGTGCAGAGCATTGTAGCTGGATGGAATAAATATATGAATACATATATATATATACACACACACACAGACACACAGTGCAGAGCATTGTAGCTGGATGGAATAAATATATGAATATATGAACACACAGTGCAGAGCATTGTAGCTAGATGGAATAAATATGTAAATATATAAACACCCACAGTACGGAGCATTGCAGCTAGGTGGAATAAATATGCAAGTATATAAACACACACAGTGCGGAGCAATGTAGCTAGATGGAATAATATGTAGATATATAAATATATAAACACACCCAGTGCTGAGCATTGTAGCTAGATGGAATAAATATGCAAATATATAAACACACACAGTGCAGAGCATTGTTGCTAGATGGAATGAAACAGCATAACCGTCTACTTAGTTATCCTACATGGTATGATTATGTGCCCATACATATTCTCACCCTCCATAGCGACCGGTATGTTCCTAGTTGTATGCCGGAGGGGACCATTGTGTAAGTCTATTGCATCTTTTGCATTCAAAAAACTATTAGTTTGTTACGTCTTTTTGCTATCTCTGCGAGCAGCCCTGCTTAGGTTGTACAGTCTTGTCTGGTCTCTGGTCGAGCCGCGGCTGTGCAAGTCGGATGACCCACTCGTCACAGCCGTGTTTCACACATATGCATTGACTGTAATCTCTGGTGGACATGTCCATATAGAGAGTCTAAGTCACGCCCCCTCTACTCCGCATATGGGACCTTAAATCGAAAAAATTCTCCATTGAAATGAATGGCAAGAGCTAAATTATCTTTTGATCCCGATCAAATTTTGCTACGAGTTATACATATGATGTTTGTCAATTTAATAGATAATTTTCCACATATTAAAGTTGTCGGCTGTTGTATATATGATTGACATGCCTCTACAATGCTGCGTGAAGGTCCAGGACAGTGCCTTTGGCATGGCAAACCGGGGTGGTTGTTCCTCTTTTTAACTCTTTAACTGTCCACATTTCATGGACGGCTGCGCGCCCCCAGTGGCACAGCGCAGCAACTGCACCTGTCAACTCACTGACGCCCCCTGGCTATACTGAGAATTTGTACTGACCTGTACTGACCTGACAGTTCAAAAGGTGGCAGACATGCGTCGGAGGAATCATGGCTGACATGGAATACAGCAAAGAAGAAGAAATCCTCATCATTCTTCTTCCTTTTTCTGCCTTGAGCTCACAAGACCAAGATGGCCGCTGCTGTGATTGGTCATGGCGGCGGCGATCCTCACTGAAACTGCATGATACTGTGATGGCCTGCTTGGATGTGATTATCCTCTCCAGCTGCGCACACACCTGTTTTTCATCAAGGCTGGGGCTATATAATCCATGCTGTCCTGGAATCCGTGCGGAGTTGTCTGTCTTACTCCATGAAGACCACGCACGCCCTCTTCTTTGATTCCAGAGACCGTAGCCTCAGCCTGACTGCATTCCTGCTGTCTACCTTCAACCCGCCTGCGCTTGAAAGCAAACTCTCCACCACGCAAGTAAGCCTCAGCCTTCCCTCACCTTCTCCATTTCAGTCCCCTGTACACAGGTGGAGCTCCGTGGCGGTGGACCCTGTCCCTCCTGGCAGCGGACTGAACCTCACCCTCTCACGGATTACACCTCCATCATCTATACACTGCAACGGGCTCTGTGGACGCTGTCCTCCTGGCCATAGCCGCCGTGCTAACCTGAGCACTGCTACATCTCAACGAACAGTAAGCTGCAGATTAACCAGCACATTCTCAGCTGTGAAGCCACTAACCATCCTGCCTCTGTTTGTCCCTAGGGTTGCCAGGTCGAACGGCATTCTGCTCACCCCCAGCTGCAGCAAGAACACACACCCACACGTTCACACACTCCACATTATTGTAATAAAGATAATTGTATCTACTCTGGTCTCCGAGTTTGCTCACTGGGTCAACAAACCATGTCAGATGCGGGAAAAATAGCCACGTAATACAAACGAAATTCACGTGGGATAATCATAAGAGTTTGTAGATGTGGTAGAGAGCGTAAATGACCGATCAAACGCAAAACAACGACCACAATGGCCGAAAAACTGAGCTCACAACACCAAGATGGCGGCACCCACATCGTCATGGATCCTCACATAAAAAAAATGCATCAAACGGGAAAAATAGCCGCGTAACACAAACGAAATTCACGTGGGATAATCATAAGCGTTTGTAGATGTGATAGAGAGCGTAAATGGCCAACCAAACGCAAAACAACGACCACGATGGGCAAAAATGGACCGGCCACGCGAGCAAGCAAGCCCCCCCCCCCCCCCCCGCCACAGGTAAGAGATGAAGTTTTTTTTTTTTACATTTTATTGATTTTCTGGTTCATATACTTTGAAGATTAGATAAAAACATACCCCTGTAGACAAAACAGTGTCAAAAAACAAACAATTCTTTGTATAAATGTGTCCAAAGTCCACTTTTGACTGAGTTGTGTAATGTATATAGCTGCCGCAACACTATGCAAATTAGATGCATAAATTTATTCCTATCTGAAACTTTGGATCAAATTCTACATCTTTTTAATTCAATTCAATTCAACTTTATTTATATAGCGCCATTTCACAACAACAGTCATCTCATAGCACTATCAACTGTAGGGGGGACCCCCACAGTTGCAGAAAGACCCCAGCAATCAGGCGATCCCCTGTGAGCAAGCACTTGGTGACGGTGGAGAGGAAAAACTCCCTTTTAACAGGAAGAAACCTCCAGCAGAACCAGGCTCAGGGAGGGGCAGTCATCTGCTGCGACTGGCTGGGGGGTGAGGGGATAGAGAAGAAGAAAAGAACAGACATGTATAGAGCAAACAGCACGATGGGGACTCAATCTATGAGAGAGAACAAACAAATGTTAATGCCCAGCAAAAAAAAAAATATTTCATAGAGAGTGAGGAAAGGAGTGAGGCCCAGTGCATTACTGGAGGTCCCCCGGCTGACTAAACCTATTAGCAGCATAACTAAGGGAGGGTTCAGAAACACATGATCCCTCCCTAATTGTAGGCTATATCAAAAAGGTAGGTTTTAGCCCTATTCTTAAAAACAGAGATCGAGTCTGACTCCCGAATCCAGATTGGCAGCTGATTCCACAGGAGAGGAGCTTGATAACTAAAGGCTCTGCCTCCCATTGTACTTTTGGAGATTCTAGGTATTACAAGTAATCCTGCATTTTGGGAGCGTAGTGCTCTGTTAGGATGATACGGTAGTATCAGATCTTTTAAATAAAAAGAAGCCTGATTGTTTAGAGCTTTGTAAGTAAGAAGAAGGATTTTAAACTTAATTCTAAACTCTATGGGAAGCCAATGAAGGGAGGCCAGAACCGGAGAGATATGATCTCTCTTTCTAGTACCTGTTAAAACTCTTGCTGCAGCATTTTGGATCAGCTGAAGACTTTTTAAAGATGTTTTAGGACAGCCTGATAATAAAGAATTACAATAATCTAATCTCGAGCTAACAAAAGTGTGGATCAGCTTCTCAGCATCACTCTGAGACAAGATGCTCCTAATCTTGGCAATATTACGCAAATGATAGAAGGCAGTCTTAGAAACAAATTTAATATGTGAATTGAAGGACAAATCCTGATCAAAAATAACTCCAAGGTTCTTCACAGAGCTATTAAGAGAAAGAGTAACTGCAATCAAACTGAAAGTTTGATTTGGAAAGGAATTTCTAAGGTTTTTTGGACCAACAAGAATGACTTCAGTCTTATCTGAATTTAATAGCAGGAAATTACAAGTCATCCAAGCTTTGATTTCCTTAAGACAGGCTTCTAACTTGGCTAATTGATTAGTATCATCTGGCTTCATTGACAGGTATAATTGTGTGTCATCTGCATAACAATGAAAATGTATACAGTGCTTTCTAATAATGTTGCCTAACTAAAGCATATATAAACTAAAAAGAGTAGGGCCTAGCACAGATCCCTGTGGAACTCCATGACTAAGCTTTGAGCTGAAAGAAAACTCATCATTTACATGAACAAACTGGAACCTATCAGATAAATAAGATCTAAACCACTGCAACCAAGTTCCATTAAGTCCAACATAGTGTTCTAATCTATCAAGTAGAATATTATGATCAATAGTATCAAAAGCTGCACTAAGATCTAAAAGGACAAGTACAGAAACTAGTCCATTATCAGATGCAATGAGGAGGTCGTTAGTGACCTTCGCTAAGGCTGTTTCAGTACTATGATGGATTCTAAACCCAGATTGAAACTCTTCAAGTAAACCATTTCCCTGCAGGTGGTCAAATAATTGCGTAGCAACAACTCTTTCTAAGATTTTTGAAATGAAAGGGAGATTAGAGATTGGTCTATAGTTAGCTAAAGCTCCTGGATCTAGCGTTGGCTTTTTGAGTAAGGGTTTAATTACAGCCATTTTAAAAGCCTGCGGTACATGGCCTAAAGTTAATGAAGAATTGATTATATGAAGAATAAAGCTACCAATAAGTGGGAAGACTTCTTTAAATAACCTGGTAGGAATAGGGTCTAAAAGACAAGTTGAAGGTTTGGATGAGGAAACTATTTTGTCTAACTCACAAAGGTCGATTGGAGTAAACTCATCAAGACAGACATCAATAGAAGGAGTTGTAGTAGTTACAGTATTTAAGTTAACTGTGGGAAGAATCTGATTGATTTTATCTCTGATGGATGAAATTTTATTATTGAAGAAGTTCATAAAGTCCTGACTAGTAAGCTCTAAGGGGATGCTAGGATTGACAGAGTCCTGACTCTTTGTCAACCTGGCTACAGTACTGAAAAGAAACCTGGGATTATTCTTGTTCTCTTCTATTAATGCAGAGTAATAACTCGTTCTAGCTTTTCTAAGAGATTTTTTATAAATTAAAAGATGATTTCTCCAAGCTAAATAGATTTCATCTAAATTAGTAGAGCGCCATTTTCTTTCTAATTGACGAGTCTTCTGTTTTAAGCTACGAGTTTCTGTGTTGAACCAAGGAGTTAAAAATCTCTGATTAGACTTTTTCTTTTTTAAGGGGGCCACCAAGTCTAGAGCCTGATGCAGAGAAGCTGAAACACTATCCACCATGTTATCAATTACAGAAGGAGCAAGCTGTCTATAGCTTATTTCCGTTGTGTTGACACATGGCATAGAGGAAACAATCTGCATAAATTTGGAAACAGCATCATCTGAGAGGCATCTACTGTGATAATATTTTTCTTTAGGAGCCAAATAGTCAGAAATAGTAAAATCAAAGGTTAACAGACAATGGTCTGACAGTACAGGGTTATGAGGAGACACTACAAGATTTTCTATTTCTATGCCATATGTCAGAACAAGGTCCAATGTATGGTGGAGGTAATGAGTAGAATTTCCTACTTTCTGAGAAAACCCAATCGAGTCTAATATTGAATTAAAAGCCACATTAAGGCAGTCACTATCTACATCCACATGTATATTAAAGTCCCCTACTATAACTATTCTATCAGATTTCAGCACTAAATCAGCTAAGAAATCAGCAAATTCGGATAAAAATTCTGAATAGGTTGATGGGGGACGATAAACTATGGCAAATAAAATTGGGTTTAACCTGAAATTGCTAAAGTGCCCAACACTGAGGACCAGGCCCTCAAAGGAATTATAACATGTTTTTTGCTTTACATTAACTAGTAATTTGGAATGGTAAATTGTTGCTACTCCTCCTCCACGACCAGAACTTCTGGGATTTTGACAGTTTAAATAACCAGAGGGAGTTGATTCATTTAAACCAACATAATCCTCTTGCCCTAACCAAGTCTCTGTAAGGGAAATTAAATCAATCTGATGATCAATTAACAGATCATGGACTAACAGAGACTTGGGAGTTAGAGACCTAATATTTAATAAACCACATTTAATTTTTAAATTATGAGGAGGAACAGAGGCCAAATCCTTCAATTTAGAGGCTTTATGTTTAATTTGAGTTTTACCAATATTTTGCTTTATCACTTTGGGATGCTTATACATTATATTTTTATTTACTTTGGAGGGAGCAGACAACGTTTCTCTGATGGGGAAGACAGGGGCTAAGTTGAGGGGTGGCGGATGAAGAGGAGCTGCAGAGAGGCGTGTAAGACTACGACTCTGCTTCCTGGTCCCAACTCTGAGTAGTCACGGTTTTGGAAATTTGGATAAAAAAGATGCCAGATTGTTAGATAAATGAGAAGCACCATCCAAAGTGGGATGAATGCTGTCTCGTCTCATAAGACCAGGTTTTCCCCAAAAAGAGCTCCTATTGTCAATGTAGCCCACGTCATTTTTAGGACACCACACAGACAGCCAGCGGTTCAAGGATGACGAGCGACTAAACATGTCATCACTGGTCAGATTGGGGAGGGGCCCAGAGAATACTACAGTGGCAGACATCGTTTTTGCAAACTCACACACCGATTCTATATTAAGTTTCGTGACTTCCGACTGCCGGAGACGGATGTCATTAATGCCGGCGTGAATAACAATTGTGGAGTATTTACAGTTACTTTTAGCCAGCATTTTCAAATTTGACTCGATGTCGCCTGCTCTGGCCCCAGGAATACATTGGACTATGGCCGCTGGAGTCTCTAGGTTCACGTTTCTGACTACAGAGTCGCCAATGATCAGAGTTTTTTCCTCAGCGGGTGTGTCGCTGAGCGGGGAAAAACGATTAGAAACGTGAACAGGTTGGTGGTGAACCGGGGCTTTGCGACTAGGCTTCCTTCTCACCGTCACCCACCCAGTCTCCTTGCTGCTGAGGAGAGCCGGGGAACCGCTGACAGTGGGACCTAAGCTAGCTAGCTCCGCTGCAGCTAATGGGCGTCCGTCGAGATTAACTGGCGCAGACGGTGTTTCAATGCAGCGGAGCCGGGATTCCAAATCAGACAACCTCGCCTCGAGCGCCTCAAAAAGACAACATTTATTACATTTACCGTTATCACTAAAAGAGGCAGAGGTGTAGCTAAACATCTGACAGAGAGAGCACACCAGAGGAGGAGAGGAAAGAGAGCTAGTAGCCATAGCTAGTGGCTAGCTAGTGGCTGGAGAGCTGGAGAGCAAACCACACAGGCAGACAGCAAAACAGGAAGTGACGATACGTTACCACAAGGAAGTGACGATTTTAATTGACAGTGAGCCATTATCTCTTGCAACTTTCAAGTTATAGCCTTGGAAATCTGAACTATTTTATTGACATTTTTTTTTTTTTACCACTCTTGACCACTAGGGGCCTTGACCACCCTTTAACCATCACAGTCACCACATGGCGACTGGGACAGCTAAAGGGTTAAAAAGGGGGACCAGAGGGTGTGTTCCAACTTTATGGGGATCACACTTCTCAGCCTCCCTGGGAAGGTCTATACCAGGGTACTGGAGTGGAGAGTCCGACCACTGGTTGAACCTCAGATTCAGGAGGAGCAATGTGGTTTTCGTCCTGGCTGTGACACATTGGACCAACTCTTTACCCTCTTGAGAATCCTCGAAGCTTCATGGGAGTTTGTCCAACCAGTCCACATGTGTTTTGTGGAGTTGGAGAAAGCATTCAACCGCATCCCTTGTGGTTTCTTGTGGGGGGTGCTGCGGGAATATGGGGTATCGGGCTCGTTGTTCCAAGCTATCCGGTTCCTATACAACCATTGCAAGAGTTTGGTTTGTATTGCCAACACCCAGTCAAACTTGTTTCCAGTGAGAGTTGGACTCCACCAGGGCTGCCCTTTGTCACCAATCCTGTTCATAATTTGTATGGACAGGATATCTAGGCGCAGCCAAGTATCAGAGGGTGTCATGCTCGGTGACCACAGGATCTCATCTTTGCCGTTTGCAGATGTTGTCCTGTTGGCTTTATCGACCAATGACCGACAGGCCTTGCTGGGATGGTTTGCTACCGAGTGTCAAGTGGCTGGGATGAGAATCAGCACCTCCAAGTCCGAGTCCATGGTCCTCAGCTGGAAAAACGTGGATTGTCTTTTCTGGGTTGGGGACAAGCTCCTGCCCCAAGTGGACAAGTTTAAGTATCTCAGGGTCTCATTCATGAGTGAGGGGAGAATGGAGCGAGAGACTGACAGACGGATCGGAGCAGTATTTGCAGTGACGCGGATGTTGTACTGGTCTGCTATGGTGAAGTGGGAGCTGAGCTCTAAAGCAAAGTTGTCGATTTACAGGTCAATCTACATTCCTACCCTCACCTATGGTCATGAGCTTTGGGTAATGACCGAAAGAATGAGATCGCGGATACAAGCGTCTGAAATGAGCTTTCTCTGTAGGATTGCTGGACTCACCCTCAGAAATAGGGTGAGGAGCTCAGTTGCCCGGGAGAGGCTCAGAGTAAAACCGCTGCTCCTCCATATCGAAAGGAGCCAGTTGAGGTAGTATGGGCATCTGATCAGGATGCCTCCTGAACGCCTCCCACTTGAGGTGTTTTGGGCACATCCCACTGGGAGGAGACCCCGGGGCAGACCCAGGGCATGCTGGAGAGACTACGTCTTCCAGCTGGCTTGGGAACGTCTTGGTATCCTCTCTGAAGAGCTGGAGCAGGTGGTCGGGGAGAGGGAAGTCTGGACTTCTCTGCTTGAGCTGCTGTCTCCGCAACCCGGACCTCCGGAAAAGTGGCAGAAAATGGATGGTTGGATGGATGTTGTATAATAACAGAGTAATATTTAGTTTTTGTTTCAACAATTAGCGGACAACAACTCCCATCATCCCACATCACTAAACACGAGCATGGCGGGAGATTACTAAAACCTCACCTCCTGTTTCCTGACTGATGAAAGAAGGACCCAAAGAGGAGAAAAACAACACAAAGGTATTGTTTTGTATTGTGAGAGCTGGAGCTGATCCAGAGGACTATTAGTCACTTCATCCTGGGCACGCTTTAAAAAGATGATGTAAACTCCATCCATCTGTGCTTGTAGTTTTTTAATTTACGTATTTTCATAACCTTATACCTTGACAGTTAGACAACGACCTACGCCGTTATTTACGTGGAAAATTATCTTTTAAACTGGTAAACATCATATGTGTAACTCGTGGCAAAATTCAATCAGGATCAAAAGATAATTTTGCTCTTGCCATTCATTTCAATGGAAAACTTTTTCAATTTAAGAGCCCATATGCGAAAGAGGAGGCATGACTTAGGCTCTCGATAGGATGACAGCGACACTCCAGCAAACTGATCTTAACACCCACAATTAAATAAAATGAGGAGTTTTGTGCCGGTGTTGAGTGCCACGACCACAGATATGAACATATTTACGTGACACGACAAACACTGTCCAGGCACCAACTTCTGCATTTAAGAGTTCGCCTTTTTCATTCCGTTAACATTAATTACGTTATTAATCTATGGTTCATATATACAGACAGCATAAAAGCGACACTCTAGCAACCTGACAAAAATAAAACGAGCAGTCTCTCTTCAGTGCTGTGCATCATGAGAAATACCGTCCGGATGGGCGCCAACTTCCGTGTTTAAGGTTCTGCTTTTCTTAACGTTCCAGCCACATAAAATTATGCTATAAATACATATTTAAGAAAAAAAAAAGAAAAAAAAAAGAATCAGAATTTTGCCATTTGTGCATCAATTCAGAATCATTCATGTCTGCATCAAGATGCATCCGAAATATTATTTCTCCCACCTCTAGCTTGTACAAGCACACAAAAATAGACCACAATGAAATACTGTTGCTTCCAGAAAATTACACTTCTCACATTTCGTGAGGTGTGGAGCAACACGATGCAACATATCAGCAAAGGTGTTATGGTCCATCCCTGTGCCTCGTCCCCTGGAGACGCACGCACTATGCACACTTAGCTTTCTACAGCGCTGCTCTGACCCAACACAAACCAGGATGAATCTGGTCAACAGTGTCTGAATAAACAGATAAAACTTTTCTCCAAAGGAAATTTCCTCTCCCCTCTGGGAATTGATTTTCTCTGCGTGACTGAAATTAATCCCCACTCCAGGTGAGTTCTTGCATGTTTTCTGAATTTTTTTTTTTTTTTTCGGTATGTCTAAGTATTTCTGTCGTTAGAAAAAAAATATTAAAACAAAATTATTATTAAATAATTTTGTTTGTATCAGATATTATCATTTTATTGATTAAATAGCTGGAGGTAGTTGTAATTCAATGCTGACACTGCTCCTGTGGTGATTTACAGCATATTTTCTTTTAAAAATACACTCAAAATAATTATTTAAACACAACATTCTGTTTATTTTGCTAGTTGGCAGCTTTGAGTATAATAAGGACTTTAAAAAACATAGGCATATTTTATATATCAACAAAATGTGCTGAAAGCCATAAGATCTTCCTACCAACGACTTGAGGAGTGCCATGAGTTGCACATAAGGGTGCTGTACGGCTGGCTACCTAACAACAAAACATTTTCGTAAAATGGTTCTAAGTATTCTCTAGGAAGATCCCAAGGCACCCTTAAAAAAAACGTGAGAACTCTAGGGCCACTATAGGACAGAAAAGCATGTCATTTCTCAAGAATGCCTCAAGTTGCTCTTGCGGATTGAACGCCAGCCATAAGAAACTGTGGCCCCCTCCGCGAATGTCTGCAAACTCCAGAATTCATAGGAACTGGGAGATCCTTACGAACCCATCGTTCTTAAGAATATTTGTGACCGTAGCTTTACTGAATGAAAACTTGGGAGAACAAGGCAAACTTCAACAAAGTGACAGGGTTGTGCTTTTTTGTGTTGGTAGCCACTCTACTGTCCCAAAAGTACTGAAAAGAGTTACATTTTTATCATATGTTCCCTTTAACTTCCCATAAATATGTACTATAACATACTGTATATATATATATATATATATATATATATATATACCCTCAGATGTCCAAAGAATCCAGAACAGGAATCAAAAGGCGAATCACATATCAGCTCGTTTTCCACCTTCTCATCTTCTTCAGATAAATAAGGTTTAGGATAAGGAAGAAAAGGAGGAAAAGAAAGGAGAGGCTGTGCTTACAAATCTATATGGTATTAATCTCCTTTAACTGCCATCTTCAATAAACAAATTAGAGGTGCAAAGGATTCAGAGATCTGCAGTGCTGATAACACTGTCATTTATCAATTAATCTAAGCCTGGGCAGGGAAAACTCATTAAAGAGGCCACTTTAGGAATTATGTTGAGCAGGTAAAGAACCTGTATGTGTGTGTGTTTTGAGCTTGTATTCGTGCGTGTGTATGTGGTGGGTCTTAACACAGCACTTGTTCAGCCTGCACACCGCAGACTGCCATTGTCCAGCGCAGCACGGGTTCCAAACTGATGAGAGGGGTGATAGCACAGCCAATTAAAATGAACATAATTACAAAGTCACCCCTTTGACTCCTAATCAGAATACACATGCATCAACACATGCACAGTGAAGGAGGCAAAGCATGGTGGGTAGGGGACGCTATAAATGGGCAGTGAAAAAAGGGAGGGGTATGGCAAGAGCATCAAGGAAGAAAAACGTGGAGGTTTGGAATTATATGTTACAAATCATCTGAAACTATTCTATTACATTCTAATAAACTGATGCAGAAAATCAGCTGATAGAGACATCACAGCATCTGTGTAAAACAGAAACACCACTTCAAAAACTTGGTACTGTACATAATTCACTGTAGTGTACTGTCTGTGTACTTGCTTGCTGTCACATTTCATTAATCATATCTCATTTCAAATAAGTTAGTCTGGCTTGGTTCCCTGACAGTACACCTCAACTCATGTGCTTTTATTTTTCTTCACAAGACATGGAACACTGGCAATGCTGCCAGAAAAGAACCAAAACTTTTACTGTTTTACAGCAATCTGAATGAAAATCCTATTTCATGCAGTCTGACTCGTTTCAAGTCTTATTTTCATTGCGATTCTTGAATGTGAACAATCAAACAGGAACTCAAATTGATTACTAGTCTGACCCAACTGTTTTGCTGCAAGAGCCTCGAGGACAGACTGGTACATATAGCCAGATCAGGGGCCTCATGTATAAAGACTTGTATGGATTTCCTACTGAAAGATGACGTACGTTTAAATCAAGAAAATGCCATAAGCAAAAAAAAACAATCCTGATGTATGAAACCATCCGTAACCAGGAATCCAAGCACATTTCCTTTGTACATGCCGAACTGCTTGAAACTGAACGCACATGAGGAAATATCTGACTCCTCCCTTGACACGCCTCTATTTGAATATGCAATTAGATGCAAATAGGTATGCAAATAGATAAATACAAGCCCAGCACATTTGATTCTCCTGTATCAATGATCAAAAATAATGGATTTAATGGAATTTCATGGAACATGAGTTGGAGATGCTCCTGAATGAGGCAGAGGCTCGTAAAAACATTTAGTTTGGCAAGCTGTTCTCTGGCATTAGCGCTGGATACAGGTAATTCAATAGCCTGCTCACAGCCTTATAAGATTAGTTTGTTTCATTTATTCAGACAGGGATGAGAAGGAGATGTTTGTCATCCTTTGACATGTTTAGATTGACGTCTGCAGTCATCCTCAGAAGCGTCAGCTGAACGCTGTAATTTGGAGCGTGGTTATAGGGCAAGATTTCAAAGTGAAAGGTTGCAGGTACGAGACCAGCTGCGATCTCTTTTAGGGACCACAATAGAAATAAGTGTGCGCACTTTCTTGTGCCACCTCATTGTTTTTAGATGTATATTGTATCTTTTATACAATGTTATTTTAAACGATGAATCAATCAATCACTCAGTCAATTTGTGACCAGCCGGGTCGATCAGCTGGTTGAATAAAGGAAAACGGTAACGAAAAAGAAGACAATATGAAGCTATTTAGTGGGCAGCCAAGGTCACCTGTTAGTTGAAAGCAGATCATATTAGACTCGGCAAGTACATATTTTATGTCCAAAATGCAAATCTCATCCTTAATAAATATTTCCAACTTACATGGATTACACACACACTACTGTAAATGAATGAAGTGCGCCGGGGAACGCGTGACACTGGTGCATTTCAAACTTTACACGTGTTTATTGACATAACTACTGTACACACAGAGGCAGTTGGGGGCTTGGTAGAATGCTGTCAAACTGTAGTTTAATCATTCATTCATTCATTCATCTTCTTCCGTTTAATCCTTTTCGGGTCGCGGGGGGGCGGCGCTGGAGCCTATCCCAGCATCTTAGGGCGAGAGGCAGGGTACACCCTGGACAAATCGCCAGTCCATCGCAGGGCCAAGACAGAGAGACAGACAACCATTCACTCTCACAGTCATGCCTAAGGACAATTTAGTATCCCCAGTTTTGATGCCAATTAACCTAACTTGCCTGTTTTTGGCATGTGGGAGGAAACCGGAGAAATCCCGGAGTAAACCCAAGCAGACACGGGGAGAACATGCAAACTCCACACAGATCACTGTTGGTTGGGGGCTGGAATCGAACCCAGGATCCCCCAGCCAAGAGTAAGTTGCTGTGCTGCCGCAGTGCTAACCACGCCGCCACCGCACTGTCAAAAAAAGCAAGTCACTTACTCAAATCACTGAATTGTAATGAAGCCTTGAAGACAGGATGATATTTGCGGGTGCACAGGCGCATTCCACAAGGACTGCCCGTGGAAACCTAAACCGGCTGACAAGTCAGACATCATCCTGTTAGAGGCATTTTCTGCACTTCTTTGCACTTGCTTTTATATCCACTCATCTAATTGCACACACTTGGATGTTTGTTACCTCCGCCAGGCCGAAAAGGCCAGGAGGAGGTTATGTATTTGCCGGGGTTTGTTTGTCTGTCTGTCTGTCTGTTTGTCTGTTGGTTAGCAAGATAACTCAAAAACTTTTGGACGGATTTCCATGAAACTTTCAGGCGTTGTTGGAAATGGTACAAGGAAGAACTGATTAAATTTTCGGGATGATCCGCATCACCGTCTGGATACAGGAATTTTTTTAAAGCATTTTTTAACACTGTGACATACGGCCATTTTCAACATGTGCGCAGGCACAATGGAGGGCGCTGGTTGTCGTGTCTGACCAACACAAACTCCGCGTTCTTCAACGTTTTAGGCACAAAAGCACGCGGAAAACACTGGTGGCCTGGGCCCGCCAGCGTGCTTGTGTTTGCGCGACGCTGCAAAACCTGACACGGCCAGCTGTCCGCCGCCGGATTATTTGGCAGAAATTCCCCGCCCAGCCATACGCGCTGCGCATTTGGCAGAAATTCACCGGCCAGCCATACGCGCTGCGCAAAAACGAGCTCTCTGCCGGCGAAGCTTCTAAATTCTGTTTTGCCGCGGAGCGCAACCCCAATAATATAATATAAAACCCACGGCAACCTGTCTACCCAATCAGCATCCGTCAGTGGAGGAGATGGACACAACAGCAACACTTCAGTTTATTACCTCCGCCAAGGAGGCAATGCTTTTACTACTGAACCACTAATCCTATCACTATCAGATTGATCGTCATTGATTACTTGTCTATGTTTATTGCACTGTCCCTGTCAAAGAAACAAATAATCATTGTGAATCCAATTGCTAGTCATATGTTTTCATGGTCAAGGAATCTGAAAACGTACACACAAACACTGTATGGGGGGAACTGTAGCGCTTGGCGGAGGTCTGCGCTCTCCGAGTGCTTTTCTAGTTACCTCCGCCAGGCCGAAAAGGCCAGGAGGAGGTTATGTTTTTGCCAGGGTTTGTGTGTTTGTCTGTCTGTCTGTTGGTTAGCAAGATAACTCAAAAAGTCTTGGACGGATTTCCATGAAACTTTCAGGCGTTGTTGGAAATGGTACAAGGAAGAACTGATTAAATTTTGGGGATGATCCGCATCACCGTCTGCATACAGGAATTTTTTAAAGCATTTTTCCACACTGTGACATATGCCCATTTTCAACATGTGCGCAGGCGCAATGGACGGCGCTGGGCGTCGTGTCTGACCAACACAAACTCCGCCTTCTTCAACATTTTAGCCACAGAAGCATGCGGAAAACACTGGTGGCCTGGGCCTGCCAGCCATAGGCGCTGCGCACATTGCGCTGGTCGTCGTGTCTGACCAACACAAACTCCGCGTTCTTCAACGTTTTAGGCACAAAAGCACGCGGAAAACACTGCTGGCCTGGGCCCGCCAGCGTGCGTGTTTTTGCGCCACGCTGCAAAACCTGACACGGCCACCTGTCCGCCGCCCGATTATTTGCCACAAATTCCCCGCCCAGCTATAGGCGCTGCGTAAAACGACCTCTCTGCCGGGGAAGATTCTAAATTCTGTTTTGCCGCGGAGCGCAACCACAGTATAATATAAAACCCACGACAACCTGTCTAACCAATCTGCATCCGTCAGTGGAGGAGATGAACACACCAACACTTCAGTGTATTACCTCCGCCAAGGAGGCAATGCTTTTACTACCATAAAACAGGGCTATAAGGGACGGCGGGGTAATATGGGACACTTTTCTAAATGTAATTCTGCTTTTTTAATTTTGCTTCCGCCTAGATTTGATGAAGGATTCATGGATATTTGACAATAACAACACAACTCAGCGTCCTGCTCAAAATAAAAAAAGCAGAATTACATTTAAAACATTTCCCAGAAAAGTGTCCCTTATTAACCTGCCGTCCCTTATAGCCCCGTTTTACACTACTGAACCACTAATCCTATCACTATCACATTGATTGTCATTCATTAATTGTCTGTTTATTGCACTGTCCATGTCAAATAAACAAATAATCATTGTGAATCCAATTGCTAGTCATATCTTTTCATGCTCAGGGAATCTGAAAACGTACACACAAACACTGTATGGGGGGAACTGTGCCGCTTGGCGGAGGTCTGCGCTCTCCGAGTGCTTTTCTAGTTCATTATGTGTCTCTGGTGTGTACAATCATTTTCACATCATTATCAGTCTCCCATCACCTCTAAGTGTCACCAACGGACCAATAACAGTAGAAATATACGTACACCAGCCATGAAGTTGGCATAGGGCTGCGCATATTTCCACGGTCATTTCATTCTTGTTACATCTGAAATTTTCCGTGGAAAAGGATGTACGCCATGTTTTTGTGCATAAGTACCCTTCGTACATGAGGTCCCTGGTCCTTTCCACCCTGAAATTTTGGTTGAAATCTGTTTCAGTAAAACTTTTCATGTCACAATCAAACCATCCACTCTCTCAACTCATCATTTACTCCACATACACTTCTGTGCAGAAGCAGCAGTTGCTATTACAAAGTTCATTCCTGTTTGGCATTGGCTCTCAAATATTGCTTCTACTAACCATGAACTGATAAATAAAACTGTAAACGTTGCACATAACATCCTTGGTATTGGACTTTTTTGGGTTGGGACTGTGATAGAGGGTATAACTGATAAACAGTGTCAGACATTTGCATCTGTTCATGTGTATATTAGAGTTTTCAGCATGAACCTAACTTTAGTTAACCTCCAGTCAATTTACCCTCATTCATTCAAGTGAAAGTGGTAGTGTAATAGTCAAAGCGTTTGCAACATATTTCCTGGACATTTTGCAGGGCATTGCTCATAGTTTAAAATTTTTAATTTTGCATGTGCTACGCGTATGATTCAAGACTCATGAAAGACCTATTTCCACATTTCTTTGTATATTAAGAATACAGAAAGATAACTTTACAGTCTTTGTCAGCTGAAGTAATTACCCACACCAATGGAGTCGTGTGGGTAGGGCAGTGGCCTGAGTCTGCGTATCTGTCTGCCCAGCTGTGTATCTACGCTCTAACGCAACAGGAAATTATGCTAGGTTGATCACAGGCACACAGGTCGATCACGGGAGCATCGTGTTTGGCTATGCTTTGGGATCAAAAGACGGGATCTGGGACACCTCTCGGTCAAATTTTTACTTTTTCTTTTTTTACGAAAACACACAAAACAGCTGCTGCTTCTGAGATCTCACCACGAGCCTGATATCTGCACCTGAAAAAGAACAGATAGATGTGTACATGCAAGAGTGGTTGTGTGTGCATGGTTTGTCAAGAAACATACAAAAAAAGAGGATAGCAGGCTACAGCAATGTCCCCCATCTGCAGAGCATGAACACTCCTTAACAGGCAGTAAGGCATATACTGTATGTCTGCATCTCTGTTAACCACTTGCACTCCGTTGTTCCGCGGGCGGGCAAGTCTCTGCATCCTAGGGCGCACGAGGGCGCACGAGAGCGCACTCGTGCGCGCTTGGACGCATGACGCATGATGGTGGTGATGTAGGTGGTGTGGCCTCCAAGCGCCACTGAAAAAAAAAGCTGCAGTCACAGCCGCGAACAGATTAGTTCATCTGATTGACCTCTCATTCGACTAATAAGAGCCTTGAATTGGGTTTCTGAAACCTTGAAGAGCCAATGAATGAAAACCTAGGAAGGAGGACCCGCCTACTTTGAATGCACGAGCCAATTGAAGCACAGAAATTCGGGCTGGTGAAGAGAGATTTACTGCTGCAGCAGATGAAAACAAAGGAAGATGGACGAACCTGCTACAGACCCAGGCTCACCCAGCAGCATGGAGACCACCCACAAGTGGGACCTGCACTCATTCCAGCAGAATAGACGTTTAGGATTCTCTTCCGTCATCATAGACCAACGGAGGCCGACGACAAAAGTTGTAAATCATTCGCCAAAACGGCAATAATGGAATTATGTTTTGATCGGGATCCACGAGCGGAGCAGCGTCGCGTTCGTCTGACAATGGGGAAGAGATGTTCGCCACGACTCTGCTGCTTTGAAGAGGTAAGGTGTTATAAGCTAAATTATTATTTATCCCTGAAAACTGTAATCCAAAAATGACTTTTGACCGATCGGTAAATTACAACTGTACTGCGCACGAAGTACGTGCGCCGCGATAAACGGTTCATTTGCCGTGTTCGGACCGTGAACACCCCCCCCCCGCTCCTCTTCTGCAGCGGGGGGGGCGTTCACGGTCCGAACGCCCCCCGGTCCGCGGGGGGAAGCATATGAGTCTATTCCATCATGTAGTGATGGCCCTCTTCTGTAGCGAGGGGGGGGGGACAACCCCCCCCCCACACACACAGTAGCGGGGGGGGGGGGGGGAGCCGCTGTGAAAACATGCAAGGAGTGTAATCCGTCATGTAGCGAGGGCCGAACTCGGTCCTTGGTAGCGGGGGGGGGAGACGACCCCCCGCCCACACACACACACAGACACAGCCCTGAGCGTGACCTTTCATTAGAGCCTAAAATGAAGATTCTACATTGAATTATTCAAAAGTTACAGATGTTTTTCCAAACTGTGCCATTTGGCACAATTTGGCACAGTTCCAAAACGCCTGGGAACAGCCTGAGAACAAAGCTGTGTAAAATATTCATTTTTTGTGGTATTGTTACCAAATTTGGATCTCAGCTTGATAACACTTGGTTCTACATTTCTGTTGCATTTTCCAGCCGGATCGGACAGCTGTGTGTTATTTGCAAGCATTTGTATTCAAAAAAACACCGTGTCCAAATTTATTTTCTTCAAGTTCAGTATGTTTAGATGACTGTAACTCAGTGGCCGGAGCATGTAGAGAGATTATGTTTTTTTTGCCAAAAAATTCAAAGTGTTTTCTTTTGAATGAGACCAACCCCATGAAGATGCTGCAAAGGGTTGAATAACAGCTTTCGATTTACTTTGGGCACGTTATTTTTTGGCATTTTTAGGAAAATTGCCCGGAGTGCAAGTGGTTAAGCGCAATTCTACTTTCAAGTATAGAATTAATGAAACTTTTAGAATGGTTTCATGGGGGAACTGCCTGGGGGGAATGGGCCTACAACTGCAATTAATCCATGAGTCTTCAAACCAAAAAGCTTAAATTTGGTGCAGCAGTGGTTAAAAGTCCTCTTTAAGAAAGAAAGTACAGTGGGGAAAAAATTATTTGATCCTCTGCTGAATTTGTAAGTTTACCCCCTTACAAAGAAAGGAACAGTCCATAATTTTTATGTTAGGTTTATTTTAACAGAGAGGCAGAAGAGCAACAGAGAAAAAAATAAATAAGGGCTAGAAATGGATTTGCATTTGATCGAGTGAAATAAGTATTTGATCCCCTACCAACCAGCAAGAATTCTGACTCACACAGACTGGTTATGTGTCCATGAGGCCACAAATCAGTCCTGTAGCCCTTTAGGAAAGTACTCCTAATTTCAACTCATTATGTGTATAAAAGACAACTGTCACAGAATCTCTTCAATTCAAACTTCTCCATCACCATGGGCAAGACCAAAGAGCTATCAAAGGATGTCAGAGACAAGATTGTAGACCTGCAACAAGACTGGAATGGGCTACAAGACCATCAGCAAGAAGCTTGGTGAGGAAGAGACCATCGCTGCTGCAATAATTCCAAAGTGGAAGAAATATAAAATAACAGTCAATCATCCTCACTCTGGAACTCCACGCAAGATCGCACCTTGTGGGGTAATGATGATTCCGAGAAAGGTGAAGGATCAGCCCAGAATTACATGAAGGAACTTGTTAATGATCTCAAGGGAGCTGGGACCACAATCACCAAGAAAACCATTGGTAGCACACTTTCCCATAATGGATTACCATCCTGCAGTGCTCGCAATGTCCCCCTGCTCAAGAAGGCACATCTGAAGTTTGCCAAAAAAAACAGCTGAATAATTCAGAGAAGGCTTGGGGAGAATGTGGTGTGGTCAGATGAGAGCAAAACTGAGCTCTTTGGCATCAACTTGACTCGCCTTGTTTGGAGGCAGAGAAATAGTGAATATTACCCTAAGAACACCATCCCCACTAGGGCTGGGAATCATCACTAATTTCCAGAATCGATTTGATTCCGATTCTTGAGGTTCTGAATCGATTCAACTCCAAATTGATACAATCCCGATTCAATCAGGGAAATTACCTTTTTAATAGTGATTTTACTTGCCAGGAAAAAAATTCTTAGAGACCTAATGCTGTAAACTGTAGCAGAAATACTCTAACTTTGTTATCTCCACCAAGGAGGTTATGTTTTCATCAGCGTTGGTTTGTCTGTCTGTCTGTTTGTTAGCAAGAATAACTCAAAAAGTTATGGACAGATTTTCATGAAATTTTCAGAGATTGTCAGAAATGGGGTATCCTACAGATGATTAGATTTTGGTGGTGATCCGGATAACCGTCTGGATCCAGGAATTTTTTTAAAGGACTCTTGGGGAACTGTGGCGCTTGGCAGAGGTCTGCGCTCTCCGAGTGCTTTTCTAGTTAATACATAAATTATCAGATAAAGAACTGACCCAAAATCAGTTACAATAATGCACTTTTTATTATTTAACTTGTAATTTCACAAAGTACTAGCAAGTGCTTTCTTTAGTGCAAAGGGTGTGTAGTGTCACGTTAACCACCCAGAGTAAGTAAACAAATTCAATGCATGGAGCATGTATACATATCTCACTGTATTTGAGTTCCTCCAGGATTTCACGGCTGTTTTTGGGATTGTTGCAGCCCAAAAAGCCTGAATTTGTGGGAGCTTTTCCAAAAAGTTGCAACATTTTTAGAGGTTTTTTGCACTGAAAGTTGTGTGAGGAAGTACAGATTTTAAAGTAGCTGCTCTTTTTTCCATAGTTTACACTCAGTGATGCTATTCTACAGTATGTAACACCACAAGAAAAGCACAGGATTGCCAAAAATTTCCTGTTGAACAGTGATTTATGAGGAATTAAATGCTCAGTAAAACTGTCAAAAAATGACCAACACTGTATTCTTGCTGAGAACTTAAATAAAGAATTAGCCATTACGACAATTAAATTGCATTGAATGTATGTTAGACTATGGAGAAAATTATGGCAGCACCTTCTTGAATCTGAAAACTAAGACCCCTGAAAAATCTGAAGTCTTCTTCTGTGCCGAAATCCCCATCAAAGCAGGGATGGCTCCTACACTGACAACCTTGTCCCTTCAGAACGTCTCAGTGCAGGATGGGTCTTGGAGTGGAAACCCAGTCTTCATAGATCTGAAGGGGAGATGAAAAGGAGAAGATATTTCAAAGTAAAACTAATAATCATATTTTTAAATCCCCACACCACAGTAGGGTTTAATAATTTATTTTATTTTTGTTGTTTATATTTTAATTATAAATTAACTTTCAATTTTTGAAAAGGGTTTCAATTCATTTCCTGGGAAGATTTGGCCATTTCAGTTTAGTTCTATTGAGTAAAAATGGCTTGTTGTACTGCAGCCTTTATTAATTCTGCCATTTTCATTTTAATGTGATTTTTATTATCTTCAAATCCCTCACTTAAGTGCTAGAAGTCCATAATTAAATGTGTCATGCAATACAAATGTTACATGAAGGTAGCTTCCTCTGTCATGAAGCCAAGATTTTCACTGTATTTTAATCTCATAAAATGTACCTTTATTCTGCATTTATTCACAGCGTTTAACCAACAGTTAACTACTATATCCATAGTTTGTAAAAGAAAACACCATCATGCTGGATGAATTATTTATTTACGACACAAATGTTAAAACAAACAATATTTTACTTACAATCTCAGCAGCTCCAACAGTCTCTGTTCATGAGTTTCAGCCAGTCTCTGTGCGTTTTCCATTTGAAGCGTTTATCAATCATCGACTTTATGTTCCAACACAGCGCAGCACATAGTACAGAACCATTTATCCTCCCTTTATGAAAAATATTCGGAAACTGTTGAGGACAGTCTTTATGGTGACTTTTGTTGATAAGAGACACGCATGTCGACAGCTCTGCTCATGTAAACACAGAAGATGTGAGCGTGCGCTGCAGAGAACTCTCGCCAGATGAGAACCGTTTTAACACCACAGAAGAACCAGCATCTCTGTTAGCTTGTTAGCTGCTAGCTCCATTAGCACTCCAGGTGTTTCTGGTTCTTCATCACTGTTCCTGGCTCACTGATTTGGTTCCAACCATGGCCTACCAGCTGTACCGGAACACCACGCTGGGAAACAGCCTCCAGGAGAGTCTAGACGAGCTCATCCAGACTCAGCTGACGTTCACAGATGTAAAAGCATTATATTAATAGATCGATGCACGGATTTTGTGGATCGATGTCAGCTCAGTCAAACGTGGATCATTCCGGGTCATTGAATCAACCTTTTGAACCCACCCCTAATCCCCACTGTCAAACATGAAGGTGGAAACATTCTGCTTTGGGGCTGTTTCTCTGCTAAGAGTACAGGAAGACTTCACCACATTGAGGGGCTGATGAATGGGGCCATGTACCATAGAATCTTGGATGAGAACCTCCTGGCCTCAGCTAGAACACTGAAGATGGGTCGTGGATGGTCTTCCAGCATGACAATGACCCAAAACATACAGCCAAGGCAACAAAGGAGAGGCTCAAGAAGAACCACATTAAGGTCCTGGATGGTCTAGCCGGTCTCCAGACCTTAATCCCATAGAAAACCTGCGAAAGGAGCTGAAACTTTGAGTTTCCAAGTGACAGTCCTGAAACCTTCAGGATTTGGAAAGTATCTGTAAAGAGCAGTGGATCAAAATCCCTCCTAAGATGTGTGCAAACCTGGTCACCAATTACAAGAATCGTCTGACCTCTGCTTGCCAACAAGGGTTTCTCCACCAAGTACAAAATCACATTTTGCTTGAGGATCAAATAGTTATTTCTCTCGGTCAAATGTAAATCAATTTACAACCCATATTTAATGTTTTTTTTTCTGGATTTTTGCGTTGATATTCTGTCTCTCTTTGTTAAAGTAAACCTACTATAAAAATTATGGACCGTTCATTTCTTTGTAAGAGGGTAAACTTACAAATTCAGTAGGGGATCAAATAATTATTTATCCCACTGTATGTTGAATCAAAACAATCAAGCATCATTAGGTGACAATTCTGCTGCCCTGACAAAGACAAGAAACAACCAATTTTGAGTAATTTTCCCCCATACCATAGGTATTCATATTCTCACCACATTAGAACCAAATCAAAAGTGTATGATAACATTTTGAGGTCAACTGCTCATATGAGTGCTTGCATGAAAGCTAAGGGAATGATGCCACTCTGTGATCTATGGAGTTAAGCCCTGAAAATGCCACTTAGTATTTCCTCTATGGTGCACAGGCACACCCACCTGCATACCATAGTAGTCCGGGGGGTGCAGCAGGGCTTTAGAAAGAAGCAATTAAAGCCTTATCATTTCTACACTCTCTCCATTCCTCAAACACAGGCACAAGAGTGCAGATGTGCATGTGTACACACACTTGAGCACACACATGCAACTTAAAAGAGAAATCACTGGCTAATACATAAGATACTTCCCAGGTCTTATTTTTTAATAAATTAAGTAGAACGGTTGGTTTAATTCAATTAAAATGAAGCAAGGGCCACTTAAAGATGACGGGAGAAAGGTTTGGTATGACTAAGTGGGTGCCCTGTTCAGGAATGTGCGGGAGGTCTGAGACTTTTTGAAGGTCCAAAGAGCGTTCAAGTGCATGGACTTCCATCTCATCACCTGAAGCCCCCTTAAACCTCACCCCAAAACCCAGGATCCTTCTGGGTTTAAGCCCACACACACCTGGAGCACCGGGGCAGATTAAAACCAGATTAAGATAATGTTACCCCTTCTTCAGTCGCTATGTCATTCAAACCCCTGGCCTCTACGGCCACTGGATAGAAGCACACACAAGACAAAAAGGTTTGGTTCATTCACATACACACACATATGTGAGCACGAACACACAAAGGACTTTCTGGTCATCCTCATAAGCCCTATTAGTCTGCCATAGAGCCTCTCATAGCAGACATCAATCATGGAGGGATTAGTCTATTCCCTCTCTAAATGAGTGGCGAGGGAAACTTCCCTTCAACTGAAAAGCAGGTCTCTTTCTTTCAGAGATTACACAGCGATTTGTTTTCATTTTCCTTCATCTTCATCGTTTTCTGTTTGACTTGTTTTTCATTTCTCTCTCTCTCCTGCTCGGCATCTCCCTCGTTCTCTCCTGCTTGCAGCTTGTGAGGTAATCCTTGGCAGATAAAACTAAGGAGGACTTACCAAAGGCAGATTACAAGCGGCGCTTTGCGGAAGGCCCTTTTACACCAGTCGGCGCGGGTATAGAGGAGAGTGAGCTCTTCGCAGTGCTTAACTTGTGAACTCGACATGCACCCAACAGAGGAAGAGGTGGAAAAATGATAGGCGCATTACAGTAACTGGATCAAAATATATCCCTCATAACACACACACAAGAAATCGCATTAATACACACAACAGGCACACATCATTGCCTCTTTCTGGCCACGGTGTATAAAATTGGAATGGGAAAGGTTTAGACTTTTATTTGATCACTTAAAATAATTATAGAAGCACTGACCAAGGACCTGTGAAACTTCAGAATCAACAGTGTATAAATTCCTAATTCCTTCCTGCACGGTGGCGCAGTGGGGCTGCACGGTGGCGCAGTGGTTAGCACTGCGGCAGCACAGTTTACCCTTGGCTGGGGGATTGTAGGGATCGTGGGTTCGATCCCAGCCCCCGACCAACAGTGATCTGTGTGGAGTTTGCATGTTCTCCCCGTGTTGCGTGGGTTTACTCCGGGATTTCTCCGGTTTCCTCCCACATGCCAAAAACATGCATGTTAGGTTAATTGGCTGTTCTAAATTGTCCCTAGATATTTGTTTCCTATAGGCCCTTAGAATAGAGGGTTAGTATTAATGAAAGCGCTTTGAGTGGTCTTTGTGACTAGAAAAGCGCTATATAAGTGCAGGTTAGTTAGTTAGTAGTTAGTTCCATGAAAAGTGCTTTAAACTGGAATTTTACAGCTAACAAACCTCACTTAAACTTCATCCATATTTTAGACAAAAGAAACCATTCGGCAATTAGCATCATCTTTTACCTTTCTACTAGCCTGATGACAGTGATGCCCTGCAGCTAAAAACAAAACAAGCAGCCTAATGACTGGACCTAAGCTAAATGAGAGGAAACTGGGTCTGCTCTCTCCCACAAGATCCGATAACAGACCACTCAGAAAGCAAATAAGAGTTTGGGGAGGGGTCCACACTGGGAAAAAGCAGACATTGAGAGGTAATGATTTAGCCTTACTTCTCTCAAGGATTATTCTACTAATATTACACAGCTTATGGAAAGGCCACCACGGCCAAGGCAGACTTCAATGCTTGCCCTTAGAAATAGAAACTGCTATGCCCATTCCCCTGCTACTACTGATGCCAAGTTCTAAAATTTGGAATGCTTGACTGAATCCTTTAATACAACTTAACAACAAAACAGATGACTAAACTTTTTTCTGCAGTAGAATTTTAATGATATAAAAGATGATGCCTATTTAAAGATGGCAATGAGTAAGGATTCTTCAAAATGATAAACCAGTGTACCTTTCACCACTGGGCCAAAAAAAGGGGAAGACTAACTGTAGCAACCAGCCACTTACATTTTGCTTAAAAAAAAAGGAGTTTTTTGAGTCAGTCCCATCTTATGGGGACTGTCTTTATGTGTTTACATGGAAATAACCAACAAACAACCCCAAATTTTTGTTTCTATCAGCTAGTGCCACCAGGGCCAAAACAATTAGGGGAAACACTGGAAATTTTGCAAAGTTGCTCAAGTGCATGAATAGAAATCGCATCCTGCCACAAGACCCTCCAGCGCATAGTGAGAACAGCTGAGAAGATCGTCGGTGCTTCTCTCCCCTCCCTTGAGGCCATCTATAGCACCTGCCTCAACCGCAAAGCCCTCTGCATTACAGGTGATCCCACCCACCCCTCACACAGCTTCTTCAGTCTACTGCCATCACGGAGGAGACTGCGGAGTCTCCAGGCCAGGACCAGCAGACTCAAGGACAGCTTCATCCACCAGGCTGTCAGGAAGCTCAACTCTCTCCCTGCTCTGCCCCACACAGACACGAATCCTTGACTACAGACCCCCCTCCCCAACCCCTTGAACAACCGATTTCTGCCATCCCCAGGTACTGTTCACTCCCACACACGCACACACCACACTGATTTCAAGAGCTTCAAAAACTGAACTGTCATCAAGAACTGTTCACTCCAACATGTGCACGCACACACACTGATCTCAGGGCTGCACCAGTCACTTTATGCAGCAACGGACTGCTCTCTTTGCACCACATGCCACTTTACCCTCTATGTGACCTGATATGTGCTTTAAGTTGCCACATGCCGTCTTAACATTTATCATATTTAGTTATTTTGCACACTCATAGTGTTTATAGTAAGTTTCTGGTTGGGGGTTGGTTTTCTCTGCACTGATGTTTGATGTTTAATGTTTGATGTTAGATGTTATATTTGAAATTCATATTTCCTACTTAGTGTTTACCTTGCTGCACCGTGGGTGTCAGAATAACGTAATTTCAATTCTCTGTATGTGCTGTACAGACAGTGGTGTGAAAAAGTGTTTGCCCCCCTTCCTGATTTCTCTTTTTTTTGTATGTTTGTCACACTTAAATGTTTCACATCATCAAACAAATTTAAATATTAGACAAAGACAATACAAACACAAAATGCAGGTTTTTTTTTTTTTTTTTTTACCATCCATGAGTTTAACTGAAAAACAAAAAACTGAATGTTTATGACACTAAAATCCTATTTGCTAGGGGTGTAATGGTACGCCTAAAATCATGGTTTGGTACATACCTTTGTTTTAAGGTCACAGTTTGGTTCATTTTCAGTACAGTAAAGAAACAAAATGCAAAACATAAAACTGTTTTTCTTTTGTATAAGTGAAAACAGCTTTACTGACAAAAAACTGCAAACTGCCAGCAGTAAATTCTCCAATTTAAAAAAAATCTCAAATAAACAAAATTAAAATGTATACAATAAATAAATTCTCTTTTTCGGAAATGAATGATGCACACAAGTGCAACAATAGAAGCTTGAACAGCCTATTATAAAAAGTTCCCATAGCTAAATAAAATAATGACCCACAAAACATGAGTTGGAAACTTGAACTCAACAGCTTAATCAAAAGTGTTTGAAGTAACACAATTAAATAACAGACATTAAAGTTTGGCCTTTTAACCCAAAAACTAAAGAAATAAAACTCAAATATCAGCTTCTACTGCACCATACAGGGCTGCTGTAACGCTACTGTTCAAAACAAACTGCAGTCATAATATTCATCTCCATGAAAGTCAAAAAGAAAATAAACTAGTCCATCGTCTTTGAACCCTCGCTGAGTCTAGAAGTGTAAAAGTTTAACCTCTTGCACTCCGGGATACCGCGGGCGGTCACATCTCACATCCCTCGTGCGCCCTAGGACGCACTGAAAAAAAAAAAGCTGCAGACACAGCCGCGAACAGAAGGCCAAAGGAGTGCTTTGATTGGTTTAGATTTGACTGACCTCTCATTCGACTAATAAGAGCCTTGAGTTGGGTTTCTGAAACCTTGAAGAACCAATGACTGAAAACCTAGCAAGAAGGACTCGCCTACCAACGGCTGTGAATGCAGCGAGCCAATTGAAGCAGAGAACTTCGACGATTGAAAGCGTACGTCCCGTGCGTAAAATCTGTTTTGTGTAAGCCGCTGGGTGACACACACGTGTTCGCCAGTCTTTTTTTCTTACTACCGTTCTTATTTGTTTTGAAAAATCGTTCGCCAAAACCACAATCATGGAAGCGCAAAACCGCAATAATGGAATCATGGTTTGACCGGATCACGTGACCAGAACCACGAGTCCGTAACAAGCGGACCAGTGTCATGTTCGTCTGACAATGAGGAAGAGAAGTTCGCCAGCGACACTGCTGTTGTGGACAGGTAAGTGTTATAAGCTAAATTATTCTTTATCCCTGAAAATTGTAATCAAAATGACTTTTGACCGATTGGTAAATTACAACTGTGCGTCATCGCAACATGAAGACCGCAGCCCACGGACTGGACATGGTCCGTGCGCCACGTCTGGACCGTGAAGGCCCCCCCCCCCCGCTACTCTTCCGTAGCGGATTGCAGATATTATTGCAGATATTTTAGTACAACTGTGCGTAGTAGACCGCGGCGCACCGTCACCGCGGTCCATCATGTAGCAATGGGCGATGTCCGTCCTCTGTAGCGGGGGGTGGGGGAGTTGTTATCTTCTACATTACAGATATTTTAGAATAATTTTTAGTGCACTGTAGGTTATTTTTTCTTGTAAAAAAAAAAAAAAGCCACACATTTTTTACGTGGCATGCTTCTTTGTGTGTGGGGGCTTGTTTGTTCATTCATTCATTCATTCATGAATGAATAAACAACCCCGCTACACACACACAGCCTTGAGTGTCACCTTTCATTCGAGCCCAAGATCAAGCTTCTATATTGAATCATTCAAAAGTTACAGACGTTTTTCCAAACTGTGCCATTTGGCACAATTTGGCACAGTTCAAAAACGCCTGGGAACAACCTGACAAAAAAAGCTGTGTAATATATTCATTTTTTGTGGTATTGTTACAAAATTATGACCTCAGCTGGATAATACTTGGTTCTACATTTCTGTTGCATTTTCCAGCCCGGATCTGACAGCTGTGTGTTATTTGCAAGCATTTGTATCCAAAAAAACACCCAGGCGAAATTTATTTTCTTCAAGTTCACTATGTTTAGATGACCGTTACTCAATGGCAGGAGCACTTAGAGAGATTATGACTGTTTTGCAAAAAAATTCAAAGTGTTTTCTTTTAAATGAGACCAACCCCATGAAGATGCTGCAAAGGGTTGAAAAATGGCTTTTGATTTACTTTGGGTACGTTATTTTTAGGCATTTTTAGGGAAATTGACCAGAGTGCAAGGGGTTAATAATCAGGCTTCAGAATGAAAATTAAAAGAACTTTTTCCAGTCCAAAATATCAGTTTACAAATGCTTTAAGTTACAGTAGAGGAATGTGAGCCTTCACTACACATACAGTGAAATATTTAAGCTGTTGTAATGTATTTGTGATGATTATGGTTATCTTTTTTTTTTAAAGTAAATTACAAATCATGGCATTCTAATTTACCAAGATGCACTAATATTCAGAATGAGGGCTTATTACCGTGACAACAATAGAAAAGATGAAAAATAGTAAGCTACTCATGTAATTGACTCATTTACTGCAGTTAACACGTTACCAGCAGAACTGAAACAGCTCAGCTGTCAGCAGACATCATCCAAGAGAGATTACTGTATGACGGTTAATCTTAGCACATGCTAACAGTTTAATCAGTTTTTTTTTTATTTAAGTTTTTGTAAAGGGTATACATGTCATTACAGCATTGCATTGTTTACCTTTTCATCACATATTCCCTTTTTTTGTTTTTTGACAACATTGGAAAAATAATTATTACAACACCCTTTTTTAAGTGAAAGAAAAAGAGAAATTAAAGAAAGAACAGAAAAACAAACAAAAAATAAAAAACAAGAAAAAAAAAACAATACAAACAAAAAAAAAAAAACGAGTATCTGAGTAGCATTGGAACAAAGAGAGGTGCCATTATTGAAATGGTATTTGTCAAAGATTAGATCTAATGGAAGACACATATGCGATCCAGGGTTGCCAAAAGTTCAAGAACCCATCCATGTCCTGTCTCAGTGCGAATGTCAACTTTTCCATCGAATAAATGTCCTGAATCACGTTAATCCAATCTTCAGGTGTAGGACAGTCCTTCAACATCCATTTTTTTGTTAGAGCTTTTTTACTTGCCAATATTAAAACAGTGAATAAGTATTTTTCTCCTCGTCTTTCCAGTGATTCCAGTAGTAAACCCAAATACAAAGTTACAAAAGAAAAGGGAACTGTTATTTTGAATATTTTCCCCAATATTGTCTGTACATTGGTCCAATATTGGTGGATAACTGGGCATGACCAAAACACATGAAAATGATTTGCAGTCTTTTCACCACACAAGCGCCAACAATTCGACCCCTTACGAGTAAATTTGTTTTGTGCAGGTGTTCTGAAAAATCTTACCAAATTTTTCCATCCAAATTCTCTCCACTGCAGGGATGAGGTACTTTTCCATTGCTGTTTATTTAGCTTTTCCCATATTTCCAGTTGTAAAGTGAAATTCCCCTCTTTTTCCCCATCTCTCTTTTATATATGATGTGTTGTCTCCTTTTAAGTCTTGAAGACTTAGGTATATTTTAGAAATGTATCTGATCCCTGGGATCCCTTTATATCCCATTAAGAAGACCTTCAGAACACCTGACAGGGCCCTTTCCAAATCCTCCTTTTTAAGTATTTTGTTTATGTGGTGTCTAAGCTGAAAGAACCTGTAAAGGTCTTGATTTATTAGACCTTGTTTTTTCAAATCTTCAAAACTTCTTAAAGTTTGCCCTTTAAAAAAATCGTAATATTTTATCAGTCCGTTCTCTTTCCACTTTTTAAATCTAGTGTCTGTTTTATTAGGAGTAAGTCTTGATCATAGGCAGTCCATTGCAGTAATCGATAGGGTTCTTTAGTTTGATTCTCTCTGACTATCTTAAACCAAATTTTTAGTGGGGTCTCTATCCACGGGTTAGTGTTATTCAAAAGTTTAGGTAAGGCATTGTTCCCTATTATCGCCTGTAGGGGAATGTCACTTGTTATTTGGCATTCCATCTCCTTCCATTGTGCAGTGTAGACTGGGTTACATATCTCTACTAAAGTTTTAATTTGTGCGGCTTTAAGATAGTCCCTGATATTTGGCAGCGCGAGCCCACCTTTGTCTTTGTTTAGCTGTAGGGTTCTATATCTGATTCTAGGTCTCTTGCCCTGCCATATGAATCTTGAGATCCTTCTGTCCAGTTCTTGCCATGTTGTTTTGGGAGGTTCTACCGGTATTGTTTGGAAAAGGTATAGAAGACGTGGAAGTATATTCATTTTGACTGCTTCAATTCTTTGTGCAGTACCCAAGAATGGTATCATATTCCATCTTGCTAGATCCGATTTTATTTTTGCCATCAGTGGATCATAGTTTAGTGTTATAATTTTGTTGAGTTGTTTCGGGATATTGACCCCCAGATATTTCATAGATTCCATCTCCCAATTAGTTTTGAGTTTGCTTAGTAAATATTGATTTGGGTCATAGTTGAATGTTAAAATTTGGGTTTTATGCATGTTTAATTCGTACCCCGATAAATCTCCATACTCTGAAAAAACAGATTAGTTCTGGAAAAGAGGTGTCCGGCTGCCCCAGGTATATTAAAATGTCATCAGCAAAGAGTGCTATTTTATGTTCCTTCTGACCAAGTGCAATACCTTGAATTTTTTGATTCTGTCTTATCCATTGGCTCAGAGGTTCTATGAAGATTGCAAAGCGCAGTGGGGACGAGGGGCAGCCCTGACGACATCCTCTTTCCAGTTCAAAAGATGATAATTTACCGTTAATCCTTATTTTAGCTGTTGGTTTTTTATATAATGCCTGGATAGTTCTAATAAAGTTGTTATGGAAATTGAAACTGGATAAGATTCTATATAGGAACGACCAATCAACCAAATCAAATGCTTTTTCAGCATCTAATCCCAATTGTCGGCCTCCGTCGGTCTATGATGACCATGGAAGAGAATCCCAAACGTCCACTCCGCTGGAACAGCACCGCCCGCGGCCGAACAGGCCGACGCGCACCGGTGTTCTACCTTCCAGCGTTGGGTGTTGGTAGGATTCAAGCCTGGGCAGGAAGATATGGAGGACAAGATGTTACCCATGCAGCATGTCCCCCCTCTCCACGTCGCTGATGAATCCAAAGGAACAGCAGGGCTGCTATACTTTGGCACCAGTGCCGTCGCAGGAGCGGCCAGAACGATGTTGAGCACAACAGAGAACTGCCTTAGGGGCTCCGACTCCGGATTTTTCCTCAGGGTTGACTCCCGAAGCCTTTCCCGTGACCGGGTGTGCCGCAAGGCAGCGGAGGTTTGAAATCAGGGTTTACCTTCCCCTAGATGGGCTACCTTCCCAGGTTGACAAGCCACCATCTACCCGAAGCATCTGGTTTTAAGGCGCCAGAGATCCGCCCTCGCCCCTTCTCCTATTAGTAAAAGCAGTTCCGCCGGGCTTAGAGACTAAACCACACGGGCAGGCTAGGAGTTGGACTTAGTTGTCAGAGGCTTTTCGAGACGCACGCCATAAGGAGCATTTTGTGAGCACTGGGAGCTTAACCCCAGTGCCGCTCCTGGCTATGACAACCTTGGAACCTAGGTTCCATAACCTAGAACCTAACTAATCCCAATATGGCTGCATTTAAATTATATTTTTTTATATGATGAATTATGTGTAAAGTGCGTCTAATGTTATCTTGTGTCTGTCTTTGTCTTATAAAACCTGTTTGGTCTAAATGAATTAAGTCTGTCAGTATATTTTCTAACCTTTTGGCAAGGATAGTGGTAAAAAGCTTATAGTCCTGATTTAACACACTGATTGGTCTGTAGTTGGAGCAGTCTAGTTTATCCTTTTCAGGTTTAGGTATGACTGCAATGACCCCTTCTCTCCAGGAGGGGGGGATTTTCCCTGTGTGGAGGACACAGTTAAATGTTTTCAGGAGGAGAGGAGATAGTTCCTGTTTAAAGGTTTTGTACCACTCTGCTGTAAAGCCATCTGCTCCTGGAGATTTGTTAAAGTTTCATAATTGCTTTTTCTAATTCTTCAGGTTCAGGTTACTTTATTTGTACCCGTAGGTAGATTTGTTTGTTTTTAGGTTGTACTTCTGACAATAGTGTTTTATTTTGTGACTCAGTAAGTTGGGGAAGGTTTAATGTATTTAGGAAGGCTTCGGATGCGTTTTTATGTTTTTGAGGGAGTACAAGTTCTTGTAGTAGTTCTCGAAGCTTTTAAGAATTTCCTGAATTCTAAATTTTATTTCCTTTGATACTGGGTCTCTGATTTTGTAGATTGCTCTCTCCGTTTGTTGTTTCCTCAATTTATAGGCTAGTAATTTTGCCGATTTGCTATCTGTTTCATAGTATTATTTTTTCAGAAATGTAAGTTTCTTCTGGATTTCTATTGTGTAGATCTCATTTATTTGTTTTTTAATTTCCTTAATTTTGAGCGAGTCATTAGAATGAGTGTTGTCTTTGTGCTCTTTTTCTAGTTTCTTAAGTTCTGACTCTAATGTGATTAGTTTTTCTCGTCTCAGTTTCTTTTGGATTGCCAGTTTTGCGATAAGCTTTCCCCTTATTACAGCTTTGCATGCGTCCCACAGTATTAAAGGGGATACTTCTCCATTATCATTTTCTTCCAAATATCTGAGAATATCTGATTCCACTTCATCTTTCAGTGGTCCTTTCAGCACATTTGAATTTAACCTCCAAGAAAATGTATTATTTGTGTATTTTTGGATACTTAAGTCCATATGGATCGAACTGTGGTCAGAGAGATCCATCAGTCCTATTTTACATGTTTTTACTCTTCCAATGTCTCTATTAAACATAAAAAATAGTCAATCCTTGAGTATGATGAATGTGGTGCTGAGTAAAATGTATAATCTTTTACACTGGGGTTGAATTCCCTCCACACATCACAGATTCCCATTTCTTTTAGAAGCATCCGAGTTTTTCTACTTTGAGTGTTATTTTGATGTGGAGAATTACCTGATGCATCCCAGAATGGATTCAGTCTTAGATTTAAGTCTCCACCACATATCACTAAACCTTGGGCTTTAGTTATCATTAGGTCAAATACAGTGATCCCTCGCTACTTCGCGCTTCACCTTTCGCGCCCTCAGTGCATCGCGGATTTTTCAAAAATATTCATCAAAAATTCAAAATTGAGAAATAATGGGCGGGCGCTAGCAGAAGGCAGGGAGACTACATTAGACCATCAGGTGTCAACACGGAGAGCAGCACAACTCTCTGTTCGCTGTTCTCGTGTTTGCTCGGCTCGGAAATCTCGCAAGCTGATTGGCCGAGACGTTTCACCCCGCAAGCTGATTGGCCGAGACGTTTCACCCACCTCCTCTCCCTGCCAAGCACCCATGAAGGGAAGGAAGACCGCATTCATTGCTTTTTATCGCTCGTGTTACTTAGTCTCGCCGCGTGGAACTTTTTGCTGTTCTCTTGTGCCATTTTGTGCGAAATAGTCTTCCCGTCGAGCCACTACGCCGCCTCCTGCAGCTTCAGCTCTATCGGAAGCTGTACTCGATGATCCTGCGCCTCCAGCACCTCACGATGAGGCGTCACCTGAGGAGCAGTAAAGCTCTCATTAACCTGTGCAGTAAATCATTTTCATCTTGAGTTACGTATCTTGTTATAAGAATAAAAGAGTTCTAAAAACATATTTATGTACACTTTGTTTACATCTACGTATGTATGTACACTTACACACACACACGTATCATATGAGAGAGAGAGAGTGGGAGAATGAACGTACGTATTATTTATGGATGGCGTCATTAGGGGTGACGCTACTTCGCGGTTTTTCACTTTTCGCGGTCGGTTCTGGAACCCATTAACCGCGATAAGTGAGGGATCACTGTACATTTTTATAAAATTTCCAGTTAGCCCCTGGAGGTGCATATACATTCAGCAGGGTGATATCTTCTCCCTCTAGCCGACCAAGTACCATGCTGAATCTCCCTTCTTTATCTTTGTGTTCTGATTTTTTTTAAATATAATTTTGGTTGAGATCAATGTCGCTACCCACCTCCTCCTCCCTGACTTATATGAAGATGAAGAGATCATTTTAAACCCTTGTCTATTGAGTTTAGTGTGCTCCACATCTGTTAGGTGGGTTTCCTGTAAAAATATTATTCCTGCTTTGTCTTTTTTCATTTTGCCTAGAATCTTGGATCTTTTAACTGGATTCAGGATCCCTTTTACATTATATGAGATTATTTGGGTTACACCCTGTTTCTCCATTGTGTTGTCTTATTTAGTATAACAGTGTGGTGGCCCTCTTTTATGCTACTCAGAAACTGAAAGAACATTAAGAACATAAAAAACATTAAGAACATAGTACATAAAACTTTAAAACAAAAAACTGACAAAAGATCTTCCTGAGCTGAGGTCTTTTTAGTGACCTTAGAAGAGCCTTGATGGTGTGTTGGCTCTGAGGAAAATTCCTCAAACTCTGTTACGTGTTGAGGGCCCTCTCTTACCCCTGTAAGTTGTCCCATGTTTTTAACGTGAATTTCAGATCCCAATCCGAACTTGTAATGATTTTATTTATTTATTTATTTTTTTTTTATGCCTATACCCTATGAAATTGTGTTCAACCTCCCACCACCATCGCAGCAAACAGTCACGTTAATACAGTATTTGTTAGTGTGGAGAGATCATGTGGTTCATTGTCACATTTCTATTTTTTTTTCCCACAATATTTTTTATTGAACCTTTTTTAACAAACATGACACAATCAAACACTAACACTAAAGTAATTTAAAAATAAAAGAAAAAAAAATGTACTAAAAACACCAACCACCATTAACAAAAGCAAGTCAAACAATGCTCCTCTGTTTAGCCTAGGTAATCCATTACATAAGTATACATATTATACATTCACCAATTTGGAATTTACAAGGTCCACACACATCATTCACCTTCTCCTTCAGAAGTTATGTTTAATTTCTTTACATAATCAATGAAAGGTCTCCATATATTCTCAAACACATTTTCCTTTGATTTCACTATGTATGTTATTCTTTCTAGTGGAAGGTTTGTTAACATCTGTCTTAACCACTGAGTCACATCTGGTCTATGAGTCTTTTTCCACAGTAGTGCAATACATTTTTTGGCATTAAGCAAACTGAGGTCTATGAATGTTCTTTCACTCTTATTAAAATTATGCTTTTCTACATCAGCATGTGTAAAGTGGGAGGCTTTCAAAGCTTTTATTAGGGGACATATTATTAGTTATACAGGATCAAAATCTAAGAAGACTCGAGAGGAGAGAGCTAAATTGGAACATAAAATAAAAAGTCTTCAGGAAAAAGTGTATGCAGGAAGTGACCCAAGGTTGGAGAATGAATTACTGATTTTGAGAGCTGAATACGACAAAAAATCAGCGAATAGAGCTGCCTCGAGTCTTCTAAGATTGAAACAATCTTTTTATGAACAAGGTGAAAAATCAGGAAAATTATTAGCATGGCAGATTAAACAATTGGAAATTAAAACACCAATTACCAGTATTATAAGTAAGGGACAGGTAGTTATAGATCCTTTAGAAATTAATAGAGCCTTTAGAGATTACTATGAAAAATTATATGATACCAAAAATGAACCTGATTTAACAAAACTAAATGGGTTTTTGAACGAACTATCTATACCGTGTATTCCAAATGAAAACAGGGAGATATTGGAGTCTAAAATTAGTCAAGAAGAAGTTGGGCTAGCCATTGATAATATGAAATCAGGAAAAAGTGCAGGACCAGATGGTCTTCCAGTTGACCTTTATAAAAAATTTAAGAATAAATTAATAAAACCTTTTTTGGAAATGGTTTTAGAAGCATTTCAAAATAATAATTTACCATCATACATAAATAATGCCTTAATTATACTGCTACCAGGTAAGCCCTCTAATAAATGTGAAAATATGAGACCAATAAGCCTATTAAACGCCGACCTTAAGATAATCTGTAAAATTTTAGCAAGACGAATACAAGAAATTTTACCAAATATTATTAATCGAGATCAGAATGGCTTTATAAAGGGTAGACAAGGCTTCCATAATGTAAGAAGACTATTTAATATTATTTATTTTAATAAAGAAGCACCGGATACAGCTCTCCTATCATTGGACGCCGAAAAGGCCTTTGATAGAGTTGAATGGCCCTTTCTTTTTGAAGTCCTACAAAGGTTTGGACTTGGAAATAATTTCATAAAATGGGTTCAAATAATATACAATAATGCTACAGCAGAAATCCTAACAAATAACAATATTTCAAAACCAATAAAAATCAATAGAGGATGTCGACAAGGCTGTCCACTTTCACCTTTACTGTTTACTATGGCAATTGAACCTTTAGCGATAGCGATACGTTTACATTCACAAATATATGGAATTAAAGTTGGACCAACAGAACATAAAATCTCCCTGTACGCCGATGATATAATTTTGTTTATGTCGAATCTAAAAAAATCAATTCCAACCTTGTTGAATTTAATAAAGAATTTTGGGGAAATATCAGGATATAAAATAAATAAAACTAAATCTTCAATATTAATGCTAAATGAGACCCAGAGAAATTACCCAGCCCCTGAGGTAAATCAATTCAATGTTGTAAATCAGTTTAAATATTTAGGAATCCAAATTATGCCTAAGCTAGAATCAGTCGCCAGTGTCAACTATGAAGCCTTAATGTCAGATATCAATGAGTTAACTCAGAGATGGATGTCACTACCAATGTCGATGATCGGGAGAATCAATATACTTAAAAGTAATATTTTACCTAAAATACTTTATTTATTTCAATACATTCCCTTATCACCACCTTTACATCTATTCTCAAGAATAAAAAAAAAGTTAGTGGAATTTATATGGAACAACAGGAGGGCTAGATTACGTTTGTCTTTATTATATTTACCATTTGATCGTGGAGGTCTGAAATGTCCAAATTTTATGTTGTATTATTGGTCGGCACAACTGAGGTCTATGACATATTATTTTTCATCAAATGATCTCCCTCACTGGACTGAAATGGAATCATACAATTTACCTTTACCTCTTCCCATATTCATATACTCAGATTAGGCAAAAAAATTACAAAAACAAGTTAAAAATCCATTTGTAAAGCATATGATCAAAATATGGTGTGAAGCTAAAAACTATTTAAAAGAACCACAGTTATTGTCACAATTTAGTCCAATATGGGGTAATCAATATTTTAAACCAGGGAGAGCGGACGCTGTATTTAAAGTATGGAATTTAAAAGGGATACAAAAGATTCAGGATTTATATTTGCCATGTGCAGATAACATAATGTCTTTTGAAGAGCTGAGGATCAAATTTAATCTCAATAGAATACATTTTTTTAAATATCTTCAACTTAGAAACTTTATTCGATCAAATCAAAATAAAGCTCTCACTCGACCTATTTATTCATCCTTGGAAAAAATGATGATGAAAGATAGTAAAAGAAAGGGTATTATTTCAGAGTTTTATAACTCATTGACACTATCTTCAAGTGAAAATTCACTGAAAAGATTAAACTACTGGAAAGAAGATCTGCAAACTGAAATTTCAGAGGAACAATGGGAATTGGCTTGTACAGAAGCTCAAACCAAATCAATAAATGCACGCCTTAAATTGATACATTTAAAATGGTTAATGCGGATGTATGTTACACCGGAGGAGTTAAATAGATATAACAAAAATATACCAGATACATGCACAAAATGCATGGAAAGTAAAGGAACCCTATTTCATTGTTTATGGGAATGTAGATTAATAAGAATGTTTTGGGAAGAGGTGAGGGTAACAATTGAAAAAATAATCTCAAAACAAATCATATTGAATCCTAAACTGTTTTTGTTGGGTCTGTACCCAGAAAAGCATAATTTTAATAAAAGTGAAAGAACATTCATAGACCTCAGTTTGCTTAATGCCAAAAAATGTATTGCACTATTATGGAAAAAGACTCATAGACCAGATGTGACTCAGTGGTTAAGACAGATGTTAACAAACCTTCCATTAGAAAGAATAACATATATACTGAAATCAAAGGAAATTGTGTTTGAGAATATATGGAGACCTTTTATTGATTATGTAAAAAATTTAAACATAACTCTTGAAGAAGAAGGTGAATGATGTGTGTGGACCTTGTAAATTCCAAACTGGTGAACATAATATGTATACTTATGTATTGGATTGTCTAGACTAAACAGAGGAGCATTGTTGAAGACTTGATTTTGTTGGTGGTTGTTGGTGTTTTTAGTGCCTTTTTTTTTTGTAGTACTTTAGTGTTAGTGTTTGATTGTTTGTATCATGTTTGTTAAAAAAAAAAAAAAAAAGGTTCAATAAAGATATTGTGGAAAAAAAAATTATGCTTTTCTGGATACAGACCCAACAAAAACAGTTTGGAGTTCAATATGAATTGTTTTGAAATTATTTTTTCAATTGTTACCCTCACCTCTTCCCAAAACATTCTAATTTTTCTACATTCCCATAAACAATGAAATAGGGTTCCTTTACTTTCCATACATTTTGTGCACGTATCTGGTATGTTTTTGTTATATCTATTTATACCACATTTCTATTTTAACAAGTTTTTTTTTTTTAAAGACTTATTAGTTTCTAATATTATGTCTGTTCCATGAAATGTTTTACCACTTGATACTTGCTGATTCTGCATCTCCTTTAATGTTTGTTACCTTGTAGGAGGGGGGTTGGATGCGCAGATTGATTAAAAATATCGTTATTCCCTCCTGTAAACGCCCAGTTTTTCCTTATAGCCCTGGAGCTGGGTTTCCCGCTGCTGGCCTGTGGATTTAGAGGGTCTCTGTGTGCACCACGTTTGAGCCTTGATTCTTTCGATCGGGTCTGCTGCGGGTTTATACACCGTTACCGGGAGCCCTCTTCTCGCCATATCCGTGGTTGCTTCTTCCGCCGAGTTGTAGAGACACGTCTCGTCCCCGTAAAAAACCCGCAGCTTCGCCAGAAATGGAGTTTGAAAGCGCAGTTTCTTCTCTCTTAGTACCTTTTTAGCGTCGTTGTATTCCCGACGCTTTTTAAGGACCTCTGGGGCATAGTCGTGCTCCACAAAAACTTTTCTCTCTTGGTGCATAAATCCTTTTTTCTGCCAAGCCAGTCTCACAACCTCTTCTTTTATTCTGGAGTTGGAGAACTTCACCACCACCGATCTTGGTGGCGCTTCCGCCGACGGCCTTGGGGCTAATGTACGGTGCGCTCTTTCTATCTTCAAGTCGATGGATTGGGGAATTTCCAACTTCTCTCTCAGTATGGATTCCACGCATGCAGCCATTGTGGTGAAACCGCCCTCGACTCCTTCTTTCAGACCATGAATTCTTATGTTGTCTCTTCTTAGTCTTCCTTCTTGGTCGGTTAGCTTAGCCTCCAGTCTTGACTGTTGTTTGAGTAGTTCCAGCACGGTTTCTTCCAGCCCTTTTATTCTTTCCTCTGCTTCCATGATTCGGTCCTCAGCCTGGTCCACTCTGCTGTTTGTCCTTTTTATTTCGTCTTCAATTTCACGAAATTCGGCACAACACTCTCGGCGAAATTGTCTTAATTCTTGAAGTACCATTTTTAAGCTAACCGTGTTGCTAGCTTCATTCAGCTCCTCCGCTTCCAAGTGGATGTCCTCCAGGTCAGATTCTCCAGCCGATGTGTGTCTTGGCCTGGGAAATTTCGATCTCTTCTGTTTTCCTTTAGGCATAATGACTCTGTCTTTTGATTTTCACTCTTCCAAAAATCCGTTAAATCTGATTTTCAAGGTATTTTCACGGATCTGGTCTGGGAGCTTCAGCGTTAAGCTGCTATCACCATGGTGTCCAGACCGGAAGTCCTCACAAAATGCAGTTTTTAAATAAAGATGTTTATTATTAAGGGAAACAAAAATCCAAACCTACATGGCCCTGTGTTAAAAAGTGATTGCTCCCTAAACCTAATAACTGGTTGGGCCACCTTTAGCAGCAACAACTGCAATCAAGTACTTGTGATAGCTGGCAATGAGTCTTTTACAGCAATGTGGAGGAATTTTGGCCCTCTCATCTTTGCAGAATTGTTGTAATTAAGCCACATTGGAGGGTTTTCGAGCATCAACTGCCTTTTTAAGGTCATGCCACAGCATTTCAATCGGATTCAGGTCAGGACTTTGACTAGGCCACTCCAAAGTCTTCATTTTGTTTTTCTGAAGCAATTCAGAGGTGGACTTGCTAGTGTGTTCTGGATCATTGTCCTGCTGCAGGACCCAAGTGTGCTTCAGCTTGAGGTCACAAACAGATGGTCGGACATTCTCCTTCAGGATTTTTTGGTAGACAGCAGAACTCATGGTTCCATTTACCACAGCAAGTCTTCCAGGTCAAGAAGCAGCAAAACAGTCCTAGACCATCACACTACCACTACCATATTTTACTGTTGATATGATGTTCCTTTTCTGAAATGTTGTGTTACTTTTACGCCGGATGTAATGGGACACACACCTTCCAAAAACTTCAACTTTTGTCTCGTCAGTCCACAGAGTATTTTCCCCAAAGTCTTTGAGCTCATCAAGATGTTTTCTGGTAAAACTGAGACAAGCCTTTATGTTCTTTTTGTTCAGCAGTGGTTTTCGTCTTGGAACTCTGCCATGCAGGCCATTTTTGCTCAGTCTCTTTCTTATGATGGAGTCATGAACACTGACCTTAACCGAGGCACGTGAGGCCTGCAGTTCTTTGGATGTTGTTGTGGGGTCTTTTGTGACCTCATGGATGAGTCATCGCTGCACTCTTGGGGTAATTTTGGTCGGTCAGCCACTCCTGGGAAGGTTCACCACTGTTCCATGGTTTTGCCATTTGTGAATAATGGCTCTCACTGTGGTTCACTGGAGTCCCAAAGTTTTAGAATTGGCTTTATAACCTTTTCCAGACTGATAGATCTTAATTACTTTGTTTCTCATTTGTTCCTGAATTTCTTTGGATCGCAGCATGTTGTCTAGCTTTTGAGGATCTTTTGGACTACTTCACTTTGTCAGGCAGGTCCTATTTAAGTGATTTCTTGACTGACAACAGGTGTGGGAGTAATCAGGGCTGGGTGTGGCTAGAGAAAATGAACTCAGCTTTCCAAAGATGTGAGAAACCACAGTTAATTTATGTTTTAACGGGTGGGGGGGGGGGGGGCAGCAGCAATCACTTTTTCACACAGGGCCATGTAGGTTTGGATTTTTTTTTCACCCTTAATAATAAACACCTTCATTTGAAAACTGCATTTTGTGTTTACTTGTGTTATCTTTGTCTAATATTTACATTTGTTTGATGATCTAAAACATTTAAGTGTGACAAACATACAAAAAATGGGAAATCAGGAAGGGGGTAAACATTTTTTCACACCACAGTATGGCAGAATTGACAAAGTTGACTTTGAAATGTAGAGCTTAAAATCAGCATTATACGTAAACTTCAATCATGCAAGACACTGTGTTTAGAGTTGTCTCATCCTTAACCTAGTGGGGAAAAAAATCATAAATCTAACAGCTTGATGATACTGTGAATATTCAAGGCCCACTTTATATCTGTAGACAGCATACAGTTGTATGCAAAAATGTGGTCACTTGGCACATTTTTTTTATTAAAAAGATGTAAAAACAGTCTGTAGGATATGGAAAAATACAATATTACCCAACAACCATCAATTCAAAGTTCATTTTATTTAAAAAAAAAATGAACTAACTAAATACACACTTGTGACAGTGTAAAAGTGTGACATCCTACACATTTAAATAAAACACACCAATTTAAAAAGACTCAAGAGGTGCTCAGATTTTGCATACAGCTTCTCTTTTCCACATTCATCTACACCTATAGAATAATGAACTCAAGCAACAGAATGGCTTTTGTTTTGATAAGGCTTTTCATAAATACTCATTTTTTTTGTACTTCTGTTGTAAGTATATACAAAGTAGGTCTTCAGAATTGAGTTCAACACATATAGTCAGAAAAATAAGCACTGAAGAAGAATGCAAGTATTCCTGACTTTCTTTATGTCCTACATCTAAGACTCTTTCTACAAAGAACTTACCACAGAAAATGTGAAATAACTTTAGACTGGATATAATGATAACAAGATGAGAGACCTTGGAACTGACAAAGATCAGAAGAGAGGAGATGACTGTCCTTGTCTCCTGGGCTCCCCAATGTCCTCCAAAATCATCCCTGAGTCGTCACAGTAACCCCAGAAACACTTCACAGCACGGATGTGCACCTCTCCTGCCGCGAACCCTGGTGAAAGCTAATTAAGAAATATCGCAGCCTTCTGCGAACTCAATTAAATAATGTTAATTTATTCTAATTTCAATTTGAAGGTAGTCTGAATGGAAGGAGGGGGCCGTGAAAACAAAGTGTGGGAAAGGAAGGAGAGCGCTGGCCTCTGTCTCCCCCCGGCAAAGGAGTTCTCAAACCCTGAAAAACTATTTAATTTAAACCTTTTTGATTAACATTAGTAACACAGAGAGTAGCCTTTACACAGGAGTGAAAAAAGATTCAGCTGGTGTTGGTTTCCCTTTCGCACCTCTGGAAAATCATGAGAGTGTGTGTGTGTATGTGTGTGTGTGCATTTCAAAATAAACACTGTAATAGAAGTCATAAAGATGTCATTAACCTGACAGCTGGTACAATGGCCAACGATTTCAGGTTCTGCTAAAATGACAAACAGATGAAAATGTTCTAGAGCTTCTTCTTCAAACTTTTGTCTGCAGATATTTGCCAACTTTTAACTTTTCTTTATATGAAAATAAGGGCAAATAATTCATGAAGCGGAAACTTGATGAAAATCCCAAGATCAGAGCATCTAAGTGTAGAGAGGTCTGACTGCAGAATAGAGATGGAAATGAAACAAAAAGGAGGAGCAAGGGATCACTGAATTACAGCAAGGGGAGAAATCAGCCACGGAGAAAAGAGATGGACTGAATCAGACCAGATGGCGCTCACAGCCCGCCCAACAGGAACTCCCTCTGTTCATTTAAATTAATCCTACAGATATTTCAATCCCCCCAGCTTCTTCACAGATGCCAAACTTTTATCTGACACATTTGAGGATCTATATCTCCCAGACAGGTCAGTCGACACAAGTATTGGCATTAAGGACATGAAGCCTCTAAAGGCCTTTCAGAAATATTCTCCTTTCTGTTATTTTGACTGTATCTCAATCTATCAGTTCCCTGGTCACTTTCACAAAAAGGTTCAAATGACTAACTCAAAAGACTAATGAAATATGAGTTAGACAATTTCTTTGACAGGAATACCATACACAAAATGTTACTATATTTTAACAGCTTTTCTACCTGTGATTGCTTTCTGTCAATGCTAAAACCCAGTATATGCACTGGGTCTACTGGACATGGTGCTTTCTCAACTCTGACAGTCTGCATCTAAAAGCGTTCCCTGCTTCCTGGCAATAATTTTTCATTTTTTAATATCTCCAATTCCAGCATTATCAGCTCAGTTTCACACATGGCGGCAGGCCAAACCAACCACACCTGTGACCAGGTGTTCACAGTAATCCAAATACTTTTTTTCTGATGATTACTTCGACTGAGGAGGTTATGTTTTCCATGCTGTTTATCTGTCGGTCTGTTAGCATACCACTCAAAAAGCTACTGATCCAATTTAAAAAAAAAAAAAAAAAAAAAAAACTGGAGGAAGGGTGGAGTTAGGGCCAGAGAAGAACCCACTAGATTTAGGTGCAGATTGAAATCAATTTCCACTTTCTTTTATACTGTGAAATAGTGTTTTTTTTTTTTTTTAAATCAATTCTCAGAGAATTGAACACTGAAGGTGATGAAATTATTCAGGCATACAGTGGATATAAAAAGTCTAGACACCCCTGTTCAAACACCAGGTTTTTGTGATGTAAAAAAATGAGACCAAGATAAATCATTTCAAAACTTTTTCCACAATTAATGTGACCTATGACCTGTACAACCCAATTGAAAAACAAACTGAAAACTTTTAAAGGGAAAAATAAAAAACTTACAATACCCTGTTTGCGTAAATATGCACACCCTTAAACTAATACTTTCTTGCAACACCTTTGGCTTTTATTACAGCACTCAGTCTTTTTGGGTAGGAGTCTATCAGCGTGGCACATCTTTCAAGATTCAAAAGCTTTATTATCATGTGCACAGTTAAGAAATACAACATTTCCTGAGCAACAAAATTCTTACTCTGCTCCCCAACGAATGCCAAGGTAATAGATATACATCAATACTAATAAGGTAATAACACATCTAATACTAATGAATACTAATAACACACACTAACAACACACATTAGGCAATTAGGACACCTTAAACAAACCTTGATACTAAGACTAATACTAATGGATACTAATAGCACACGTTAGGCAATTAGGACAGTTAAAGCAGTTAAACTACAGGAAACAAGAAGAATGAAAAACTGAAATTTCCTGGATGACTATAATGGACAATGGTATATCAGAGATGATATGAACCTGAGATGGCATAAGCCTATGTACAGTGTGCAAATGAGCAATGTACAAATTACAAAATAGCACTCAGTGTGAGAATTTCTCTGTAATTCCCCATAATGATAACACCCAGTGGACTGTACAATGATAATTTAACAGCAGAGATGATATGAACATGAGACGGGGTGAGACTATGTACACTGCACAAGTGAGCAATGCGCAAATTTAGCAACCAGTGTGTGAATTCCTATTTGTAAGCTGTGTTTGCAAATAGGGAGTTTGTTATTTGTTCAGGAGTCTGATGGCAGTGGGAAAGAAGGAGTTTTTTAGCCTGGTTGTCCTGCATTTCACACTTCTGTACCTCCGGCCTGAGGGTAGAAGTGTGAACATTCTGTGCTGGGGGTGGGTGGGGTCCTGGAGGATGGCGGCAGCTCTCCTTTGGACTCTGCGGTGGTAAATGCTCCGCAGAGAGGGGAATGGAGTCCTGATGTTGATGTGGCAATATTTGCCCACTGTTCTTTGCAAAAATGCTCCAAATCTGTCAGATTGAGAGGGCATCTCCTGTGCACCGCCCTCTTCAGATCACCCCATAGATGTTCGATCGGATTTAGGTCTGGACTCTGGATGGGCTATTCCAAAACCTTAATCTTCTTCTGGTGAAGCCATTCTTTTGTTGACAAGAATGTGTGTTTGGGTCATTGTCGTGAAGAAAGATGAAATTCCTGTGCATCTTCAGCTTTCTAGTTGAAGCCCGAAGGCTTTGTGCCAACACTGACTGGTATTTGGAACTGATCATAATTCCCTACAACTTGACTAAGGCCCCAGTTCCAGCTGAAGAAAAACAGCCCCAAAGCATGATGCTACCATCACCATGCTTCACTGTAGGTATGGTGTTCTTTTGGTGATAAGCAGTGCTGTGTTTGTGCCAAATATACCTTTTGGAATTATGGCCAAAAAGTTCAACCTTGGTTTCATCGGACCATAACACATTTTCCCCACATGTGTTTGGGAGATTTCAAATGCGTTTTTTTAAAATCTAGCTGGGCTTGGATGTTTTTCTTTGTAAGATAAGGCTTCCGTCTTGCCACCCTAGACGGGAGATTGTTGTTGCATCTACTAAACAGCCAGTACTTGCCAGAAATCCCTGCAGCTCCTTCAATGTTGCTGTTGGCCTCCTCTTGGCAGCCTCCCTGAGCAGTTTTCTTCTCGTCTTTTCATTAATTTTGGAGGGACGTCCACTTCTTGGTAACGTCACTGTTGTGCCATATTTTCTCCACTTGATGATGACTGTCTTCACTGTGTTCCATGGTATATTTAATGCCTTGGAAATTCTTTTGTACCCTTCTCCTAACTGATACCTTTGAACAATGAGATCCCTCTGATGCTTTAGAAGCTCTCTGCGAACCATGGCTTGTGCTGTAAGATGTGACTACAAAAATGTCAGGAAAAGCTTACTAGAACAGCTGAACTTTATTTGGGGTTAATCAGAGGGACTTTAAATGGTGACAGGTGTGTGCTGACTCCCATTTAACATGAGTTTGAATGTGATTGGTTAATTGTGAACACAGCCACATCCCCAGTTATAGGAGGGTGTGCATATTTATGCAAACAGGTTACTGTAAGTTTTTTATTTTTCCCCTTAAAAGATTTCAGCTTGTTTTTCAATTGGATTGTACAGGTTATAGGTCACATTAATGGCGGAAAAAGTTTTGAAATGATTTATCTTGGTCTCATTTTTTTACATCACATAAACCTGACATTTGAAACAGGGTGTGTAGACTTTTTATATCCACTGTATATGTTAACTTGGAATGGATATGGTTGTACAGTTTGATGATCCAAATGAATGGGCAGATATTTCAAGATCCAAATGCACATAGAACTTGATGGAAAAACAAACACCTGGCTTCTATGGGAGATGGGAACCTAGAGCTTAAGAGCAGGTGGTGGTGTTTTTTGAGAACTTTTTAGTTTTTATCCTCCATAACTTTAATGATATATTGGGCAGTGGTTAGCACTGCGGCAGCACAGCAACTCACCCTTGGCCATGGGATCCCTGGTTCAATCCCAGCCCCTGACCCACAGTGATCTGTGTGGAGTTTGCATGTTCTCCCCGTGTCTGCGTGGGTTTACTCCGGGAGTTCTCCGGTTTCCTCCCACAGGCCAAAAACATGCAGGTTAGGTTAACTGGAGACTCTAACGTGACCCTAGGTGTGAATGTGTGTGTGAATGGTAAATGGATAGCGCCGTACTGTGGCTGCTTCATCCATCCAGGTGGATGCCCTCAATTTCTCCTCTGGGGATCAATAAAGTATACAAAAAAAAAAAAAAATATCTCAATCTGTTTACATTGGCAACTGCCTAACACATTAATTCTGAAAGTTCAATTACATCCAACAAGAGCACGGGTCTATTTTGTCCAGTTTTCTAATCTTTGTAGCTGAGACTTTGACAACTCTAACTGGACTTCCATGATCACTTAGCGAGGCCACAGAAAAGGATAAAAAAAGAAAACTATGATAAAATACAGGCTGGGACAGTAAAGTTCATGAGATGTGGACCTAAATCTGATTATTGCTGCTATGTGATGTGATGTAACGGCTATGTTTGCTATGTGATATAATCTAAAGTGTGCTTTATTTAACATGTGTACAAGCACATGTACATGTCACTACAACCACCATTAATACCTTTTTTTTTCTTATTATGCAGGAAACACTTTTGAGGTGTGAAAGACTACACTACAAAATAAACAATGATGGAAACTACAATATCAATGTTTTAGAATTGGGTAGGAACAAAATCTATGAGCACCTTATTTAAGCCAGAAAGTGTAGAAATAAATTCAGAAAGGTATTGCTTAAGATGTGAAAGAAAACACAGGCCTATGGATCCTCTAATGTTGTTTCATTTATGACTCTCTCCACAAGTTCACTCTGCATATAGTTCAGTATTCCCATACACTGGTTGTGATGCATGTGCACTCTTCTGGCAAAAATCCAGGGCTTCAAGCTCTTAAAAATCTTAATGTAAATTTAATCTGCATGTGTAATACCTGTGTATAGAGTAAGTGGGTGAACACAATATGTCCTGAAGACATCCTGATTTTCCACAGGCTGTCACTGGAGTGGCTGGACTTAACGAAATGACAGACAGAATAAAAGCACACAGAGGGGAAAAGTTTTCCTCCTTCTTTAAGAAATTTGGCAGTAAAGCTCCAACTCTTCTTATAGTCCATGAGCCAGCCCCAATATTTTGACGTTTGACAATCAAATTAGTGAACAGACCCAATCATGATTTTTGGTTAGCCTGGTTTCTAAAGTGTCCAAAAACAGGGCTTGGACGTTTTGGTTCGGTAGCTTAGTGCCCCAACCGCAGCCATATTTAAAGGTCATCTATATTTTTAGCTCTATGACATCTGGTCAGATGTTTGGTCATAACTTTCTCATAGGTAAACCAATCTTCATGGAATCAGTCTTATTTTGTTCAGAATTACTTACTGCAGATGCTCTTTATATAATTATGTAACTTATTGCTGTAATAAAATTACATTTTAATGCTCAAAACAGTGTTTTAACCATTTATCATATTCAAACGTGGAGGATTTTTCCCAAACACTTGCATATCACCCAAACACTTGTCTTTCTCTCCTGTTATACTAATCAAATCATTTCATATTACAGGTGTAACCATCTTCAGTACAGTCAATGAGACGGCATCACCATGTCTGAACCTAAGAAGAAAAGACGAGCAGCAGAGAAAGTTCCGTGCATTCTGTGTGGAAAGCTGGCTTTGCCTGATGAGCTTGTTCAGTTGACGGCTGCTTCTGCTTGGAAAACACTCTATGAGGCAGCAAAAGTTCGACACTTTGAACCAATCATGAAGCTTGCCAGTGATGATATGAATAAAGTTCCTGACATTCTCTACCATAGTAGTTGCAGATCAGACTTCACGCATAAGAAAACTCTTGCGAAACTGACTGATCCTAATCCTGCCACAGATGAGCAGAAGGATGAACAACCAAGGCAATCGAAACGCCAGAGGACATCCGATACATCATCACGTGTATATGACAAGAATTGTATATTCTGTGAAAAACAGTCAAAATACACAAAGGGTTCGAAAACACGTGAAAGACTGATTCAAGCGCTGGATTTGGGTGCTGATACACGAATACGAGATGCTGCAATTAAAAAATCAGATGTAAGGATTTTGTCAGTTACCTCAAGAGATATCGTAGCGGATGAGGCCCATTACCATGCCTCTTGCTACAAAGCATACGTGAAGGAACAGCCAGTTGTGGACAAAATCAATGAACAAACTGAAGTTGACGCAGCGAGGGTTGACTTGTACAGATACATCCGTAGTGATCTGTTTTCGAAACCACGCATCATTCCGCTTTCAGACCTAATTTCAAAACTGGAGTCTCTCGTAAGTGAAAAGGGTGTCGAAATTAGTGAATCAACAAAGAACAACCTCAGCCGAAATCTCAAATCAGAATTCGGTGAGACCTTGCACTTTTTTACACATAAGCGCAGGGTTTACATTCGTCCTAACACGCTAACTACGGACGCGATTGCCTGTGATTACCTAGACCTTAAAAGCGACTTGGCAGAGCTGTGTGGGTGAAGTGACATTAATCGTTAGTGTTGCAGAAAAGTGCTTTGAAATTACGAAGGACGCTGTCAGAGAGGTTCCTGAGCTGACATGCTCACACGAGGAAGCGGATACAAGACTGGCTCTCCACGCAAGGCATGCAACAGGCACACATAGACATGTGATAGTTATTTCGGAAGATACGGACGTGTTTGTGATGCTTCTAGCCTTCAGCACTCAGATAGGTGGACACTTACTCTTGAGACGAGGAAAGAAGAACAAAATCAAAATCACTGATATCTCCAGATTGGCAACTATCATTGGTAGGGATGTGTGCATTGCTTTGTTGGATGTTCATGCTTGGACTGGCTGTGATTCTGTAAGCGCTTTCTCTGGCCAAGGAAAGATCAAGGCAGTTAACTTGATTCGTTCAAACGACACATTTCGTGAAGCATTCTCTCGTCTTGGGGAAGAGTGGAATGTTGCAGATGAGCTATTTTCAACCCTGGAAAGATTTGCCTGCAGCATGTATTCATGCAGTGCAAAGAGTACAACCGTGAACGACCTGAGATATGAAATATTCCGGTCCAGAAATGGTGATGTGTCTTCAGGACAATTGCCTCCTTGTAAGGATGCTCTCCATCAGCACACCAAAAGGGCAAACTACCAGGCGGCCATTTGGAGACGATGCCTTGAAAACTCGCCCACGATTCCAAAAGCTGCAGATGGACATGGATGGAAAGTTGAAAGGGATGGGCAAATTGGCATTGAATGGATAACAGGAGCACCTGCACCCGACATAGTACTTTCACTGATGTCATGCAAATGTGTCAGAGTGTGCAAAGTTGGCAGTTGTCCATGTATTGACAATGGGTTACCTTGCACGCCAGCCTGTAAATTGCAGGACTGTGGCAATATGAGAGAGGAGGATGAGATGGAAATAGTTCCCGGCAAGGATGGAAGTGACTCCGATAATGACGTTGAGTAAGGCCTGAATGCAATTTTAGGATACAGCGGATATGAGTGCTCTAGGTCTTAAATGACTTCTGTGTTTCCCTAAGTCATACTAGTGGCAATAACATCATTGCTAATTGTTTATTGATGCTGAATGAATCCTTCTAGATATTTCATGAACAAAATTAATCATTTGATGACCATTTACTGTTTTACAGCAAACTTCCTATCAAAAATAGTGTTAAAAACGCATTTTTCTTACCTAAAATGTTAAATTGTGAAAGGTAGTGTAGCATAACAATTGTATCAATTATACATGAATGTCTGTGGAATTTGATTCTGAGTAAAATAAGACCAATCCCATTAAGATTGGTTGATCCGTTTAGAAGGTATGGGCAAATTTCAAAGTACATGTCGTGTGAGCTCGAAAACGTTGGCCATTCTTCAAAATGGCTGCCGTTGGGGCACAAAGCTACCGAGCTGAAACGTCCAAGGCCAGTTTTCTGATACTTCTGGCATCATACTTAACAAAAATCAAGGTTGGATCTGTTCACTAATTTGATAGTCATATTCGGTCTGGCTCATGGACTATTATGCAATGTTTGCTGAGTACCATCAAGGATTCAAATCTTTCTCACTGCTACATTTGTGTTGTCGCTGCAACAAAAAAATGTGTAAAATATAAATGAGACAACATGCAACTCTCTTTTGGTTTGCAAAGGGAAATATTTCATGAAAACATTTTAAGCCCTCAGGGTAGCCTGTAAATGTATAGCTGAACACAGAACCTTGTAGTATATCAATTTTTATTCATAGTCTGTGATTAGATCAAGTTGTCCCAGTGTGTGTGTTTATCTTGGCCCTACACAATTTGTTCACATGAATAGCTGGAAAACAAATATAAATGAACACAGCTCATAAACAGTACAGCTGTGGTTTGAGGGAAGGTTAAAATTCAGCCTAACAGGGCCTTAGGCAAACTAGATACAACTTGAAAACACACATGCATGCAAGCTCAAGAATACATTTACACTCGGTACACGTTCATAGTGTGATGATGTGTTGGTTTCGTCTCAGCCTCTCATAGTGGAAATGTCTCCTCTTAATCCCCTTTGACATCATACATTCAAAGGTCATCTCATAACCCATGTGTAGCCTGTGCTGTGTGCATGTGCATGTGTCATGGCACTTGGTGTGAATAAAAAAGCAAAAAGTATTCACACCAGCATTATATGTATGCCAACAAATCATGTAGGCCTGGCCTTGTTAACTGCAAACAGCCTATCTCTCTTGCTGTAGAATTCCCAGAACATCATCTTCTCTCTCTTCTTCCCATTATTCCCCTGTCTCCAACTCTTCGTTATCTTCAACACATTTTCTCTTCAACTCTCATAAACAGTTCATTCTTGACACCCCCACCCTTCACCCTGAGCTCCAGAGGCAGGGGCATCTATTGGAGAAGTGTGGCCCACCACAGGCCACTGGCTGTGGGTAATTAAAGTGGTTTAGGCCCCCTCACCCACAGTCACGGGCAACTGCAGCTGGGTGATAAAGGCACTGTGCCATAATTACATGGACAGCCAGCATCACCACCCAGCTCCACTAAAACAGTCAGCTAGCCAGCTGCATGGGAAGAAGGGAACTGTGTGTAAGTGTGTGAGAGTGTGTGTCACTGCAGTATGTCTCTGTGGATGTGTGTGCGCATACAGGGGGTCAACACCCCCTTGTGATCACTCTGCTGTAGTTAAGCCCCCTGTGTTTAAGCCCTACACAGGCTCATTGAGCCCCTACACACACACACACACACACACACACACACACACACACACACACACACACACTTACCCCCCCCCCCCAGCCAATCATTCCCCACCAGTGGTCTGACTCCTGCAGTGAGTGTGTGTGACCATCAGCCATTTAATTAGACCCAGCCATGATTTACCTAATTTAAATAAATAAATAAACATATGAAAACACCCCAATAAACAAATACCTATATTCAAATGAGGAGCTGGGGAGCTGCATGGGTATAAAGAATGGGGTAAGAGATGAGACTGTGCAGGCGGAAAAAAAAAGCTCATGTAAGGATAGCTGGATGTGGACACACCACCACAAACACACTCACATAAAATGGTTCAGGTCACACACTTACAACAACAGGCCGCAAAGGATGAGCCACATCGAAGAAACAGTAACTATAACACAGACTTGAAAAAATATGTTTTGTTATAGCTCATGTATGTTAAATACTGTATAGAGTCAGCTTACATGAGTCAAAGTTATACTCACTTCAGAAACAATTAGTTCTATACAGAACCCCCAAGTATTGACATATTTGAGTCATATTACACGTCTTACACAGCTCCTTTATTCCATATTTGGTATTGTATGTATTGTCTCTTGGGGTAAATTAACTTGATATGTTAACGTGAATACCACTTACCTTGGGGGAAGAGGAAACCAGCTCTCTCCCCATCACTGCTGCCACTGGGCTGGGCCCAACTGGCTGGGCTTTTTCCCTGTCTGGGCCCGAGCTGGGTTTGTGGGTTGGTGGACTGGGCCCGAGGCCAGGGCTGGCACTCGGGGGTGGGGGAGCCCTCCTCTTCTGGCTGCTGGCCAAATCAGGAGACGGGTCGCCAGCGAGAGGCTGCACTGGGCTCGATGTCCTTGGCTCGTAGAATGGATTGGACCTTAAAGTTAAGGAAAGGAGGCATGACTGTAAATGCCAAAACAATAACTGCTGTTTCTACTATTTTGTCCCTCTGATTTGTTTCAGAGGTTGAATGAATGACAGAAATGTCTATCAATATAATGCATTACAATAGCACTGCAAACTGTAGACTACAAAATACTCATGAATTTTAACCAACTCCATTCAAAGACAGACATATTTGCATATTATTTCTTGCACAGGAGTTGTGGCAGATTATATTGGTTTCAATTAAATGCAAGTAAAATGCATGCATGCATCCATCCATCTTCTTCCGCTTAATCCTTTTCGGGTCGCTGGGGGGCTGGAGCCTATCCCAGCATCTCCGAGCGAGAGGCAGGGTACAACCTGGACAGATCGTCAGTCCATCGCAGGGCCAACACAGAGAGACAGACAACCATTCACTCACATTCATACTTAAGGACAATTCAGAATCCCCAATTTGATGCCAATTAACCTAACTTGCATGTTTTTGGCATGTGGGAGGAAACCAGAGAAATCACGCAGACACGTAAACCACGCAGACACGGGGAGAACATGCAAACTCCACACAGATCACTGTTGGTCGGGGGCTGGGATCGAACCCAGGATCCCCCAGCCAAAGGTGAGTTGCTGTGCTGCCACAGTGAAACAAAAGACCCATAATTAGTAATTCATTGTACAGATAATTAAATATTAGGGCTTTTCAGAAACACACATTAATAAATGAGTAAACTACTGCATGGAAACAGAGGTTTGGTGCAATACAATAGACAGCACACACAAGTGGTAAGTTAATAGAAGATGCAGGTGCACTGAGGTCATGACTGAGTGACCTCATATCCTCATGGCCCAAGCCAAACTACTGACAGACAAGCAGGAGCGCACACACAAACGCACACAATCTCATCAATATATACAGGCATGCTTGTGGCACTGAGAGCAGGGGCATGGCCTTGAGACATTCACTCACCATGCATCAAGCAACCCTAAACAAACATGAGAACTGGATGGAATGGGGGGTTGGGGGGATAAAAAAAAACACTGACTAGGTATCTCACTGAAAGACAACGCTGGAGCTACTCAGAGTCGATTTTACTGCCAAAGAATAGAGAAGAGAAGGAAAAAAAAACATGACAGAGAAGAAAAGAAAAGCAGGCAGGCCTACAGAGGAGCTTTAACAGACCAGCACTGTCTCAAAGACACGTCAAAGGGCTGCAGTCAAAACACTGCACTGCCCTCTTGAATCTTCTATTCTCAAAAGAACTGCTCCTGATACAAGAGACAGAGAAAAAGAAACATACCAGTCAATGCCCGCTTCTCTTTAGACGGTGGAGAGCATTGAAATCTGCAGTATCTGTGTGACAGCTTCACTCAACAGCCAAAAACCACCATGGTTGTCTACATTTTCAATTAAGATATGACTTCTATTCCAATGAGGTCACACACGATCATGAAAATGTTGCCCCATCAGGGGGAAAAAAAAAAAATCAATGTCCCTGCATTTGTTTAAAAATATTTTTATAATATGGTTTGGGGTCTTTTTTAGCTCAAAAATGTTCAACTAATTTAGCACCAAATAACTTAATTTTTCCTTATGAAATCACAAGAAATTCATCACTGAACTGGCAACACTGACAGTGAAATTGAAGACAGTAAGCTCAATGACAGAGGAGCAAAGCAAAATGAAAATGAGCAGAGTGGAAGTCAAGGAGAATGGTAAAGGGAAGGAGCATGGGGCAACAAGTTGATAGAAAGGAGGAGGGAGACAAGGTTAAAGAATGCAGTCAAACAACAGGGCTCTTGTTCCTGTTGAAAGAGCTACCTCGTCACTTTGCCCTGTTGGGGGTGGTGAGGGGCAAACGCCACTGCAAGTACTCCTCACTAAGGAGGAGACCTACAGGACATGGCCTGCCAACAGTACCCAGGAGTCTTGAGGTGCGTTCAGACCAAACGCAAAAGCGCAATTACATGTTAACTCAATGTAAACATGCAAACAGACATGAATTCACAGTCTGAGCAAGTTGCCTTTACAACTTCTGCAGGTATGTTCTACCTGCTGTGGAAGTACCCAAAACACTTTATATTATCCAATGGGGCTTTCCCCTGGAAAAATTGTCCCTGCCACCAAAACTTCACCTGGATGACGGTTGTTTACCCTGCTAGCCCTCATTAGCACATCCGTGGCAGAGTCCGTGTGTGGATAACTCCGAAACTCCGACTCAGCTGCAGAGCTCCTGGTCCATCTGATTGCAGGAGAGTGGCAGTCTCATTTTCAAACTAGCTTACTCTTCAGTTTTGATACTTTAACTCTGGTGACGGCAGAAGCTCAAGGCTGATTACTAGCTAGCACTACCAAATTCACATGTTTCTGCATGTTTGGAGCTATATGGATATATGTATGGGGCTGCACGGTGGCGCAGTGGTTTAGCACTGTGGCAGCACAGTTTTACCCTCGGACGGGGGACCGCGGGGATCATGAGATCGTGGGTTCGATCCCAGCCCCCGACCAACAGTGAGCTGTGTGGAGTTTGCATGTTCTCCCCGTGTTGCGCGGGTTTACTCCGGGATTTCTCCGGTTTCCTCCCGCACACCAAAAACATGTAGGTTTAGGGCGCTCGCGCACGCAGCGACCAGTAGCCGGTGGCTTGTCACCAGACTGCAAACCAAGTCTACCTACGGGTACAAATAAGTAACAAAAAAAAAAAAAAAAAAAAAAAAAAATGTTTACATTAACTTTACATGTATTTGCGTTGCACTTTCATGTTTGGTCTGAAGACACATTTACACAATGCTCTAAGTATTGGAAACTTATGGGAACGGAAGTCAGGTCATTCAGCCCTTTTTGCAACCAGCATAATTAATTCAAGTTAAAGCACAACAAATTTAATATATACTACATACACACACATACATACGTACACGCATACAGTGGCATTCAAGAAACAATTCTAAGCAGAGATTTTGAGAGTAATATTTAATAATAATAAAATCTTACTCATCAAGCTCCTCCTCGTTGTGGGAGGTGTCAGCATACAGGTACTTGCTCATGTCAACGGGCCGTACACCTTTCCTCTGTCTGGGCTTGGGGGGTTCTGGGTCCGGCTGGGTTTCTGTCTCCTGGTCAGCCTCCTCAAATGGGTTCCCGGGGGGTCCTTCTGGTTCATCCGGCTCATTGAAGGGATTCAAAGAGTCGTGGTCATAGTAAGAATCATCATTGACCTGCTGTCGTATGATCGGCTGGGTAGAGGGCTCTGTTACACACAGGACAGAGAAAATTGACTATGCATACAATAGCAATCAAAATTATTCAACCCCCACTGCAAATGAGGTTTAACGGCAAAACGTACAAACTAGCAGCTGTTTGCAATAAATTAATCATTCATTTATTCATTCACCTTCTACTGCTTGATCCTTTTTGGGTTGGGGGGGGGGCAGGAGCCTATCCCAGCATCTTTGGGCGAGAGGCAAGGTACACCCTGGACCATTTGCCAGTCCATTGCAGGGCCAACACAGAGAGACAGACAACCATTCACTCTCGCACTCATATCTAAGGACAATTTAGAATCCTCAGTTGATGCCAATTAACCTAACGTGCCTGTCTTTGGCCTGTGGGAGGAAACCAGAGTACCCGGAGAAAATCCACGCAGACATGGGGAAAACATGCAAACTCCACACAGAAAGATCACCGATGGTCAGCTGTGGGATCGAACCCACGATGGTCAAGGGTGGGATCGAACCCATGACCTTCTTGCTGTGCTGCCACAGTGCTAACCCCTGCACCCCCGAGCTGCCCACGAATAACAAATCAAACAAGAACAATTTAAATAGCTCAACTAATATTACAAGTGGTTTCTCCAAATTCAACACACAATGCCACTTTTAATGACTACTGCAGCTTCAAAATTATTCAACCCCTTCATGACCAGCATCTTTAGTATAGTAGAGCACCCTTTTGCTGTTATAACCTGCTGCAAACATAATGCATAGCCAGACACCAACTTCTGGCAGCATTGATGTTCTTTTCAGCGATATTTTCATTCTTCTTCTTCCGAGATATACCGCTGATCTATAAGCCTGAAGAGTTCTAGTTTTGTTTCATCGCTCCACAGAAGACAATCCCAAAACCTTTCTGGTTTATTTATATACACCGCGTTCCAAATTATTATGCAAATGATATCTGGCTCTGATTTTTCTAAATAGTCAATGCAAATGACAATTAGTATGATTTTCAAGTCATCAGCCCTTAGAGCATAATTCAAATTTTATTGAACAAACCTCTCAATGACTATTTTTTTTTTTGCAAAAATAAAAAAACTCAAAATGCACTGTTCCAAATTTTTATGCACAACAGAGTTTCAAAACATTTTATTGGTTGTAAAGAACTGAAAATGGTCATTTGTTGAATTTGCAGCATTAGGAGGTCATATTTACTGAAATTAAAAGCTATTTCAATCAAAAACATCTTAACAGGCCAAGTTACACATTAACATAGGACCCCTTCTTTGATATAACCTTCACAGTTCTTGCATCCATTGAACTTGTGAGTTTTTGGAGAGTTTGTGCTTGAATTTATTTGCAAGATGTCAGAATAGCCTCTCACAGCTGCTGTTTTGATGTGAACTGCCTCCCACTCTCATAGATCTTTTGCTTGAGGATGCTCCAAAGGTTCTCAATAGGGATGAGGTCAGGGAGGATGGGGACCACACCATGAGTTTCTTTCCTTTTATGCCCATAGCAGAGGTATTCTTCAGAGGAAAAGAATACACAGAGGTATTCTTTGGAGCATGAGATGGTGCACTGTCATCCATGAAGATAATTTTGCTAGAGAAGGCACGGTTCTTCTTTTTGTACCATGGAAGAAAGTGGTCAGTCAGAAACTCTATATACTTTGCTGAGGTCATTTTCACACCTTCAGAGACCCTAAAGGGACCTACCAGCAATCTCCCCATGATTCTGGCCCAAAACATGACTCCACCAACTCTTTGCTGACATTGCAGCCTTGTTGGGACATGGTGGTGATGGAAAAATTCTATGTTACACTGAGTTATATGATTTTTTTATGAATATGAATTTTTCTTTATAAAGCTTAATGTGTATACCTAGGAAATCCTGTTACCATATTTGGAGTTGCTGAGTAGTGGAAAAAAATAGATTGAAGGATGCTGATGTGGCTGTGATGGTTCAGTTCTATCACTGACTGTTCAGCTTATCACTAGTGTTTTCTGCATGGACTCAGCAGATTCAATCTTAGTCTTGTATGAAATAATCAAGAAGCTCAGAAAACCTTATCACACTGAGTCATGAATGAACTTATAAAGAAGAGACCCCACCCCAACGGTCCCTTGGATCTATATTAGCCAGAAACACTCTGTTAGTTAAGCCAATGCACTGCAGCAGTTTGTGAAAGCTGTACTCTGTACTGTCTTCCGCTGATCAGTGTATATTAAATTTGCTGAAACTTTAATGCTGCCTGTTTCTTGACTACTGGTTGAAGAGATTTTTCTAACGTACTTGGCGCACCGAACAAGGGACTCCAGATACCCCTCTCCTCCTGGTTCCGGCATTTTTGGACAGACAAAGCTAGTGCACAGCTGCTAAGAAGACCTCCCCCACCAATTCCAGAGAGTCGGCTTTGCGGAAGTGAGGCGAGGTCCGGAGACGCTGGGAGCGGATGGGAGGGTGACGGAGTTGAACTGAAGGCAGACTGAAGTGAGTAAATTTAATCATTAATGGTTTATAGATGTCTCGCGGTGGGTTTGAATCTGGTCATTGTAATTACTAAAAAATTAATAAAAGTTGAGATAAGGTACCGGTTCAAGTCCGGTCGGGTAAAGTACCGCAGTTATACAGAACTGCTCGGTGAAAATGCATTTTTACTGGAATTTAATTCGAGTCTAAATTTGGGAAATAAGCGCACGGAAGGATATAGAGCACCGCAGAGTGATATTAACCATGGAAGGATACAGAGCACTGTGGAGTGATATTAACCATGGAAGGATACAGAATACTGCGGAGTGATATCAGTGGCCGAAATAAACGAAAAAAAAATAAATAAATAAAATATATATATATATATATATATATATATAGAGAGAGAGAGAGAGAGAGAGAGAAAATAGTTATATAAGAAATAGCTTTAAAATAATAAGGAATAACCTTAATATAATAACAATAACTAAAATACCATAAGATACAACTTAAAATAAGCTTAAAATAGAATAAAATAGCCTTTAAACTAAGATAAAATAATTAATTAATTAATTAAAATAACTGCAGCTCATTTGTGTTTTAAATAAATAACGTCTCTCCGGTTTTACTTTGATGGAATATGAGAAAATCTCAAAGTAAGGGTGTGACCCTGACAGCAATTCCAATATGTAAAAATATGAGGCAAAAATATGGTGATGAAAGTGTCTGGCTGGTGCCTATCTGGTCTGAAATGGGTTTTCCAGATGGAGGATCATTTAGTTTCCATCAATTACATTATCTGAAAGAAAAGTTAGATGAGAAAACGCAAAAAATAAGAATATATAATAAATAAAAGAGAGCTCCTTCCATCTAAATAAATTATGACATCATGTACAAGAAAAGAAAAATTAGTTTCATAGGACATTATGTGAGAATGTATTTGGATGAAAGAAAATGTGTGAAAACGTGTACACAAGAAGTTATAAAAGTGAAAACAAAAGCGTATTTGCGAACTATATAGTTGATATTTATTTTGCCAACAGTATGTGGTTTGAATCAATTAGAGGTATGGGCTATTAAAATGCTCGTATGACCCCAAGGATTAGAGCAAAGTCAGAAGGATTTGAACTAAATAAATATATAAATATTACAAAAAAAAAAAAAAACCCTGAAACTAGGGCCCTATGGATGTATTTTTCTTTAAATGAATGTGTTTTCTTTTGAGTTGTATTTTTCTCTTCTCAACATACTTTTTTGCCGGTTTTGAATTTTTAGTAATAATTCTGTGGTTCATATTTTACTTTTATTTCCACTTTTACTGTTGAACTTGTGACTTTAATTAAGGTCACAGGATGCAGAAATTCATATGGTGCAATGAATCTAAGCAGAAAACATGTTTTATTTTATTTTGGTTTATTCTGTTTTATTTTAGGTTCAGTTTAGTTCATTGTGGTTCATAAAGCAAACATAATAATATCATTTCTCAAGGAATACAGTGGTGTGAAAAAGTGTTTGCCCCCTTCCTGATTTCTCAATTTTTTGTATGTTTGTCACACTTAAATGTTTCAGATCATCAAACGAATTTAAATAATAGACAAAGATAACCCGAGTAAACACAAAATGTAGTTTTTAAATGAAGGCGTTTATTATTAAGGGTAAAAAAAAATCCAAACCTACATGGCTCTGTGTGAAAAAGTGACACCCCCCTCCCCCCGCTGTAAAAACATAAATTAACTATGGTTTCTCACATCTTTGGAAAGCTGAGTTCAATTTCTCTAGTCACACCCAGGCCTGATTACTCCCACACCTGTTCTCAATCAAGAAATCACTTAAATAGGACCTGCCTGACAAAGTGAAGTAGACCAAAAGATCCTCAAAAGCTAGACAACATGCTGCGATCCAAATCCCCACAACAGCTGGACAGACACAGCAATGTGTGTATTAATGTCTACAGCCAGCCCGCTTCTTCTGGCTTTTTCCGGCTCACTACTGTGATGTTAATGTGCCATTCATGCACTGTGTTCATGCTTCCTGTCCTTACTGTGTCTATACACTGATGACAATATGTAGATGTGCGTTGTAACCTCTTTTGTCCTGCAGTTCTGGAGCAGAGGCGAATCCTGGCTTGCAGTCTCCTTATTGTTATGTGTGTCTCTCAAATGCAAATGCCCATACCTACTGCTGTGAATGCCTTTCATGTATTGTCTGTAGTTGGGTATATAAGCTGCATTATTCTGTAAATCTCTCTCTCACTCTTTGACTACTGCTGCTGACACACATCCTGTGTCTCTTTGCTGAGAGCCTGAGGACCCGCTCCAGTCTGCTCACACAAAGGCTGGAGCGGAGTTCCTGTGACGGCGGTATGATAATAAACCTATTTAAAACTCTCAGTTCGCTGCCTTATTTTATCATCCGCCGCACTGGTGACCCCGAGAAAGCACACGCTTTGTGCGACGCAACCTTCTGGTCTGGACAGCTGCACTGGTGACCCCAAGGAAGCACACGTTTTGTGCGACGCAACCTTCTGGTCTGGACAGTTATGCTGGTGACCCCGAGAATGCAACCTTCTGGTCTGGACAGCTACACTGGTAGACTGGTAAACCAAAACAGTGAAAAGCCACTGACGGACTCGGACGAGAAGGAGAAGCTTTCCCCTCCTCCTTATCTGACTCCAGATCCTAAGGAGGGTCCTTACAGTAAATTATTACAGGAAGCTAGGGAAGTGGAACAAAAGTTTCACCCAAAAAATGAAAACGCCGTGGGAGCTTTTCCAGTGCTTACAAAATCTTTAAAGCAGGAAAGTGGGGAAACAAAGGAAGTATTAGTTTATCGACCTTGGAGTCCCCAAGAAATAATTCAAGCCGCAAAAAGTGTACCAAAACCCGAAGAGGACTTACACGCCTGCATAAGAGAGCTAAAAGATTTGTTGACAGTTCACCATTTGGGCCCGCCAGAAATGTATAAAATACTGAGAGCTGTCTGTGGGGAAAAGGTCACTGAATATATGGAAGAATCATTTGGTAATGAGTACCTGGACAAAATTGAGGGCTTGACAGTTTTGAAAGATACTTGGAAAGCGTATCGAGATAATATGATGAAGGTAATAGATAGGGTAAAACAATATTACGCACCTCCCTCCTCCCTGAACGATATGGCAGGAATGCGTATAAAAAGGGATGAAGATTTGGGTGAGTTTTGGGCTAGGTTTGTGACTACATTTAAGAAAACAATGGGTGGCCTCAACAGCAATGACATGGAACAGGATATGTTAAGAAATCTTGCAAAATATACATTTTTGGAGGCTTTGCCACCGGAAACAGCCACACTGATAAGGTCAAACTGTGTAAATCTCAAAACTTGTACATTGGCTGAATTTAAGAATTATGTGTTACATGCAGTTGATTCCTGACATGTGTGGTGCTGCCACCGCAGGTAGAGGCAAGAGCCAAGGATGGGTGTTTCAAGTGTGGTCAACCCGGTCACTGGGCCCATGACTGTGGTTTTGAACAAAGAGGTGGATTTGGTGGCAGAGGACAAAGTAGAGGTAGAAGGAGATTTCAGAATGACCAAAGAGGAAGATTTCAGCAAAATAGAGAAGGAAATGATAGAGAGGACTATAGATAGGGACCCTTAGGGGGTCAAGAACTCACAGACAGGAGAGCATGACTAACCGACTCAGACATTGACCGACTCTCTCCTGAAGACAGACAAATAGTCCTAAACCAAAAACAAAGACTATCAGAAGCTATGTTCAGACCTAAAGAAATTTTAGATTTGACTATGTACAGTAGTGCAATGTCTGCCCCTATGATTTGGTTACTGGTAAATAGAAAAGAGGTTGAACTCCTCTGTGATACTGGGGATACCCGAACTACTGTACGCAAAATTCCCAAAAGTGCTAAATTTACTGGAAAGACGATCAAGGTTCAAAATGCAGGAGGAGGTACTACCACTGAAAGCCTGGATGGTCCTGTTACCCTGGTAGACAATACAACAGGAAATTCCTGTGTTGTGGAGGTGGTTGTGGCTCCCTCCTGCCCCGTGAACCTGCTCGGACGCGATGTTTTGTTCAGACTCGACATAACATTGGGTCCAGATTTGAAAAAGGATGATTACACTGTGTTAAGAAAAGATCACAAATTTTTTGTTGATGATGATCGGGATTGTGATGATGGAGGCTTGGGCACTTTGTTCAGTTTGAAGAAAGTATGGCTGTGACCGCTCTATGCACCCACAGCGTGACTGTGATTTCTGATTTATTGCCCACAAACAAAATTGAAACCATGGTGAGACCCCAGCCCTTACATGTCACCATAAAGTACACTGAAGAAGGCGAACCCTTTGATTCATCATTGGCCGATAAATTGCAAGAACATTGTGGCACAAATGTATGTACAAGAGATGTGATTTTCAATGAGGACGGAGTGTCTGTAGTTAGGGCTGGGAACGATCCCTGATTTCCAGAATCGATTCGATTCCGATTCTTGAGATTCTGATTCGATTCGATTCCGATTCGATCCGATCCCGATTTGATCTGAGGAATTACCATTTTAATAGCCATTTTACTTCCCATGAAACAAAAATCTTCGAGACCTAATGCTGCAAACTGTACCAAGAATCTTCTAACTTTGTTAATACATAAATTATCACATATAGAACTGACCCAAAATCAGTTACAATAATGCACTTTTTATTATTCAGCTTATCATTTCATAAAGTGTTCACAGGTGCTTTCTTTGGTGCAAAGGGTGTGTCGTGTCAAGTTAACCACCCAGAGTAAGTAAACAAATTCAATGCATGAACCATGTATACATAGTCTCATTGTATTTCAGTCCCTCCAGGATTTTGTCGGCTGTTTTTGTGGTTGTTGTGGCCCAGGAAGCCTGAATTTGTGGGAGCTTTTCCAAAAAGTTATGGCACTTTTAGAGTTTTGTTTTTTTTGCACTCAAAGTTGTGTGAAGAAGTACAAATTTTAAAGCAGCTGCTTTTGCCTTGGTTTGCGGTGATGCTGTTCTATGTAACACCACAAGAAAAGCACAGGGTTGCCAAAAATTTCTTGTTAAACAGTGATTTGTTTGGAATTGAATGCTCAGTGGAATTGTAAAAAAAAAAAAAAATAATGGAGGAATTTGTCATTGCAACAACTAAATTGCACTGAATGCATGTTAGTCTGGAGAAAATGATGGCAGCACCTCCTTGAATCTAAGGATTTGGATGTCACTATCTGTACTGACAGCAAGTTTGCTTTTAATGCAGCACACTCACATACTGCCTTATGGAACATTAGAGGATTTGTAACGTCTACGGGAAAGCCAGTCCAACATTATGATCTTTTGAAAGAACTGGCTTATGTTTTGACACTGCCTAAATCCTGTCAGAGCTCTCTCTCTCTGCTCCACAGGAGGGACAAGATAACCCTCTGCAACCTGGTGATTACATCTTCATCAAAGACCACCACCGCCATCACTGGAACTCAGTAAGGTGGCTTGGGCCATATCAGGTGCTGTTAACCACCCCCACTGCAGTGCGTATTGCTGAACGACCATCTTGGATTCATCTTTCACACGTAAAGAGAGTACGGGTGCCTGTAAGTGAACTAACCTGGTTCCCTGAGTAAGTCCAGCTACAAAGGGGATACACACCTTGGTGTGTGAGGTCATAGAGTGCCTCCTCCATTTAGGGAGATCGTCTCAAACCTGGTGAAGAAAGAGGCCCGAAGGGGTACTCTCTCAGGTAGAAGCATGGCACCAAAGGTACAGTGATCCCTCACTTATCGCGGTTAATGGGTTCCAGAACCGACCGCGAAAAGTGAAAAACCGCGAAGTAGCGTCACCCCTAATAACGTCATCCATAAATAATACGTACGTTCATTCTCTCACTCTCTCTCTCTCATATGATACGTGTGTGTGTGTGTGTACGTGTACATACATACGTAGATGTAAACAAAGTGTACATAAATATGTTTTTAGAACTCTTTTATTCTTATAACAAGATACGTAACTCAAGATGAAAATGATTTACTGCACAGGTTAATGAGAGCTTTACTGCTCCTCAGGTGACGCCTCATCGTGAGATGCTGGAGGCGCAGGATCATCGAGGGCAGCTTCCGATAGAGCTGAAGCTGCAGGAGGCAGCGTAGTGCCTCGACGGGAAAACTATTTCGCACAAAATGGCACAAGAGAACAGCAAAAAGTTCCACGCGGCGAGACTAAGTAACACGAGCGATAAAAAGCAATGAATGCGGTCTTCCTTCCCTTCATGGGTGCTCGGCAGGGAGAGGAGGTGGGTGAAACGTCTCGGCCAATCAGCTTGCGGGGTGAAACGTCTTGGCCAATCAGCTTGCGAGATTTCCGAGCCGAGCCAACATGACAACAGCGAACAGAGAGTTGTGCGGCTCTCCGTGTTGACACCTGATGGTCTAATGTAGTCTCCCTGCCTTCTGCTAGCGCCCGCCCATTATTTCTCAATTTTGAATTTTTGATGAATATTTTTGAAAAATCCGCGATGCACTGAGGGCGCGAAAGGTGAAGCGCGAAGTAGCGAGGGATCACTGTATTGCTAACTTTGTGTTTCGTACTGCTTGTGACTGTGGGATGGTGGTCATCCCTGGCACCAAAGAATTCTCAGGACACAGGCGGAAACAACCCACAGGAGCGACCAAAGAGAGGACCTGTTGACCACAGCACCCACCTAGACAACGGCTGGTATAAGTTAGCTAAGCTGACTGCGACAACATACAACGTTCAGACTGCAGGGACTGCGCCAACATCTAGATAGCTTAAAGGCATATTTTGTGTGCTGCTCATGTGTGTCATTCCCTGTATTAGGTCTATGATGAATAGGGCCCTTAGTCAACACACTTTCATGTTACAATCTGTTATGCTCCAAAAGGAAGTTCCCGTACAATATACTGCCCTGGCACAACAAGATGGTGATTATGAAAAGGAATTTGATAACTATGATAACAGTACCTCTGTTTAAATTTGGAAGTGATGCTCAATGATGACAATGTAGAAAATAGTGAGAAGATACATTGTACTGATGATTGCATGTGATTAAAAATTGATAAAATGATAAACAGGAGGGAATTGTCAGAAAATTGTATACACGTTATTTTATCAGCATATTTTTATCATAACTGTGTGGGTGCAGGAAGGAGTGTAAACTACATCATGTTGATTGAATTATGCAACCACTGTGTATAAAATGTTTGCTCGCTGAGGACAGCCCTCAGTGCAGATTTGCTGTTGCAGAGGTCTGCACTCCTTGCTGCAAGTAAGGGTGCAGATCTGCTGTTGCAGAGGTCTGCACTCCTTGCTGCAAGTAAGGGTGCAGATCTGCTCTTGCAGAGGTCTGCACTCCTTGCTGCAATTTTTTTTTTTTTGTTTTGTTACTTATTTGTACCCGTAGGTAGATTTGGTTTGCAGTCTGGTGACAAGCCACCGGCTGCCGGTCGCTGCGTGCGCGAGCGCCCTAAACCTACATGTTTTTGGTATGCGGGAGGAAACCGGAGAAATCCCGGAGTAAACCCACGCAACACGGGGAGAACATGCAAACTCCACACAGCTCACTGTTGGTCGGGGGCTGGGATCGAACCCACAATCTCACGATCCCCGCGATCCCCCGGCCGAGGGTAAACTGTGCTGCCACAGTGCTAAACCACTGCGCCACCGTGCAGTGGTTTCATAAGTTTTACAATGCAAGTAAAACTTATGAAAGAATATTCCGTGTCTTGAATCTTTTTGAGGTAACGAACCTATATACGATTATTTGTGTTGCGGAGATTCCTGACAGTCACATTCGCTTTTCCCCATGGTGAATAAAGTGCCATTTAAATGTGTGTGATCCAGTCTGAGTCTTGCCATAATGATGTCTTCCCTCCTTTTGGTTGTTATGAAATTCTTTATTGCAATAGATTTTTGTATTTTGTAATACAATCTATCTTTATGATCTTCATCCCATCCTTTTTGCCATAGCTCAGTTCTTTTCTTGATTACTGTTTTCCCTTCACCTTTTCCAAGAGACAATGGTATAGTTATTTCTTTTCCAAGAGCACTTTTTAGTAATTGGTCTGCACAGTCATCCCCTTTCAACCCTTCATGTGCAGGAACCCAACAAAACTGAACTTCTCCACCACCCCTGTGCACCCTAAATAAACTGTGATATAGCTCAATCACCAGGTCTCCCCTTGTAGATTTTAGTGTCTGTATGGTTTTTAGCGCTGCAAGACATCATAAAGACATGAAGACAGCCTTGATATACTGTATATGACATTATAAAGACATGTTGCCTGATGTCTGTCACTGTATATGACATCATAAAGACATGAAGGCAGGCTTGATGTACATGACATCATAAGACAATCGTGAGTTGTCCTATGATGCCTGAGTTCATAGGACGTCCTATGATGTTCAGGTAGAGATCATAGGCTGTCCTATGATGTCCTATAAACGTGGCAGACACACACACAGACAGACAGACACACAGAGATTTCTTGCTTTTATAGAGTGATGACTGTTTTTTCTCCTTACAGGACAAACTTGAGCATGGATTATGGAGAAAATCTTGAAAATTGGCATCCAGAGGAGGCAGTCCTGTGAACTATATGATTAATTAATTTCGTCAAATATTGATCAACAAAATAGAAACTATAAAGTCTAACAAGTAATTAGAGTATTTTGACTACATGGCCATAAATTGAAATACGTAAATTATAATTTGGTTTGTAAAGCAAAGATTAATCTGAACTATGCGATCACATACGTACAAAATTTAAAGAAAACGATTATTAAATGACTATATTTCAAATTTTTAAGATAGATAAAATTATGTCACAGTAACAAGTATGACACTTGGATAAAATAATATTTTTCTTTTTGAGACACTGAGACCTTAGTTTTATTAGAATTCATGTCCTAAGTGACAGTGATATTCAGTGTTTCACAAGATGTTTTGATACCATGGTTAAGTAAACATAATATTGGAGAATGATCCTTTCTATCAGCATGCTTAATCAAAATGCAGGCACCCCTGATGACACACTGTCAGTGGGAGAAGGCCTCAAGACCGGACTGAAATATAGTTTGATTCTAAAGTAAACTGACTACTGACGTTTTGAAGTTTGATATTTAGAGACTGGACTTAGATGACTGATTATTATCTCCTACATTTAGAATGACTTCAGATGACACAGATAATCTACCTTCTTCTACCTTTTCTGTTTTTCTTCTCTCTCCTGTTGTTTGTTTTGTCCTGTTTATTTGGTCTATGTTTGTCCACCTCCCCTTGGGGTGATGTAGAGAAAAAAAAAGAAAAAAGGGGGGGGGGGGGACAATATCTGGAATATACCTTAGGAACAGTTTCCTTATTTGTTGGCTTTTTTTTTTTTTCATTTTTCCCTATATAATCACTTTGAGACAATATCATAAATTTGACAAATCTTATTAATTTACAGACAAAACTGATTAAAATTTGGTTGGTTTAAGATACACTGTTATAAAAGAAGACACTTGATGTTTGAAGAATAAAAGTTATTGGGGATTAACAATTCTTGACAGACAGACAGACAGACAGACAGACAGACAGATGGCAGAATGTGTGTTCTGGGATCATCTGTGGGTAGGTTTTTGCCCTGTTCTGAACATCGGTGGGGGGACGCCACAGAGGAAAGATCCCTGCCTCTATACCTCGACACTAATTGGTTTGAGATGAGGGGGACTGATGTCCAGCAGGAGAGGAGCCGACTCTCCTATGATAACCTATCTTTGAAAATAATTTTTATATGCCTGGTAAGAATGGGAATTTCTAAATTAATAAATTAAAAGGGTATTTTACTGAATCCATTCATAACTTTGTAGGATGAATGAGGTACTTTGTTGAATTTAAACCAAAGTTCATGAATTTAATGACCTTTTAACAGATTGGTAAACAGGAAAAAATGAAGCTGACGAAAGTTAAATACTGACATAAAAGGTGAGTATATTATGGGTAAATGAAATCTAGAAAATTACTGGTTTAAACATTCATTATATGTCTGAGGAAAATGCAGACCAAGGGTCCATCAAGCAGGTAATTAAGTGTCTATTTTTCTTTGAGGTGAACTTTTACTGGTTGCATGAACACGGACTGAAATCCTGAGGTTAATCTGCCACCTTTAATCCATCCCGTCATAGAAACAACTAATAGGTGAATGATGACTAACCTATAAGCTTGCCTTGCCATGTCTACCATCGAAACATAACATCCATCCATCTTCTATCGCTTAATCCATTTTGGGTCTGTTTGCACAATAACACATTTCAAATGAATTGGGTTTAGATTGTATACAGGTAAGTAATAAGTTACTGGTTGCATGAACACGGACTGAAATCCTGAGGTTAATCTGCCACCTTTAATCCATCCCGTCATAGAAACAACTAATAGGTGAATGATGACTAACCTATAAGCTTGCCTTGCCATGTCTACCATCGAAACATAACATCCATCCATCCATCTTCTATCGCTTAATCCATTTCGGGTCTGTTTGCACAATAACACATTTCAAATGAATTGGGTTTAGATTGTATACAGGTAAGTAATAAGTATTTGGAGTATGGTTGTTTTTGTTTTACTTTCTCCATAGGTAAAAGCAGTAAACAAAATAAAACTAAGAAGATGCTTTTTCTATTGGCAGAGTGTAGAAGGAGACTGAGGCAGATAAGGAGGGGCCCAGATTGCCATAGTGGGGACATTGTGAAGATGCTGACGGCTTCATTTTAACAAGCAATAATTTCGAGTGTGACTATACAACGGAAAGAGGATCATCTGCCTGAAACCACAACACAAAGGTCCTGTCGATGGCCTTCACAGCTGTCAAGATTGCAAAAAGGGCCCGAATCCAGGACTCATCAACAGTGCCCACTAACCACTCGTGAACTCTTTTGCTGGTCACCTGGCGAGGTGATTGAAGCAGTGGGACAAAGAATTGTTAAAAACACAGTTTTCGACGTCATAACTTGTAACCACTTTTCTTTTATGATGCTTTTTGGGCATCAAAGGGGGGGAATGATGATTCAGTTACACTGAGTTATATGATTTTTTTATGAATATGAATTTTTCTTTATAAAGCTTAATATGTATACCTAGGAAATCCTGTTACCATATTTGGATTGTTGAGTAGTGGAAAAAAACAGATTGAAGGATACAATCTTAGTCATGAATGAAATAATCAAGAAGCTCAGCAAACCTTACCACACCGAGTCATGAATGAACTTATAAAGAAGAGACCCCACCCCAATGGTCCCTTAGATATATATTAGCCAGAAACACACCGTTAGTTAAACCAATGCACTGCGGCAGTCTGTGAAAGCTGTACTCTGTATTGTCTTCCGCTGATCAGTGCATATTAAATTTGCTGAAACTTTAATCCTGAATGTTTCTTGACTACTGGTTGAAGAGATTTTTCTAACAGTGGCCAGCCACCAACCATCCACTACTCCATCCATCTGGACCATCCAGGGTTGCACGGCACTCATCAGTAAACAAAACTGTTTGAAAATTATCTTCATGTATTTCTGGGCCGTCTGCAACCATTTTTGTTTGTGAGCATTGGTTGGGGTGGCCGAATAGTAGGTTTATGCACAACTGCAAACCTCTACAGGATCCTACACCTTGAAGTTCGTGGGACTCCAGAGGCACCAGCAGCTTCAAATATCTGTTTGCTGCTTTGTCATGTCATTTTAGCAGCTGCTTTCTTAATCCCATGAATTTGTTTGGCAGAAACTTTCCTCATTATGCCTTTATCTGAACGAACCCATCTGTGCTCTGAATAAGCCACAAATTTCTTCACAGTGCGATGACCACGCTTAAGTTTTCGTGAAATAGCTAATGTTTTCATACCTTGTCCAAGGCACTGCACTAGTTGAAGCTTTTCGGCAGCATAGAGGTCCTTTTTCTTTCCCATATTGCTTGAAACCTGTGGCATGCTTAATAATGTGGAATATCCTTCTGAAGTAGTTTTCCTTTAATATGGCTCACCTGGCAAACTAATTATGACAGGTGTCTGAGATTGATATCAGTGATTCAAAGAGCCCTGAGACACAATACCATCCATGAGTTTAAGTGAAAAACAAAAAACTGAATGTTTATGACACTAAAATCCTATTTGCATAATAATTTGTGATGTGGTGTAGCTTTTGAGCAAATTAGAGCCAACTTTTCTTGTGCTTTGGGTCAGTAGTGATTTGTGCCTTGGAGTTCAGGCATGGAGCCCTTTAGCGACTAGTATGCGCTTTACTGTGGAAACTGAAACCTCAGTGTCTGGTGCCACCAAGTCTTGCTGCGGGTCTTTTGCAGTCAGTTGAGGGTTTTTGACCACCTACCTCCTCAGGACTCTGGTGGCAACCATTGATAGTTTCCTCTTTCTGCCACGTCCAGGGAGCAAAGCCACTGTTCCTCTAAATTTAAACTTGGAAACTATGTTTCCAAGTGTATCTGTAGGAACATTCAGTGGCTTTGCTATCTTTTTGTATCCTCTTCCTTGTTTGTGCAAGGCAATGATCTTTTCTCTGAACTTTTTGGACAATTCTCTTGACTTAGCCATATTTCTAACATGCAATGAAATGTCACCATCAACAGTCCAAGTATTTGAGGTGTTCTATTTCAAGCACACCAGATGCAACAAATGAAGCCCATGATTGGTTGCATCAGGTGTGCTTGAGACCACACCTGATTTGCAAATGTATGGTCTTATAAGGAATTCTATTCAGGGGGTTAAATCATTTTGAGACAGCAGTAGTCATTCAAAGTAGGATTTAGTGTTGAATTTGGATAAAATCATTGTAATATTAGTTTTAACTGTTTAAACTGTTCTTATGTAATTTGTTTGTTGCAAACACCTGAAAAAATGTAAATTTTGAAAATAAAGTACAGTGGGGGTTGAATAATTTTGATTGCAACTGTACAACACAGGCTACACAAGACTATGCAAAATAAACACCTCATATTTTAGATCCAAATACCATATTTAAATCCAATTAAACGAACATACTGCAGGCTTAGAAAAGGCTACAACTAAGTGCTATATTAATTATCTTGATTGTCCGGATTAGTTATATTCTGTTAATTTTAACAGCATTTTCCCCACAGCAGTAACTACTTCTCCTAGGATTAACTGTTGTATTTTGTATTTCTTTTATATTAGCTGATATAGAAGACAATCAGGGCACATGATAAATGGCTGTTCCTGACTTATCACAATGGAACAATTCTGCTTAATTTAGAATGGGCACATACACAGACATTAAAAGTATCAGGCAGAGATGCATTAGTACACACATCTGCAACTGAATAAAAACTCAAAATACAAATCCCACAATAAGTTAATCAATGTAAAGTTTCTTAAGATGGGTATGAATGTACTGTATAATAAAAAATATCCAGGAAAACTGTTATGCCAGACTTCAAATTAAATATCAGATCAAAGAAATTTTAAACAAGCAAATAAATAAAGTGTGAGACATGGGGAGCATGTCACTCAAAACAAACTGGATACTCAGACAACTAGAAAAGCACTCAGAGAACGCATACCTCTGCCAAGACTCCTTCCATCCCTCATGGATCACCTCCAAAATGAAATGGGTTTGTTTTGGAGGATTCTTGCTAACACAGTGTGAGAAGATAAGAGCCTTAGTGGAGGTATGCGTTCTCGGACCATCACCAAAGTGGTATGGCTTCCTCTCTAGCCTAAGGAACACCTCTGGTAAAAATTTCATCCAAATCCATCCAGTGGTTTTGGAGTATTCTTGCTAACACTCTGTGCAAAAATAAGAGCCTTGGTGGAGGCATGTATTCTGGGATCATCACCAAAATGTTATGGGTTCCTCTCTAGTCCAAGGACCACCTCTGGTGAAAATTTCATCCAAATCCATGCAGTAGTTTTTGTGTAATCCTGCTGCACAAACACAAACAAGGTCCTTGGTGGAGGTATGCACTCTCAGATCATCATCAAAATTTAATGGGTTCATCCTTGGCCCAAGGGCTACCTCTGGTGAAAATTTCATCAAAATCCATCGAGTAATTTTTGCGTAATCCTGCTAACAGTCGGACGGACAAACAGATATCATCATCATAGCAGTCTGTCGTGGGCGACAATGACTGTTTCATTTAGGTCTGATCAGATTCCTCTACACAGCTCTGTCCTTAGCCTTCTGCTACCAGGAACTCCTGTCTATGTCCAACTTCTTCAAGTTTCTTTTTACAGTGTCTTTAAATCTGAGCCTTGGTCTACCCTGATTGCGTTTGCCCTCGCATAACTGTGAGTAGAGTAACTGCCGAGGGAGACGCTGGTGGTCCATCCTCTCAACATGTCCAAGCCATCTCAGGTTCATCTGTATTAGCATGTCCTCCATTGATGGTAGACCAGCTTGTTTCAACACTTCTATGTTGGTTATCTTGTCTTTCCATGAGATGTTCATTATGGCTCAAAGGTGTCTCATCATGTACGCGTGGAGTTTCTTCACCTGCACTCTGTAGACAGTCCAAGTTTCAGCACCGTACAATAGAGTAGCCAGTACTGTCACTCTGTACACTTTGCATTTCACACGGATTGACACATGTCGATTGTTCCACAGTCTCTCCCTCAAGTTTCCAAACACAGCGCTCGCTCTTCCCATTCCGAGAGATAGTTCATCGTCCAGCCTAGCATTCTCTGAAACAGTACTCCCTAGGTACTTGAAAGTCTTGCACTTGACTAGTGGCTCTGTACCAATGCTGATCTCTTCTGGTAGTGATGTTGATAATTGGAACTTTGGTGGTTGATAAAGGCACTCTGTCTTCTTGATGTTGATTTGGAGGCTGAATTGGCTAGCTGCTCTTGCAAATTTCTCCACTAAAGATTGCATATCTTCCACGCTGTGTGCTGTCGTCAGCAAAGAGCATTTCTCTTACTATCTTTATCGATGTCTTACTCTTGGCTTTAAACTGTGCCACATTGAACAAGTCTGCTTCTTTCCTTGTTTGAATGTATACTCCTTCTGAAGTGTCTTTGAAGTCCACCTCAAGCATGGCTGTCAGATATATCGAGAAGAGTGTAGGTGCCAGCACACACCCTTGTTTCACCCCGTTGCTTACTGAAAAGTCTTTAGATACTGAACCACTCATTGCCACGTTTGCTTGCATACCTGTATGGAGTGCCTCGATCAGGCTGACAAACTTCTCTGTACAACCATATTTCTTGAGTACCTGCCAAAGTCCTTGTCGCGAAACAGTATCGAAGGCTTTACTGAAGTCTATGAAGACTACATAAAGCGGCATGTTCTGTTCAATACACTTTTCTTGAACCTGTTTCAAGCAGAAAATCATGTCCATTGTGCTTCTTCCACTTCTAAAGCCGCACTGGGTTTCCGGTAGTACATTCTGCGAGATGTGTTCACTGAGTCTGTTAAATAGTACACGTGAGAGAATCTTATCAACAGTGGCTAGCAGTGATATACCTTGGTAATTTCCACAATCCTTCCTGTCACCTTTCTTGAACAAAGACACAATACTTGCATCCTTCCAGTCTTGAGGTACTTTCTGGGCACCCCATATCTCTTGGATGAGCTTGTGCAGGCAGTTGGTCAGCTGAACACCACCAAATTTCCATACTTCTGCTGGAATCCCATCCCTTCCTGGAGCTTTACAATCCTGTGTTGTCCTGATAGCTGCCACTAGTTCGTCAAAATTTGGTGGTTCATCCAGACTTGATACAGCTGGTCGCTGCACTAGAGCCTAAACTTTAGCCTCTTCAGTGAGATCTCCAGGGTTGTTTAGTAGTTGGTCAAAGTGGTCTGCAAATCTGTCCAGGATCTTAGCTTTCTCCTGCAAAACCGTTTCACCATCCATAGCCTTTAGTTGGATCAATCCTCTTGGTTTAGGGCCGTAGATTTCTCTCGAACCTGTGAAGAATGTTTTCATGTCCTTCCTGTCTGCTGCAGTTTGAAGTTTCTTCGCTTTTTCATCCCACCAGTTGGACTTCATCTCTCTGGTGAACTTCTGTAGCTCACTCCTAGCCTTTGAGTATTTCTTCTTCTTCGACCTTGTGTTACACTGTAGGTTTTCCTGCCTAGCTGTATTCCTCGCTTCTAGTAGTTTCTTCAGGTGTTCATCATGCTCATCAAACCCATCTTGATGTTTCCTCTCAGGGTAGCCTAATACATGACTCACAGTCTGATACACCGTATCCTTCAGTGTTGCCCATTTCTCTTCTATGTCATTCTCTGAGTTGTTGCTGTCCCAGTCTTTCAAGTTCTCATCCATTTCCTGTGTAAGTTCTTCCTGCTTCTTTTGGCCTTTCAGTGCACTAGTGTTTAGCTTCCGTGGTGGCTTCGCACCCGTCCTGCAGTGCTGTTTTCATCTGCAAATCCTTAATCTAGATCTCAGCATAACATGATCAATGCCACAGTCCGTGCCTCTCATTGCTCTGGTGTCCAATACATTCCTTCTGTCTCTCTGCCTGACTATGATGTAGTCTAATAAGTGCCAGTGCTTGGATCTTGGGTGCATCTATGTCTTCTTGTGTGTGTCCTTGTGCTTAAATAGAGTGTTGGTTATCACAAGGTTGTACTCTGAACATAGTGCAAGTAGAAGTTCTCCATTAGCATTGCACTTGCCTACTCCATGACTGCCTAGCACTCCTTTCCATTTCTCGGTGTCCGAACCAACTCTGGCATTAAAATCTCCAACGAGTATCAGCCTGTCATCAGTCGGTACACGCCTGATAGTCTCATGTAAATCACTGTAGAACTGTTCCTTCACCTCCTCTGTGTTGGTCATTGTTGGGGCATATACACTGATGGGTGTGGCATACATCTTCCGCTGTAGTGGGAGTCTCATAGTCATTATCCTGTCGTTGATTGGCACCGGTTCCTTATCAAGCATTGCTGCTATCTCCTTTCGAACTGCAAAGCCCACTCCTGCTTCTCTCCTTTCTTGAGTTGATCTCCCACTCCAAAAGAAGATGTACCCATGGTCTTCCAAGCTGTCATATCAAGGCAATGTTGTTTCACTAAGTGCAGCTATGTCTACATTGTACCTGTTCATTTCCAGGGCCACAAGTGCGGTCTGTCTTTCTGGGCGCTGTGATGATGTTCTGTCCAACAGAGCGCGTACATTCCATTCTGCTACACACAAGGTTGCTGTTTTCCTCTTCTTTTGTCTTCCTGCTCCTAGCTTACTTTTCGCTGCCTGTCAGAGTGTGAACAGATCAGCGTGGACCTTGTAAGCCTGGGCGGCGTCCAAGCCGGTATGAGTTGCTTTCTGATTGACCATTTCATGAAACTGCAAAGTATTTGAGTACTGCTAGCTTTTGCTGGACTAGCAGCACATTCTTCGCAGATAAAGTAATATCAGTGGCAAGGACAAGCCAAGACAAACTGACTCCAGTATCTGTTGCAGTGACTGACCAGATGATAGGTTTGTTTATCTCTGCTCTTTGTGTAGTGCATGTCACAATGCACCGACTGGCACAGTCCACCACAGACCTTGTGACAGATGTGTTTATCTGCCAGGATGTCCAGTCTCACCCTGTGTAACTGGGAGTGGTCCACCACAGACCTGTGACAGATATTGTTTTAAGTTCTGCCAGGATGCCCTGTTTCACCCTCCCCGCCCTCTTAAGGGCGGAGATGCCGGTTGAGTTGCCGACTGCCCAACCCATGAGACAGGTAGTACCGGTTTTCATGGTTATCCGGTAGCAAGCAAGCCAATGCCTGACCTGACAAAGGACAAACAGACAAGCAACCCTGATTACATAACCTCCTTGGCGGAGGTAATTATAATATTGGTTTAACTGCCTGACTGAAAGTGTAGAGGTCTGTTATAGTTACACATAGCTACACACATTCATGGCATATACATATCTAAAACTTAAAACTTGCATCACTTGTCTTCCCATTGCCATTCCACAAAATGGCACAAAGACTTACTTCAATACTATTAAGATCAAGATAACAGTTGGACTAAAACTTACAGACAGCACAGAAACTTTGTATTATCCTGATGCACAAACCTTCTTCATCAGGATCACCAAATGGATTGAGATGGTTGGTGTGAAGGTCGTCATCGGCCTCATCAAACGGATTAGTGTTCATGGCGGGAGTAGTTTCCTGATCCTCGTCCTCCAGGAAGTTCAGCTTGTTAATCAGCTCTGTTGTCACAGTGCAACAAAAAGTCATTTAAATGAACAACACTGCAGAGTCAAATGCCCACAGAACAATTCAATTCCCAAAACGCAAAGAGCAAACTTTCACAGACCCAAAAAAAGACAAAAAAACCCAAAAACAAACTGCACTTCGGAGTGAACCATGAACATAAAGTGAACCCCCTTGTTGGGAAGTGCTGCCTACACTTATGTGTTCCTCAGGCATCTCATCACTCTTCAGTGTATGGACAACAGTGGCATTCTGGGAAAATTTGTGTGGTATGAAGGGTTACTGTGGGAAACAGTGGAGAAGGCAGGGTGTTTCTATGGAGACCCTGTCTGGAGATACCACTTTATCTTCATCATACTCAGTGTAGTTCAACTGCATGCTGTCAGGGTGTGGGTCAATATGAAAAGAGTGTAAATGTGTCTGAGGTAGATGCAAAGAAAAGCTGAAAAGAGCCAAGTAAAAATCTGTAAAGTTGAGAGGAAAAAAACATGCTGAGAGCATATGTCCCTTGGTGTATATGAAGTGTGGCCCTGTGAAATGTTGACGACTGATAAGGGGAATGTAGGACCTTTTCCTAGCCTCTTACAAAATTCATGGTCTGTGGTCTGGAGGTATTTGTATGTAAACATAGGAAAAAAATATATCAAAAACACTAGATAATGCAGTTGTGAGTGGTGTAATACACAGCTGACAGCAGCAAAACACAGGATCTACATAAATTGGTTGGAGCATATGTTGGTTCCCCAGATTTTTAAGATCCCAGAGATAGAATCACAAAGCCTTGTGTCTGAAAGGGGCATCAGAGTACGACCAAATGTACTTGACTAAATGATCAGTTCTTCAAAACTGCACTCAAGTTTTTAAAAAAAAAAAAAAGTATCCTACAAATTTGTGAAAAAGTTACTTGTGTGCCTGTACTTGAGTAGATGTAATTTGTTACTATGCAATGATTTTATTATAAATGCCTAGTTTGGTTCACTACCAACTGCAGTAAACAAATGAAATATTATAATGGCCCACCCCCTTTACCCAAGGGGGAAAAACCAAAGTCAGATAAAAAGAATAAACACCAACTGATGTGTTCACACCACCACATACAGTACATCACCACATGGACCAGGATAACTGTATCACATATAGGGCTGCAGCTATCGATTAATCGAATAAGCTTTTTCAGTCTTTTTTCTTTAAAGACCTTTTGGTCAAACTCTTACTGTTTATGTATTAGGCAAACTTGCACTGACCAATCTGTGCTGAACCTTCTTCCCTAAAGAGTGGTATCAGCACCCCCCCCCCCCATAGATAAACAGCAAGATTTTGGTAAAAAGGTCTTCAAGCAAAAGAAAAAAAGACACGAAAAGCTTATCCAATTAATCGATAGATGCAGCCTTAATCACATGACCACAACACAACCACAGTACCAACATCAAGGTGGCTCAAGAGGGAAGGGGTAACCAAGGGAGATAAACAAAATCAGAAGAAGAAAAAAACATTCAGATTGTTCTTACTGTAGTTACAAATGGGAAGGTAGACACAACGTTCAGAAGATGATGAGAGGTACACAGAAAAAAAGGGGAGGAAGGAAGGAGAAAAAAGACCTTGGGAGGAAGCAGCAGGCTTAGCTGTTGCTTTGCGTGCTCGCTTTGGAACACCACCATCATCATCATCATCATCATCCGCATGTAAGCAGCTGAGGGCATTCAACTGGTTTACAATCTCTGTAAACGACAGGTCCATACAGGAAGGGAGGAAGGAAGAATAGTAGTGAACAAAATAAACTACGTCCAGAATATGCACATACAACCACACTACAAACTCCATTAATGCACATGCTTGGAAGATTTGAAGGATTAAATACAAGTTAGTGAAGAATGCAGAGTTTTAGTTTTTTCTGCGTCACTAATATTAATACTTGGCTAACTAACTACAAATATAGTATTAAATTAATAGAAATAAAAAGTGTGTGTGTGTGGGGGGGGGGGGCACAGCTAAATGTTCCAGCTGTTTTTTCAGTGCATGCTTTGGCTAGCTTGTAAAATCATAGCTGGAACTACTAACTACCTGCTTTTGTTTAAAGGTCAAATACTGTGCAATTCAAATCAACCAATTTTTAAAAATGTGGAAGACCACAAACAAAAGGACAGTTTAAAATGATTTTCAGCATTATAATCCTTCAAACACACTAAATGATTCAGTGAGATAAGTAGACCACACACCTGTCATTTGTATGATTTCATACAGCGACGCCACTGACACAAGATCTCACAAAATCTTGCGCGATCAAATGTGATCACATGACATTTAAATTAAATTCAGAATCTAAACAAAAAAGGAGGACTGTCAACATCATCAGCTGGATGTTGCTCGTTTTGGAATGGAAAAAAAGAAAATAAATACAAGTCAAACACTGAGAAGATGGTATAGACATGACTTTTATGCTCCAATGCATGAGTACGGAATATCTTATTGGTGATGCTTCCAAGCCAGTTTGCTCTGAATGGCTGTGTGGGGTATTCCTCAGAGGTTAGAATCGTAAATCTCAAACATGTGATTTGAGATTGCAGGGGATTCCACTCAACCAGGAACGGTAAAATAACTGTACTGACACCACACAGCTATGGATAATAATCACTGCAACGACCCTCAAATCAGGCCATGCCACCCCCAGTCACTGTGGAGGGCAAATCTGGCTAAAAATCCTCCAGTGTGTGGCCAGCCTGAGAGAACTGAAGGTGAGACTTATTGATTTGTGACAACATAAAAAGACAGGAGGTGCAATCTGCTCCTTTCTTTAAGAGTTTAACTCAGTAAAGGCAGTGTGAAGTCAGTGCTTTAATATTTCAATGGTATAAATGTGACTCATGGGCATATTTTATAATAGTTTTAAAAACCACAAAAATATAATTTTGCACAATATAGGCCCTTTAAACAATAAAATTAAGATAGAGATGCAAACAGTTAATAAAACAAGATTCACTTTTTGATTTAAATGTGTGTTCAAGTTGATAATCAGCAGCCTTAAGCATCTTACATTCTCCTAACCTCACAAAGAAGCTTACACAAACACTGATGTTTCATTAGTTACTTTCTACATATAAAAAGACAAAGAGAGCATGTGCTTTACAGGATATGGCTTTGTTGGTTAGTATTGCAGGTTTGTTCTGTAGGCAGCATTCAGGCAGGAATATGACAGTAGGGAGTTTTGGCAGCCTGGCCCGGCCTTCGATTCAGAGATACGTGCTAGTGAAGCAATGCTGTAGGCGCTCAATGCACATACATATAAATGAGTGGAAGAGCAGGGAAGGGGAAAGAAAAGGAGAGAAGGCATGAAGCTTAACGTGAAGAGGTGGCGCTTTTGAAAAGTTGGATTAAGCAAAGTAGGAAGCAGCGGGGCACATAACACAGGACCATAGAATGAATCATGTATGTATGGAGGGAGGCAAGCTTCCATCAGTCTACCGGTCCAACCAACACAAGGAGGAGGAGGAAAAAAGCGGTGACAAGAGTGTGGGGAATTAAATTCAAAGCAACAAGAATACTACAAAGTAGTGGGGGAAAAACAAAAACAATATATGAAGCTCATAAATGTACAAATTCTGTTTTATATACCCAGGTACATAAAGTGAGGGAAAAAAAAGAAATCTGCAAAGATGACGTTGATGCAAGAAGCTTTGGTCTTAGGTAGAGCTGTGCGATATGACAAAAAAATCATCACGATATAAATCAGCTTATATCACGGTAACGATATACATCACAATATACATTTTCTGTAAATTCTACAGTTTAGATAAGCACATAAAAAGGACCACCTTTTTTGAAACTTTTTTTTACATGTGCCGTTTTTCCTCCCTTTGCAGTGTTGTTATAAAATATTTTTTTAATGTGCGTTTGAGACTTGATTCTCAAATTTCAGGCTTTTCTTCTAAATCATATGAATAAAAACTAAACATCAATAAGTTAAATATTTCCTGAGCCAGAGAATAGCAAAAAAAAAAAACAAGAAACAAAAAAAAGTAACATAAAAATGTCTGAAAATGAGAAAATTACCCATGGCTGTCACCTACAGATATAAATTAGCTGTTAGTTTAAATCAGTGAAAATTAAAAGTGTAGACCTGCAGCCTGCCATTCTGGCCTGATTTAACCCGTTTGCTTCTAAGTAAAAATATTTCAGATTGGTCATGATCTGAAAATCAAAGACACAAAAGGTAATGTAATAAAATACATGTGATGACTTTGATCCCAAACTGGGAACTGGCACAATTTTGCATGTATATGCCACAGTCATGCACTTTTGCAGCTTGAATAAATTTTTTCAGACAAAACTAAGGAACTCAGCAGTAATTTAAACCAAAGAAAAAATGGTTTTAACAAATGATGCTACATGTTTCTAGTTAGCACAACTTAGCATCCTCATTTAACATTTTATAATTAGACATGGTGTTAACGTTACTTACCTCCTATTAAAACGAGGTTAGCAAACTATCCTCTCTGACACAGTATGATGGAAAACAGTCCCACATCCCTGGCAAACAGGAGTAACAGCTACAGTATGTGAACCTGCAGTTTGGCGCTAGCATTAGCAACCACTGGACTAAAGCCTAGCCACCCACAACACACCTGTTCCACTGTGTGGAGTGCAGAGGAGAGACGAGGCACTGACAAGTAGTGGTGGGGAGCTTTACTGAATAAACGGGAGTATGTGCATTTTAAATAACGATATAAACAATAGAATATTCTATGATATGATAGACATTTTTATATCGTCATCCTATATATATCGTCATATCGCACAGCCCTAGTCTTAGGTATTTTGGGTTGGCCTGGTTGGAGATTTAATGCACATGTTTAAGTTAGGGATATTAATTCGGACACTTAAGCACTGTGCTTGCTTGCCACCAGTCAGGTTAAACTGCCAGTGTTAAAAAGCTGCCATCTATCAGAAGAATGAAACAGGGACTTTTCTTCCGCTTACCTGTGATCTTGGCGGCCTTTTCCTCTTGGTTAACCCGATTCTCCTCATCCTCCTCATTCTCTTCTTCAAAGTCGTCTAGGTTGCCAATGTCGGCCTGTTTCATGCTCATCAGGCTGGCCAGACTCTGCATGTCCTCATCACTGGGGCACAAAACCAAAACTAAACAGTCAATGATGGATTAGCTCATTCCGGCCTGATGAAATCACCACAAGAGCAATTGCCTAGGACAGGGGTCGGCAACCCGTGGCTTCAGAGTCGCGTGCACCCCTTCAGCCCCAATGCTGTGGCTCCCTGCAGTTGTATCTCAAAACACATGGAAATTAATGGCATTTTTCAACTGAAATGCATACTTTTACTCAAGTGACCTCCTGCCAAAAAACTTTTTTTTTTCTGTTGTTAACATGTCTGTAACATGTTTTTTGTTACTGACAAGACATATCAAGAGTAAAATCAGTCCCAAATCCCAAGTCTGTGTTTTTCTGCTGTGAATGTCCAGTTAAGCTCCCCCCACCCCCAATGATCACTGATGATTGTGTGATCACTGTTGAAAGTAGGAGATGGATGACATTTTGCAGATTCAAACAATTTATGAATGTGCTGATAATTTAGATAGATAGATAGATAGATAGACAGATAGATAGATGCATACTTTATTTCGAACAAAAAAGTATAACAAAAACAAAACAAATGACAAATGCAATAAAGTAACAGTATACAGTGTTTGAAAGGGAGAAGGAAGAAGTGAACACTTATTAATTCCAACTCCTCTTTTCCATAAATACACCCATGTGAATTATATACAAATTACCACATTTAAGACCCCAAGTAAACAATTAACTGTATTTTGTACATATCAACATTAACAACCATCCATCCTAACATACATTGGATGTCCATACATCAAAACCAGCCTCAAACAACATAGATATACACAGTGCTGTCCCACCCACCATTCCATAGTGTCCCAGAGTGAGCATAGTGAATTGTACATATAAATACTACCCTTCTAACATATAGCCTTTCAGCAAATAATGTTTATACCTCTTTTTGAATTGATTTCTGTTTGTACATAGTTTCAGTTCCGGCTCCAGACTGTTCCACAAATCCACCCCACAGACAGATATGCACATACTTTTCTTGGTTGTTCGTATCTTGGGTTTTGTAAAGTTTAAGTCTCCTCTCAAATTATGATCATTGTCTCTTTTTTTAAATATTTTTTGTATATTAGTTGGGAGTTGATTATTAATTGCCCTGTACATTACTTGTGCTGTCTTAAATTTAACTAAATCGATTAACTTTATGACATGTGACTTTAGAAACAACGAATTGGTATGGTCTCTATATCCTACATTATTTATTATCCTTATAGCTCTTTTTTGTAATGTGCATATTGACAGTAGGTTGGTCTTGTAGGTGTTTCCCCAGACTTCTACACAGTAGTTAAGATAAGGTAGAAACAGTGAATTGTACAGTAAGACCAATGATTTATAGTCTAAGATGTGTCTTGTCTTCCCCAGTATCCCTATACATTTTGCCAACTTGGCCCGGATGTGACTGATGTGAGGTTTCCAGCAGATTTTACTGTCTAGCGTCACCCCCAAAAACTTATTTTCCTGTACTGTTTCTATTCTGGTATCATCTATCGTTACCATTATTTCATGATTTATTTTATAATTTCCAAACAACATAATCTTTGGTTTTTTTAGATTTAGAGATAATTTATTTTTGTTGAACCACTGCGTTAACTTTTTCATTTCAGTTGTGACCACCTCTAAAACCTGCTGCAAATTCTCACCAGTGCAAAGGATATTTGTGTCATCCGCAAACAAAATAAATTTCAGAATTTTTGATACTTGGCATATGTCATTTATATACAAAATAAAGAGTTTGGGTCCCAAAACTGACCCCTGAGGCACACCACAAGTGATGTCCATGAAGGGTGATTTGTGCTCACCAATTTGTACAAACTGTTGTCTGTTACTTAAATAACTTTCCACCCAACTCAGTCCAACCCCTCTTATCCCATACCTTTCCAGTTTCCTAAGTAGTATTCTGTGGTCAATGGTTTAACTCTATACAAAAAACTTAGACATACAGATATACAGTAGCTTTTATTTTTCAGCACAAAACAATTTGTAATATATTTAGTTAATCCATTACATACCATGTGCTGTATGGGGTGGCGCCTACCTCCATTTCACCGACCCTAGGCCACGCAGCTACTGTGAGTAGTGAAAGCTACAGTGGGGGGGGAGGGTGTCAGTCCTCTGGTACCTCTGTGCATTAACTTTCCTTTCCCCATTCCATTATGCTGACCACCAAGCTAGAAGGTGGAAACTACCATTCTTTATATGGTCTTTGGTATGACCCAACTGGGATTTGAACCCACGACCTCCTGGTTGCGGGGTGGATGCTCTACCAACTAGGCCACCACTCCGGTTGTAATATATTTGTAATACTTCAGTTATTTTGTGAATGAAGCTATATATAAAACTTGACAGTTTTTTCCCCTCTGTTACAGTATGAATTCATTAATGCCACATAATATTCAGAGCTACATACACTACTGTTCAAAAGTTTGGGGTCACCCAGACAATTATTTTGTTTTCCATGAAAAGTCACACTTATTTACCACCATGAGTTGTAAAATGAATAGAAAATATAGTCAAGACATTGACAAGGTTAGAAATAATGATTTGTATTTGAAATAATAATTTTTTCCTTCAAACTTTGCTTTCGTCAAAGAATCCTCCATTTGCAGCAATTACAGCATTGCAGACCTAACATGATTGCACAAGGGTTTTCTAATCATCCATTAGCCTTCTGACGCAATGAGCAAACACATTGTACCATTAAAACACTGAAGTGATAGTTGCTGGAAATGGGCCTCTATACACCTATCTAGATATTGCAGCAAAAAACAGACATTTGCAGCTAGAATAGTCATTTACCACATTAGCAATGTATAGAGTGTATTTCTGATTAGTTTAAAGTTATCTTCATTGAAAAAAGTGCTTTTCTTTCAAACAAATAAGAAAATTTCTAAGTGACCCCAAACTTTTGAACGGTAGTGTGTATATATACTGTATATAAAACCTTATAAAGAGCATAATCTTTATTTTTAAAGGCCAAATTGCTGTTGTGGTTCTCAGCTAATTCTATTTTAGTCGGAAAGGGGCAAAATGGATCTTTGGTTGGCAAAACTTGGCCTAGGAGGAGGAGTGATTCCTGTAAAATGTGGTTGGGCAAAAGGAGGATGGACGGACAGCGGACACAGCTCCATCCCATTAGCATTTTTCACTTTGCAGGATTGCGATAAAAATAAATAATTCACACACAGGGTTGTTCCAAACCCAACTGTGCTTTTCTGTCCTGTTTTTGTAGCCAGTTATGGTACACGTGCAAGCATAATTGGTACATATGAAGTTCTTGTTACCTTACTATTATATTACGGCCTATATTGTTGCATGTGACAATCAGGACGGCGTTGAAGATGTCTCTCATTGCGTAAGTGCCAGTAGGTTTCAGAGGAGCATGTCACACCAGTGCTAAGTGCATTCCACCAGTCAGTTTATGTGCTGTTGCTTTCCATGTTTCCACATCTATGCCAAATGCGTTCATGTCCCACTTTATGAAATCATTGTCTCTTAGGCGAGGATGACCCACAGGGCGGCTGCCAGATGCTAGTTCTCCATAAAAGATGGCCTTTGGAATATGTCCGTCATCCACATGCACAGCGTGGCCAGCCCAGCACAAATGGCAACAACGCAGCATGATGTATACTGTATGTCTTTTGCTCCTGTCATATTGAGTACAACAGTGCTTGGGATGTGGTGATGCCAGATCACACTGACGATGGAACGAAGGCATCTCATGTGGAAGGCATTGAGACGATGTTCCTGGTGTTTATACAGCCAAGACTCACACCCATACAGAAGTAAACTCAGTACACATGTCTCATGTACTCTTGCTTTGAGATTCAGGGGAAGATGTTTATTCTTCCAATCCTTTGTCTGCATGAGACTGAATGCTGATGAGGCTCTGCCAATACGAACATCCAATTCTTTGTCAACTGTATTGTCATGAGTGGCAGCTGACCCAAGGTATGTGAACTCCTTGACCACTGTTAAAGGTGTATCATTGATGGTAATAAACTGGATCTACAGGTACATTCTGTGTGAGAACGACAGTTTTACTGAGACTGATGCGCAGGCTAAACTCGTTGCATGCAGCAGCAAAAGGGTTGCAAAGGTCTTGTACTTCTTTGGGTGAGTAAGCCACAAATGCAGCGTCATCAGCATACAGAAACTCACAGACCAGCACTTTGCAGATTTTGGTCTTTTCTCGAAGCCTTGACAGACTGAACAGCTTCCCAGAGCTTCGAGTGTGCAGGCATATTACGAAAGGATTTGGGAAAGTACGTTTCAACAAGACAGAAAAATAGATCACAAACAGGGTCGGAGCAAGGACACAGCCCTGCTTAACTCCACACTGGATATTAAAACAGTGGGAATTTTGTCCATTAAACTAGAGTGTGGCACACATATTGTCATGGAATTCATGTATGAGTTCCAAAAGGGCGTTAGGACAGCCAAGCAGTTTAACAGTCAAGAAAAGACCATAACAGCTGACAGTCAAATGCTTTTATGAGGTCCACAAAGACAATATAAAGAGGCCTTCACTGTTGTATCCACTTCTGCTGAAGCTGACGAAGAGAAAACACCATGCCTATTGCAGATCGGTGGGCACGGAAGCCCCACCGACTTTCAGGGATGATTGTATCACCAATGTACTGGAAGCGAGAAAGCAGGATCTTGGCAAACACTTCACCCACCAAACTGAGCAGGGAGATGCCACAGTAGTTATTGCAGTCTTGTCTGTCATCTTTGTTTTTATATAAGGTTACAATGTTGGCACCTTTGAGCCCTTGAGGTATACAGCGCTGTTGCCAGCACACTACCATGAACTCATGGAGTTTCCTGATGAGAATAACTCCATCGCACTTCACAGCTTTGGGGGGGTATGCTATCTGCAACAAGAGATTTCCTCTGATGTAATGCTTTGACAGACTTACGAACCTCTTCCACAGTAATCAGAATGTCACCCTCCTGCATGACTGCTTGTTGAGGAATAACAGCCGTGATGGCATCCTAACTGGTATAAACTTCAGTGCCGTAAAGGGATTCATAGCGCTCCACCAAACACAACTGTGCTTTTTAGTCCTCTTTTTGTAGACAGTTATGGTACACGTGCAACCATAATTGGTACATATGAAGTTCTTGTTACCTTACTACATACACACATAGTAAGTAAGTGTATGCCTCTTCCTGTCAAATCTAGATTTGATTTTTAATGACAGGACTACATAACACAAAATAAAGTGGCAGCAGAGATGATGAACAAACAATGAACAAGTGCTTTTTATTAAAATACAGCAGGGAAAATAAGTATTGAACACGTCAACATTTTTCTCATTAAACATATTTCTGATGAAGCCAATGACCTGAGAATTTCACCAGATATCAGTAACAACCCAAGTAATCCATACATACAAAGAAATCAAGGCAACTGTGTTCACAAAACAAATTATATTTAACAAACTGAAATGACACAGGGAATAACTATTGAACACATGAAGAAAAAGAGGTGCAAAAAGGCATAGAAAGCCAAAAAAACATCTGAAATCCATCAGAATTTAGGAAGCAATCCCATCCCCCATCAGCGCAAATTAATTTCAACTGGTTAAGTCCTGATGGATAGCCTTTAAAAAGGTCTGTGAATATCAGATTGTCTCACCACAAAGAACTCATGATGGGTAGAAGCAAAGAGCTCTCTCCAGACCTTCACAACCTTATTGTTGCAAAACATAACTAGAAAAGCACTCGGAGAGCGCAGACCTCCGCCAAGCGCCACAGTTCCCCCCATACAGTGTTTGTGTGTACGTTTTCAGATTCCTTGACCATGAAAACATATGAGTAGCAACTGGATTCACAATGATTATTTGTTTATTTGACAGGGACAGTGCAATAAACATAGACAATCAATGACAATCAATGTGATACTGATAGGATTAGTGGTTCAGTAGTAAAAGCACTGCCTCCTTGGCGGAGGTAATAAACTGAAGTGTTGGTGTTGTGTCCATCTCCTCCACTGACGGATGCAGATTGGGTAGAGAGGTTACCGTGGCTTTTATATTATATTATTGTGGTTGCGCTCCGTGGCAAAACAGAATTTAGAAGCTTCCCCGGCAGAGAGCTCGTTTTTGCGCAGCGCCTATGGCTGGCCGGGGAATTTCTGCCAAATAATCTGGCGGCGGACAGCTGCCCGTGTCAGGTTTTGCAGCTGCGCGCAAACACAGGCACGCTTGCGGGCCCAGGCCACTAGTGTTTTCAGCGTGCTTTTGTGCCTAAAACGTTAAAGAACGCGGAGTTTGTATTGGTCAGACACGATGACCAGCGCCCTCCATTGCGCCTGCGCACATGTTGAAAATGGCCGTATGTCACAGTGTTAAAAAATGCTTTAAAAAATTCCTGTATCCAGACGGTGATGCGGATCATCCCCAAAATTTAATCAGTTCTTCCTTGTACCATTTCCAACAAGGCCTGAAAGTTTCATCGAAATCCGTCCAAAAGTTTTTGAGTTATCTTGCTAACCAACAGACAAACAGACAGACAAACTCCGGCAAAAACATAACCTCCTCCTGGCCTTTTCGGCCTGGCGGAGGTAATGATGGCATTGGTTATAGGTAAATTTCTAAACTGTTCAATGTTCCAGTGAGTACTGTTGGAGCCATCATTTGGAAGTGGAAAGAACATCGTTTTACAATAAACTGGCCACGACCAGGAGCTGCTCACAAGATTTCTAACACAGGAGTCAAATGAATTATCAGAAGAGTTATCCAACAGCCAAAGATCACTCGTGGAGAGCTCCAGAAAGACCTGGAGTTAGCAGGTACTGCTGTTTCAAAGAAAGCAATAAGTAATGGACTCAACCAACATGGGCTCTATGCCCCCTCACCTCACAAGACTCCATTGCTGAAGAAAAACATGTTGAAGCTCATTTACAGTTTGCTGCACAACATTTGGGCAAGCCTGTAAAATACTGTGAGAATATGAGACCAAAATTGAAATTTTGGATGCCACAACACACAGCATGTTTGGAGGAGAAATGGCACTGCACATCCCATCATGGTGTGGCGGTGTATTTCAGCACATGGTACAAGCAGACTTCATATAATTGAAGGAAAGATGAATGGACAAATGTACAGAGACATCATTGATAAGAACCTGCTGTCATCTGCCAAGATGCTGAAGATGGAAGCTGTTATTACCAACAAAAGCTTTTCTACTAAATATGAAATGAATTTCACCAAGCGTGTTCAATACTTAGTCCCCGTGTTATTCCACCTTATTAAATACATCTTGTTGTGTGAACACAGTTACCTTGATTTCTTTGTAGGAATGGATTACTTGGGTTGTTACTGATATTTGATGAAAATCTCAGGTCAATGGCTGCATCAGAAATATGTTTAATGAGAAAAATGTTGACGTGTTCAGTACTTATTTTTCCCGCTGTACATCCTCTTAAAATATCGGAACAGCTTACATCAAGAGAGATGAAAAACCCTATTAAAAACCCTCCAACAACATACACATCTCCATTGCTGCACCTTACTGTTACAGACACCAATCACTGCAGCTTCTCCTCTTATTTTAGGCATTTGACTCTCACCCCTTCCCCACTGATGCATTTCTACATTATTCCCTGCATTTTATTTAGTCTTCTGTGCTCCCTCACAGTCCCTCGATACCACCGCTTTATTATAATCTCTGTATTCTCGCCTCTGTTCTTTGTGATTGGTGTTTTCCAGGCCCACGGGCTCATTTGAACTGGCGTGATGGAGTTTGTTTGTGTGTGGTCGACATCATTCCCTGAAGGGTTAACAAGGGTTACGCGCCATCGACCCACCATCCTCGCCTCAACAAAGAACTTGCTGCACTGCTCTCGCTTTGTATTTGTGTGTGTGTGTGGGGGGGGGGGGGGGCTTTAAAGGAGAAATGATGCTATCATATTAGAATAATCACCAAATGGAAAACACTGATTGAGAGAGTGTCCATCCACAAATGAAAGATGATTAACTGAAATTTATAACAAACTTGGGGATAAAACTCATAAACAAGACAAACAGCAAAACAAACTTTAAAACATTAAACTTTTATCTCAGAGACAGTAGAAGTCCCTTTTCAAAGTACTGACAATCAGAATAAAAAAGAGCAATTTCAAGCATTATTTTTGGCACCAAGGTGAAAGGATGTGACTACTTGGAAACCCATTGTTGCCAATGATGTGGCATTAAGTAAAACTCAGTAAGAGTTAGGGGTGGGAATCACAAGGGACTTCATGATCCGATTCAGATCACGATACTTGAGTCACGACCCAATGCTCTAACGATTTATCACAATCCCATCATTATTACGATCCAATGTAATACCATACACCCCTGCTCCCATGTCAACATCAAATTTTGTCCAGAAAGTACAACTATCAATATCTGTTTCATTTAAGTTTAAACTCTTTTCAATTCACCACAGCCACTTCTGTTTTGGTGACTGCTGGATCTCAGTCCTCCAGGTGCTGTGGTCCCTTTTGCTGCCCACATTCTTGGGGCTTCATTTCCCGCAGAGACACATCTCTGCACACAGGGAGGGCGATGGACGGTGTTGTTTACTTGGCTCGCTGTGAAGTTGATGGTGGCAGGTGTCCGGAGTTTGCTGGTCAGTGCCAATCAGAGAAAAAGCAAGCACCATGCTGGCGTGTTTTTAGCTTAGCCATTGCTAACGCTGCTGCGGGACATGTGCTGACCTGCGTGTTCAGAGTATTTTGGGGTTTTTTTCGTCGTGCACCGTTTCTTGTGGGTTGTGTGTCATGCCAAGGTTTTTCGTTCCATCTTTGTTATAAAATTCAAAAAAGGCCCGCCATTTGAGATAAGTTTTCGGCACATCCAACTGTTTCCTAACTTTGAAAGCTGGCTGAAAATCTTGCAAGACACGTTATGACTTCACTTAAATGGGTGCTTCCATTGCGCCATCTAGTGGACTGAAAATGCAACTGGTTGATTAATACCCATGAGTATGCAACGTTTACATGAATATACAGTGGTGTGAGAAAGTGTTTGCCCCCTTCCTGATTTCTCATTTTTTTGTACGTTTGTCACACTTAAATGTTTCAGATCATCAAACGAATTTCAATGTTAGACAAAGAGAACACAAGTAAACACAAAATGCAGTTTTTAAATGAAGGTGTTTATTATTAAGGGTAAAAAAAATCCAAACCTACATGGCCCTGTGTGAAAAAGTGACCCCCCCCCCCATTAAAACATAAATAAACTGTGGTTTATCACATCTTTGGAAAGCTGAGTTCAGTTTCTCTAGCCACACCCAGGCCTGATTACTCCCACACCTGTTCTCAATCAAGAAATCACTTAAATAGGACCTGCCTGACAAAGTGAAGTAGACCAAATGATCCTCAAAAGCTACACATCGTGCTGCAATCCAAAGAAATTCAGGAACAATAACAAAGTAATTGAGATCTATCAGTCTGGAAAAGGTTATAATGTAGCGGTTTGATTAAACCCCCCACAACACACAAACAGAACACAGAGACAGTCAGCTCGCACTCCTGGGGTTTGTTCCGCTGCATGCTGAGTTTACAGCCTTGAAGTTAAAGTGTTCATGCATTTTGCCCTTACTGTGACCTAGAGACTCAGATCAATATGTAGATGTGCTTGTTAGCCTCTTTGTCTGACACTTGGAGCGAGGTCTAGCTAATCTGCCCATTGTGATGTATGTCTTACAAATGCAAATACCTCCAGCCTGTTCTGTTGTCCCTTTGATCATTCTAACTGTGGGGTATGTCCCTTTGATGTATTGTTATGGTCAAGTATTTAAGGTGCAACTCTGTAACACAATCTCTCTCTCACTCTGATCCTGCAACAGGTAGACACACACGTGTCCGCCTCTCTGAGAGCCGTGAGCTCGCTCCCGGCGCTCATGCACGGCGCCGGGAGTGGAGCTTTGTGACGGCGGTATGATTTAATAAAACCTGCTTAAAACCACAGCATCGCTGCTTATTTTTTCATGTCGCCGCAATAAAGCCATTTCTAAAGCTTTGGGACTCCAGTGAACCACAGTGAGAGCCATGATCCACAAATGGCAAAAAAAAATAGAACAGTGGTGAACCTTCCCAGGAATGGCCGGCCAACCAAAATTACCCCAAGAGCGCAGCGACAACTCATCGAAGAGGTCACAAAAACCCCCACAACATCCAAAGAACTGCAGGCCTCACTTGCCTCAGTTAAGGTCAGTGTTCATGACTCCACCATAAGAAAGAGACTGAGCAAAAATGGCCTGCATGGCAGAGTTCCAAGACGAAAACCACTGCTGAGCAGAAACAACATAAAGGCTCATCTCAGTTTTGCCAGAAAACATCTTGATGATCCCCAAGATTTTGGGGAAATGCTTTGTGGACTGATGAGACAAAAGCTGAACTTTTTGGAAGGTGTGTGTCCCATTACATCTGGCGTAAAAGTAACACAGCATTTCAGAAAAGGAACATCATACCAACAGTAAAATATGGTGGTGGTAGTGTGATGGTCTGGGGCTGTTTTGATGCTTCAGGACCCGGAAGACTTGCTGTGGTAAGTGGAACCATGAATTCTGCTGTCTGTCAAAAAATCCTGAAGGAGAATGTCCGGCCATTTGTTCGTCACCTCAAGCTGAAGCGCACTTCTGCAGGCAGAGCGTGTCTCTGTAGCGTTGCTGTCCGAGAGAAACGTGAGCTTATTAAAGTACTTTAAACGTGGAAAAAAGTACAACAGAGTGGAGGCATTTATGGTGGTTTTAACCTGCTTGTAACTGGAACAACATTGAGGAGTCACTTAGCTAAAAGGTCTGGTTAGGCTTCATTGCAGGGAAAGGCAAGAGTGACTGATGAATCGCTGAAGATTTACTTCACTAGCCACTACAATATTAACTAATAATTTATGTTCATTATTATGTACCTGGCAAGTTAAGATGATCAAAATTCACAAAGTCAATGACTTTAATCCGTCAGCAGCCTTCAGACAAACTAAACGTGCCAAGATTTGGATTTCAAAATAAGGGAGGTTTTTCCTACTGTCTGGTTGGTGAGGAGATTTCTAAAAAAACTATAAATACTTAGAAATATTATAATAGAGATAACTGCATATTTGGTCATTTAAGTTAATTTATTTCTTTAAATATAATTTTAATAATTATATTTCTTTGAATTCAGAGTTATTGTTCTGCTCTGGCTCTATAAAATTACGGTCAAACGTTTAAATTGTATGAAGAAAGAAGTCAAAAATTTGCCACATTCTGTTTCACATTTATTTAAAAAAAACAGCAATTTTATAATAATCCATCAGACAGGCCTCTTCACTGTCCAGTTTTAAAACTCCTCTTAAACCCATTTTTATTCTCTGGCTTTAGACCCAGTTTGAGACACTGATTTTATTTGTTCTTATTGTCTCTATTGTATGACGATTGTTTTGTTTGTGCTGTTTCGTACTTTAGCTGTATTTTATTGTTTTTATATTTTATTTATCGTTGATGTACAGCACTTTGTGTCAACTGTCGTTTTTTTAAAGAGCTTTATAAATAAAGTTAGATTGGATTAAAAAAAGATAAACATTAACCATAAAATAATCCACAAATTTATAATAGTCTCAAATGTACAAGAGAAAATTACAAATTTGAGGAAAATGGTTGCAAATTTAGATAAATTTACAGAGAAAAGTAGAAACTATAAGAAAATTATTATAAATTTTGGAGAAAAACCTCAAACCTTCAAGACTGAAGTCATTACTCAAGTTTTTAAGTGGGTGCTCTTTGTACCCGTAACTCAACTAGAAATTTTTGGTTGTCTACTTTTAATTATTAATTTCATAGCACTGCTTTTACATGAGTAGAATTTCTAGCTACTATACCCACCTCTGATCATATAATTTAAGTATGAATGAGTAAATTACTATTATGAATGTTATTTTTCCCTTCCCTTTCCTACTCTTTGTCAATGGAAAAAAAGAAACACTTGAATAAAAATACAACAAAAATACACATTTTGGTTATTTATGTAAACCATGAAAAAAAAAAAAAATCCTGCAGGACAAAACATGACACTTGGTATTTTATAGCCTGTTTCTATACCACCATAGACAGAGAGAGAACCTGAATTAGACAGGGCTCAGAGAGGGAAAGATGAGACAGAAGAGAGGAGCCAAGGAGAGGAAAGTGTTCAGGCAGAGGGTCCAGGAGAGGTGAGAGCAGAGGAAGGAGAGAAGGACGACACCAGTAAAAAGTCCAAACACAGGACATCTGGGTGGGACCCCAACTGGCCCAATATTCCAACATTCAAGCCTTGGTAGTACACTACTTCAAATGGTAAGTTCCATTATGCAATATTACTGTGTAAAATTTCACACAGGGCCAAGAAGGTTTGGATTTTTTTTCCCCTTAATAATAAACACCTTCATTTAAAAACTGCATTTTGTGTGTTCTTGTGTTATCTTTGTCTAATATTTAAATTTGTTTGATGATCTGAAACATTTAAGTGTGACAAACATACAAAAAAATAGAGAAATCAGGAAGGGGGCAAACACTTTTTCACACCACTGTATACAATTAATAAAAGATCGATCCATGTGTTTAGGGATCGGTGCATCATCGTTAGTGTCAAGTATCGCAATCCATCACTGAATCAATCTTTTGCTCCACCCCTAGTAAGCGTAGGGATTAGATGCAATTCACATCAAATTTTGTAAATATGTGGAATGAGTTCAGCAATATTTAGACAAGAATCACATTCACACTTCAATGTGCATTCAGGGATGCTACTGGCTGTTTCTTTCTAATCAGCGAACAGAAAGAAGATGAGGACTTACGTGGCTTTTCCCTCACGGAGGAAGATGCACGACAGGGAGAACTGCAGTGTGGCCGACATCACCTTCTTGGACAGGGGCTTAAACTTGAGTTTGACATCTGTCTGAGTTGGCATAGGGCTGGCGTACTGCTTCATATTTATACTGCTGGTGGCTAAGGCCTTCCTCCGCCCTGAAGGAGACTCCTGTACAAACAAATGAACATCACCATCAGGAGAATGGAGGTCCATTCTGTTAATTTCATTTACACTGCAGTAATGTTTGTTCATTTTTGTTCACAAAACCCCTAACTGCAAAACGATTAAATTTAGCACTGCAAAAAAAAAAAAAAACGCAGAATCATCTTTTTCACACAAACAGCTGATGTAAATCCAGGACAAACTAAGGTGGCTCCTTTTTGCATTCCTCGTAAATTCTTCTGTAAAATCCTTGCAGATATTTCCTATCAAAGGGTCCAGACTGAAGCCATTTTTGCTGCACTTCTTTTCAGTGTGCTCTGGGCCAGGGCTAGCAGTCAAATTGGAATTTGGGAATATGCCACGGACCAGGTGATAAGAGTTATAGAATCAGTGACATGGCCCCTCTGTGTGTGTGTGTGTGTGTGTGTGTGGATGCAAGTCGCTCACCAGAGAGCTGTGTGTTATAAATGAAAACTGCCGGAGAACCTTGTCACTGACTGCTAGATACAGGAACTGAACAGTCGGGGACGTTACAGCCTTTTGTCTGCCTTCCCTTCGACAAGAACTGATGGCTTTGGCCTCCTGCATGTCTGGCTATGGAAGCACCATGCTGTCAGTGAATATCAGACTGCTTCACCTCCATGCTGTGCTGATACTACTGACATACCGTGTCGTCCTTTCCTGTTTTGCCTCCTCTCTTTTAACCGATTCCTTGTTTGTAATGAGAAACTAACGTTTCCTGGTTAAATGAGGTGTACTGATTTGCATGGGAGATGGGATTGATCTCAGCAGCACAATCATACTGACAATCTTGCACGTACACACACACAAAGTATACATTAGTAATAAGACAATATGAAAATTTCATTTCAATTATTTCAGGCAAAACAACTGCGATTAACAACATATGACAATTTTTTTTTCTTTCGGCTGCTCCTTTTCGGGGTCGCCACAGCTGACCACCACCTGATCGCAATGACAACATAAGAATAGAACAGAATAGGATTTATTGTCATTGTACAGTTGTACAGTACAACAAAATTGTGGGTACTCCACCAGGCTACTGTGCAATAAAGTAAGAGAGAAGGATTAGATAAAACACAGTTATAGAACACACAATTAAACACACGACTGAAATAAAAATAGTCCAGGATTATGGAAATATACACTGGTATGGTAGTGATTTCATGGATGGATCTATGTACATAAGAGTGTGGAGTGCAGAACACACAATTGAGTAAAATGGCCCAAGGATTATGGAAAATATACATAGTAGTGGTTTCGTGGATGGGTCAATATACATGAAAGTGTGGAGTACAAAGCCAGGTGTGTTACTGTGATAATTAAAAGGGTCCTCAGTTCTGTGCATGTGAGCGTTCGGAGGAAGGGGGTGGGGCCTCTGACTGTAGTTCAGATGGCCCAGGGGAAGAAACTGTCAGTCTGGAGATGTGGGACCTGATTGATCTGAACCGTCGTCCAGAGGGGAGCAGGTCAAACAGGTGGTGGGCAGGATATGACGGGTCTCCTGTCATGGCCTTGGTCTTTCTGAGACAGGAGGATCTGGAAATGTCCTCCAGGGAGGGCAGAGGGCCGCCGATGATTTTTTGGCTAGTGTTGATGACCCTCTGCACAGCCTTCCTGTTCTCAGCCATGGAGCCGGCGTACCACACACCCACATAGTAGGTGAGCACGCTCTCCACTGAGCAGCGGTAGAAGGCCAGCAGCAGCTTCTGGTCCAGGTTGTTCTTCCTCAGGACACGGAGGAAGTGCAGCCGCTGCTGGACTTTCTTCACCAGGGCCTTGGTGTTGACAGTCCAGGAGGGGTCAGAGGAGGATGTGGGTGCCCAGGAACCTGAAGGTGGGGACGGTTTCCGTGCGGTCACCATTTATGAGGTGGGGGGGGGGGGGTCACAATAATCATCAAAATATGAATGGAACTTTGAAACTGTCACAAAAACATAAGAAATCCCTGTACGGTACCTTTAGTTGGAAATCAATTTTATTGCACTTTAAGTGAATATTATGTGAAAAGTAACATGAAATACCATAAATGCACAAATTACAACAAAAAATGTCCCACTTGAACTGTGGAATTAAAATGAACTACTTTTTGTGGACCATTTTAAGGTGAAATAAAAAAATAATTTAAAAAAACACAACACTGACGTACAGTCCCATCAATAAACAGTATTGTAGCCTTGTGGGCTGGACGGTGACAAATGTGTGACAGTGTAAACAACTGTCTACAAATACAGACATGGAAGTTGACATACATTATATTTTATTCAAACTATTCAAATAAGTGAAGTCTAGCAGTCTACAAATGTAACAAATTTGCCTTGTCAAGTAACAAAGCTGAATTTTATGCAGTAAAAATATCCTGTTCAGCCATGACAGTAACTGAGTAACAGATTAAGAACTTTGGAAAACTTGATTGCAAACAGGCTCCCCCTGGTGGTGGCAGTTCAGGATGTATGTGGGGAAAAAAAAGGGATTGTACTTTAGCATGCCAGGGGAACAGCTTTCTGAACTCAACCAAATGAGGATACTAGCAATTATCGTGAAAAACGATGATTCTGAGAAAACAAATTTGCCATGATAAACTAATTACAAGTGATTTTAACATAAACTGATATCATATATTGTCCCCCTATATATAACTGAGCCACATAGAGCATCCGCCCCACACCCGGGAGACAGGGGTTCAAATCCCGGCCGGGTCATGCCGAAGACCATATAAAAGTGGAACTTCCTGCCGTCCAGCTTGGTGCTCAGCAATAATGGAATGGAGGAGGGAAATTTGTGGCGGCGCCTTGCATGGCAGCGGCCCTCTGATTCTACACTTGGGGTGTGTGTAATTAACACAGTAGATAGGTAAAGCACAATCTCGTTCTACTGTACATGATTGGTTGTACAGTTGAATGACAATAAAGGGTGATTTAATTTAATTTAATTTTAATTTAATTTAATATCCCCCTATATACATATATATATACATATATATATATATATATATATATATATACTGTATATACAGTACCGTTCAAAAGTTTGGGGTCACTTAGAAATTTCCTTATTTTTGAAAGAAAAGCACTTTTTTTCAATGAAGATAACTTTAAACTAATCAGAAATACACTCTATACATTGCTAATGTGGTAAATGACTATTATAGCTGCAAATGTCTGGTTTTTGGTGCAATATCTACATAGGTGTATAGAGGCCCATTTCCAGCAACTATCACTCTGGCGTTCTAATGGTACAATGTGTTTGCTCATTGCATCAGAAGGCTAATGGATGATTAGAAAACCCTTGTGCAATCATGTTAGGTCTGCAATGCTGTAATTGCTGCAAATGGAGGATTCTTTGACGAAAGCAAAGTTTGAAGGAAAAAATTATTATTTCAAATACAAATCATTATTTCTAACCTTGTCAATGTCTTGACTATATTTTCTATTCATTTTACAACTCTTGGTGGTAAATAAGTGTGACTTTTCATGGAAAACACAAAATAATTGTCTGGGTGACCCCAAACTTTTGAACGGTAGTGTATATAGATATATCCCCCTAGTACATGTCCACTTAAAGGCCATGTACAATGAAGGCAGCAGGCAACAGTCCAACACAATTTCTTACGTGTCACATTTCATGCGTTTTGCTTTTTTTTCCTTCTTCTTTTCTTTTAAAGCAGTATGCAGCTATACACACACAGCTCTGGTTTTATACCACACAAAAAAGATAGAATCTTGTCTCAGCTTTGAATTGGGCCCCGAGGATTCCTTCTCTCATGCACACAATACCCAACAAAACAGACTAGCAAGCTCTCTTTTACACTACACCAGTCTGAAAGCACATATACATATACACATATGCACTCGGCTGTGTGTGCTAGATAACGTGATACCAGCTCTTTACATTGCCTGTTTCCTGATGTCTTTACACACAGAAATGTGCATGCACAGACCCTGAATGCATTGGCTCTGAGGGGAAAACTCAATCTTCACCTTATCACTGAGGACTGCAGGGTATTCTACCTCTCTACTACACAAACACACAATATTTGTATCTGTTAAGAGTGGTAAAGCTTTTGGTAATAAAATGAGAAACTAGCGGAGCTTCAAACAGAGATCAGAAATGTAGAGGCCAGCCAACATGGTGCTTAAAAATGGTACATCAGTGATAATACTAGTGAAACATTTATCCAAGCGTTCTCTTCCTCACCTCCCCTTTCTTCACCTTCAGTAACTAAGCTTGTGGAAAATTTCAATGGTAAAATGACAAATATTATCAATGCCATTGCTCCCATCAAGGTGAAGGTGGTCATTATTAAAAAGAAACCTCCATGGAGAAATGCCAAACTAGTAAGAGCTGAAAAAAGAGAAAGTCGAAAAGCTGAATGCAGGTAGCAAAAAACTAAATTACAGGTTCACTGTGAAATCTATAATGACAGATTGAGCATTTATAATTTGGAGCTGAAAAATGCAAGGCAAGCATACTTTTCTGACATCACTGCTAAAAACAACAAAAATGCATACACCTTGTTCACTGCTGTTGACAGGCTAACAAATCCCCCTTTGTCAGTAGCTCCTGAACTTCTGTCCAACTGTACCTGCAATGACTTTGCCTTTGTCTTTACTGACAAAATTCAGAAAATTACGACAGTCAGTCAGTCAGTCAGTGCTCCTATGCCAGGTGCTGGACATGCGCTTCTTCTGTGTCCACGTAGAGAAGATATAAACACCATGGCAAAAAATTTTTCCAATCAATCATAAAAACATGGATGACATCATACATCAACTGAAATCCACTACCTGCTGCCTTGATACTCTCCCAACAGAGTTTAAAAAAAAAAAGAAAAAGTTTCACATTGTATGGCCTCAGGGCATCCGACATAAAACCTTTGCCAAATCAAACATGCGGATCATGACGAAAGAGACTTTCATACCGGATCAGTTGAGGGCTGGGTTAACAACGACCACCACCAATGTTGCTAACCAACAGGGTGCCTGTGGAAATTGGGTTGCTATTGCTTGAAGATCGAGGAGGAGAGGGGGAAGGCGTGTTAGGAGGGAGAGAGAGAAAAGGAAAGGTAGAAGTGTGGAGGTGAGAGTAGGGACATTAAATGTAGGGACTATGACTGGTAAAGGCAGAGAGTTGGCTGATATGATGGAGAGAAGAAAGGTAGATATACTGTGTGTTCAAGAAAGCAGATGGAAGGGAAGGTGGTGATTGGAGCAGACTTGATGGACATGTAGGTGAAGGGAACAGAGGTGATGAGGAGGTCCTGGGTAGGTATGGTCTTAAAGAGAGAAATGTAGAAGGACAGATGGTTGTGGATTTTGCTAAAAGGATGGAAATGGCTGTGGTGAACACATCAAGAAGAGCGAGGAACGTAGGATAACGTACAAGAGTGGAGGAAGGTGCACAGGTGGACTACATACATCTTATGGAAAAGGAGAAATCTGAAAGAGATACAATACTGCAAGGTGGTGGCAGGGGAGAATGTAGCTAGACAGCATCAGATGGTAGTCTGTCGGATGACTTTGCAAAGCAAGAAGAGCAAAACAGCCAAGACAGAGCCAAAGATTAAGTGGGGGAAGTTACAGAAGAAAGAAGGTCACACAGAGTTCAGGAAGGAACTGATACAGGGTCTGGGTGGTAGAGAAGAATAACCAGATGACTGGGAAACTGCAGCAAAAGTGTTGAGGGAAACGGGTAGAAAGGTAATGTGGTGTATCCAGTGGACAGAGGAAGGAAGACAAGGAGACTTGGTGGTGGAATGAGGAGGTACAGGAAAGTATTCAAAGGAAGAGCTTGGCCAAGAAAAAGTGGGATAGTCAGGGAGATGAAGAAAGTAGACAGGAGTATTTGGAATCCAGGCGCATGGCAAAGAGAAGGGTGGCAAAGGCAAAGGAAAAGGAAAAGGCATATAGCGAGTTGTATGAGAGACTGGACACTAAGGAAGGAGAAAAGGAGTTTTATTGACTGGCTAGACAGAGAGATCGAACTGGAAAAGATGTACAACAGGTTAGGTTGATTAAGGACAGAAATGGTAATGTACTAACAAATGACGGGAGTGTGTTGAGAAGGTGGACGGAGTACTTTGAAGAGCTGATGAATAAAGAAAATGAGAGGGAGCAGGATGGATGAAGGAAAGCTAGTGAACAAGGAAGCCCCAAGGATTAGAAAGGCGGAAGTGAGGGCAGCTTTAAAGAAGACGAAGAATGGAAAGGCGGTTGGCCCAGATAACATAGATGTGGAGGTATGGAGATGTTTAGGAGAGATGGCAGTGGACTTTTTAAACAGATTGTTTAACACAGTAGCTCGAGTCCTCACTAAAACCAAGAAAGCAGTTCACAGAACTCCAGTCCTCAGACCTTTACACTGGCTTCCTGTCTGTCAAAAAATAGATTTCAAAATACTCTTGTTGGTTTATAAAGCTCTGAATGGTTTTGGGCCACTCAGAGCCCTCTCAGGTCGTCAGGGTCAGGCCTACCATCTGTGCCCAGAGTTAGAACCAAACATGGTGAGGCAGCATTCAATTTTTATGCTCTTCATACACGGAACAAACTCCCAGAAAGCATCAGGGCTGCTGAAACTCTCAGCTGCTCTAAACTGAGGTTAAAACCTTCCTATTTGCTACTGCCTTTCAGTAGAACAATTATCTCCTATAATACACTGTAACTTTTATTTCTTACACTTTTTCTGCCTTATTCTACAATGATTCCCCTACCATTATATTGGGGGGGGGCACCCCCCAAGGGATGCCCCCTAAATGTAAGGAATCTGTGTAGAATGGGTTGTCCCCACAAGTAATGATCAGAAAACTGCTTCCCATTAAACATGAAAACCGTGTGTGTGGGTGGGGGTGGGGGGGGTCCTGTCTTTCTGTTCTTGTGTAGACCACCTTTTGACAAACCACCTTTTGCGTGAGGACATTTTTCCTTGTGGGGACATTTGGCCTGGTCCTCATCAGGTAAAAATGCTAAAAATGCTAGGATGCATTCCCCAAAGTGCAAGATACACTATGATGAATATAAGTTATAAAAGATCACACGAATCAGTAATTTGACAAACAAATAAACAAGAGTTCCGAAACAGTTGCTAATATTGAATGTCCCATTCGTTTTCAATAATTAGGTAAGGTAATTTAAGAGTTTGTGGTTGTCAACCCCCTCCCCCCCACCCCCCAGGCTGTAGACCTAGATAAAGATAACACAAGTAAACACAAAATGCAGGTTTTAAACAAAGGTGTTTATTATTAAGGGGGGAAAATCCAAACCTACATGGCCCTTTGTAAAAAAGTGATTGCCCCCTAAACCTAATAACTGGTTGGGCCACCCTTAGCAGCAACAACTGCAATCAAGCATTTGCGATAACTGGCAATGAGTCTTTTACAGCGCTGTGGAGGAATTTTGGCCCACTTATCTTTGCAGAATTGTTGTAATTCAGCCACACTGGAGGGTTTTCGAGCATCAACTGCCTTTTTAAGGTCATGCCACAGCATCTCAATCAGATTCAGGTCAGGACTTTGACTAGGCCACTCCAAAGTCTTCGTTTTATTTTTCTTAAGCCATTCAGAGGTGGACTTACTGGTGTGTTTGGATCATTGTCCTGCTGCAGAATCCAAGTGTGCTTCAGCCTGAGGTCACGAACAGATGGCCGGACATTCTCCTTCAGGATTTTTTGGTAGACAGCAGAATTTATGGCTCCGTTTACCACTTCACGTCTTCCAGGTCCTGAAGCAGCAAAACAGCCCCAGACCATCACACTACCACAACCATATTTTACAACCATTTGATGTTCCTTTTCTGAAATGCTGTGTTACTTTTACGCTGGATGTAATGGGACAGACACCTTCCAAAAACTTCAACTTTTGTCTTGTCAGTCCACAGAGTATTTTCCCAAAATCTTGGGGATCATCAAGATGTTTTCTGGCAAAACTGAGACAAGCCTTTATGTTCTTTTTGTTCAGCAGTGGTTTTCGCCTTGGAATTCTGCCATGCAGGCCATTTTTGCCCAGTCTCTTTCTTATGATGGAGTCATGAACACTGACCTTAACTGAGGCAAGTGAGGCCTGCAGTTCTTTGGATGTTGCTGTGGAGTCTCTTGTGACCTCTTGGATGAGTTGTCGCTGCGCTCTTGGGGTAATTTTGGTCGGCCGGCCGGCCACTCCTGGGAAGATTCACTACTGTTCCATGTTCTTGCCATTTGTGGATAATGGCTCTCACTGTGGTTTGTTGGAGTCCCAAAGCTTTAGAAATGGCTTTAAATCTTAGTTACCGGTACTTTGTTTCTCATTTGTTCCTGAATTTCTTTGGATCGCAGCATGATGTCTAGCTTTTGAGGATCTTTTGGTCTACTTCACTTTGTCACGCAGGTCCTATTTAAATGATTTCTTGATTGAGAACAGGTGTGGTGGTCATCAGGCCTGGGTGTGGCTAGAGAAATTGAGCTCAGCTTTCCAAAGATGTGATAAACCACAGTTATTTTATGTTTTCACGGGGAGGGGGGGAATCTCTTTTTCACACAGGGCCATGTAGGTTTTGATTTTTTTTTTACCCTAAATAATAAACACCTTCATTAAAAACTGCATTTTGTGTTTACTTGTGTTATCTTTGTCTAATATTTAAATTTGTTTGATGATCTTACACATTTAAGTGTGACAAACATGAAATGAGAAATCAGGAAGGGGGCAAACACTTTTTCATACCACTGTATGTATGTGCCCATGCGTCACACACATATGCCCCGCCTCTTGTTTGTTACTGTTGTTTGTTGTTGTGAGGTGCTTGAGTGCATGTGTGTGTACATGCTTACACAGCACTTCACTTGTGAAATATTTGAATGTTTTGTTTGGTAGCACCTTAACTCTTGCACTTTTGCATATCCACTTTGTACAGTTTTATCGCAGATGTTCTTCTCGTGTATGATTGTGTGTTTTTATGACCTGCCAAGGGACTACAGATGCAAATTAGCAGTATTGCTAAATCTGGCATACTTACATTTGTATTAATGTTCATTAGCATGTAATTTCCCTTTCAAATAAACATTAAACTTTCATGGAGAACCTATCTTAGTTTTCCTACTGTGTGAAAACATTGTGCTGAAACACATTTATGGACAGAAATCCAACTTCATGATTTTTCAGAGACTGACTGGAAAAATCCCACATGGGAAAACTCCTCCAACAGGAAATCATAGTACAACGATTTAACACTTCAAGAAATTCCTGAAAATCATCACACATTTACATGCATTTGATGACAACATTGGAGAAATGTGTCAAGAATATGAGAAGGGAAAACAAACCTTGTATGGTATTTTATGACACAATGTTAAAGGATGACCACAGCCTGTTCTTTACTACCTTCCAATGCCATCTACAGAATGAATTCAACAGGGCAACCCTCCACCCCTCCATCTTTCATAACTCATCCCTCCCTCAGTTATCACATTTAAAAACAATGGAACCTGGAAACTGACTGGTGAGGCCTCTTGACATTTCATGCTGACATTTGAGCTATGTCATTTTGGCTGGGTAACACACAACATATTGCCACAACCTCAGACTACCCACATCAGAAGAGGAAGATGATGATGAAGAAAACTCCTGCTCGCTCACTCTGTCTCTTATCACTAAAGATTACACTCTGGCTAACATACTAAGTGAGCAGTATGTGTAGACACTTTATGAATGAATCTGCCAAATGCACTAAACACTTAAGAATAGGGGATTTAGCAAAAAGCAGGATTTAAAGGTGGGATGGTACTTGAGAAATGTAAAACACTTCAGGACATGCAAATACTTTAGTGAATTAATGGAAAAAGCCATTTCAACTGATTGGAACATGGGAATCACCTTCAATTCCCTAGATATTGCTTGTCAATCTAACAGGGATTACAGTGCCTGTGAGGTTTTGGCAATAAGCAAAATTAATAAGGACAATACAGAAGTTTAATTTATTACAAAGAGGACAGGACAATCAACATGACAAAACACCTGAAATGTGTGTCTATGCATGTGAAAAGAAAGGTAAAGTAGGTGAGAAGAGATCGTGTGGGTGGGGGGATACAGGTGGGGCGATGGCTCCATGCTGCCCCCTAGCTGTATCTTTTTACAACTATTATTAAAGACTGGATTGCTCTGATGCTGTGAATTCCATAACAACATAGAGTGTAGCAATAAAAAACAACAGCTACTCTGGAATGCCTCCTTTGTATACAGGTGACTTCCATTAAAGAAAAGTGAGTTTGTGTTGGAATACCAGTCCTGCCCCTTCTCCCCCCAGTGCCAGCTGTCCCTGGATCGATCCACAGATGCTCCCCTGGTGGGGGGGCAGGGGTCAGGGCAGGAGGGTGCCCGGGGGCCCCGCTGAATCCCTCTGCCCTAAAATGCCAATGGGACGGGGTTGGTGAAAGGAGGGGTAAGGACCCTTTTGTCACCGAGGGATGGATTAATTATCCTGAGTGCTAGAAAAAAGCAGCTTTCTTTGTTTAGACCTGTTCTGACATGCACACACTGACAGTTACACATTGTTAGTACAGGCTGGACAAAATGAAGAGTCAAATCAGCTAAGAGCTTTTTAACACTGGACAATTCATTACAGATTTGAATAAATATGGTCCACTTACACTCACTGTCAGCTTACCATCAATTCATTGATGTTATACACATTCTTTTTTTTCTTCTTCTAGCTTTATTCCCACGTTCTGGTGAGGTCGCTGCGGCAGACATCGATATATCTGCCATATTAATAGGTTGGAGTTCAATTTTACACCGGATGCCCTTCCTGACACAACCCTGTCCATTTTTATCCGGGCTTGGGACTGATACAGGGAGTACACTGGCTTGTGTACCCCCTGTGGCTGGGTAACCAACATTTCCCTCCTCCGTTCCATTTTGCTGAGCACCAAGCTGGACAGCAGGAAGTTCCATTTTTATATGATCTTTGGCATGACCCAGCCGGGATTTGAACCCCGGCCTCCCGGTTGTGGGACGAATGCTCTACCTCTAGGTCACCACTCCGGTCTACATATCTATTCTAAAACAATGTTGCCAGATTATTAGAATGACTTACAAACTTACACATATTGGATACCTAAAGTTTAACTTTCTTGTGCCAACTTCTGTGTACTCTTGTCATGAAGGGTTAGCACTACAGATCTTTAACATAAAAAGACAATCTTTCCCTTCATTGTAGATAAAGTTTTGTTGTCTAAACAACGGTCCTTTCTTAATTACCAAGGATGGATTTTCACTACAGGTTCATACTCAAAGTGGCCTGATTGTCAGATATCCAGTCATTCACTTTTAAAAATTGGAAAAGACTGAGAGCTTATTTCTTAAACAGTAGTATGCAACCTTCTCCAAAAGGTGGCAGTCATGTGAATAGAAGCTGTCAGGAAAACAAAATTAGAAAAAACAGACACTATTAGAGATCGGAGCTGTAAAGTGCGTTGTGTTGCAAAATTGGCAGAGTACTTACTTCTTTAAGTGGGGTTTTGAAAAATTAACAAAAAATTAGGGCCCTTCCCTAGACTCAAGTACAACCTCGGCTAGATATATTATTCCATAATATATCTAATATATATTATTCCATCAAGCTACATTGCTCCGCACTGTGTTTATATATTTACATATTTATTCCATCTAGCTGCAATGCTCCGTACTGTGTGTTTATATACTCATATATTTATCCCATCCAGCTACAATGCTCTACACTGTGTGTCTGTGTGTATATATATATATTTATAGTAATATGTACATATGTATATTAGCTGCTCTTGCTTGCTTTTTTTTTTTTTTCCTCTTGCCTTCTGATTGTTGCTCTGAGTGTTGCTATCCCTGTGCTGTTGCAATCCTGGAATTTCCCCGTTGTGGGACTAATAAAGGCTTATCTTATCTTATATAGCAAGCATGTTATAACTACATTTATTGCTTGACATACTTTCATATTAAACACCATTTTTATATTAAATGTATATCCCTAGTTCATAGAACAATGGAATCACAATTATCTCCGCCACACAAAAACATACATATACCCATTATGGAAGTAAATGGCGGTGCAGTGGCACAGTAGTTAGCACTGTGGCAGCACAATAACTCACCCTTGGCCATGAGATCCCGGGTTCAATCCCACCCCCTGACCAATGGTGATCTGTGTGGAGTTTGCATGTTCTCCCCGTGTCTGTGTGGGATTTCTCCGGTTTCCTCCCACAGGCCAAAAAACATGCAGATTAGGGTAATTGGAGACTCTAAAGTGGCTCTAGGTGTGAATGTGTGTGTGAATGGTGAAGGGATAGCGCCGTACCGTGGCTGCTTCGTCCATCCAGATGGATGCCCTGAATTTCCCCTCTGGGGATCAATAAAGTACACAAAAAATGCCCACAAAGATGCTAGAAGACAAAACTATAGATGCATGAACTGTGTACCTTTGGATCATTACTGATTGTCTCAATTGCATTTGTTGTCATTTATCCCTCCTTTAATGTCCAAGGAACAAAGAATCATGCATTATTTAAAAAAAAAACACTATTTTAAAACATTTCAGGCTGAATTTCCTTAAAATGGTACAGTCCAGGATGTTTTCCAATTAGCAACTGTAGGCTACTGTGTAGCAAAATCAACAACACACAACTGAGACACAGGAGATAAATAGTGGCCACTGCCATTGGTGAATCTCATCTTTTTTGGTGCTATCACTGTTAAACTGATATCAATGCAATCCTACAAAACTACTCACAAACAATATCTTAAAAAAAAAAATCAGTTGTGACCCAATTTTAGAAGTATCTTGAAAAGCTCAGTATACAAGTTGGTCTTGTCAGGAGGGAAATGACTGAAAGCATCGCCATATTACATATCAGCAGCGGTGGGGGAAATAACTGTTCTTCCATGTTTTTCAGATGCATATATGGAAGATTCTAAATTGATGCATGAATGTCAAATAATCCATTTTTAAATGTCCAGACTTCAGCCAGGACTGGAAAGAAAGTTATCAAGTACTGCAGTATCTATGGTGGGTGTTCTGCAGAGTAAATGTAACATTCCAGTTGGCTTGTCATAGCTCTCTTCCATTTGTTTTATTAAAGTGACTGCCAAAAATCGAGTTTTTTTTCTATTAACATGTCTGTAACATGTTTTTTTGTGACTTACAAGGTATATCAAGAGCAAATTCAGTCCCAAATCCTAAGTCTGTGTTTTTCTGCTGTGAATGTCCAGTTAAGAACCCCCCCCCCCAACAAAAAATAAAAAATAAAAAATGGGCAACTCTGGACTGAGCGTTTCTAGCTAGGCAAGCATTCCTGCTTAGTCGGATTGGTTACAACATTAATCAATCCGGCTAAGCACTGGGTATGGCTAGAGACTTGAGCTCAATCCCCCAGGGGAAGGGGGAGTCGACGTGGCTCTGCAGATGGAGGCAGAAAGCAGGGAGTTAGGGGACCCGGCTTGAATGGAGCCCTTTAGTGAGCCGGCAAGATAATGAGCTAAGATGACCGGCTCAAACTGTCACCAAGGGTTCCACAGTGAGGAACAACACCTTGGCCAATACTCCTCTACCTACCACTGACCACACTGACAGTCAGCGTCCCTTCCCGGGGATGGCGTGAAACCAACCACAGCTGCCTGTAGTTTTCGACTGCTGGGGCTACAGCAGGGATGTCCAATTATGTGCCATGGAGGGCCAAGACCCTGCAGGCTTTACCTCCAACCAGTATCTTCAACAGCAGATTTCACTGAATTTCTTCCCACTGATTGCTGATAAGTGAAAACACCTGCTGAAGAGACTGGGTAGAAAAAAATACCTGAAGGGTCTTGGCCCTTCATGGCACATGATTGGGACACCCCTGGGCTACAGCATTATGGAACCCCATAGCACATGCGGGGCACGGTCAGCTCGGAGACCGGAGTCTACCGGCTGCTGCGCCCGCAAGTTTGAGGTCCTGGAGGCGCCCACGGAGGAATGGGAGGCACATGGTCGGAAGGCCGAACTAGAGAGAGACAGAGGGATGAAGGCGCCAAAACCGTCACTCGTCTGTTTCGCATTTGTTTGACTCAGTTCGGTGGAGGGGCACAAGCCCCTCTAGGAACTCCATTCCATCCCCACCAGGGAGGACGGAGTAGGAGACATTAAACCCCCCACTCCAAGGTGAGTTGGGTAACCGGCGGAGATGCGTGGAGCAACGGCTGGGGTGAGGCCGCGCACACCGCGCTGAGGTCATGGTTCCACGGTGGCAGGCGGGCACATCAGACCGCCGGCCCCCAGCAAGCTGCCTGGCGGGCACCCGTCACTTCCCGGAGCCAACTCGCTTTGGTGGAGGTCGGTGGCATGTACAGTCATGTGAAAAAATTAGGACACCCTGTATAAGCCTGTGTGTTGTTGGTTTTTTTACATATTTGGACATATGGATGTTTATTATCAATTTTAAAAATACTGGGAGATTCATGTAATACAACTAAACAATTAAAAATGAATTAAAGACTTTTCCAAAGTTTTTGTGAAATGTAATTCTAAACAAATAGTGAGGAATAAATTAGGACACCTCCCATCTTTTTTTTTAGAACACCACCACATTCATTCCCACTTAAAATGGATAAAATAAATGTTAAAAATGCAAATAAAACAAAAACAAGGTTAGACAGATATGTGAACATTTCTTAATAAAGCACTGAATATTTAATGGGGTGTCCTAATTTTTTCACATGACTGTACATGTACGGCTGAATCACTCTGATGTTTTGACCAGCCATTGTCTAGCGAAGCAGTCTTCAGTGTTCTCAGGTCCGAGGAGAGGGAAGGGCTGGCCTTGCAGCATCCGCTACTGTTGGGTGGGAGTATGGGTAGAGCTAATTAGAATATTCATAGATCCGTGCATACTTAAGTAGGTGGAAGTGGTAAAAGCTCTTTCCAAGCAATTCTAAGGCAATGAAAGTTTTTTGTGGATAAAAAAACACAATATACTATTTTGGGCAATACACATTTGTTTTTGAGGTGGTTTTGGAGCCGCCAGAGTGCGTCTTCAACAAAAAATGTTAGAAGTAAATTCATTATGGGGTCAATACAAATACTTTGCTTTGAAAGTACCAACAGAAGAAAAAGGGTAATCGAACTGAATTGTGAGGTGGCTAGAGATTCCCACGCTTACATACCAATATGAACTGTCAATTTAGGGTACCCCTCATACCTTAGTTTTGAAAAAAAAATTGCCCCCATGTATTACATTATGTATTATCCCCTTGAACTCTGTGAATCCCGCGGGCGGTCACGTCTCTGCATCTTAGTGCATCTCAGTGCGCACTGAAAAAAAAAAAAAAAAAGCTGTATTTCCGGTCTTCCAGTACAGACACAGCCTTGTTACAACCTGAGAATAAAGCTGTGTAATATATTCACTTTTTGTGGAATTTTTACAAAATTTTGACCTGAGCTTGAAAACACTTGGTTCTACATTTCTGCTGTGTTTTCCAGCCAGTATCTGACAGCTGTATGTTATTTGCACGCATTTGTATCTAAAAAAACACCCAGGCGAACTTTCTTGTTACTCAGTGGCAGGAGCACTTAGAGAGATTATGACTGTTTTGCCAAAAAATTCAGAGTGTTTTCTTTTAAATGAGACCAACCCCATGAAGATGCTGCAAAGGGTTGAAGAACAGCTTTTGATTTACTTTGGACATGTTATTTTTAGGCGTTTTTAGGGAAGTTGAAGAGAGTTCAACAGGTTAAACTATCATGGCTGATACCTGAAATGAGTATGGTTTATTGTTGAGGTGGAGAGAAGATAAAATCACGACTCTGGTATTATAACAATAATGAGACCTGATGAGTCAATGGTTTCACATCAAGCAGATGACTATCTAACTTAAGCTCCCTACTGCAACACAAAACAGTTTCTGACAATGGGGCAACTTGAGGTCAACTACACATACTGCAATGTCACGAAGACAGCATGCAAAAAGTCACACATGCCACATGATGGTGCTTCATTGTAATCAGCTGGAGCCATTTATTGCAAAGCCAAGAGACAGAAACTTTAAGTGAATATTGTGGAAGCATGGCATTAAACATGTCACTGCACAAAAAACTGCATAACAATAAAACAAACTCAATTTCCCCACTAAAATAACCCTGACTTATTGTGACAGCACTGTACCACAACACCCAAAATCACCTGGCTCCGTCTGTATTCCAGCAGTCAGCAGATTGGACTTGGGGGGGGGGGGGGTACGGTGCTATCCTCTCGCCTCAAGGTCACAGTTACTGGAAATGGAGACATCCAATGTGCTTACATCTCTCTTTGAATCCACACACAATGGAGTGATTCCTCTGTGTCAATTTGGGCTCCCCTGATAACTGATAAGGCAGCGCCTTTTTTACATATCACCTATGAATGCCACACTATAGCCGGCATAGACAGACACACACAGATTAAGGCCAATTTATTCATCTGCTACTATTATATGTGAGGATTTATTTTTCTCCCCAAAGCAGTGTGTGTGTGTGTGTGTGTTTTAAACGCAACAATGGACATAAAAGGAATGCAATACTATTACTATGGTTATGTGAATTACAATGACAATGGTTTTTAATAATGGAATGAATTGGACAAATGGCTTTCATGTGTACTGTCACAGAAACACACACACACACGTAGGGAAAAATGACTAAGTATTTCTACAAAGGTTTAACTCAAACCTTTCAAAACAGAAAGCACATTTCTCTAACCACGAAGGTTTTGAACAACATAAAAAAAAATGACAGTCAAGAGACAAGAAGAAAGTGAGTGAAGAGAGCAGGAGAGGAGCGATTAGTCCCAACAAGAGCAGGATTAGGCTTGTTTTAAAGGGAACGGATGGCAGATTACAGCACAGTCTGTGCCATAGTGTTGGGTGAATACGGTTTAGGATGTCAGTGAGCTTCAGACACGCCGTCTCTTTTGTGTAGAACTAAGAAACTGAATATAGGACAGACAGCGCATGTTTATTGCCAAGTACAGGAACAATCACAACAGGACAATACCCATGAGACAAAGAGGCACACTCATTGGTGATGGTGGGATAAATACAACAGCTGGCAGCAAAAACCTGTATGAAGGTTCCTATCATAGCTCGTAAGTTGCAATATCTGTCAACTCCAGAACAACAATGAATGATTTCAATGCTCTGGCATGGTGTAGCCACAATAATGTTTTTAAAGGTACACTCCAGCAGCTCTAAAACCACCTAAAACCACCTCAAAAACAAATATGTATTGCTCAAAATAGTATATTGTGGCTTGTGACCCACAAATAAACTTTCATTGCCTTAGAATTGCTTGAAAAGAGATTTTCTTCTTCTTTTAGATTTGATTGGCGGTTGGCAACCAGCATACAGGTGCATTACCGCCACTGACTTGATTATCATCACTCTATATCTTTGTATAAGGAGCTCTGAACAACTCCTTACGTGTGAAAAAATTATCCATCCTTGGACTGTGTTCTCGGCGGCGTCGACACCGAGAGAAGAAGGAAAGAGATTTTAAATCTTGCACCTGCTTAAGTATGTGTGGATCTATGAATATTCTAATTAGCGGCCTGCAGGGCTTGCACGTGATTGGTTGCCGTGCTCCCGACCTGCAAGGCTTGCACGTGATTGGTCGCCACGACTCCTGGTGGGTGGGCTGCTAGTCTGTTCAAGACGCTTCCAGACGTGATCTTCAAAAGTAAAAAGCAAAACAGTGTAGTTGCCAAATATATGTTTACTTTTTACTAACAACCAGTCCCCCCCACCGCCGGCGACTGAGTGGGGGAGGGGGATTTGAATGTGGCTGCTCTCAGCTCACAGTGCGGTGCCCCGTCCGCTGGCGAAGTGAGCCAAGAGCAGCTCGATCTGAACATTCAAATCGCCCTCCACCCCGCCTCTCTCTTTCTCTCTCTCCCTCTCTGCTGCTACCCCAGCTCCACCCTCTTCCGCCAAGGTAGCCAAGAGTATCCGTCCGATTGGTTAATGTTATAACCAACCAGGCTACGCAGGAATAGTTACGTAGCTACTAACAGTCTGTCCAAATCTGCCTTTTTGGGGGGGGGGGGGGGGCTTAAGCAGAAGTTCACAGCAGAAAAACATACTTGGGAGTTTGGAATGATTTTGTTCTTGATATGACTTGTAAATCACAAGAAACATGTTACAGACATGTTAACAACAGAAAAAAATTGATTTTTGCCGGAGTGTCAGTTTAATGCAAATTACAGCCAGCTCCATTTACAGATAGCCTGAACTAAAAATGGTCAAATCAACAAGTGATGACACAGCATGTGATGACTGTCCCGACTACCAGTTTTGCAGCTTTTAATATTAAGAAGTAATTCAGTGAGAAGATCTGAATATTCTTCTCACTCAGTGGACTGCATCAGAATCAATGCTTTTCAGAAATGTGTCTTTTCTTAAGGCCCTGTCACACCTTGACGATTTAGGCAGCATTTGCCAAACATATAAAAATTGGTCTAAAATGCTGGCATACGCAAAAATTTTCACTTTTGGGCATATGCATCGCATATCCATAATGAGTTTGACGTATACATAACATATTAGTAACTTATATAGAATGTTTTGATAACTTATAAATAACTTAAACCAACAAATGCTTAGTGTGTTGCCGGCATTCACAACTTATGCCCAACCATAGCCTAACTTATGCATAGCTTATCCTAACTTATGCATAGTGAGGTCATGCCAGACTGCCGTAGTCTCCTGATCCATGAATCCTAGGTGTATGAAAGATCACCTCTGTTCAACCAAGATGATTCTCCCCTCCAAAGACCATCGCAGAGCTGTCACATCTGTCAGGTCGGTCACGTCTAAAACAGCTGATGTGACACGTCACGAACGTCAGATGACAGTTGCCACAACCTGGCTCAAAGGCACGCGAACTGATGGCAATAAAGTTTATTTTAAATAAAGTGGAAGAAAAAAAATATAATGCACGGAGTGTGCTTTTGCCGGTGTGAACCCAAAAACATCAGAGAGCAGCAGCTAAGAGAGAGCAAAGTGTGATTTATCATGGAAAACAGCTGAGCTCTGTGCTTCGGGCGATCACCTGACTGGATCCACCTCCTCCAGTGTTCTGACATTTTGGCATATCTATCAGAAGAGCACTGTACAGCTGATGGTACAGACTGCAGTCAAAGGTAAAAGCCTGATAAGGAGGGCTAAACAGTGATTTGGATCTTCATAATATCCTCAGACACGTCCCAGACAGGTCCCATTACATGAACAAGTGTGTGTGTGTGTGTGTGTGTGTGTGTGTGTGTGTGTGTGTGTGTGTGTGTGTGTGTGTGTGTGTGTGTGCGCTGCAGGAACCAGCTGAGCTGATCAAAACAGAGAGCAGGTGGATCAAGTCAGCTCTTAATTCATAAAGGTGTCACCCAGTCTACACAGAGACCATCACAGTCAAAACACGTCAAGGTAGAAAACTTTATCTGAATAGAAGAACCAGAACAGTTTATCTGGGTTCCTCCTGTGAACCAATGCTGCAAATACGCCATTATATGGAAGCTGTAAGTTAGAAACCTGTTCAGTAAGTCACACACAGGTTCAAAGAACATTATTCATATGTTAGAAATAAGTTTTGGGTACGCTAGACATTTATCTCAACATATTTCCACTTGTGAGTAGCTTATGAGTCCCTTACAAGTAACGTGTGTGAACAAACACATGACTTTATTATAACTTATGCTCTGCATACGTGGGATGTTTCAGCCATATGCTGGATACGTCAACATGCTGAAAATTTTCAGAGGAGCTCGGCATACAACGATGCATACCAGCGTGCTTCAGCATTCTCTTAACTTATACAAGACTTACCCATAACTGATTCGACATACGTCAGCATATTCTCCAAATTTCTCATACGTTTGGCAAATGCTGCCTAAATCGTCTAGGTGTGACAGGGCCTTTAGAAATTTGGAACGTTTTCAAATGAATTTGCAACGTTTTTCATAGATATGAAACTCTTTTTTGTGAATTTACTTTTTTTATTACAAATATTAGAAATGGGACAAAAGAGTGATTCAGTGATGGATCAGGATGCTTGACACTACTGACGATGCACTGATCCCTAAACGCATGGATTGATCTTTTATTAATTATATACAGTATATATTCATGTAAACATTGCCTACTTCCTGGGTATTCAACCAGTTGCATATCCAGTCCACTAGATGGCAACAAGCAAGCACCCAGTCAAGTGGTCATATCTTGTCTCGCAAGATTTGCAGCCAGCTTTGAAAGTTAGGAAGCAGTAAGCTCAAAGCTAGCTCAAATCTTGGGCCTTTTTTGGATTTTTTAACAAAGATGGAAGGATAAACCTTGACATGACACACAACCCTCAAGAAGTGCTGAACAAAAAAAAACAAAAAAACACTCGGAATGCACGGGCCAGCACACATCTCGGAGCAGCAATAACAACCACTAAGCTCAAGAGACACCGGCATGGAGCTTGCTTTTTATCTGAGCGCTAAGTAAGTAAAGTTTATTTATAAAGCACTTTTCACAGACATAGTCACAAAGTGTTGTACAATAAAATAAAATAAAAGGAAGTTGACAGAAAAACATAATTTTCAAAATACAAAAACAAGTTAAAACACAGGATTAAAATTATTTAAAAATATCAGACTTACCATTAAAAAGCAGTTGAATTGAAACTCAACAGAAACCCTCGTTAAACAAAAAAGTTTTCAGCTGCTTTTTCAGAGTCCATGGAATCAGCTAAACATAGCTGGAGTGGGAGTCAATTCTAAACAACAGTTCACCGCCCTCCCTGTGTGCAGAGATGTGTTTCTGTGGAAAATGAAGCCTCGACAATAGTTTATTATATGAAAGAGATGTCAACTTTAGGAGATGATTTGAAGTTGAATAAGGTGAAAAAATTTGAAATATATGGGATCGCGATACTTGATATTGTGATTATTGTTGAATTGTGATAGGATCGTATTGTGACCCAAGTATCACAATCCAAATCGAATCATTCCCACCCCTAATAAATATGCACTATATCCTTTTGAATTTGAATGTTTTTCCTCAAATTTTGCAGCTTTTTCTTTTACATTTTTAGGACCCTTTTATCTGCAATTTATGATTTTTGTAAAGTCAGTATGATTCTCTTTTATCTTATACTGTATATCTGTACATTAATCACTGATGGGAGGTGACTAATTTTTTTTAATCACAATTTCATCTCAAGGTGAATGAGTTACAAAAGTGTTAACAGTTACAGATTAGAACATCTTTACTCCTTCATACATGCAAAATGTCACATACAGCTCTGGTAAAATTTAAGAGACCAAAGTGGCCACTGCAAAATTATCACTTTATCTGGCTTTACTACTTCTACGTATGTGTTTGAGTAAAATGAACAACTCTGTTTTATTCTCTAACCTACTGAAAACAAATCACCCAAATTCCCAGTCAAAATATCATCATTTAGAGCATTTATTTACAGAAAATGACAACCAGCCAAACAACAAAAAAGATGTTGCTTTTAGATTTATTTTTGATTCGCTTTTAGATCAAACAATGCAATGAAAACAAGTTCATGTTCATTCTTAAATGCTACAACACTCAAATCTGTATTTGTGTAATAACTGATTTTTATTCACAACTTCATGCATCTGACCATGCATGATGATCACCTAATCAGTACCTCCTTCAGTAAATGTGTCCTTGTGTTGGAATTCAACAGATACTCTAACTGAATGGCTGACATACAGTACATTTAGAGATGCTAATTTAAGAAAGGCTTTGCAGTGGTCTCTTATTTTTTTTTCCAGAGCTGTAGACAAATAAAATTCTAGTGTGAAATTCATTTATGCCATTAGATTATATCTATAGCTGTAACACACACAAGTAGGCACAATTCAGAGTTTCCTCATTTCATATATATTGACAACTAGTCAATGGAGAAAACAACGGCATGTTTTTAAAAGGAAAGACAGACAGGTACAAAGTGAGAGGGGTAAACAGAGTGAGAGGAATGCCTTTAATGAAGGGTTTCCTCTGATGGCAGCAGATGAAAGGAGGAGCATCGCACACCGAGCAGACCTTAAAAGGCCTAATCCCAACAGGGAGAGAAGAGTGGTTTACTGGGGAGTCACTAAAACAGCTAAAAACACAAACATGTGGAAGGGAAACCACTTTATTCCAGAGACTAAAGGGAGTTAATGAAATCAGAAGTTATAAAGTTCATCACTTCTAGCCCACATTGTCAGCAAGTTTGAGGATATGAGGTATGAAACTTTATTGATAAATATATTCACGACCTTCACACGAATGTCAGTTTTTTAACTACACTGCTGGGTGATCTGATTACTTCTGCTTGTGTTGAGGAGGAAAAAAACAATGCGTGTGAATGCTGACACACACAGATTCTAAAATACAACTAACTAACTAACTAACTAACCCGCACTTATATAGCGCTTTTCTAGTCACAAAGACCACTCAAAGCGCTTTCATTAATACTAACCCTCTATTCTAAGGGCCTATAGGAAACAGATATCTAGGGACAATTTAGAACAGCCAATTAACCTAACATGCATGTTTTTGGCATGTGGGAGGAAACCGGAGAAATCCCGGAGTAAACCCACGCAACACGGGGAGAACATGCAAACTCCACACAGATCACTGTTGGTCGGGGGCTGGGATCGAACCCACGATCCCACGATCCCCACAATCTCCCGGCCAAGGGTAAACTGTGCTGCCGCAGTGCTAACCACTGCGCCACCGTGCAGCCCACTGTGTGGAGCACATCATTTATCTTGCAATCAGTGACTATATGTTTACATGGGCTATGTTTACATGGACACAAGTAACCGGATTAAAAGCCTGATCAGAATAAAACTGCTTCATGTAAACACCATCAATCCATCCATCCATCTTCTACCACTTTTCCGGAGGTCCGGGTCATGGAGGCAGCACTTCAAGCAGAGAAGCCCAGGCTTCCCTCTCCCCGGCCACCTGCTCCAGCTCTTCAAAGAGGATACCAAGGCGCTCCCAGACCAGCTGGGAGACATAGTCTCTCCACCGAGTCCTGGGTCTGCCCCGGGGTCTCCTCCCAGTGGGACGTGCCCGAAACACCTCAAGTGGGAGGCGTCCAGGAGGCATCCTAATCAGATGCCCATACCACCTCAACTGACTCCTTTCAATGTGGAGGAGCAGCGGTTCTACTCTGAGCCTCTCCCGAATGACTGAGCTCCTCACACTGTCTCTGAGGGTGAGTCCAACAATCCTACGGAGAAAGCTCATTTCAGCCGCTTGTATCCGCGATCTCGTTCTCTCGGTCATTACCCAAAGTTCGTGACCATAGGTGAGAGTAGGAACGTAGACTGACTGGTAAATCGACAGCTTTGCCTTAGAACTCAGCTCCCTCTTCACCACAACAGACCGGTACAACGTCCGCATCACTGCAGATGCTGCTCCGATCCGTCTGTCAATCTCTCGTTCCATTCTCCCCTCACTCGTGAATAAGACCCCAAGACACTTAAACTCCTCCACTTGGGGCAGGAGCCTGTCCCCAACCCGGAGAGGACAATCCACCTTTATCCAGCTGAGGACCGTGGACTCGGTCTTGGTGGTGCTGATTCTCATCCCAGCTGCTTCACACTCAGCGGCAAACTGTCCCAGTAAGAACTGTAGGTCATTGCTGGATGAAGCCAACAGGACAACATCATCTGCAAACAACAGAGATGAGATCCTGTGGTGACCAAGCATGACACCCTCCATTCCCTGGCTGTGCCTAGAAATCCTGTCCATAAAAATTATGAACAGGATCGGTGACAAAGGGCAGCCCTGGCGGAGTCCAACTCTCACTGGGAATGACTCCGACCGAGTGTTGGCAATACGAACCAAACTCTCACAACGGTCGTACAGAGACCAAATAGCTCGTAACAACAAGCCCAATACCCCATACTCCCGAAGCACCCCCCCCACAAAAAACCACGAGGGACGCGGTCGAATGCCTTCTCCAAGTCCACAAAACACATGCAAACTGGTTGGGCAAAGTCCCACGAACCCTCGAGAATTTTCGAGAGGGTAAAGAGCTGGTCCGATGTGCCACGACCAGGACAAAAACCACATTGCTCCTCCTGGATCCGAGGTTCGACCAACGGCCAGACTCTCCTCTCCAGTATCTTGGCATAGACCTTCCCAGGGAGACTGAGGAGTGTGATCCCTCTAAAGTTGGAGCACACCCTGCGGTCAACCTTTTTTGAAGAGAGGAACCACCACCCCGGTTTGCCATACCAAAGGCACTGCCCCCTGACCTCCACACAATGTTGCAGAGGCGTGTCAACCATGACAGCCCTACAACATCCAGGGCCTTGAGGTACTCAGGGCGAATCTCGTCCACCCCCGGGGACTGGCCACCAAGGAGATTTTTAACCACCTTGGCAACCTCAGCCTCTGTGATAGGCGAGTCATCCCCCTCGTCCACAAGCCCTGCTTCCTCTGTGGAAGGCGTATCAGTGGGATTGAGGAGATCCTCAAAGTATTCCTTCCACCGCCCGACGATATTCCCAGTCAAAGTCAACAGCGCCCCATCCGCACCATACACAGTGTGGACAGGGAGCTGCTTCCCCCTCCTGAGCCGCCGGACAGTTTGCCATAATCTCTTCGAGGCCGACCGAAAGTCTTGTTCCATGGCCTCACCGAACTCCTCCCATACCCGGGTTTTTGCTTCAGCAACCACCCGAGCTGCACGCCGCTTGGCCTGCCAGTATACCTCAGCTGTTTCGGGAGTCCCACAAGCCAACCAAGCCTGATAGGACTCCTTCTTCAGCTTAATGGCCCCCCTCACCACTGGTGTCCACCACTTGGTTCGGGGGTTGCCACCACAAGATGCACCGACCACCTTGCGGCCACAGCTCTGGGCTGCCGCTTCAACAACAGAGGTGGAGAACATGGCCCATTCAGACTCTGTGTCTCCAGACTCCCTCAGAATGTGGATGAAGTTCTTCCGGAGGTGGGAGTTGAAGACCTCCCGGACAGGGGCCTCAGCCAGACGTTCCCAGCACACCCTCACTATACGTTTGGGTCTACCAGGTCTGAATGGCTCCCTCCCCTGCCATCGGATCCAACTCACCACCAGGTGGTGATCAGTTGACAGCTCTGCACCTCGCTTTACCCGAGTGTCCAAGACATACGGTTGCAGTTCTGATGACACGATAACAAAATCGATCATCGACCTGTGACCTAGGGTGTCCTGGTGCCAGGTGCACATATGGACACCCTTATGCTTGAACATGGTGTTCATTATGGACAAACTGTGGTTAGCACAGAAGTCCAATAACTGAACACCACTCGGGTTCAGATCGGGCAGGCTGCTCGGACAGTGAAACCCTCCAGGTTTCACTGTCGTTGCCCACGTGCGCATTGAAGTCCCCCAGTAGGACAATGGAATCTCCTAGAGGAGCACCCTCCAGCACCCCAGTCACAGACTCCAAAAAGGGTGGGTACTCTGAAACATCATTTGATGCATAGGCACAAATGATGGTCAGGACCCGTTTCCCAACCCAAAGGCGCAGGGAAGCAACTCTTTCATCCACCGGGGAAAACTCCAATATAGACGCAGTAAGGTGGGGGGGATACAAGAATACCCGCCCCGCTCGTCGCCTCTTGCCCGGGGCAACTCCAGAAAAGACCAAGCTCCAGCCCCTCTCCAGGAGACTGGTTCCAGAACCGGAGCTTTGTGTTGAGGTGAGGCCAACTATATCTAGCCGGTATCTCTCAACCTCGAACACTAGCTCAGGCTCCTTCCCCACCAGAGGTGTCACCTCACCTCTCATGTAAACACGCCAATCTGAATATTCTAACCCGATCACGCTCATTCGGATAAAAATTTCATTCCGATTGAAAGGGGTGGGTTATGCTGATTGTTAATCCGAATGGTGCGCATGAAAACGCTTATTCCGAACATAGGGCAGAAAATAAGTTTACTGTGCATGTCTGTACACCACCCCCACGTCGACGTGGCGTATTTCTGCCTTAGCAGCAGCTAGCGGAAAACATAGTGGGAGTAAAACTGGTCTGTATTGTCCTGCTGTCTCCCTCTGTTTGTCATATGCAGAAGTACACACGTGGACAACATTGTTGGTACCCCTCTGTTAATGAAAGAAAAACCCACAGTGGTCACAGAAATAACTTGAATCTGATAAAAGTGGTAATAAATAAAAATTCTATGAAAATTAACCAATGAAAATCAGACAGTGCTTTTGAATTGTGGTTCAACAGAATTACTTTAAAAAACAAACTCATGAAACAGGCCTGGACAAAAATGATGGTACCCCTAGAAAAGATTGAAAATAATGTGACCATAGGGACATCTTCAACCAAGATGTGTCCTCTAATTAACATCACAGGTGTCTACAAACTTGTAATCAGTCAGTCAGCCTATTTAAAGGGTGACAAGTAGTCACTGTGCTGTTTGGTGACATGGTGTGTACCACACTAAACATGGACCAGAGGAAGCAAAGGACAGAGTTGTCTCAGGAGATTAGAAAGAAAATTATAGACAAGCAAGTTAAAGGTAAAGGCTATAAGACCATCTCCAAGCAGCTTGATGTTCCTGTGACTACAGTTGCACATACTATTCAGAAATTTAAGATCCACGGGACTGCAGCCATCCTCCCTGGATGTGGCCACAGGAGGAAACTTGATGAAAAATGGAAGAAATGGATAACATGAATGGTAACAAAAGAGCCCAGAACAACCTCTAAACACATTTATGGTGAACTCCAAGGTCAAGGTACATCAGTGTCAGATCGCACCATCCGTCATTGTTTGAACCAAAGTGGACCTCATGGGAGACGACCAAGGAGGACACTGCTGTTGAAAACAAATCATAAAAAAGCCAGACTGGAATTTTCCAAACTGCATGTTGACAAGCCACAAAGCTTCTGGGAGAACGTCCTATGGACAGACGAGACAAAACTGCAACTTTTTGGCAAGGCACATCAGCTCTATGTTCACAGATGCAAAAATGAAGCATACCAAGAAAAGAACACTGTCCCTACTGTGAAACATGGAGGAGGTTCTGTTATGTTCTGGGGCTGCTTTGCTGCATCTGGCACAGGGTGTCTTGAATCTGTGCAGGGTACAATGAATTCTCAAGACTATCAAAGTATTCTAGAGAGAAATGTGCTGCCCAGTGTCAGACAGCTTGGTCTCAGTCGCAGGTCATGGGTCTTGCAACAGGATAATGACCCAAAGCACACAGCTAAAAACACCCAAGAATGGCTAAGAGTGAAACACTGGACTATTCTAAAGTGGCCTTCTATGAGCCCGGATCTAAATCCTATTGAACATCTGTGGAAGGAGCTGAAACATGCCGTCTAGAGAAGGCACCCTTCAAACCTGAGACAACTGGAGGAGTTTGCTCATGAGGAGTGGGCCAAAATACCTGCTGAGAGATGCAGAAGTCTCATTGACAGTTACAGAAATCGTTTGATTGCAGTGATTGCCTCAAAAGGTTGTGCAACAAAATATTAAGTTAAGGGTACCATCAGTTTTGTCCAGGCCTGTTTCATGAGTTTGTTTTTTTTTTTTAAAAATCTGTTGAACCACAATTCAAAAGCATTGTCTGATTTTCATTGGTTAATTTTCATAGACTTTTTATTTACTACCACTTTTGTCAGATTCAAGTTATTTCTGTGACCACTGTGGGTTTTTCTTTCATTAACAGAGGGGTACCAACAATTTTGTCCACGTGTGTATGTACTTGTAGCTTCATTACGGAGACCAGCAGAAGCAAAGTACAGTCTGAATAACACAATACAGGTCAATTTCAACATGAAGCGGGGCTTGCTAACACCGGAAGTCGCTGCTTCTTCTACTATTTTCGGAATGTCAAAATGTCGACGTGCGCATGCCAAAATGATTTATTCCGTTCAAACGTGTGACACATGGAAACGCATGTCCTAATTGGATCAGCTTTTTCAGGATCCATGTAAACATAAAATTCTGATCTGAATTGTAATCAGAAAGATGAAATTTTGCCCATGTAACCGTGGCTATGGACACAAGTAACCGGATTAAAAGCCTGATAGGAATAAAAATGCTTCGTGTAAACACGGCAATCTGAATATTCTAACCCGATCACGCTCATACGGATCAAAATTTCATTCCGATTGAGTTGGGTGGGTTATGCCGATTGTTAATCAGAATGGTGCGCATGAAACCACTTATTCCCAACATAGGGCAGAAAATGTTTACTGCGCATGTCTGTACACCAGCCGCATGTCGACGTGACGTACTGTATTTCCGCCTTAGCAGCAGCTAGCAGAAAACATAGCGGGAGTAAAACAAAACTGGTCTGTATCGTCCTGCTGTCTCCCTCTGTTCGTCATATGCAGAAGTATGTACTTGTAGCTTCATTACAGAGACCAGCAGAAGCAAAAATACAGTCTGAATAACACAATATAGGTCAATTTCGACACAAAGCAGGGCTTGCTAACACTGGAAGTTGCTTCTTCTTCTACTATTTTCGGAATGTCGAAATGTCGATGTGCGCATGTCAAAATGATTTATTCCTTTCAAACGTGTGACACATGGAAACGCACATCCTAATCAGATCAGCTTTTTCAGTATCCATGTAAACAGTAAAATTCTGATCTGAATTGTAATTAGATTGATGAAATTTTGCCCATGTAACCATGACTAGTGTCTTCTAATTAGATCACATCACAAAGTCGTAGCATACATAATTGCCAAGATGAACACCAAGCTAGGATCTAACATCTTCACTTTCTCCCTTCATTTCTGTCCCTCCTACGAGCCTCGCTCTTTCTTTCGTCTTATCACTGTGTCCAGGGTGCCCTCCTCTTTTTGACTCTCTGGGTCTTTCTTTGGGGTGGCCCTCAGTGCCCCCCATACACACACACACACACACACACACACACACACACACACACACACACACACACACACATTCAGACCCAGAGCATGCACTTCAGACAGGGGGCTAATGGGAAAATAAATTACTAGCAGGCAAAAGCCCTGGCGCTGCACTTCTGCTGAAGAGAGAAAGGGACAAGGAGGGGCTTGGGGGGGGATGTCCAAGAAAAAGAATTAAGTGTAAAGAAGACGGGAGAGGAAGACAGAGAGATGGATAGCGAGGAGACGGATGGAAAAGTAGGCAAGAGACGAGGGAAAGATGGAGCAAATGAGGGAGATGGCGTTAGGGGAAAGGAGCGAGCGATGAGGGGGTGGGAGAAAGAGCGAAAGATAGGTCGATGGGATTAGCTAGAGTTCATTCCTGGTCTATGAAGTGCCTGCTCATCACTTTTCCTGCCATTCTGCCATCTCTGGCCATCACAGAGACCTAAAATGGCCAATAACACCCCCCCTCACACACACACACGCAGGCCTCCAGCTACTGTATCTGGGATTGATTACTCCCTAAGCCTGAAGCAGCAGTTAGGATATCAGGGCTCCATTTTCACCATGGTGGCAGACGTGTGTTATGATGCCGCATGTCCAACAAAGTTTGTGCTAATCTTTGTGTATATACACCTGTGAAGTCTAATAGATTTGAGTGCATAAACAGACGTGATGTGGGTAGGGTCCAATGTTTCAGTGGTTTGATAAAATGGTGACAGTTTCAACTACTAATGAGTGTGCAGTTAAGCCCAAATTTAGAAGACAGTTGACAGTATATACATAAAAGACATAGGATCAACAATAAATATTTTACAAGGTCCTGGGCCTGTTCTAAACACAAACCAATGTGAAACTGGATGAATGTGAAAATCTAAAAGCCCCAATAAAGCATTTTCAGAGACAGGGTGTGCAGTTGTAGTGGTCAAGTGCACATAACCGGTCCCTCGGGTGTATAAGCACAATAATGCACCTCAATGAGTGAAAAGCTGACCCTGCTTATAGCAACTAACCACCGCTGGTGTCAGCCAGCACATGACATAGTAAAATAAGATAAAATAGGAATGCAATATATCAGGGGTCACCAACTAAAACTGCAAAAGGTCCAACTCCTCTCCAGCCGTGGACCGAACTAGGTGTGGGAATCTTTAGGCACCTCATGATTCAATTATGATTCAGAACTCTTGACTTGATTCTAAAACCATTCTCAACGCATCTTGACACATTTTTTTTTCTATTCAAGATTTTTGCCTCCCACAGTGTGACAACTTGGCCCTTTGAAAGCAAAGTATTTGCAATGACCCATGAATTTATTTCCAACATCTTTAATTTTATTAAAACAAATGGAAGAGAAATCTGACACATGATGGGCAGTGGTGGCCTAATGGTTACGGATGTGGACTGGTGAGCAGAGGGTCGTGGTTCAATCACTGGACCGGCAGGATCAGATCTGGGTGGGACAGATAGCATAGCAGTGTTTGCCCCACCCTCCTTAACCCCACTGTGGTGCCCTTGAGCAAGGCCCTTAACCCCAACTGCTCCAGTGGCGCTACTCGCCTGTGGACTTGTCTGTGGTTGTACTGGGCAGCTTCTGGTGTGAGTGTGTAACTGTGCAAGTGTGAACAGGGCGTCCTTGAAAAAGAGAGGTTGCCTCTCAGTGGAACTACCCTATATAAGCAAAGGTTAAATAAAAAATAAAATAAAAAATACGGACAAATTTATCTCAAAATGTGCTTTTAAGAACTGTCATCCTTTCATTAACATTCTTTCAGAAGACCAGAGCTGTCTCCAGACAGGCCAGTATCATTTTACTTGCTTTCACACATTATTTTATTAAGCTCATGTTTTAGCTCTATATAAAAAAAAAATAAATAAAATTAATTCTTTGTTCAATTTCAAAAAAATGTAACACAAAATTTTATAATACAGGAGAACATTAAGTGTGTTTGTTGACTCCAAATAAATAGGTCTAAAATTCTAAAATCTCAAGATTCAAATATTTTATTGTTAATACTACAATACGTGCAGGACATACAGGAGAAGTGAAATGGCATTTCTCTCTCTCTTCATTGGTGTGCATAATATAAAAAGAAAAGGAATAAAGCTGGGGGGAAAAAACGCACGCACACAGACACCGACCTTGATAAATGTGAAAGAAAATGGATGAAAGGAGTTTTCACAAAATTGCTCAACAAATCATATTCCCACATATTGTTATGTCTGTGATGGCTACCATCAGCTTGTCTGAGTTTTGCCACAAGATAACAGGGGACACCACGGCACTCAAGTGTTTACTAGGTAACATAAACTGAGTTCTTTTTATTTGAGTGATTATTTTTTACATAAAAGCTATGTTTTTGTGAAATCATTTCCACTTGATTTTCACTTTAAGGATCTGTTTATTGTAGTCAGTTTTTGTTTTTTTGCCAGGCTGCAAAGATCTGACAGCACTATGATAGGGTCCTAATCCAGAGCAAAACTGATTTGCTTGGGGGGGGGGGGGGGGTTAAGATGGCCTGTGACAAGAAACAATTGCCCCAAGTGAGAGTCTGCCTCTCTCCCCACTCTGCTCCATGACAAAGGTGTACTCTTCATGCTAAGTGACAAATCTGGAGAGACAAAGAGCATTAGCAGGGTGATGCTCTGCTTCAGTGCCTCTGATTGTGGCCAACTCAAAAGAGAATCTAATATGGATTTTTTTTTAAAGCAGAGGGAGAGATTAGAATGAAAGAGAAACAATGAACACCTTCTACCAAGGGGGAATTAGTGGAAGGATTGAATAAGGAGCCGGTGTGCTTTAGTTTGCACATGTGTGTGTGCATGAGTGAGCGCTTGTTCTTTGAAATTCTTTTGCACAAAGAAACAATGGGGTCCTCAGATTCTGTTTATGTGCATTTACAAGGCAAAAACAGCTGCTTCTCATAACTTAAAAATGTGTAACATACATGAGCCATTTGCTCCTTGTGTCTGCATGATATTCACCTGGCAATGAATGACTGATTTTCAAACATATGCAGCACTGTGCAAGTCTTGAGTCACCTGTCATTTCCGTATATTTTGCTAGGAAAACAGGAGTGGTGGGAGAAATAATCATTTTTCGATGCAACTTGATGCGGACGTCGTGAGCGATTCTGAAACGATGCACAAATGATTCAGATTATTAAATATTATTAATAATGTAATTAATTTGGCCGAAACTACAAAGTCGGCACCCATACCTTCCCGGACTCTATGGCGTGACACAAAAGAAACAAAATGGCGGAGCGGAGTATACGATCAGGGCCCTCTGCAAACGTATGGCAGTACTTCGGTTTTTATGAAGTCGAAGGGAAAAATGACTTGGACAAGACCCACACCATATGTAAGCTCTGTCAGACTAAACTAAAATATTTTGGAAACACAACAAGGTGGTTGGTCCAAATGATGTATGTACCTGTGGAGGTATGGAGATGTTTAGGAGAGATGGCAGTGGACTTTTTAACTACATCGTTTAACACAATCTTGGAGAGTGAGAGGATTCCCAAGGAGTGGAGAAGAAGTGTTTTGGTACCAATTTCCAAGAACAAAGGTGATGCTCAGAGCTGCAGTAACTACAGAGGCATAAAGTTGATCAGCCACACTATGAGGATATGGGAAAAAGTTGTTGAAGCCAGGTTAAGAGGAGAGGTGACAATCAGTGAGCAGCAGTACGGTTTCATGACAAGAAAGAGTACTACAGATGCAATGCTTGTGCTGAGTGTTGATGGAGAAGTATAGAGAAGGTCAGAAGGAGTTGCACTGTGTCTTTGTGGATCTAGAGAAAGCATATCATAGGGAGCCAAGAGAGGAAGTGTGGTACTATATGAGAAAGTCAGGAGTGGCAGAGAAGTATGTGAGGGTGGTGCAGGACATGTATGAGGACAGCGAGACGGTGGTGAGGTGTGCTGTAGGAGTGACAGATGGGTTCAAGGTGTGGATGGGGTGACATCAAGGATCGGCTCTGAGCCCCTTGTTGTTTGCCACGGTGATGGACAGGCTGACAGATGAGGTCAGGCTGGAGTCTCTGTGGACCATGATGTTTGCAGATGACATTGTGATCGGTAGTGAGAGTAGGGAGCAGGTGGAAGAGAACCTGGAGAGGTGGCGGTATGATCTGGAGAGAAGAGGAATCAAAGTCAGTAGAAGCAAGACAGAATACATGAGTGTTAATGAGAGAGAGGCAGGTGCAATGGTGAAGATGAAAGAAGAATAGGTAGTGAAAGTAGATGAGTTTAAATACCTGGGGTTAACCATCCAAATAAATAGAAAATGCACAAGAGGCGAAGAAGAGAGTGCAGGCAGGGTAGAGACAAGTGGCTGGGGTGATTTGTGACAGAAGGGTAGCAGCAAAAGTGAAAGGGAAGATTAACAAGATGGTAGTAAGACCTGCTATGATGTATGGTGTGGAGACGATGGCGCTGACAAAAAGACAGGAGATGGAGCTGGAGGTGGCAGAGTTGAAGATGCTAAAATTTTCATTGGGAGTGACTTGGAGGGACAAGATTAGAAATGAGTGTATCAGAGGGACAGCTCAAGTTGAGCGGTTTGGAGACAAAGTAAGAGAGGCAAGGCTGAGATGTTTGGACATATGCAGAGGAGGGACAGTGGATATATTGGACAAAGGATGTTGAAGATGGAGCTGCCAGGCAGGAGGAAAACAGAAAGACCACAGAGAAGATTCTAGGCCTCCACCAGAGTGGTGGCCTAGAGGTAGAACGCCGCCCCACAACTGGGAGGTCGGGGTTTAAGTCCCGGTCGGGTCAAGCCAGAGACTAGGGGTGTTGGGGGGGGGGGGGGGGGGACTGATTCACATAAGAGTCTAGATTTGCATTTTACACAATCCAGAACGATTCACAAAAATTAAGACTCAAATTTTTAATTATTATTATTATTATTATCTTTTTTTGCGGCAGTGCAGGGGTCCGGTCACTTGACACGTATTGCTGCTTCGTAATACACAATTACACATTGACGCTGCCGACGCAGGAGAACCACACAGAGTAGCTTACTAAGCTAGCAGCTGGATGAAACAGTCGGAATAAAGAAAAAATGGAGCAGCATGAAACTCAAGACAGGTCCGTCTGCAGCTTGCAGACTCTGTCAACACCCCTTCAACTAGTTACGCTCCCTCAGCAAGTTACGCCTCCACGTTATGTCACTCCACAAAATGGCTGGCTGTAGCTGACCGTGCAAATATGGCTGAGCCAGCACTGGGTTGATCATACACAAATTCAGGTGCTGTAGCCTTGTAGACGGGCCGACGGTGGCCACACATTTTGAAGGAGGAATGTAAAAGAATCTAAAAATGAGAAAGTTTAGTCCATAGACGGTAAAAAAAAAAAAGTTTATGGCCTAGTCTTTGGATGACATTTGTTTGTGTGACCATGCATTACCCTGCTGCCCAGCAACCCTGACAGCCGTAGCTGAGGTTTTTTTTCCCGAACATTTTTTGACAGCAATGGAAGCAGGGGACTTTTTATTGAATAAAAACCAAATCTTATTGACTAAAAGTATACATAAATGATTGCTAATGAACAGATTAAAATAAAACTATAAAAATAAAATCATCACAATAAATCTGGACTCAAACTGGGTGTCAAAAGTAAAATACATAAATAGTAATTTTAGTTTAATTTCTAGCTTTAATAGATGGAAAAAAAATAGTTTTAGTTGAAGAAACTAACACTGGATGGAAGCTTATTTTTGTTTGTTTGTTTTGAATTATTGCATTTATTTTACCTTTTACTGGAGAAGCTTCACCAGGCAAAGGACCATGAGCAGGTAATCACCCAGAGTTGAAAGAAGTGGAAAAAGTTATAAGTCCTCCTGCTGAACAACACACTGCACCACTTTAACAAACCCACCAAATTCTGAACGGGCAAAATAAATAAATAAAAATCACAAAACCATGTAACAGCACTTTATTTTGTTTTATAATAACTTTAATTTGTTTTTTAAGTCTCCGAAGAATTTAGATACTTAAGTTTATGTTTGTGCAGGTTTAAAATCAATGTTACTTATCTTATGTATCAATTGCATTCAGTTCTTATTGAATTTGTTCATTGCATTAAGTTACTGTATAGGTAACTGTACACTGACTGCATACAGCCAGGTAGCACTACTATTTAAATGGATGTTCAATGTATTTCAAGATGGCGGAGTGAGTGGTCTCAGTCTTGCAGGCTCAGCTTAAATACATTTTTTTAGTTGCGGTTCAGCCGGTCTGGATTCGGGGGTCAGACTCGATCTTTGTTTTTAAGAGTTGTTTTGCGCTCGCTGTGAGAATTGGACTTTTGGGACTGCCATTATTCTTGAGTGAACTGATTGGCGTTTCTTTTCGTGGTTCGCTGCTACGCTTTACCCGAAGCGTTTGCTAGGCTAACGCTATCGCTAACGCCATAGCTAGTCGTAGCACCTAGCATCGACACGGAGAAGCGACTCTGTGCCCGGTGATTGAGGCTTGCCAGAGGAACAAGCCGAGGCAGCAGTTGGACAGGAGCCAGATCGGAGCTCAAGTGCAGCGGTGGTGGGAGACGGGGACCAGTGGAGGACCACCGGGGCCCCAGCCGGAGTCGGAGCCCAGTTGCAGCGGCGGGGCTCGGCGGAGGAACTACTGAGGCAGACGGCGGTAGGTGGCAGGGCTCAGCGGAGGATCTACTGGGACCCCAGCCGGACAGAAGCAGGATCGGAGCTCGGCTACAGCGGCGGGACTCGGTGGAGGAGCACCCCGGCTCCCCAGCACCCCGGCTGGACAGGAGCTTGGTTACGGCAGTGGTAAGCAGCGGGACTAGCAGCGGAGGGGACTAGCTGAGGCCCAGCTGGATTCGAGGTCGGTCGGATCGGATACCGGCGACACCAGCAGAGATTGTTTTACTATCCACAGGTCAGTAAAAATGCCACCAAAGAAGGAGGAAATGGAAGAGATCAAAAAAATCTCTGAACTTCTTGTCAGAAGAACTGACCAAAGTGGTTAGTCAGCAGGCTAAAATAATAGGGCTAATGGAAGAAGTCCGAGAATTAAAATTAACAATTAAGGAAAAAGACAAAAAAATTGCAGACTTGGAGCGACGCGTCGAGGATCTTGAACAATATTCTCGTATGGATGATCTAATTATAAGTGGACTAGACATTAAATATCAATCATATGCTCATGCTACAGCAGGATTGAGAGGTGAGGAGGCTCCCCTGGGCGAATCAGTCTCCCTGGAAAACCAGATGCTTCAGTTCCTTGATAGTAGAAATATAAAGGTCAAAGCAAATGCAATTTCAGCCTGTCATGCTTTACCCAGAAAGGATAATAAAACAAAGAAATCAATTGTGATGCGCTTTGTGAACAGAAGGGTAAAGAATGACATACTGAGGCAGGCCAGAAAGCTACGGGGAACAGAAGTTTACCTAAACGAACATCTAACAAAAACTAATGCTGAAATAGCACGGCAAGCACGGATGCTGAAAAGACAAAATAAGATACAGGCAACATGGACAAGAAATTGTAGAGTTTGGATCAAACTAAATGGAACACCTGAGGAAGCAAAGAGTATAATAATCAGAGATGTTACTGACTTAAACAAATACAGATGAACACTGATTAAGAAAATCAAGAGACCATATAAGTCCATATCCACACACACGGCTGACATAATGTCCGGCTCAGGAAACACGCACGCAGGCTCAGGATAGATTTAACAGCTTTATTCAACAAGCAGGTGTGTCTGAATGGATGTGTGAGATATGTGCATGTGCTGAGGGTGAACGCCGATGCACAGGAAGCAGAGCAGTGCACCGTACAGCCGGACAACCCTATGGAGAGAGCACAAGACAGGGGTAAAGGGCACCACACCTGAACAGGAATAATGGACAGTGTGCTGCTTACTTGTGGATGGCAGGTGGCTGGCGTTGGACAAAGGAGAAGCCCGGAAGACAGCGTCCTGCAGAGCCTGTGACGATGGTGAGGATTGGGTGGCGATGACGGGGGATCCGCCGCCAGGGAATCCACCTGTGCACAGGGGAGAAGACTAGGAGAAAGGTAAGGTATGCTTACGATGAAGTGTAGTCTCGCTGATAATCAGGGGTTGATTCACAAGCGAAGAAGTGCCGATGCGAACAGACAGCTCCAGACCGCTGCACAGGGCTGAGTGGGCTAAATAGCCCACGGCTGACGAGGCGCAGGTGTGCGCGCAGCTGAGGCAGCTGATGAGCGGCGAGTCATGACAGTACTCCCCCCCTAGCAGCGCCTCCTGGCACTGGTTTGTCCGGGTGCACCCGGTGGAACTCCGTGATGAGACTCCTGTCCAACACCAAAGAAGAGCGCACCCAGGACCTCCACTCAGGGCCGAATCCCTCCCAGTCCACCAAGTACTGCAGCCCGCGACCTCGGCGCCGGAAGTCCATGATGGAGGCGACTCTCCAGGCCGGGTGGCTGTCGATCATCAAAGGCGCGGGCGGCACTGTGGGCGGGGGACAGAGGGGATCGGAGACAAAGGGCTTAATTTTGGACACGTGGAAGGTGGGACAAATGCGGAGGGAGGGGGGGAGGGCCAGACGCACAGCCACCGGGTTAATAATCTTTGAAATGGTGAAGGGGCCAATGAAGCGTGGGGCCAACTTCCTCTTCTCAGCCTTGAGGTGAATGTCTTGAGAGGCCAACCAGACTTGTTGGCCCACCTGGTAGGCAGGGGCCGGTCTCCTGTGGCCATTCGCCGTGGTGCTATTGCGCATCGCCGTGTGTAAAAGCGCGTCACGCGCCTTGGTCCACAGACCCTGACAGCGTCTCAGGTGCGCCTGGACGGAAGGAACAGCCAGCTCAGCCTCCTGCTCCGGGAACAAGGGCGGATCATATCCTAAGGACGCCTTGAAGGGGGACATCCCTGTGGCAGAAGACCGTGCCGTGTTGTGGGCGTACTCTACCCAGGCCAGGTGCGTGTTCCAGGAAGACGGGTTGGAGGAAGTGATGCAGCGTAGGGCAGCTTCCAGCTCCTGGTTGGCCCGTTCGCACTGCCCATTGGATTGCGGGTGGTGACCGGAGGAGAGGCTTACTGTGGGCCCCAAGGCGTTGCAGAAACACTTCCATACCTCTGAGACAAACTGGGGCACCCGATCCAAGACGACGTCCACCGGTATCCCGTGCAGCCTGACCACATGTTGAACCAGAAGGTCCGCTGTCTCCCGTGCCGCTGGGAGGCCCCGAAGTGGCACAAAGTGGGCAGCCTTGGAGAATCGATCCACGATGGTCAACACAGCGTCATAGGTGTTAAGAGGTCGGGAGACCGGTGACGAAGTCGAGGGCTATGTGAGACCAGGGCCTGCCAGGGATCGGCAGGGGCTGGAGCAGACCCGCGGGGGGAGAGTTTCCTGACTTGCCGGTGGCACACACAGGGCACACCCGGACGTAGTTGGTAGGGTCTCTCTGCAGACCTGGCCACCAGAAGGAACGCTGGAGGAGATCCACTAGCCGGGATACACCAGGGTGACAGGCGAGTTTGGAGGTGTGGACCCAATGGATGACCTCCCCCCGGACAGAAGATGGAACAAACAGCCTTCCCTCCGGTCCGCCGCCAGGGTCCGGTTTGGTCTCCTGCACCCTCCGGATCTTGTCCCTGATGGACCAGGAAATTGCCCCAACCACACACGAGCTGGGCAGAATGGTATGACCCGGCTCCTCTGACGTCTCAGGGGCAAACTGCCTGGAGAGGGCATCAGGCAGGCCGTTCTTAGAGCCAGGGCGATAGGTGATGGTGAAGCGGAACCGGGCGAAGAACAAGGACCAGCGCGCCTGGCGGGCATTCAGACGTCTGGCAGATCGAAGGTACTCCAGGTTCTTGTGGTCCGTCAGCACCACGAATGGCAACGCAGCCCCCTCCAGCCAGTGGCGCCACTCCTGCAGGGCGAGCTTGATGGCGAGAAGCTCCCTGTCCCCGACGTCGTAGTTCTGCTCGGCCGGAGACAGACGCCGTGAGAAGAAGGCGCAGGGTTGCTTGACCCCGTCGGTGGGTGATCGCTGAGATAGCACCGCCCCCACTCCCGTATTAGACGCGTCGACTTCCACCAAACATTGCAGTGCGGGGTCAACCTGGGTCAGGACTCGGGAGGAGGAGAACTCCATCTTCAACGCCTGGAACGCCGCAGCAACCTCTTCGGTCCAACGGAAGGGGTTCTTGGGGAAGTGAGACGGGTCAACAGGGCAACGATGGCACTGAAATTGGGCACAAAACGGCGGTAGAAGTTGGCAAACCCAATAAACTGTTGGACCTGCTTCCTGGAGGTCAGCGTGGGCCATTCAACCACCGCTTTGACCTTCGCGGGGTCAGGCAGGACCTGATTGTGTGAGATTACGAATCCTAAAAAGGAGGTGGTCTTGGCATAAAACTCACATTTTTCGGCCTTGACGTACAGCCTATTTTCCAGCAGCCGCTGTAAGACCCGCCTCACATGAACCTGGTGTTCATCCAGTGACCTGGAGAAGATGAGGATGTCATCCAGGTGCACGAACACGAAGAGGCCAAGGAAATCAAGCAGGACGTCATTGATTAGGTGTTGAAATACAGCGGGGGCGTTGGTCAGTCCAAACGGCATCACCAGATACTCGAAGTGACCACTAGACGTGCAAAAGGCCGTCTTCCACTCATCCCCCTCCCTGATCCGGATGAGGTGGTATGCACTGCGGAGATCCAACTTTGTGAACCAGGTCGCCCCCTGGAGGGAGTGGAAGGCAGTGTCCATTAACGGCAGGGTGTAACGGTCCTTCTCCGTGATGTCATTCAGGGCCCGAAAAGTCGATACAGGGGCGGAGTGACCCATCCTTCTTTGACACGAAGAAGAACCCTGCGCCGAGCGGAGACGAGGAGGGGCGGATAATTCCTGCGTTGAGTGACTCCTTGATGTAACTGTCCATTGCTTCTCGCTCCGGTGCTGACAGGCTGTAAAGGCGTCCGGAAGGCAGGGGCGCCCCCGGGCGGAGGTTGATGGCGCAGTCGTAGGGCCGGTGAGGAGGAAGGGACATCGCCCTGGACTTACTGAATACAAGACCCAGGTCATGGAACTCCGAGGGCACCAGTGATAGATCCGGAGGCGCGGCGTCTTTAGCCGGAGGAGAAGAAGACGGGGCGCAGGCTGCGGACTGTAAACAGGTACCCATGCAGAAGGAACTCCAGGCGGCGACTCTTCCTGTCTGCCAATCCAGCACCGGGTTGTGCAGACGCAACCGGGGTACCCTAGGATGACAGGCGGTACAGAGGAGGACAGAACGTACAGGGTGAGATCCTCTCGGTGGTTACCTGAGATTATGACAGGGACCGGCTGGGTGCGATGAGTCACTTGTCCAAGGGGTGCACGGGAAAGGGTGATCAGGCTGAGAGGAGCGGCCAGAGGGTGGCAGGGGATGCCCAACTGGGTTGCCAGGCTCTTTGAAATGAAGCTCTGCTCCTGAGTCCACCAGTGCATGTGTGAGGTGCCCCATGGCATTGTGACAAAAACGGATGGGCAATGATAGACTTGTGAGGGGATTTGACCGGTTAGAGTCCGCGAGGCCCCCTACAGTGACTTGCGGACCTCCCCGTTTGGCTTCTCCGGGCAATGCTCCACGGTATGTTGGTTTCCTCCGCAATACACGCAGAGGCCCAACTCCCGGCGGCGTTGTTTCTCCGCTAGGGGGAGCTTTGACCGACCAACCACCATCGCCTCCGATTCCTCGGAAGACTCCGGTGGAGGTAACGCCAGGGGGCGGCCTTGAGGCGTGCGGACGGAGCCTCCACGCGAGCGGCTGATAAACTTCCGCTCGGTGGACCGTTCACGCAGCCTGTTATCCAAACTAATGGTTGTGGAGATTAGCTCCGAAAGCGTCTCCGGGAGATCTCGACCGGCCAGCTCATCCCTCAGACCCGATCTGAGGCTGCGGAGGAAGATGCCGCAGAGTGCCGCCTCACCCCAGCCAACCTCCTCCGCTGCGACCCGGAAGTCGATGGCATAGTCCGCCGCTGACCGGCTTCCCTGTTGGAGGCCAAGGAGACGGTCAGTGAGGACGCTATCACGCTGGGAATGGTCAAACACCTCGAGAAAGCTCTGCATGAACTGGCTATAGGAAAGGTTTGCGTAACTGGGTTTCGCCATAACGGTGTAAGCCCAAGTCAACGCTCGCCCAAGTCAACGCTCGCCCCTCCAGAAGGTTACCAATGTAGCCAATTCGGCTGTGGTCCGAGGGAAAATCCCCGGGAATGCGCAGAAACACCGACTCACACTGCATGATGAACCCCCGTGCTCCGCCGAGCTTCCCACTGAAGCGGGTGGGGGTTGGGGTCGGTGTGAGTCGAGTTGGCGTCCCTGTGGCAAACTGACCGGGCACCGGAGCGGCAGGAGCTACCCCTCCCTGACGAGCTGAGGGGAACGCCTGCTAGGGGTCCAAGCGGTCTAACCGGTGAGTGATGGTGACTAACTGGTTCAAAATCACCTGCTGTTCGTGGGCTATTAAATCTACCCGAGCCTCGAGGGTGGAAAGACGGCGTGCGAGCCCGCTGTCTGCTGAGCCGCTCTGCTGGAGCCGTACTGACATAATGTCCGGCTCAGGAAACACGCACGCAGGCTCAGGATAGATTTAACAGCTTTATTCAACAAGCAGGTGTGTCTGAATGGATGTGTGAGATATGTGCATGTGCTGAGGGTGAACGCCGATGCACAGGAAGCAGAGCAGTGCGCCGTACAGCCGGACAACCCTATGGAGAGAGCACAAGACAGGGGTAAAGGGCACCACACCTGAACAGGAATAATGGACAGTGTGCTGCTTACTTGTGAGTGGCAGGTGGCTGGCGTTGGACAAGGAAGAAGCCTGGAAGACAGCGTCCTGCAGAGCCTGTGACGATGGTGAGGATTGGGTGGCGATGACGGGGGATCCGCCGCCAGGGAATCCACCTGTGCACAGGGGAAAAGACTTGGAGAAAGGTAAGGTATGCTTACGTTGAAGCGTAGTCTCGCTGATAATCAGGGTTTGATTCACAAGCGAAGAAGTGCCGATGCGAACAGACGGCTCCAGACTGCTGCACAGGGCTGAGTGGGCTAAACAGCCCGCGGCTGACGAGGCGCAGGTGTGCGCGCAGCTGAGGCAGCTGATGAGCAGCGAGTCGTGACAACGGCAAGAATAGTTCTTTTGACATACCATGTCAATGTACTTAAAAAAAAAACCCTAAACAAAACAAACAAAAAAACTTATGACTGACTTGAGTAGACATCAATTATCCCCAGTTGGAGGAATTCATTTGACACAGAGTGAGGAAATTCAAACTCTGAAAATATGCCATTATGCTGAACATAAACTACAAGAGATGGAAAATGATATTGATCCTGATAACCACTTTTTCAATAATATTCATAATCATTGTGAATATTACACTGAAAAGCAATTCAAAAGTCAAGTGCAACTAGATGGTAAACTATCAATAATACCCTTCAACAGCAGAAGTCTTAACAAAAATTTTCCACAGATTCAGGACTATTTAACCCCTTGCACTCTGGTCAATTTCCCTAAAAACGCCTAAAAATAACGTGCCCAAAGTAAATCAAAAGCTGTTCTTCAACCCTTTGCAGCATCTTCATGGGGTTGGTCTCATTTAAAAGAAAATACTTTGAATTTTTTGGCAAAACAGTCATAATCTCTCTAAGTGCTCCGGCCACTGAGTAACAGTCATCTAAACATAGTGAACTTGAAGAAAATAAATTTCGCCTGGGTGTTTTTTTGGATACAAATGCTTGCAAATAACACACAGCTTCAGATCCGGGCTGGAAAATGCAACAGAAATGTAGAACCAAGTGTTATCCAGCTGAGGTCAAAATTTTGTAACAATACCACAAAAAATGAATATATTACACAGCTTTGTTCTCAGGTTGTTCCCAGGCATTTTTGAACTGTGCCAAATTGTGCCAAATGGCACAGTTTGGAAAAACGTCTGTAACTTTTGAATGATTCAATATAGAAGCTTCATCTTGGGCTCTAATGAAAGGTGACACTCAGGGCTGTGTGTGTGTGTGTGTGTGTGGAGAGACGGACATCGCAGAGACAGAGGACGGACATCGCCCGGGTTCGTGCGCCGCGGTCCGTCATGTGGCGATGACGCACAGTTGTAATTTACCGATCGGTCAAAAGTCATTTTTGATTACAATTTTCAGGGATAAAGAATAATTTAGCTTATAACACTTACCTGTTCACAACAGCAGCGTAGCTGGCGAACTTCTCTTCCTCATTGTCAGACGAACATAAAGCTGGTCCGCTTGTAACGGACTCGTGGTTCTGGTCTCGCGACCCGGTCAAACCATAATTCCATTATTGCGGTTTTGCCAAACGATTTTTCAAAACAAATAAGAACAGTAGTTACAAAAAAAGACTGGCGAACGCCTGTGTGTCACCCAGCCTTACACAAAACAGCTTTCGAACTTCTGTGCTTCAATAGGCTGGCTGTATTCGCAGCCGTTGGTAGGCGGGTCCTTCTTGCTAGGTTTTCAGTCATTGGTTCTTCAAGGTTTCAGAAACCCAATTCAAGGCTCTTATTAGTTGAATGAGAGGTCAAACACATCTAAACCAATCACAGCACTCCTTTGGCTTTCTGTTCGCGGCTGTGTCTGTAGTGGAAGAACGGAAATGCAGGTGGGTTTTTTTTCAGTGCCTCCTAGGACGCACAGTGTGCGTACTAGGATGCCCTCATGCGTCCTAGGACGCAGAGACGTGCCCGCCCGCGGTACACCGAAGTGCAACAGGTTAAAACAGCTAGACAGAAAATTTGCAGTTGTTGCAGTCTCTGAAACTTGGCTTAATGAAGAGCAGGCTCCCCCGATGGCAATAGAGGGATATCAGATGTTTCATATTAACAGATCTCAAAAAAAGGGAAGTGGTGTTGCACTGTATATTGATGACCTGTATAGGTGTAAACTTGTAAATGCAATGTCCTTTGCACTACCAGGGATTTTGGAATGTGTTACTGTTGAGATTGACCAAGATAAAACAAAAACTCTAATTATAAGCTGTATATGTAGAACGCCGGGAACTTGCATTGAGACATTCAGAGATAAATTAGTCGAGCTGTACAATAATATTACTAGTAAGAAAATGGTAGTAATTTGTGGAGATTTCACTATTGATTTACTAAATCCATATCAACAAAATGTAATTATAGAGTTCATGAATTCTATGTACAGCATGAGTCTATATCCCACAATAACACATCCCAGTAGAATCACAGTTCACACTGCTACGCTTATTGACAACCTGTTTGTTAATTATTGATAAGAAAATAGAAAGTGGATTATTGATAAATGATATAAGTGACCATTTGCCAACCTTTGCACTTATCCATGGCCACAAGGGGGCCAATACAGAAAAAATTTTAAAATTGCATTTTGTGATTTGTATCTGAACAATCAGTTCTTTTAAAGAAGACTTGACTGGACAAAAGTCTATGTATCAGATGTAAATGAAGCCTATGACACATTTATAAACATTGTAACCACTCTTTATGAAAAAAAATTGTCCATTAGTAAAGAAAAAGCTTAAACATAAATTTGCCGATAAGCCATGGTTAACCAAAGGATTTCAAAAGGCGTGTAAAAAGAAAAATTTATTATATAAAGCTTTCCTAAAGAAAAGGACAAAAGAAGCAGAGCAGCGGTATAAAACATACAAAAATAAGTTAACATATATAATAAGATGTAGTAAAAGAGACTATTAAGATAAGATAAGATAAGATAAGATAAGCCTTTATTAGTCCCACAACGGGGAAATTCCAGGATTGCAACAGCACAGGGATAGCAACACTCAGAGCAACAATCAGAAGGCAAGAGAAAAAAAAACCAAGCAAGCAAGAGCAGCTAATAAACATATGTACGTATTACTATAAAATATATATATATACACACACACACAGACACACAGTGCAGAGCATTGTAGCTGGATGGAATAAATATATGAATATATGAACACACAGTGCAGAGCATTGTAGCTAGATGGAATAAATATGTAAATATATAAACACCCACAGTACGGAGCATTGCAGCTAGGTGGAATAAATATGCAAGTATATAAACACACACAGTGCGGAGCAATGTAGCTAGATGGAATAATATGTAGATATATAAATATATAAACACCCACAGTACGGAGCATTGTAGCTAGATGGAATAAATATGCAAATATATAAACACACACAGTGCAGAGCATTGTTGCTAGATGGAATGAAACAGCATAACCGTCTACTTAGTTATCCTACATGGTATGATTATGTGCCCATACATATTCTCACCCTCCATAGCGACCGGTATGTTCCTAGTTGTATGCCGGAGAGGACCATTGTGTAAGTCTATTGCATCTTTTGCATTCAAAAAACTATTAGTTTGTTACGTCTTTTTGCTATCTCTGCGAGCAGCCCTGCTTAGGTTGTACAGTCTGACAGCCGTTGGTAGGAAGGACCTACGAAACCTCTCGGTTGTGCACCTGGGATGATGTAGTCTGCTGCTAAATGAGCTCCTCAGTGCATTCAGTATGTCCTGCATAGGGTGGAACTCGGACTCCAGCAGAGATGACAGTTTAGCCACCGTCCTTCTCTCTCCTATCTCCTCCATCGGATCAAGGCGCTGCCCCAGGACAGAGCTAGCTTTCTTAATCAGTTTGTTCAGTCTCTTCCTATCGGCTGCAGTAATGCCACTGCCCCAGCAGACCACTCCAAAAGTGATGGCTGATGCCACCACCGTGTCATAGAATGACTTCAGCAGCGCCCCTTGTACACCAAAAGACCTGAGTCTCCTCAGCAGGAACAGCCTGCGCTGTCCCTTCTTGTAGAGTGCATCAGTATTGTGTGACCAGTCTAGTTTATTGTTCAGATGAATACCCAGGTACTTATAGGATGTCACCATCTCGATGTCTGTTCCCTGTATATTTACTGGTACTGTGAGGGGCTGCCCATGCCTGCGGCAGTCCACCACCAGCTCCTTAGTTTTCCTCGCGTTGATCTGGAGGCAGTTCCGATGGCACCAGTCCACGAAGTCCTGGATAAGCCCTCTGTACTCAGCTTCATCTCCATTGGAGATGAGGCCAACGATCGCAGAGTCATCAGAGAACTTCTGTAGATGGCAGTGTGTTGTGTTGTGTGAGAAGTCCGCAGTATAAAGAGTGAACAGGAAGGGAGCCAGCACCGTTCCCTGGGGGGCCCCCGTGCTACTGATGATCGTGTCGGACACACAGTCCCGGGTTCTCACAAACTGAGGCCGGTTCGTGAGGTAGTCCAGGATCCATGATGACAGGTGCTGGTCCACCCCTGCGCGCAGCAGCTTGTCCTTCAGGATCATCGGTTGGATGGTGTTGAAAGCACTGGAGAAGTCAAAGAACATGAACCTCACCATATTCCCGGGCTTCTCCAGGTGGGACAGAGAACGGTGAAGGAGGAAGATCACCGCATCCTCCACCCCAATGCCATGCTGGTAGGCGAACTGGAGTGGATCCATCGCTGGTTCCACCAGGGGGCGGAGGTGAGCAAGGAGCAGTCTCTCCAGGGTCTTCATCAAGTGGGACGTCAAGGCCACCGGTCTGTAGCTGTTCAGGTCTTTGGGGTGGGAAGTTTTTGGTACAGGTACCACACAAGATGTTTTCCACAGCTGTGGTACCCTCCCCAGTTTCAGGCTCATGTTGAAGATATACGTCACAATCCCACACAGCTGGTCTGCACAGGACTTGAGGAGCTTTGCGCTGATGCCGTCCGGTCCCGGCGCCTTCCTCGCCTTGATCTTCCTCAGCTCCGTCCTCACCTGGGTCCTGGTCAGGGTCAGGATGGGGGGCTGTGTGTTGGGAGTGGGGGGGTGTTGGTAGAGTGGGGAGTGGGCAGCAGGACTTGATTTCTTTAGAGGCAGCAGTGGTTGTTGTGCAGTCAGGGGGGAGGGCGGTTGGTCAAATCTATTGAAAAACAGATTCAGGTTGTTCGCCCACTCCCTGCCCCCTGTGGCCTGGGGGGAGGTATTCTGGAGCCCCGAGATGGTTTTGAGGTTTCTCCAGACCCCGCTGATGTCGCTCTGTTGCAGCTTGTCCTCCATCTTCTTCCTGAAGCTGTCCTTGCCTTCTCTGATCTTTCTCCTCAGCTCCCTCTGTACGGACTTCAGCATCTCCCTGTTCCCTGACCTGAAGATCCTCTTCTTCTCTCTCAGAAGTGTTTTTATCTCAGGGTTGATCCAGGGTTTGTTGTTTGAGTGACGCCGTATGGTCTTGGTGGGAACGGATTTGTCCACACAGAAGCTGAGGTAGCCCGTGAAGGTGTGAATGAGGCCATCGATGTCCTCACCATGTGGATCGCAGAGCTGCTTCCAGGCGGTGGCTTCAAAACAGCCCTTTAGGGTGTCCATTGTCTCCTCAGACCATAACTCCACAGTGTGCATGGCCGGAGGTTGTCTGTGCACTAGGGGTTTGTACACCGGCCGGAGATGAACCAAGTTGTGATCCGATCTCCCGAGTGGGGGTAGTTGTGATGAGGTGTACGCCTCCTTAGTGTTTGCGTAGAATAAATCCAGTGTTTTATTGTCTCTAGTGTGGCATGTGACATACTGGGTGAACGTGGGTAGAATGGGAGACAGTGAAACATGGTTGAAATCGCCTGAGATGAGGAGAAGAGCATCTGGGTGTTCTGTCTGCAGCCTGCTGGTTACTGAATGGATGACGTCACGTGCTGTCCCAGCGTTCGCCGTCGGATTTGCATAAACAACAATGCAGATCACGTGTGAGTGTTCTCTCGGGAGATATGTAGGCCTCATGCTAACAGCTAGCAACTCAATGTCTTTGCTGCAGTGTCGTTGTTTAACAGTGATATGTCCCGGTCTGCACCAGTTGTTGTTAACATACATGATCACTCCACCGCCCCTAGTTTTGCCACTCTCTGGTGTTCGGTCAGCTCGTATCATGTGAAAACCCTCCAGCTCAATGTTAGCATCTGCTGCTAGTTCAGTTAGCCACGTCTCAGTAAACAAAAGGAGAGAGCACTCCCGGTATGTGCTATCATAACGGGAGATAGCCGCTAGCTCATCTAACTTTCCCAGTATCGACCGTACATTTCCCATGACAACAGATGGAAGGGAGGGTCTGTACCTTATATTTTTTGTCCTCCGCCTTACTCCAGCCCGGCAGCCGCGGCGTTTTCGCCTCAGTTCACTCGGTATGTCGAGTTTTTCCAATGGGACCGGGTGGCGGTTGAATGCTAGCAGCTGTTCTCTGCTGTATCGTATCCTGCTATAGACAGTGGCTCCGTCCACCGGCTCAGGAGACATTTAGGACGATCTGTGTGTCCGTGATATAAGTGGGGTGAAAAAAAAAGACGGATCAAAAGAGAGAGGAAGGGAAAAAGACTCGGAATCGAGCCGCTGTTGCAAAAGGCAGCCGACTCGTGTGGCGCCGAGAGAAAAAAAGTTTATTTATTACAGTAAAGAACTGGAGAAAAACAGAGACAATATTAAAAATACATGGACAATACTTAACAATATTCTTGGAAATAAAAACAGAAATACAAGCTACCCAACCAATTTTTCAAAAAATAATAAAATGACTCAGAGTGTGAATGCAGCTTCACCTGCAGATGAATTTAATAACTTTTTTGTTATCGCTGGTCCTAATTTGGCTCGAGAAATACCCATTACGGCACCCACAGGTGATACAATAAGCAAAAACACTGCTATAAAAGACTCCATTTTCATAAAGAACACAGACGAGAGAGAGGTCATTGAAATTGTTAAATCGTTTAAAAGTAAAACATCTACGGACTGTGATGGTATTGACATGCTTTTCGTCAAAACTATTATTGAATGCTTAGTGAAACCACTGACGTATATTTGTAACCTGTCTCTCCAAACAGGTATATTTCCCAATGCAATAAAAATAGCTAAAGTAATTCCGATATACAGTGGTACCTCTACTTACGAACGTCTCTACATACGGAATTTTCAGGTTACGAGACGCCTCAACGGGAAAATATTGCCTCTAGTTACGAACGAAATTTCAGGATACGAAAGGCAAAAAAGTACGCGCTCCTCGCAGCTTCCGTAGTTTACCGAACGTAAACATACCTGTAGCTGCTCTGCCATTGGTTATCGCCTAGCATCTTCCTGGTATCCCATTGGCCACAAAGTTTGTTTTTTTTTCCAAAACTTTATGCGTTTGGTTGATCTCGCCAAAGAATATGGCCGTAATACATCAACGATCAGCACGGTATTAAAACAAAACGAAGCACTTACAAGCCGACAAAAGCAAACGTCCTTGGATCAGAACATGAACCAAAGAAGGCAAAAGGTGACGACGTCGACGACGAAAGCAGTTAAAGGGTAAATGAACATAATTTTTATAATTCTTTCTCTTTTATTATTCTCTTTTATTATTCTTTCTCTCATTTTAAACTCTCATTTTATGTTTATTGTGCAGTAATCTAATTGTAACATGTATTTGTTACATGTTTTGATGCGTTTTTACGATTTATAAAAAATTTATGCCCGAATTTTGGGGGCTTGGAACGGATTACGGCATTTACATGTAAAACGCGCCTCTACTTACGAATTTTTCATGTTACGAGAATTCTTCCAGAACGAATTAAATTCGTAAGTAGAGGTACCACTGTACAAGACGGGTGACAGGGGGGAACTTTCAAAATATAGACCAATCTCACTATTGCCGCAATTTTCCAAGATACTTGAAAAAATATTCTATGAGAGAATTAACAACTTCATACTGAAGAATAATTTATTAGGTGAGCAGCAATATGGGTTCAGACACAAGAGGACAACTGCATTTGCTCTAATGGAATTTATAGAAAAAATATCAACTCCCGTTGAAAATAAAGAGTATTCAGTTGGGGTATTCCTGGATCTTAAAAAAGCATTTGATACAGTGGATCATAATTTATTATTAAAGAAACTACAAAATTGTGGTATTAGGGGGGTAGCACTGTCTTGGTTATGTAGTTACTTAACCTCTTGCACTCCGTTGTACCGCAGACGGGCAAGTCTCTGCGTCCTAGTGCGCACGAGGGCGCTCTCATGCGCTCTCGGACGCATGGTCCTGATGGTGGTGATGTAGGTGGTGTTGGCGTCCAAGCGCCACTGAAAATAAAAGCTGCAGACACAGCCGCAAACAGATTAGTTCATCTGATTGACCTCTCATTCGACTAATAAGAGCCTTGAATTGGGTTTCTGAAACCCTGAAGAACCAATGAATGAAAACCTAGGAAGGAGGACCCGCCTACTGTGAATGCAGGAGCCAGTTGAAGCACAGAAGTTCGGGCTGGGTGAAGAGAGATTTACTGTTGCAGCAGATGAAAAAAAGGACGCTGGAAGAACCTGCTACAGACCCAGCAGCACGGAGAACACCCACAAGTGGGACCTGCACTCATTCCAGCAGAATAGACATTTAGGATTCTCTTCCGTCATCATAGACCGACGGAGGCCGACGACAAAGGTCGTAAATCATTCGCCAAAACCGCAATAATGGAATTATGTTTTGACCGGGATCCACGAGCGGACCAGCGTCGCGTTCGTCTGACAATGGGGAAGAGAAGTTCGCCAGGACTCTGCTGCTGCGAAGAGGTAAGGTGTTATAAGCTAAGTTATTATTTATCCCTGAAAATTGTAATCAAAAAATGACTTTTGACCGATCGGTAAATTACAACTGTACGGCGCACGAAGTACGTGCGCCGCGATAAAAGGTTCATTTGCCGTGTTTGGACCGTGAACACCCCACCCCCCGCTGCAGAAGAGGAGCGGGGGGGGCGTTCACGGTCCAAAGCAGGGGGAAGCCGCGCTGACTGCGCAGCGGTCGCCACATAGCCATATGAGTCTATTCTGTCATGTAGCGATGGCCGTCCTCTGTAGCGAGGGGTGGGGGGACAACCCCCCCGACACACACACACAGTAGCGGGGGGGGGGGGCGCTGTGACAGCGTTGCTGTGGAAACATGCAACGAGTGTAATCTGTCATGTAGCGAGGGCCGAACTCCGTCCTTTGTAGCCGGTGGGGGGGGGAGGGACAACCCCCCCCCCACACACACACACACAGCCCTGAATGTGACCTTTCATTAGAGCCCAAAATGAAGATTCTAAATTGAATTATTCAGAAGTTACAGACGTTTTTCCAAACTGTGCCATTTGGCACAATTTGGCACAGTTCCTAAACGCCTGGGAACAGCCTGAGAACAAAGCTATGTAAAATATTCATTTTTTGTGGTATTGTTACAAAATTTGGACCTCATCTGGATAACACTTGGTTCTAAATTTCTGTTGCATTTTCCAGCCCGGATCTGAAGCTGTGTGTTATTTGCAAGCATTTGTATCCAAAAAAACACCCAGGCCAAATTTATTTTCCTCAAGTTCACTATGTTTAGATGACTGTAACTCAGCGGCCGGAGCACTTAGAGATCATGGTTTTTTTGCCAAAAAATTCAAAGTGTTTTCTTTTAAATGAGACCAACCCCATGAAGATGCTGCAAAGGGTTGAATAACAGCTTTCGATTTACTTTGGGCACATTATTTTTTGGCGTTTTTAGGAAAATTGGCCGGAGTGCAAGGGGTTAAAGAATAGATATCAGTATGTATGCGTTGGTAACAAAAACTCAGAGTTACTGAAGGTTACTTATGGAGTCCCACAGGGTTCAGTTTTGGGGCCATTGTTATTCAATATGTATATAAATAATATATGTAAAGTTTCAGAAAAAATGGATTTAATATTGTTTGCCGATGACACTAATTTATTATGCAGTGGAAGCAATTTGGAACAACTTTTGGATACACTCGGAAAGGAATTAGGAAAGCTTAAACTGTGGTTTGATTCAAACAAATTAACGCTCAATTTAAGTAAGACAAAATTTATAGTTTTTAACAACCATCACAACAACTTAGTATCTAAACTCAGTGTAAATGGTGCAGAGATTGAAAGGGTATCCGAAACTAAATTTCTTGGTGTAATAATTGATAATAAACTGTGTTGGAAGTCACATATTAATTATATTAAAGGTAAAATATCCAAATCAATTGCAATACTGCACAGAGTGAAATATTTGCTGAATCAACCCACACTATATACCTTGTATCATTCATTAATACGCCCATACATAACATATTGTACTGAAGTATGGGGAAACACATATAAAACAAACATATATCCAGTCTTTATGCTTCAGAAGAGAGCTATTACAATAATAAACAAAGCTGCTTACAGGGAACCAACAAACCCACTTTTTCTTAAATTAAAAGTTCTCAAGTTGAAAGATCTGGTTGACTTTAAAACTGCAGTAATAATGTTTAAAGTGAAGAATCTATTACTGCCCGCAAATATCCAAAAGCTGTTCCAAATAAGGGAGAAACAATATCATTTCAGAGGAACATGTATATTTCAAAAACCTTCAGTGTGAACTACCACCAAGCAACACTGTGTTTCAGTGCAAGGAGTCAGATTATGGAACGATTTTGGACCTGAATTAAAATCATGTACAATGCTTGGACAATTTAAACAAAAACTAATGGAAGAAATACTCCAAACATATATACAAGATGACATATAAAATCACATAAGGATTGTCATATCCAGTCTGCGTTGTGTTGCTGCCTAGTTTTTTTTTGTCACATTTTGTCTTAGCTTTGTTCTGAATTGTAATCGCTCTTGTTTTGTTTTTCTTTTGAATTCTTGGATGGAATATGGGTGGGCAATATAAGCTGCTGCTTCAGCCATCACCCATTTCGGATAACTTATGTTGAACTGTATAATCAGAGGAGTTATTGTCTAATTTGACTTTGTTGGATTTTCTTCCCCCTTTGTTATATTATTCTGCTTCTTTTAATCTGTACTTTTAATCTATCCGCAATAAAGATTGATTGATTGATATTTGTGATAGAATTTACTGTTGCTTTTAATGAATAGCCTATATTTCTAGAATGCTGGAGGGCGGCCAAACCTACACACTGTGTAAAAGCTGTTAGGAATTGTGATATGCTGAAAAGGAAAATTTTAAAAATTTATTTCACTTGTGTACAATTTCATTTTTGAAACTCAAGTTTTCAAGAAATAAAAAAGCAGCTACTAACCCATGCTTACTTTTTCATTTAACAGTATTTTATTGCAAATCAGTTTATCTTTGAAAAATATAACCCCCCAAAACATCAACACACTGTACTCTGCTTTCAAGCTTACCTCAGCATTTTTTGCAGTGCAGTGGACTTATTTTTTTCTCCTGAGATTAGTGGGTTTTTGTACTGAACTGAGAGCCAAATGTGAACTGAAAATCGATTCTGAATCAAATCGTGAACTCAATAATTGGAATCGAATTGTGTTACTTCTACAGATTCACAGCCTTACCAGAAACCATCTAAAAATGGAACTTCCTGTCATCCAGCTTGGTGCTCAGCAAAAATGGAACGGAGGAGGGAAATGTGGGTGGCAGTGGCTCAGGAGGTAGAGCAGGTCATCCAGTAACCAGACGGTTGGCAGTTTGAATCCCACTCTTCCCAGATATCCTGCTGTTGTGTCCCTGGGCAAGACACTTCACCCACCTTGCCTCCATTGTCCATGGCACTGGGTATGAATGTGTATAAATGTTTGGCAGTGGTCGGAGAGGCCATTGGTGCAGATTGGCAGCCACGTGGCTACAGAAGTAATAATAATAATAATAATGCATCGGTTTTATATAGCGCTTTATCATATATACTCAAAGACGCTTTACAATTAGGTACATTATTCATTCACTCCAGACAGACAATGGTAGTGGCAAACTACTTCTGCAGCCACAGCTGCCCTGGGGCAGGCTGACGGAAACATGGCAGCCAATCTGCGCCAACGGCCTTTCCGGCCACCACCGAACATTTTTGTACATTTATACACATTCATACCCAGTGTTATAGGCACTGGAGGCAATGCGGGTGAAGTGTCTTGCCCAGGGACACAACGGCAGGATATCTGGGGAGAGCGGGATTCGAACCGCCAACCATCAGGTTTTTGACGACCTGCTCTACCTCCTGAGCCATTGCCGCCAGAAGTAGCTTACCACAACCATTGTCTGTGGAGTGAATGAATAATGTATCCATTGTAAAGCGTCTTTGAGTGTCTATGAAAAGTGCTATATAAATCTGATGCATTGTTCTTTCAAAATTTATTTCAGCTCGTTTCAGTTATTTTCCTTCTTCCACTGATTTTCAGTTCATATCTTCTCTCACAGTTTTGAAAGAAAAAAAAAACAATACAAAATATATGTCAAAATGTGTGGCTCGATCCAGAGATTTATGCTTGTATTTTTATTTCTGGTTTGTCACTTGGTGTCCGAAATATTGACGAAAAACCAAAAATATTTCCCCATTGAAAATTAATAGAGTTTTCGAAGAAAAACCCAAGAAATCCCCAAGATTTCAGAGCCCTGTATCTCAACAATACTTTATTCTACTATTATGTCCACAAACCTGGCAATGACGACCAACAAGGATGCTGCCGTTGAACTGACCTTTATTACAATAACAAGACTCCCATACCACAGTCTTAACAACTGCCTACCTGAGATGACGGACCGCCAAATATATATGGCATGGTGATGTCATCCACAGAATGCACACCACTCCCAAATATAGCCAATATCATACATTACATTCCCCCCCCCCTGCAAAAATTGGACAATTTATCATTACCTTTAGCAGATAGCACTCCCCAGTTTAATAAACCAAATTCCCACTTATAAATTACCTATAATTACTTAAACGTACACACATTACTTACACGTGTACTTATCAAACATTAAACATTTCTATTCAGTATTATCAAAGCAAACAATTAACATTACTGTTCAGGTTACTTTCATGTTTCAAAACTCTTATTTTTTATGTATAATAATCATTAAGAACACTAATCGTTTATTATAAAGAACACATTTCCTTAAAGAACACACACACTTTTTGTTTATTAAAGAACACTCTCGTTAGTTAGTTGTTTTTTTTTTAACACAACCAAACCTAACAGCTAGGGTCACGCAAGGGACCCAACGCGGCTGGGTGGGTTACTCTGCCACTGTGTCAGCCGCGCTCCTACCTGAACAGTCTTTTTCTTTGTTCTGATAGTCTTCCACGGGGAAAGCAGTTCTGCCTGAGGGGCTTTGTAGCAGGCCCGTGGCAACCGCATCCCTGGAGTTTTGTAGCAGGCCCGTGATGGACGCATCCCTGGAGTTTTTGGACCCCCGGGGCCAGGGTCAATCTTCATGACATTGGGGCCCGGGTCCCACACTGCGGTAGTTGACTCCTGCAAAGCCTCGCCGCCTGCAGCAGCCACCTGGACACGCTGTAGTTGGTTTGCCTGCCAAGCCGAACTGAACAGTCTGTCAGCTGAAAGCACACTGTTCCCAGCTTCGCCACAATACTCAGCGGTGCCCACTGTTTCGCTGGCTGTGGCCTGGTTTCTCGCCGGTGCAACCCCGAACCCAGTCCATGACTTGGAGCGGTGCCTTATTTGGTTTCATGCGTTGTTGTGCTCCCGGTGGCTCCACATGCTCGTTCGGCTTGGCACCTCCGTCGTGCTGCGGCGGTTCCATCGTCACGGTGTTTGTTGCGGATCCTTCACCTGTTGTCTCCGTCGTCAGTTGAAACTCGTTGTGGGTACGGAAGGTGTCCGGAGTCTCTCCGGTATCACTCACTGAAGCGGACTCTTCACCCATCAATTTTTCGCACCTGAAAAAAGCGTACCTCCAGGCCGTAACGTTGGTCCAGCAGCAGTAATGTCTCTCTATCAGAATCACACATTCGCCAAATGAGTCTGCTTGACCCAGAGCACACGCCGTCCCTCCTCGCCTAAACCGAGAACTAGCATGCTCTTTAGCTTCTCGTCGTCGGTGCAATCCAGGCTAGCCACATCGACATAACCCTTAAACGTGTCGAACCAGCGGTGCCACGAGATAGCTGGCTCACCCGGGTTTTGTAGAAATGGTCAAAGTGACACCAAGCACACTTCCATGATCCCATCCTTGTCACCAAATATTATGTCCACAAACTTGGCAACAATGACCGATGAGGATGCTGCCATTGAACTGAACTTTATTACAATAAAGCATAAAAGTACAAGCACTTGTAATAATTGTAATATCATAAAATATACCTTTATTCTGCATTTATTTACAGCGCATAACCAACAGTTAACTACTGTATCCGTAAAAGAAAATACCATCATGCTTGTTGAATTATTAAGTTATTTTTTTGTATTTTGTATATTTTATTCATCCCCAGAGGGAAATTCAGGGCATCTACGTCAATGGATGAGGCAGCCACAGTGCGACGCCAATCCCTTCACCATTCACACACACATTCACACTTAGGGCCACTTTAGAGTCTCCAATTAACCAAACTTGCATGTTTTTGGCCTGTGGGAGGAAACCAGAGTACCCGGGGTAAACCCACACAGACACGGGGAGAACATGCAAACTCCACACAGAAGGGTCATTGATGGTCAGGGGGTGGGATTGAACCCACGACCTTCTTGCTGTGCTGCCACAGTGCTAACCACTGCTCCACCGAGCTGCCCACACATTTCCAACACAAATGTTAAAACAAACCAACAAATAAGCAAACAATATTTTACTTACATTTTTGTCCAGTCTCCATGCGTTTTCCGGTTGAAATGTTTATCAATCATCGACTTTGTGTTCCAACACAGCGCTGCATGTAGTACAAAACCATTCATCCCTGCTTTATGAAAAATATTTGTAAACTCTTGAGGACAGTCATTAGGGTGACTTGTTGATAAATTAAGAGACACGCATGTCAGCAACTCCGCTCATGTAAACACGGAAGTAAAGACGTAAGCGTGTGCCGCAGGGAACTCTCATGCAGTCACCCGAGAGTTCAAGGACTGCAGACGTTCACAGACGTAAAAGCATTTTATTAAAAGATCGATCCGCAAAATCCGCGGATCGATATTGCTCAGTCAAACGTGGATCGATCTGGATCATTGAATCCATCTTTTGAACCCACCCCTACTATCCATCCATCCAGCTTCTACTCCTTCTCTGGGGATCCAGGTCACAGAGGCAAGCTTAAAAGTCAATATTTGGTATGACTACCTTTATTCTTTAACACAGACTGAACTCTCTTAGGTGAATGTTAGGATAATTTTTTTTGAAGTAGTCTTCAGGATCAATTTTCCAAGCTTCTTTAAGGACATCATGAAGTTTTTCTTTGGATGTCAGCTGCCTTTTGTTCTGTTGCTATTAAGATGATGCTACAATTCAAATGTGGATTCATCACTCCATAAGACCGGTTGCCACTGATTTTCACTATACTTCTTGTGTAATTTGGCATACCTCAGCCTTTTCTCCCTGCTTCCTTCCTGAAAAACAGCTACTTGACAGCCACCCTTCCAATGAAACCAAGTTTGACGAGACTTTGGCAAATAGTAGATGGCTCACCAGAGGGCTAGATGCATCTCTGAGGTCCAGGGTCGAATGTTTACTGGATTTTTTTTTTTCTTATTTCTTAAGGACATGACATTGTCACTTACTGTTCATCTGCCGTAGATAGTATCTTTTAGGTCTGCCATTTCTTTTGCTCTCCACTTGTACAGTTCCCTCTTTTTGGAGGACAGTGGATAATGGTCAAATACAAGAATTAGATTGAAACTGAGTGAAAAAGTAGCAATGTCAAAAGAATAACAAAAAAAAATACAAGAAAATATGGCCCCTTGGAAGCAAAATATAGCAAAATGGGATGTGGCTCAACACTTTTACCCAGTACCATATATTGGAGTCAAATGTGTTAACCATAAAAGGAGCCAGGTGTCACTTTATAGTGATACCTCTCATGCCCGTTATGCGATGTCCTTCACATCTCTCACCACATATGCGTGTACGCCTTCAGTGTGAGCTTCCTCAAATTCCTGCCCCCAGACACTGTGGGTGCAGTACTCAGAAAACAGATGCATATCCCAAACAGAACACGTTTAGGGATCAGTCTAACCGTCAGTGGTTGGCTTAGCACTGGCATCAGAGCACATCACCAAAGCCTATTCACTACCACTTAGCAGAACAGTCATCTCAGTTTGCCAGTAACTGTGTGTGTGTGTGTGTGTGTGTGTTCGTTCGCTCCCCAAAACGTTCATATACAAACATGTCCTTGCACATACTGTGAGCAGATTTTGAAAGATAATGTCAAACGAGCCACCCTACATAGCTTAAATCAAGTTCATCCCACCACCTTCTCTATATGACGGGCATCTACCACGTGAAAGGTACTACCATCTGGCCCACTGGGTCAAGCTTGTGGATAAACAGGAGGATTTGCTGGGGCTGGTGTTTTGCTGGCCACACCGTCATGTCTCCATCGCAAGCAGCCATCTTAAGTCCACAGAGGAAAAATAAATAACCACGAGATGGAGATAATAACTGTTCCACTGTCGTCTTCCAATTGAGCTTCAGGTCCCACCAGAACTGTCTGACCACCCATTGTCGTTGTATAACACATGACACCAAAAACAAAGTGAGATGAGGATGAAGACAAGAAGAATAAGTCGGATTAGTAGAAGGGCAGGTGACAGCGTGTGAGGCAATGAAATGATAAAGGACAACCTCAGAGAGGACTGATAATGGAAGGTGGGGCAACAAATAACACGCACAAAAAAAGAGTGCAATAAAACAAGAAACTGCACTTCTAAAATTATGTTTTATAAGATCTCAGAGACACAAAGTAGTACTGGAGGAAAATTGAAAAAGACAAAAATATCCATACCAATGAAGACACATTTTTATCAAATTAAACCAGACCGTCAATGATGGAGTAGCTCATTCTGGCTTGAATCACGCCAGAAGTCCTCAGATCTCCTGATCATTGACCTTGACCCCAAGTACAGCCTAGATGCAGTCCCATCTAGGAAGTGCTTTAAGTCAAGGTCAGTGGCCATGGAGAAGTACCGTTTTTTGTGAAATCGTAAAAGCACAGATCTCCTGACCTTTGACCTTGGCCACAACCTAGATGCAGATCCACCTACGGATCACTGAGTGAGTTTGGTGAGCACTGGGGAAAATGCCGAGGAGGAGTAACGACTTTTCTGAAATCACGTACAGTGCATTCGCAAAGTATTCATAGCGCTTCACTTTTTCCACATTTTGTTATGTTACAGCCTCATTCCAAAATGGATTAAATTCATTTTTTCCCAAAAATTCTACATACAATACCCCATAATGGCAACATGAAAAAAAAGGTTTATTTGAGATTTTTGCAAATTTATTAAAAATTAAAAAAAACTAAGAAATCATCTGCACATACAGTAAGTATTCACAGCCTTTGCTCAATACTTTGTTAATGCACCTTTGGCAGAAATTACAGCCTCAAGTCTTTTTGAATATGATGCCACAAGCTTGGCACACCTATCTTTGGGAAGTTTCACCCATACCTTTTTGCAGTACCTTTCAAGTTCCATCAGGTTGGATGGGAAGCATCGGTGCACAGCCATTTTCAAATCTCTCCAGAGATGTTCAATTGGATTCAAGTCTTGGCTCTGGCTGGACCACTCAAGGACATTCACAGAGTTGTCCTGGAGCCACTCCTTTGATATCTTTTGATTGGCTGTGTGCTTAGGGTCGTTGTCCTGTCCTGAAAGATGAACCGTTGCCCTAGTCTGAGGTCAATAGTGCTCTTGAGCAGGTTTTCTTCCAGGATGTCTCTGTACATTGCTGCATTCATCATTCCTTCTATCCTCACTAGTCTCCCAGTTCCTGCTGCTGAAAAACATCCCCACAGCATGATGCTGCCACCACCATGCTTCACTGTAGGGATGGTATTGGCCTGGTGAGGAGCGGTGCCTGGTTTCCTCCAAACATGACACCTGGCATTCACGCCAAAGAGCTCAATCTTTGTCTCATCAGACCAGAGAATTTTGATTTTCATGGTTTGAAAGTCCTTCAGGTGCCTTTTGGCAAACTCCAGATGGGCTGCCATGTGCCTTTTACTAAGGAGTGACTTCCATCTGGCCACTCTACCATATTGGCCAGACTGGCAGATTGCTGCAGAGATTGTTGTCCTTCTGGAAGGTTCTCTTCTCTCCACAGAGGAATGCCGGAGCTCTGACAGAGTGACCATTGGGTTCTTGGTCACCTCCCTGACTAAGGCCCTTCTCCCCCGATCACTCAATTTAGATGGCTGGCCAGCAACAGGAAAAGTCCTGTTGGTTCTGAACTTCTTCCATTTATGGCTGATGGAGGCCACTGTGCTCATTGGGACCTTCAAAGCAGCAGAAATTTTTCTGTTCCCTTCCTCACATTTGTGCCTCAAGACAATTCTGTCTCGGAGGTCTACAGACAATTCCTTTGACTTCATGCTTGGTTTGTGCTCTGACATGCACATGCCAACTGTGGGACCTTATATAGACAGGAGTGTGCCTTTCCAAATCCTGTCCAATGAACTGAATTTACCACAGGTGGACTCCAATTAAGCTGTAGAAACATCTCAAGGATGATCAGTGGAAACAGGATGCACCTGAGCTCAATTTTGAGCTTCATGGCAAAGGCTGTGAATACCTGTGTACAGGTGATTTCTTTGTTTTTTATTTTTAATAAATCTGCAAAAATTTCATAAAAATATTTTTTCCACGTCATTATGGGGTTTTGTGTATTGAATTTTGAGGAAAAAAATGAATTTAATCCATTTTGGAATACGGCTGTAACATGAAATGTGGAAAAAAGCGCTGTGAATACTTTCTGGATGCACTCTAAGTGCCCAGATCGCCTGACCTTTGACCTTGAGCACAACTTGGATGCAGACCCACCTGAAGATCACAGAGTGAGTTTGGTTAGCATTGGGGGAAATGCCTAGGAGGAGTAGCGATTCCCGTGAAATGTGGATGGACGGACGGACGGACACCATGTCATCCCATTAGCACCTTTCAGCTTTGCCCGAATGAGCTAAAAACAAGATCTAGCTCAAACTTTTCTTCACTTCTCTTGTTCCTTGGTCAATTTTCCAAAAACAGTATAGTTTATCCTGACTCAAAATGGTCCTTGAGGTCCACTACATACTGTAAATGAATGGTCCACATATATAAATCAGAGTGTTTTTAATCAATACACACAAAGAAATTAAAGTACAGAAATGGACCTAAAAAGGTGCATACACCTGTCGCTCCAACAGTACCCTTAAAGGTACAAGAATTGTCGTACCTTGGAAGAATATACAATGCATCCGGAAAGTATTCAAAACACTTCACTTTTTTCACATTTTGTTATGTTATGTTCCTCAAAATTCTACACACAACACCCCATAATGACAACATGAAAAGTTTTTTTGAAATTTTTGCAAATTTATTGAAAATAAAAAGAACTGAGAAATCTCATGTACGTAAGTATTCACAGCCTTCGCTCAATACTTCGTTGATACACCTTTGGTAGCAATTACAGCCTCACGTCTTTTTGTATATGATGTCACAAGCTTGGCACACCTGTGAATATTTATGTACCATATCTCACGAAAGTAAGTACACCACTCACATTTTTGTAAATATTTTATTACATCTTTTCATGGGACAACACTGAAGATATGACACTTTGATACAATGGAAAGTAGTCAGTGTACAGCTTGTATAACAGTGCAAATTTCCTGCAAAAAACTGCTCCCATCATCTCTAAGACTGTTGCCATGTTGCCGGAGGATGCTTCCCAGCAGCTGCAGGATTGCTTCGACAGGACCAACTGGGAAGTCTTCGAACATCAGGACCTGGAGCTGTTCACAGATAGTGTGCTGTGCTATATCAAGAACTGCATAGACACTATCACAGTGAACAAACGGATCCGTATCTTCCCTAACCAGAAGCCCTGGATGAACCGGGGGGTCCAGCAACTGCTGAGGGAGAGAAATATCGCCTTCAGGTCTGGTAACAGCGAACTCTACAGCACAGCTCGGGCCAACCTGAAGAGGGGCATCAGAGAGGCTAAGGCAGACTATAGGAGGAGGATTGAGGACCATCTGGATAGCAATAATAGCCGGCAGGTGTGGCAGGGTATCCAGCACCTGGCCAACTATCGAACTAATCCGGGAACCGCGGTAGGTGACCTCACGCTGGCGGAGGAGCTGAATATGTTCTTTGCCCGCTTTGAGGTCGCTGCACCTGTCTCAGCCAACCTACACCAGGCCCACAGCAGTACATTCCTCACTTTGGAGGAACACGAGGTGAGGCACACCCTGCGGTCCATCGACCCAAGAAAAGCAGCGGGTCCAGACGGTGTCCCGGGACGTGTGCTGAGGGACTGTGCAGATCAGCTGGCTGGAGTCTTTACTAAGATTTTCAACCAATCCCTAGCACAGTACACCATCCCATCCTGCCTGAAGTCCTCCACCATAGTCCCCTTACCCAAGAAACCTCACATCTCCAGCCTCAACGACTACAGACCAGTCGCACTCACCCCGGTGGTGATGAAGTGTTTTGAAAGGCTGGTCCATAGTCATATCATAGCAGCACCGCCCCGCAGTCTTGACCCCCACCAGTTTGCTTACAGAGCGAATCGATCCACAGAAGATGCAGTGGCCACAGCACTCCATGCCACTCTAGCCCACCTGGAGCGGCAGGGGAGCTATGTGCGCATGCTCTTCGTGGATTACAGCTCTGCATTTAACACCATTCTTCCACACAAACTGGTGGTCAAGCTGGGGGACCTGGGGCTTCCTCAGGCTATATGTATGTGGATCAGCAGCTTCCCCTCTGATCGCAGACAGAGAGTCAGGGTGGGCCATCATACATCTTCGGCCCTAAGCCTCAGTATCGGATCCCCCCAGGGCTGTGTGCTGAGTCCCCTGCTCTACTGTCTGTATACACATGACTGCACCCCCGCCCATCACAATAACACCATCGTGAAGTTTGGCAGACGATACTACAGTGGTGGGTCTCATTTCGGGGGGGGGGGGGGGGAACGAGTCTGCCTACAGAGATGAGGTGGTGCAGCTGTCGTCATGGTGTAAAGACAATAACCTCCTCCTGAACACCTCTAAGACCAAAGAGTTGATAACAGACTACAGGAGGAAGAAGACAGAGATTCCCCCTCTCATCATCAGCGGGGACTGTGTAGAGAGGGTATCTGACTTCTGTTTCCTGGGAGTCCACATGGAGGAGAACCTGTCCTGGAGTGTGAACACCTCTGAGCTGGTGAAAAAGGCCCAGCAGAGACTGTACTTCCTGAGGATTCTCAGGAAGGAGAACATCACACAAAGACTGCTGGTGTCCTTTTATCGAGCTTCCATTGAGAGCATATTAACATAGTGTATATGCATCTGGTACAGTAGTTGTACAGTAGCTCAGAGGAAAGCACTCCAGAGGGTCATTGACACCGCCCAGAAGATCACTGGCTGTCCTCTCCTCACGCTGGAAGACCTACACTGTTCTCGTTGCCAGAAGAAAGCCCAAAATATTTTAAAGGATACTTCACATCCTGGACACTCACTGTTTGAACTACTGCCATCTGGGAAACGATATAGACAAATGAACACAAGGACAAACAGATTCAAACACAGCTTCTATCCAACAGCAATAACCATTCTGAATAAAACGAGGAAGTAATGTGCTAAATGGACATGATTGTATGTTGTTGAATGCTCTTTGCAATGACTGTGCGTGCATGATGTCCTGTGTTGATGTCTGTGTGAATGTGGCTAGTTATTTATTCTTTTAATTATTATTTTTAACTGGTTTTTAGTAATTTTAGGTCTATGTTTTTTATAATGGGGCAATGTTTTTATAAATGGGGCACTGACTGGAGAGCACTTTGAATTTCGTTGTACCTGTGACAATGACAATTAAAGATCTATCTATCTATCTATCTATCTATCTATCTGTCCCCTCAAAATAGCTCAACACACAGCCATTAATGTCAAAACTGCTGGCAACAAAAGTGAGTACACCCCGAAGTGAAATTTGTCAAAATTGTGCCCAATTAGCCACTTTCCCTCCTCGGTGTCATGTGACTCATTAGCGTTACAAGGTCTCAGGTGTGAATAGGGAGAAGGTGTGTTAAATTTGGTGTTATCATTCTCACACTCTCTCATATTGGTCACTGGAAGTTCAACATGGCACCTCATGGCAAAGAACTCTCTGAGGATCTGAAAAAAATTGTCGCTCTACATAAAGATGGCCTAGGCTATAAGAAGATTGCCAACACCATGAAACTGACCTGCAGCACGGTGGCCAAGACCATACAGTGGCTTAACTGGACAGACTCCACTCAGAACAGGCCTCGCTATGGTTGACCAAAGAAGATGAGTGCACATGCTCAGGGTCATATCCAGAGGTTGTCTTTTGAAAATAGACATATGAGTGCTGTCAGCATTGCTGCAGAGGTTGAAGAGGTGGGGGGGGGTCAGCCTGTCAGTGCTCCGACCATACGCCGCACACGGCATCAAATTGATCTGCATGGCTGTCATCCCAGAAGGAAGCCCCTTTTAAAGATGATGCACAAGAAAGCCTGCAAACATTCTGCTTTAGACAAGCAGACTAAGGACATGGATTACTGGAACCATGTTCTGTGATCTGATGAGACCAACATAAACTTATTTGGTTCAAATGGTGTCAAGCATGTGTGGCGGCAACCAAGTGAGGAGTACAAAGTCAAGTGTGTCTTGCCTACAGTCAAGCATGGTGGTGGGAGTGTCATGGTTTGGGGCTGCATGAGTGCTGCCAGTACTGGGGAGCTACAGATCATTGAGGGAACCATGAATGCCAACACGTACTGCGACATACTGAAGCAGAGCATGATCCCCTCCCTTCAGAAACTGGGCTGCAGGGCAGTATTCCAACGTGATAACGACTCCAAACACACCTCCAAGATGACCCCTGCTTTGCTAAAGAAACTGAAGGTAAAGGTGATGGACTGGCTAAGCATGTCTCCAGACCTAAACCCTATTGAGAATCTGTGGGGCATCGTCAAATGGAAGGTGGAGGAGCGCAAGGTCTCCAACATCCACCAGCTCTGTGATGTCATCATGGAGGAGTGGAAGAGGATCCCAGTGGCAACCTGTGACGCTCTTGTGAACTCCATGCCCAAGAGAGTTAAAGCAGTGCTGGAAAATAATGGTGACCACACAAAATATTGACACTTAAGCACAATTTGGACATTTTCACTTAGGGGTGTACTCACTTTTGTTGCAAGCGGTTTAGACATTAATAGCTGTGTGTTGAGTTATTTTGAGGGGACAGCAAATTTGCACTGTTACACAAGCTGTACACTGACTACTTTGCGTTGTATCAAAGTGTCATATCTTCAGTGTTGTCCCATGAAAAGATATAATAAAATATTTACAAAAAATGTGAGGAGTGCACTCACTTTTGTGAGATACTGTATATATAATTTCTTAGTTTTTTTATTTTCAATAAATTTGCAAAAATTAAAAAAAAAAAACTCTTTTCACGTTGTCATTATGGGGTATTGTGTGTAGAATTTTGAGGAAGAATGAATTTAGTCCATTTTGGAATAAGGCTGTAACATAAAATTGAAGCTCTGTGAATACTTTCTGGATGCCCCGTACCTGGAGCCCCAGTGGCAACTATGGACCTTTGTTTGTATTTAAATATACATTTTTGTCACTGGGGCTCCAGATATGTTCTTCCAAGGTACAGTTCTCATACTTTTTAGGGTACTGCTGGAGCGACAAGCGTTTCAAACTTTTTAGGTCCATTTCTGTACTTTGATTTCTTTGTGTGTAACGGTAGCAATTAATACCATTTTCTGTAATTTGATAAACAAATGAGTGGAAAACAACCTCTTTGGCAGGCAACTTTTTCTGACCAGCAAAATCTGAAGAGAAACTTGGTGAACTTTGGCTTCATGTCCATCTATAGACAATTGGAGTGGAGTTTGAATACCGAGTCAGCTTTGGGAGAAAAGGTGGTGCGCTTTTTGCAGGGCCTGCATGCACTACACAGGCAGCCTCTTCATGACCAGGGCAGTCTATGCACAATAATATCTATGATCCCATTTTAAAAAACATGAGTGCTACCAAATGTACACTAGTGCCTTTCTATTAATCGACATCATAAATTTTTAATAAAGGAGATTATCTTTAGCACTGCAAAGTTAAAAGTACGTTTTATATCTTTATTTTTCCCATTTAAAATACATAACTGGAAAAAGTAGCTTTACCTAATCAGAGTGTCAGATTTGCAAGAGAAGAAATTCAAAGAAGCAACAAAAATATGGGAAACATCTGATGAACAAGATTGTGAGACTCAGTAACAATAAACATCTGAAGTCACAACACACCCAGACTTGGGTTATAAGATCCCCAATGTGAAGGCCACACAGGTAGGTAAGCCGGATGTTTCCCAGGTGGCACTTGTATTTTGATGTTTATTTTGGGGTCAAACGTCACACTGTATGAGGCAAAACAAAAACCTGCCTGGGCTGGTTTAGACTCTGCATGTGTACAGTATAGATCTGTTATAGTGTATCCATGTGTGTCTATGTGTACGCGACCAGATATAAGCATGTCTGCAAGTGGCATTACATCATGTATGTGTATACATGCTGTGAGCCTGTGTGTGTATATATACTGTATGACAGAGAGAGACACTGTGTGCACAAGATGTGTACACATAACTGTCAATGTTTGTTACAGCGTCTGGTGACATCTGCCGTGTTTTTTTGGCTGGGAGCGGCTCACAGCAGGCTGCAGGAGTCTCGGACCGAGGAGATGAAAGCTGAGGTCACAACCTTGGACCGGTGGGACAAGACACACAAATACGGATGCACACATGCAAGCGTAAACAACATACACACGCTGTACACAAGGCACACGCTATAAACATAATGTCCCTCACACAAACAGCGTGAGGGACGACGCACAAGGACAAAAGAAGACAGAGTAAACTGAGCAAGGATAAAAATAGGAAAGCTGTCAAAACAAGACTAAAAGAAAACACACACACACACGCAAAGAAGGAAATCCAAGTGTGAAAAAGATGATGCAAGCACAAAAGCATAGTCCCACATCGTCAGGGGCAACAGTTTAATCAGTTTAATTAACAAACATATGCATGTATGCAAGTAAGCAAAAACAGACACACACAAACAAAGATGGAAGATATGGTGTGTGTCAAGAAATGGTGTGCCAGCTCTACAAAGCAGTGGCTACTTGTTTGTGAATGACTGAGATATTAGAATAGACACGTTAAGATTCAAAGATTTTATTTATCAATACTATTATATGTACAGGACATACAGGAGAATTGAAATGGTGTTTTCCTCTCTCTTCAGTGGTGTGCACAATATAAAAAGAAAAGGAATAAGGCTGGAAACACAAAAACAACAGCAGTCTATGTACAGTAATGCTACCCATAGTGCAAATGGTGACAAAAGATGGACCTACATCTCCCATAGTGCAAGTAAAGATAAACGATAAACGATGAGACCCTGCAATCTTATATACAGAAAAGTAGAGCAGTAATACTTGTAGTACCAAGTTCAGTGCGGTAGTGTAGGTGTAGACAGTGACAGATAGGACCGCACATGATCAATATTGCAATAACAGACAACAGCAGATATGGCATTTGTGCAAATGGTTGTAGGAAAGTGCAGAGACATACAGCAGCAAATGCCAAGTCTTTCTGTGCAGGTGAGTGTGTTACGATCTGGTGGGGGAGGGGGGCAGAGTTCAGGGTCCTGATGGCCTGATGAACAAAGCTGTTTAGCAGTCTAATGGAGTGGGCCCGGAGGCTCTGGTACCTTTTCCCTGAGGGCAGGGGGCTGAAGAGGGAATGTGAGGGGTGGGAGGTATCACCTGCAATGTTGATGGCTCTGCAGGTGAGGTGAGCGAGGTAGATGTCCGAGACAGGGGGCAGAGGGGCACTGATAACCTTACTGGCTGCTTTCACTATATGTTGTAGCGTCTTCCGGCAGGAGGCGGTGCAGCTTCCATACCACACCCTGATGCAGCTGGTGAGGATGCTCGCAATGGTGCCCCGGTAGAATGTGCACATGATGGGGGGGAGGGGGGGATGACTCGTGGTCTCCTCAGTTTGTGGAGGAAATGGAGGCGAGTTTGAGCCTTACTTACCAGTGATGTGGTGTTGTTTGACCAGGAGAGGTCCTCAGAGATGTGCACCCCCAGGAACTTGGTGCTGCTCACCCTCTCCACAGCTGCTCCATCGATGATCAGAGGGGGGTGCTGTGTGTGTCCTCTCCTGAAGTCGACCACAATCTTCTTGGTTTTTCCCACGTTCAGGAAGAGGTTATTGTCTTTACACCACTGGACCAGTTGGCTCACCTCATTTCTGTAGTTGGCCTCCTCAATGATGAGGCCCACCACCATTGTGTCATCCGCAAACTTGATGATGTGGTTGGTGTTGTAGGCTGGTACACAGTCAAGGGTCATCAGGGTGAAGAGCAGTGGGCTGAGCATGCACCCTTGTGGGGCCCCTGTGCTTAGTGTGATGGTCTTGGATGTGTTGCTGCCAACTCGAACATTCTGTGGCCTCCCTGTGAGAAAGTCCAGCATCCAGTTACAGAGAGAGGTTTTGAGTCCCAAGTGTCTGAGTTTTTCTATTAGGTGCTGGGGGATGATTGTGTTGAATGCTGAACTGAAGTCCAGGTGGATGAAAGCTGGATGGAGAGCAGCAGCGATGGCATCCTCTGTGGATCTGTTTGACCTGTATGCAAACTGAGATGGGTCGTGGGAGGGAGGATAGACTTGATGTTCTGCATGACCAATTCAATTTTCAATTCAATTTAATTCAGCTTTATTTATATAGCGCCATATCACAATAAAAGTAATCTCATAGCACTACCAAATGCAGGGAAAACCCCACAATTGCAGAAAAACCCAGCAATCAGATGATCCCCTGTGAGCAAGCACTTAGCAACAGTGGAGAGGAAAAACTTCCATTTAACAGGAAGAAACCTCTACCAGAACCAGGCTCAGGGAGGGGCAGTCATCTGCTGCGACTGGCTGGGGGTGAGGAGATAAAGAGGATGAAGAGAACAGACATAAAGAACAGGAACAATGAGAAGCCAAGTACATTACTGGAGGTCACCCGGCAGTTTGAATCTATTAACAGCAAAACCAAAGGGGGGTTAAGAGACACAAGATCCCTCCCTAATTGTAGGCTATATTGAAGAGGAAGGATTTTATCCTGATGTTAAAAACAGAGATCGAGTCTGACTCCTGGACCCAGAGTGGTAACTGGTTCCACAGAAAAGGAGCTTGATTGCAGAAGGCTCTGCCTCCCATTGTACTTTTGGAGATTCTGGGTATTACAAGTAATCCAGCATTTTGGGAGCGTAGTGCTCTGTTAGGATGATAGGGTAATATCAGATCTTTTATATATAAGGGGGCCTGATTATTAAGAGCTTTGTAAGTGAGAAGAAGGATTTTAAACTTAACTCTAAACTCTACAGGAAGCCAATGAAGGGAGGCCAGAACCGGAGAGATATGATCTCTCTTTCTAGAACCAGTTAAAGTTCTTGCAGCAGCATTTTGGATCAACTGAAGACTTTTTAAAGATATTTTAGGACAACCCGACAATAACGAGTTACAATAATCTAATCTAGAGCTGACAAAAGCGTGAATCAGTTTCTCGGCATCAGAGACAAGATGCGCCTAATCTTGGCAATATTGCGCAGATGATAGAAGGCAGTCTTAGAAACAGATTTAATATGTGAATTAAAGAACAGATCTTGATCAAAAATAACTCCAAGGTTCCTCACAGAACTATTCAGAGTGAGAGTAGCGGCATCCAAATTAAGAATTTGATTTGGAAAGGAATTTGTAAGGTTTTTTGGACCAACAAGAATGACTTCAGTCTTATCTGGGTTTAATCGCAGAAAATTACAAGTCATCCAGGCTTTGATTTCCTTAAGACAGGCATCTAACTTGGCTAATTGATTACAATCATCGGGCTTCATTGACAGGTATAATTGTGTATCGTCTGCGTAACAATGAAAATGTATACAGTGTTTTCCAATGATATTGCCTAACGGAAGCATATATAAACTAAAAAGAGCAGGGCCTAACACAGATCCCTGTGGAACTCCGTGACTGAGCTTAGAGTTGGAAGAAAACTCAGAACTCAGAAAGGATTTATTGCCAAGTACATTAACAGTAAACAACTGATAACATACGAGGGATTTGACTTGACACTGAAAACGACCTGCATTTCCGGTGACGTGGCAGCGTCGATAACGCGCCTGTCATCAGACAGGTACAGGAAGCATAGGGAAGAAAAGGATAACAATAGGAAAGAGCAAAAAAACATTGATTGTCAGAATACGGGTCATATATGATCAATATTATGATTACAAGAAAAAAAAAGCCCTCAATGCACAATTAGCAGACAAGAATGTACACAAAGACACAAAGGGAGCAATGAGTGAATGATCTTCTCATCAGTTTACTGAGTCAGTGTGGGTGTAGTGTTGAGTGGAGGTGTTTATATCAGTTAAGAACAACAAAGTCTCTTCAGCAGGAGATGTTTTGTCTAGCGGCTGGCACATTGTCCTTGAGCCAGGCAGCTGGCTGTCCATAAGAGTCAATGCAGCTCAAATGTTTTGGAAACAAAAAACTGCAGATAATCTGGAGGACTTGTGTGAGGGGCAGGTCAGATTAGTCGAATAGTACTGTTCCCAGAGAAAAAGACTTTATATTCTCTTACAGATTCAGTACTTTAATCCTTCAGTGCTGGACGTTGAATTCTTCATGGGCGGCTCTCAGCGTGATCATGATGTAATCCATTTTCCTAGACAGTTCTCCATTAGCCGCTGTCAGAGTCCTCCCCAATTGTTCAATTTGATGGTTAAGCCTCGCCTGGCCAGCATTTTGATAGGCTACGTCCATCTTCATCAATTTACGGTACACCAGGACAATCCCAGATCCAATCAGAAGGATCCCGATGACCATTACCAATAATGTTTCCACAGATGCATGAATTCCAATGTCCATGAGTCTCCTCGTAGGTTCCAATTCTTGGGCTCCCCCTTGGCCCAATTCTTGTTGAAACAGTGTCAATTGCGTTCAAAGCCCAGCTTATTAAATCCATAATTTCGTTCGATAATCAGCAGTAGAGACACGCAGACAGACAATAGCAAGCTGGGATCCAGTCAGTTAGGGGAGGAAGGAGATAAAAAGTCAGAGCTGGAGAGAAGGAAAAAGCGTCTGCTCTCTTTGGGAGGCGGAAGTGAAGATCATTGATGTGAACAAACTGAAGTCTATCGGACAAATAAGATCTAAACCACTGCAGCGAAGTTCTATTTAGTCCAACATAGTGTTCTAATCTATCAAGTAGAATGTCATGATCGATACTATCAAAGTCATTCCCAGTGAGAGTTGGACTCCGCCAGGGCTGCCCTTTGTCACCGATCCTGTTCATAATTTTTATGGACAGGATTTCTAGGCACAGCCAGGGAATGGAGGGTGTCATGCTTGGTGACCACAGAATCTCATCTCTGTTGTTTGCAGATGATGTTGTCCTGTTGGCTTCATCCAGCAATGACCTACAGCTCTTGCTGGGATGGTTTGCCGCTGAGTGTGAAGCGGCTGGGATGAGAATCAGTACCTCCAAGTCCGAGTCCATGGTCCTCAGCCGGAAAAAGGTGGATTGTCCTCTCTGGGTTGGGGACAGGTTCCTGCCCCAAGTGGAGGAGTTTAAGTATCTTGGAGTCTTGTTCACGAGTGAGGGGAAAATGGAGCGAGAGATTGACAGACGGATTGGAGCAGCATCTGCAGTGATGCGGACGTTGTACCGGTCGGTTGTGGTGAAGAGGGAGCGGAGTTCTAAGGCAAAGCTGTCAATTTACCAGTCAATCTACGTTCCTACTCTCACCTATGGTCACGAGCTTTGGGTAATGACCGAAAGAACGAGATCGCGGATACAAGCGGCTGAAATGAGCTTTCTCCGTAGGATTGCTGGACTCACCCTCAGAGATAGGGTGAGGAACTCAGTCATCCGGGAGAGGCTCAGAGTAGAACCGCTGCTCCTCCACATTGAAAGGAGTCAGTTGAGGTGGTATGGGCATCTGATTAGGATGCCTCCTGGACGCCTCCCACTTGAGGTGTTTCAGGCACGTCCCACTGGGAGGAGACCCCGGGGTAGACCCAGGACACGGTGGAGAGACTATGTCTCCCAGCTGGTCTGGGAACGCCTTGGTATCCTCTCTGAAGAGCTGGAGCAGGTGGCGGGGGAGAGGGAAGTCTGGGCTTCTCTGCTTGAACTGCTGCCTCCGCGACCCGGACCTCCGGAAAAGTGGTAGAAGATGGATGGACACTATCAAAGGCTGCACTAAGATCTACAAGGACAAGTACAGAAACAAGTCCCTTATCAGATGCGATAAGAAGGTCATTAGTGACCTTCCCTAAGGTTGTTTCAGTGCTGTGATGAACTCTGAACCCAGATTGAAACTCTTCAAATAAACCATTTCCCTGCAAGTGGTCAAACAATTGTGCAGCAATAACTCTAAGATTTTTGAAATGAAAGGCAGATTAGACATTGGTCGATAGTTAGCCAAAACTCCTGGATCGAGCGTTGACTTTTTGACTAAGGGTTTAATTACAGCAATTTTAAAAGCCTGCGGTAGATAACCCATAGTTAAAGAAGAATTAATTATATGAAGAATACGGCTACCAATAATTGGGAAGACTATTTTAAATAGGGATGTGATTTGGGGTTGGGGAAGTTATCTGAAAACTTAGCAGGGGGTCTGGGGGACGCAGTCCCCCAGCGGGGTCCCAAGCAGAGCCCTGGTTGGGGGGGTAAGGGGGGCGAAGCCCCCCGAAGCTCCTGGGATTTTATGATTTTTAAGTACCAGAACTGTGCTTAAATGACATAAAACAAACAGCTGAATGTAACTTATTACTGTAAAATATTGACTTATGTTCCAAGAAGATAGCATTCCTAAAATATTCCAACAAGCATTATCCATCACGTGTGACGTTAAAAATATTTTTTAAATAAAGTTCAAAACACCTTCAGAAGGCAAGATGAAGAAAAGTGAAAAGTGAACTCCTGTGGCAGATGGAAAGGTCTACATTTAACCATGAGAAACTCCAGGTTAGCTGAGCAGTGTCTCCCAACAGTGACAGAGTTCGTGCACCAAGCCTTGTTAATATAAATGCATACTCCCTCACCTCTGGTTTTACCAGAGTCATCAGCTGCTCTGTCTGCCCGGAGAGTGTGCCGTCCGGCCAGCTCGACAGCACCGTCAAGTACTCCACTATGTAGCCATGTTTCCGTGAAAATCATGATATTGCAGTTCATAACTTTCTTATTGTTGGTGATCGGAAGCCGTAGCTCATCCATTCTGTTCGCCACTGACCGTACATTAGCGAGGAAAATGCTGGGTAGAGAAAGCCGGTGCGGTGTTAGCTTTAGCTTAGCTCTTAGCCCTCCGCGCTTCCCCCGCCTTTGTTTACGGTCTCTACGCCGCCTGCGAGCACTTCCGGTCGGCCGGGTAGCTTACCTAGCGTCGGGTGTTCTCCAGAGCTCAGGGATGAAACGTAGGTTGCTGATAAAAAGGTCGTTATTTTGTAATCCAATGTCCAAAAGTTCATTTCGGGTGTAGGACGTAAAAGCAAAGCTGTTCTGAACGAACAGACCCGAAATGAGCAGAAATATCGCTGCTAATCCGCAAAAACTGAAGAGACGCTGAGCCTTGCATTGTGCACGCGACGCCATCTGGTCTGAAAATTTTTGGAAGATTAAAAAAAAAAAGCAGAATTCTGCGAATTAGCGGAAAAATCACATCCCTATTTAAATAACCTGGTAGGAATAGGGTCTAAAAGACAAGATGAAGGCTTAGATGAGGAGATTATTTTATCTAACTCTAAAAGGTCAATTGGAGTAAACTTATCTAAACAGATATCAATTGAAGGAGTTGTAGTAGTTAATGTACTTAAGTTTACGGTGGGAAGAATCTGACTGATTTTATCTCTAATAGATAAAATTTTATGATTAAAAAAGTTCAAAAAGTCCTGACTAGAAAGCTCAAGGGGGATGTGAGGATTGACGGAGTCCTGACTCTTTGTCAGCCTGGCCACAGTTTTGAAAAGAAACCTGGGGTTATTCTTATTCTCTTCTATTAACACAGAGTAATAACTTGTTCTTTCCACGTAACAATACTACTGCCTCTATATTGGAGTTTTCCCCGGTGGATGAAAGGGTTGCTTCCCTGCGCCTTCGGGTTGGGAAACGGGTCATGACCATCATTTGTGTCTATGCACCAAATGATGTTTCAGAGTACCCACCCTTTTTGGAGTCTGTGACTGGGGTGCTGGAGGGTGCTCCTCTTGGAGACGCCATTGTCCTACTGGGGGACTTCAATGCACACGTGGGCAACGACAGTGAATCCTGGAGGGGGGTGATTGGGAGGAACGGCCTGCCCGATCTGAACCCGAGTGGTGTTCAGTTATTGGACTTCTGTGCTAACCACAGTTTGTCCATAATGAACACCATGTTCAAGCATAAGGGTGTCCATATGTGCACCTGGCACCAGGACACCCTAGGTCGCAGGTCGATGATCGATTTTGTTATCGTGTCATCAGACCTGCGACCGTATGTCTTGGACACCCCGGAAAAGAGAGGTGCAGAGCTGTCAACTGATCACCACCTGGTGGTGAGTTGGATCCGATGGCAGGGGAGGCAGCCATTCAGACCTGGTAGACCCATGGACATGGAGTCTGAATGGGCCATGTTCTCCACCTCTGTTGTTGAAGCGGCGGCCCAGAGCTGCGGCCGCAAGGTGGTCGGTGCATCTCGTGGTGGCAACCCCCGAACCAAGCGGTGGACACCAGTGGTGAGGGGGGCCATTAAGCTGAAGAAGGAGTCCTATCAAGCTTGGTTGGCTTGTGGGACTCCCGAAACAGCTGAGGTGTACCAGCAGGCCAAGCGGAGTGCAGCTCGGGTGGTTGCTGAAGCAAAAACCCGGGTATGGGAGGAGTTCGGTGAGACCATGGAACAAGACTTTCGGTCGGCCTCGAAGAGATTCTGGCAAACAGTCCGGCGGCTCAGGAGGGGAAAGCAGCTCCCTGTCCACACTGTGTATGGTGCGGATGGGACACTGTTGACTTCGACTGGGGATATCGTCGGGCGGTGGAAGGAATACTTCGAGGATCTCCTCAATCCCACTGATACGCCTTCCACAGAGGAAGCAAGGTTTGGGGACGAGGGGGATGACTCGCCTATCACAGGGGCTGAGGTCGCCAAGGTGGTTAAAAATCTCCTTGGTGGCCAGGCCCTGGGGGTGGACGAGATTCGCCCTGAGTACCTCAAGGCCCTGGATGCTGTTGGGCTGTCATGGTTGACACGCCTCTGCAACATTGCGTGGAGGTCGGGGGCAGTGCCTTTGGCGTGACAAACCGGGGTGGTGGTTCCTCTCTTCAAAAAAGGGGACCGGAGGGTGTGCTCCAACTTTAGAGGGATCACACTCCTCAGCCTTCCTGGGAAGGTCTATGCCAAGGTACTGGAGAGGACAGTTCAGCCGTTGGTCGAACCTCGGATTCAGGAGGAGCAATGTGGTTTTCGTCCTGGCCGTGGAACATCGGACCAGCTCTTTACCCTCTCAAGAATTCTTGAGGGTTCGTGGGAGTTTGCCCAACCAGTTTACATGTGTTTTGTGGACTTGGAGAAGGCATCTGACTGCATCCCTCGTGGTTTTTTGTGGGGGGTGCTTCGGGAGTATGGGGTATCGTGCTTGTTGTTACGAGCTATTTGGTCTCTGTACAACCGTTGTGAGAGTCTGGTTCGTATTGCCAACACTCGGTCGGAGTCATCCCCAGTGAGAGTTGGACTCTGCCAGGGCTGCCCTTTGTCACCGATCCTGTTCATAATTTTCATGGACAGGATTTCTAGGCACAGCCAGGGAATGGAGGGTGTCATGCTTGGTGACCACAGAATCTCATCTCTGTTGTTTGCAGATGATGTTGTCCTGTTGGCTTCATCCAGCAATGACCTACAGCTCTTGCTGGGATGGTTTGCCGCTGAGTGTGAAGCGGCTGGGATGAGAATCAGTACCTCCAAGTCCGAGTCCATGGTCCTCAGCCGGAAAAAGGTGGATTGTCCTCTCTGGGTTGGGGACAGGCTCCTGCCCCAAGTGGAGGAGTTTAAGTATCTTGGGGTCTTGTTCACGAGTGAGGGGAAAATGGAGCGAGAGATCGACAGACGGATTGGTGCAGCATCTGCAGTGATGCGGACGTTGTACCGGTCGGTTGTGGTGAAGAGGGAGCTAAGTTCTAAGGCAAAGCTGTCGATTTACCAGTCAATCTACATTCCTACTCTCACCTATGGTCACGAACTTTGGGTAATGACCGAAAGAACGAGATCGCGGATACAAGCGGCTGAAATGAGCTTTCTCCGTAGGATTGCTGGACTCACCCTCAGAGACAGGGTGAGGAGCTCAGTCATCCGGGAGAGGCTCAGAGTAGAACCACTGCTCCTCCACAATGAAAGGAGTCAGTTGAGGTGGTATGGGCATCTGATTAGGATGCCTCCTGGACGCTTCCCACTTGAGGTGTTTCAGGCAAGTCCCACTGGGAGGAGACCCCGGGGCAGACCCAGGACTCGGTGGAGAGACTATGTCTCGCAGCTGGTCTGGGAACGCCTTGGTATCCTCTCTGAAGAGCTGGAGCAGGTGGCTGGGGAGAAGGAAGTCTGGGCTTCTCTGCTTGAACTGCTGCCTCTGCGACCTGGACCTCCGGAAAAGCGGTAGAAGATGGATGGATGGATGGATGGATGGATGGATGGATGGATGGATGGATGGATGGATAAATAACTTGTTCTAGCTTTTCTAAGAGATTTTTTTATAAATTAAGAGATGATTTCTCCAAGCTAAATAGAATTCATCTAAATTAGTAAAACGCCATTTTCTTTCTAATTGATGAGTCGTCTGTTTTAAGCTACGAGTTTGTGTGTTAAACCAAGGGGTTAGAAATCTCTGTTTAGACTTTTTCGTTTTTAAAGGGGCCACCAAATCTAGAGTCTGATGCAGAGAGGCTGTAATACTATCTACCATGCTATCAATTACGGATGGAGCAGGCTTTCCATTTTTTATTTCCGTTGTGTTGACCCAAGGTATAGAGGAGACAATCTGCAAAAATTTGGTAACAATGTCATCTGAAAGACATCTGCTGTAATAATATTTTTCTTTAGGAGTCAAATAATCAGAAATAGTGAAATCAAAGGTTAACAGACAATGGTCTGACAGTACAGGATTATGAGGAGATACTACCAGATTTTCTATTTCTATACCATAAGTCAAAACAAGGTCCAATGTATGGTGGAGATAATGGGAAGAATTTTCTACTTTCTGGGAAAATCCCATTGAGTCTAAAATTGAATTGAATGCCTTATTAAGACAGTCACTATCTACATCAACATGTATATTAAAATCCCCTACAATAATTATTCTATCTGATTTCAGCACTAAATCAGCTAAAAATTCAGCAAATTCGGATAAAAACTCTGAGTAGGCCGAGGGAGGGCGATAAACTATGGCGAAGAAAATTTGGTTCAAGCCAAGATAGCCAACATGCCCCACACTGAGGACCAGGCCCTCAAAGGAATTAAAATATGATTTTTGCTTTACATTAACTAGTACATTAGAATGGAAAATTGCCACTACTCCACCTCCACGACCAGAACTTCTGGGATTATGATAGTTTAGATAACCAGAGGGAGTTGATTCATTCAAACCAACATAATCATCTTGCCCTAGCCAAGTCTCTGTGAGATATTAAATCGATCTGCTGATCAATTAATAGATCATGAATTAGTAGAGACTTGGGAGTTAGAGACCTAATATTTAATGAACCACATTTAATTTTTAAATTATGAAGAGGAACAGAGGCTAAATTAATAAATTTAAAGACTTGAGGTTTGATTTGAGTTTTACCAACATTTTGTTTAAACACTTTGGGATGTTTATGCGTTATATCTTTATTAACTTTGGGGGGAGTAGACAAAGGTTCTCTAAGGAAGAAGACAGGGGCAAAGTTGAGAGGTGGTGGATGAGGAGGAGCTGCAGAAAGACGTGTATTTATCAAGTTGTGTTGTATTTGTCTTGGGTTATAATTAGTGCTGTCAAAATATCGCGTTATTATCACGTTAACTCAAGCGCCTTTTTAATGGCGAGATTTTTTTTAACGCGAGATTAATGCTGTGACCGTAGTTTTTCATAAGCACAGTGTACTGGCTGTAATACCACGCACATACACATGGTGGCGGAACGAAGGATACGATTTCAAATATCAAACAAAGAAGAACCCAACGACTAAAGCGCGCGGCACTGGCGGCACTAGTCAGCCACAGTAATGGACGCACCCGGGACACTTCTGAACGGAAAGTTTACATTTAAAATAGGAAAGGATGGTTCGATCGATAAAACTAAAGTTAATTTGCACTTATTGTCGATGTGAACTTAGCTACCATCGAAGCACATCCAGTTTAAAATACCATTTGATGGCCAAACACACCAGTGATGTAGCTTCGCCTCCTCCGCGTCAGAACCAAACAAGTTTGGATGGCTTCCGACAGCGGCCCATGGATGCTGCTACTAAAATGAAGCTAACAGCTGCCATAGCTAAGTGGGTGGCTACGGCATGCAGGCCCGTTAGTATTGTGGAGGATGAAGGTCTGGCCGAGATAATTCGCATCGCATCCAACGACTGAACCTACGAAACTCCTTCCAGAGCTACTATCACACGCCGGATAGAAACGTTGTTTGAAACGGAAAAGTCCCAGTTACAACAGGCATTGGGGCAGACAGAAATAGTCGCGCTAACGGGAGATTACTGGACGTCACTTGGCAATGACAACTACCTCGGGGTCACAGCACATTATTTCACCCCACAGTGGAAACTTCAGTCCCATGCTTTGACTGTTATGAAGACAGAAGAGAGGCACTTCGCTGATAATGTTGCAGAGCACTTCATGAATGTAGCCAGAGAGTGGGGCATCGAAAAGAAAGTTGTTTCACTGACCACGGATAGTGCACGCAATATGATGGCTGCAGCCAGAGAGCTCCCCTTTGAACACCTGCCGTGCATCGCACACAGCGTGCACCGAGCAGTCACGGTTTCTCTGCACAATAGCCCATTCGACAGCGCATTGGCAAAATGCAGAAAACTCGTGGGACACTTTAAACACAGCCCAACGAATGCCCTGGAACTCGAGCGGCAGCAAATCGCACACAACCAGAAAGAAGAAGCGCTCACGCAGGAGGTAGCAACAAGATGGAATAGTACCCTTGAAATGATAAAGCGTGTCAACCGGAATATTGAACCTCTGAGAGCTGCCCTGGCCCTACACTCAACCAAAGTCACCATGCCAACAACAACGGAGCTGGAGAAAACAAAGAAGCTCGAAGCTGCGTTGGAGCATTGCAGGTAGGCCTAATTATGTCTTGTAGCCTATATCTGATTCTTTAACAATTAAAGTAGATCTGTGTCAAGACAGAAACATTAGCACCTGTCTCACCCAACGTAAAATACCACCCTGTGGCATGTTTTAGATGGGCCATCTCTATGTGTAGACTGTTTATTTGCTTCATTTTACTCAAAGTGTAGCTCGTGATTATCTGTATGTTTTTTCTGTATTTTGACATAATCAGTGACTGTTTCAATAGCTATGATTCCCTGTGTAACTTAACAACAGAGAAGGCCAGGAAGCGCCCAAGAGGCTAGGTTTTCAGCACTTTCCGCCCTAAAAACGCATTTGGTGGACACAGGCCCTAATGTCTATCTGTCGGTATCACCTCTCTCCCTTCAACTGTGTGTGTTTGTCCCGCACAGCACTGTAAATGGGTAATGTGTGTGTGTGTGTGTGTGCGCGCAGGAACACATGTGATTCCTCATATCCCCTCCCATCACTGTAACTGTAGGTTATCTATCAGGTGTCCGTATGTGTGTGACAGAGTTTTGTGAAAGAGCTTTTGTATATTGTTGCAGATATGTGACAGATCTTCTGGGTGGAGAGAAGTTTGTTTCTTGCTCTGTGGTGATGCCAGCATTATGCCACCTGTCCCGAGTAATGGAAGTCACTGAGGACGACCCAGCGTACTTGATCAAGTTCAAGGAAACCTTTTCAGCGGATATGGAAGGTCGCAAAGAGAAGTTGAACATCGCATGGCTCAGGGTTGCTACAGCACTCGACCCAAGGTAAGATATTCATTCTACATTCTTCTCAGTATTTTGTTTGTCTTAAGCACCACTTTGTTTTGTGGGTTGGTTCTCTTCAATATCCATTTTTTTCTTCTGAATCTGGAATAGAGATTAGGTCAATGTTTTGTTTTACTAGTGCCTTTGCTTGTATGGCAATAACGTTGATATTTTTTATTATTTCATTTCAAGGTTTAAGGACCTCAAGTGTCTGAGCAAACCTGACCGGGTTGTCGTGTGGGATTCCATCCGTGCCTTACTCCAGCAGCAGGAGAAGGGGAGACCAGCAGCACTGGATGACCAAAGCATGCCTGAGCCAGAGAAGAAGAAGCCAGCTCTCATGTTTGCACAAGAATCTTCCTCAGATGAAGAGGAGGACACCGTGGAACGCTGCATTGAGCGCTACAAGGCAGAACCTATGATTGGCATTGAAGACTCTCCACAGGAATGGTGGTCCACACATAAAGCGTCACACAGTGAGATGGCCTCCCTTGCATGCAAATACTTAGCAACGCCTGCCACGTCAGTACCATGTGAACGATTGTTTTCACTGTCTGGACATGTCGTTCAGAAAAAACGATCTTCCCTGTTGTCTGAAAATGTCAATAGGCTTGTCTGTTTGAGCAACTGGCTCAAAGACAGAAAGTAGGCCTTTAGGTTGACTCACCTGTTACGTGCTAGCAGTTACATTATGTTCATGTTCAAGAGGCTGTGTTGGTAAGTTTAAAACTGCAGCAGTTGGGCTGCTATACAGTCATTAGACTGTACTACTCCTCTCAGGGGACACTCTCCTCTTGTTTTCATTTTGTATTTAAGGGGCTGCTTTTGTGCCTATATATTTTTTATTTGTATGTATCTTTTTTTTATCGCAGATATCAGTGGCAGGGTTACTAAACTAATGAAAAGGAAAAAAAGAAAACATTTTTTTATTTTCAGAGTAATATGTCCTGTTTTGTTTTCTCGGTCTAATACGGAAGATATGGATGCTTTGCAATGAGAATAATAATAAAAAACATTTGTACAAAGCAAGCCCACTCACTTTTTGTGCTGTTAAGAGAATTACAATGGTTTTTCATGAGACAAAAATGCGCAACTAAAATGTGATTAATCATGAGTTAACTATGAGATCGTGTGATTAATTATGATTAAATATTTTAATCACTGGACAGCACTAGTTATAATATTTTGGGTAACAGGAGACAGATACAATCTCTGTAGGGTTATAAATCGAAGACTGAACCAAACAGTGAGGATTATTTGGATTAATGGGATTAATAAGAGAAGTGGAAACAAAAAAGGGCTGGTTGGCAGACCCAGGAACTTCGGCGTGAGTTAGAGCATCAAATCCCAGTCACTGCATTAAAAAACACTGAATAGAATAGAACAGATTGTCCCTTAAAACACGTGCACCAAGTCTATTCGGATGGATGCCACCAGGCCTCATAAGTGATGGGCGGTTCCAAAACAGGTTAAAATTGTCAATAAAACCAATATTAAAAGTAGGACATGTAAAATACAACCAAGTATTAAGACTGAGAGTTCTGCTAAAATAATTGTAACCTCGTCTGAAAGGTGCCAAAGACCCAGAGATAAACGCACATTTGCCACAGTTAATAAGAGTGGACAGAAGGCTCCTGAAGTCACTCTTTAAGATCTCTGACGCTTCATCTGGGATGTTGTTGCATTCAACATGTACTATGACAGTTTTAACATGGGGGAATTCATTTAATAGGTCAGGGGTAAGAGCCTCAATGTCAGACACTCTAGCCCCAGGAAAAAATTTAGTCACACAGTACCTGCTTTTGACGTTCCTCATAATCGAGTCACCAATTACCAGCGTTGTCTGGGGGGGTGGGCTTTGTCGGTGGTTTCTGAGGTGGTGAACAATCTTGTTGAAGGTGGTGTTGTGATGGTGGGGCGATGCGCTCTCCTCTTTTTGGAGCTGGTGTGTAATTTGGCACACCTAAAGTAGTCTTAATCTGGGGTTTGCGGGTTTGAGCCGCCGCTGAAGGAGAAGGAGAGGGAGGAGGAGGGGTGGCCACGGGCGGACAGCCAGCATCCAGGTGGGGAAAATCCTCCAGAGAAAGGATGTCAAATCTATTTTCCAGTAGCAGGGGAAGAGAAGAAGCATGGCCCTGTCTGGTCGATCGACGATGATTGCCTGCAGGTCTAACCAAGGTCCAGCCGCTTGAAGCACTTCATTATGATGGGGGTCAGTGCTACGGGCCGGTAATCGTTGTAGGTGGATGGGACACACTTCTTTGGGACTGGTATTACGGGGGCAGTTTTGAAACATGTGGGGACAACAGCTTGAGTCAGGGAGATGTTGAAGATATCGGCCAGGACATTCTTGTGCTCCTCTGCACAGTCCTTCAGAACACGACCCGGTATGTTATCTGGACCAGCTGCCTTGTGTGGGTTGATCCTGCAGAGGGTCCTCTTCATGCTAGCTGGATCCAAACTCATGGCCTGGTCATCTGGAGGAGGAACGGTCTTATGTGCTGATGTGCTAGTTTTGTGCTTCAAAGCGGCCGAAGAAGTCATTTCAGTCATTATGCAATGTGATGTCACGCACAGGTCTGAGGTGGAGGTTTGTAGTTGGTGAGGGTCTGTATGCCACGTCAGAGGGAACATGCATGTCTGGTGTTGCTGAAGTGGCCGGGTATTTTCTTGCTGTACTGTCTTGCCTTAAAGGGGACATGCAAACATTTCATTTTTTCAGTGCTTCTGCACATCTATGTGGGTAACTGGAGTGGCTATCAGTGGACAAACTGAAAAAATACATACCTATCACTTTGTTATGGTCAGTATTTGTCTCAGTACCTCTCTAAACAGTTTTGATTTTGCTCCAGTTACACGAGAACCTGAACTCACTGGAATGATACCACCCACCCAGCTTCATCTCCAGCCATTTAACGACGGTGAGAGGATCACCATGAACGTCCAAACCCACACTGACAATGCTAATATGGCTGCTAGCTCGCGATGGCTTTAGCTTGGTGATCACAGTTTACATAACAGTTAGTTCTGACCGAGGAATTCGACTGGACAATAGGGATTCCAGCAGTTACTAAAATCCACGCTTATTGCACTCCAACGTTTCACTAGATATGCATCACTCTGCTTTAAAGGTGTTCATGTAACCATTAATTACAAACAGTAATTTACTATCAACTCTCTGACAACTGCAGTACTGTTTTGGATACCTTAATTTCCACAGTGATGTGCTGTTTGACAAGAAATTATACGTCCATGACCCAGAAGTCCCACCCTTGTTGAAAAAAACTTCTATGTCTTGGGCTGTCACGATGAAGGAATTTTCCCTGCGGTGACGGTGGATAGCGCAACAGCGTGGTATGCGGTATTATTGTAAATGTTTTTAGGAACTTGTGGTCTCGTAATTTAAACAGGGTTCATAACTTATGTGGCAAATGATGGAAGCCATGTTGAGAATCGCTGCAACTCCGCTCTCAACCTATGTGCGCGTGTGACAACTGTGCATAGCTGAGGTCTTCCTACAGTCATGAACTGCTGATTCCATAAAAAAACAAAAACGATCATTTTCGTAAAGCAGTGACGGTAACTCCAGCATTTCAGCTACAGTGTGTGTGGACTGGTTGGAGACAGCTGCGACATTCAGCTTATTTAAATAGGACAAACTCCATGCAGGACTCTGTGTGGCGCTTGTCTCTGTCTCTCCATAGTGATTTTTGGATAGTGCCACTGTCCGAAAAATCACATTCACACAGCAAACAAGCAATGCACTATGCAGTAGCAGAGCTTAATTGTCAGGACCATAAACTCACAAGGAGCCCATCTAGGGCTGTGCGATATGACGATATAAAAACGTCTATCTTTTCATAGAATACTCTGTTGTTTATATCCTGATTTAAAATGCACATACTCCCATTTATTCAGTAAAGCTCCTCACCACTACTTGTCAGTGTCCCATCTCTCCCCTGCCGCGCGCACGGCAGAACAGGTGTATGGTGGGTGGCTAGGCTTCAGTCCGGTGGTTGCTAATGCCAACTCTAAACTACCCCTCCCTCCTACCCCTACCCCTCCGTTAATGAAAGAAAAACCCACAATGGTCACAGAAATAACTTGAATCTGACAAAAGTGGTAATAAATAAAAATTCTATGAAAATTAACCAATAAATATCAGACAATGCTTTTGAATTGTGGTTCAACAGAATTATTTTAAAAAAACAAACACATGAAACAGGCCTGGACAAAAATGATGGTACCCTTAACTTAATATTTTGTTGCACAACCTTTTGAGGCAATCACTGCAATCAAACGATTTCTGTAACTGTCAATGAGACTTCTGCACCTCTCAGCAGGTATTTTGGCCCACTCCTCATGAGCAAACTGCTCCACTTGTCTCAGGTTTGAAGGGTGCCTTCTCCAGACGGCATGTTTCAGTTCCTTCCACAGATGTTCAATAGGATTTAGATCAGGGCTCATAGAAGGCCACTTTAGAATAGTCCAATGTTTTGCTCTTAGCCATTCTTGGGTGTTTTTAGCTGTGTGTTTTGGGTCATTATCCTGTTGCAAGACCTATGACCTGCGACTGAGACCAAGCTGTCTGACACTGGGCAGCACATTTCTCTCTAGAACACCTTGATAGTCTTGAGATTTCATTGTACCCTGCATAGATTCAAAACACCCTGTGCCAAAGGCAGCAAAGCAGCCCCAGGACATAACAGAACCTCCTCCATGATTCACAGTAGGCACAGTGTTCTTTTCTTGGTATGCTTCATTTTTGCGTCTGTGAACATAGAGCTGATGTGCCTTGCCAAAAAATTCCAGTTTTGTCTCATCTGTCCATAGGACATTCTCCCAGAAGCTTTGTGGCTTGTCAACATGCAGTTTGGCAAATTCCAGTCTGGCTTTTTTATGATTTGTTTTCAACAGTGGTGTCCTCCTTGGTCGTCTCCCATGAAGTCCACTTTGGCTCAAACGACGACGGATGGTAGCAATCTGACACTGATGTACCTTGACCTTGGAGTTCACCATGAATGTGTTTAGAGGTTGTTCTGGGCTCTTTTGTTACCATTCATATTATCCGTCTCCTCCTGCGGCCACGTCCAGGGAGGTTGGCTACAGTCCCGTGGATCTTAAATTTCTGAATAATATGTGCAACTGTAGTCACAGGAACATCAAGCTACTTGGAGATGGTCTTATAGCCTTTACCTTTAACATGCTTGTCTATAATTTTCTTTCTAATGTCCTGAGACAGCTCTCTCCTTTGCTTTCTCTGGTCCATGTTTAGTGTGGTCACCAAACAGCACAGTGACTACTTGTCACCCTTTAAATAGGCCGACTGACTGATCACAAGTTTGTAGACACCTGTGATGTTAATTAGAGGACACATCTTGGTTGAACATGTCCCTATGGTCACATTATTTTCAATCTTTTCTAGGGGTACCATCATTTTTGTACAGGCCTGTTTCATGAGTTTGTTTTTTTAAAATAATTCTGTTGAACCACAATTCAAAAGCATTGTCTGATTTTCATTGGTTAATTTTCATAGAATTTTTATTTATTACCACTTTTGTCAGATTCAAGTTATTTCTGTGACCATTGTGGGTTTTTCTTTCATTAACAGAGGGGTACAAACAATTTTGTCCACGTCTGTAGCTGCTATTCCTGTTTGCCAGCGATGTGGGACTGTTTTCCATCATGCTGTGTCAGAGAGGATAGTTCACTAACCTTGTTTTAATAGGAGGTAAGTAACGTTCAAGATCAAGGAGTGGCAGGACCATGCACCATCGGAAGAGGAGTACGTCAAGGTTGTTTGCTATCACCCTTGCTGTTTAACATCTATGCAGAAGCAATGCTGAAGGAAGCCATGGAGGAAGTTGAAGAGTGTGTGAAAGTGGGAGGTTATCACATTCAAGCTGTGAGATTTGCAGACGATCAATGATGGCGAGCTCAGCAGAAGGACTACAGACAATCATGTCTCAATTGAACGACATGGTGGAAAGATATAAAATAAAGATCAACCAGAAGAAGACTAAAGTGATGAAGATCGAAAAGAACAAACAAGAACAGCTGCAAATCAATATCAATGGAAAAAATCTTGAACAAGTCCAACAGTTCAAGTACCTTGGCAGCCTGATGACAGAAGACGGAAGAAGCGAGAAGGAGATCAAGGCAAGCATAGCCATGCCCAAAGATGTGTTCAATAAACACCACACGCTATTCATTAAAGGCCTCAATCATAACTTGAGGAAATGTCTCATCAAGACACTGGTTTGGAGTGTGCTCCTCTATGGCTCAGAAACCTGGACTATGAAGAAAGCAGACATGAAGAGACTGGAGAGCTGTGAGATGTGGATGTGGAGGACAATGGAGAAGATCAGCTAGACAGACAGGGTGGAAACCAATGAGGTGCTGAGAAGAGTGGGAGAAAAGAGAACTTTGATGGATACCATCTGGAAAAGAAAAGCTCAGTGGATTGGACACATCGTAAGATCAGAAGGGTTACTATAAACCGTGTTGGAGGGAAGAATCAAGGGTAAACGATGGAGAGGGAGAAAGAGTGATGATGATGGATGACATCAGGCAAGGAAAGAAATACCATGAAATCAAAAAGATGGTGCTAGACAAGGAGAAGTGGAGACGGCTGACATGTGCAGGACCTGCCTCTGGGCAGACCACTTGGAGAAACAGTCAGAAGTAACATTAACACCATGTCCAATTATAAAATGCTAAATGACAATGCTAAGTTGTGCTAACTGGAAACTGTAGCAGACCATCGGTTCTTTGGTTTAAATTACGGCTGAGTTTCTTAGTTTTGTCTGGAAAAAAAATTGTTAAAGCTGCAAAAGTGCATGATGGTGGTGCATACACGCAAAATAAATGATAAATAAATTAAAATGGGTCGGAGGAGAAAGTTGGCTCTTAATGTAATTAAATTTCTAATAATTTTAATTAGTCAAGTATCGATAATGAATAAAGTTAGTCATCACATTTTTTTTTTTTATTTTTTTTTTTTTTTTTTGTTACTTATTTGTACCCGTAGGTAGACTTGGTTTGCAGTCTGGTGACAAGCCACCGGTTGCTGGTCGCTGCGTGCGCGAGCGCCCTAAACCTACATGTTTTTGGTGTGCGGGAGGAAACCGGAGAAATCCCGGAGTAAACCCGCGCAACACGGGGAGAACATGCAAACTCCACACAGCTCACTGTTGGTCGGGGGCTGGGATCGAACCCACGATCTCATGATCCCCGCGATCCCCCGGCCGAGGGTAAAACTGTGCTGCCACAGTGCTAAACCACTGCGCCACCGTGCAGCCCAATGTATCACATGTATTTTATGACATGATTTAAAGTAACAGCTAATTTATATCTGTAGATGGCAGCAATGGATAATTTTCTCATTTTCAGACTTTTTATGTTACGTTTGTTTTGTTTGTTTTTCGCTATTCTCCTCTGGCTCAGGAAATATTTAACTTATTGATGTTTACTTTTTATTCATATATGATTTAGAAGAAAAACCTTAAATTTATGAAAATTATGTCTCAAATATACATTAAAAAAATATTTTTTAACAACACTGCAAAATTATGAGGGGGAAAAGGTACATGTACAAAAAAAAAAAAGAGATGGTCCTTTTTATGTGATTATCTAAAATGTAGAATTTACAGAAAATGTATATCATGATATACTGTATATCGTTATCGTGATACAAGATGACTTGTATAGTGATATGAAATTTTTTTCATATTGCACAGCCTTAAGCTCATCCAGCCATTATTTTATTAAATGTAGGATATTTTCTCACCTCTTGCCTCTCACCTCTTCTCACCACTTGCAGCATAGGGAAGGCCTAAAATCTTCAACAGAAACAATATTCTTATTGTCTAACACACACAAAGAATGGATGTACCGTGTCTCTCAGCGGGACTGCCACAACAGTTCCTGCATGACACCTGCACAGTGATGTAGTCGGAGACACAATAATAAAATCCTTATGGCAATGGTAGCAGTTAGTCAGCAGACCAGGCATGTGACAGTGTGGTGTGGTGTGGATTAGGGGCCAGTAAGCCTATTAGGGCGACAGGAGGGACCACCCGGCCTCCACATCCACCTACAACCCACAAACAGCGAGACAGAGAGAGAGAGAGAGAGAGAGAGAGAGAGCGAGAGAGCGAGAGAGAGCACCCTAATGCATAACCGGCTGGGCACACTCCCAAACACAGAGTTCCCCAGACACAGGTGCCATTTCTCACAAAAAGAAACAACCACATAGTTGCATAAGAAGAAACAGATACACCTCTCCCTTTTTTTAGTGTGCTGTGGACTAATTTTTTCCAAAGTGCTCCAATTTTGTATTTAGCCTACAAACATACTGATGTGCTTCAGCACACTCAAATAACACATCTTAGTTGCACACTGGCAGAAACTGGCAGTGTGCAGTGCACTGTTGTAATTGATGTGTGTTGTTGGCCACACAGGGAGAGGTCTGGCAGTGGGGGGTAATCACAAGCATCTGTCCCCTCTCCTCACGGCAATTAATTAGATTAAATTAATTTGAAAAGCATGTGTGAATGTGTGATCACACATCAAGAACCTCCTATATTCTTACCAGCACACACAGGAACTAATTTACATCCCTTAAGCTTTCAACTATTAAGCATATATTATTTAAAATTAGCATTATGAGCACATACAAACAACCCGGCTGAATGCATGCGCTCCTCTTTGCGACATCATAAATGAGGCCTTTGAGTTCTTCAAACTATTTAAAAAATGGGAAATGAGCAAAGGTGAAAACTTTGGAGGCACACACATGCACACGAGTGCAAATTAATCCCAATTTGTCGGCCGCGGCACGGGGAGAAAACTTTTGGGATTTCATACTTCATACCAGCTTTTGTCACCTTTGCGTGAATAGCTGAGGGCTGAAATAATTGTGTTTTTCTTCCCCGAGGCCCAGTCAGCGCTCACAAGCCACTGGCCTACGTAATGTGTTCCAGGCAGAGAGAGAGGAGGGGAGTGGGGGTTATACACACACCACGGCTACGAGTACAATACAGAGGAAGCTGGTGTGTGTGTGTGTGTGTGTGTGTGTGTGTGTGTGTGTGTGTGTGTGTGTGTGTGTGTGAGTGTGAGTGTGAGAGAGAGAGAGAGAGAGAGAGAGAGAGAGAGAGAGAGAGAGAGAGAGAGAGAGAGAGAACGTGATGGAGGTAGGTTGTGTATGTCTGTGAGAAGCTGTTTTTTTTTCATCGTGTGTGACTGTGTGAGTGGGCATAAGTGGAAGGTATGCGGCGTGGAAATGGCCTTAATGGAGTTGGATGTGGTCCACAATAGAGAGGACTTCACCTCAAAAAAGGGATGACAGGGGGGGCGGGGGGGGGGGGAATAAATACAAAAATCATGACCAAAAGACTGAAACTTGATTGAAATCCATGATGATAAGGTCTTTATATAAACAACACAAAAAATGTAAAAAAAAAAAAAAAAAAAAAAAATACAGAAAAATTCAGACACTAATATTTGTGTTCATGCGTCAGGAAGGGCATCCGGCATAAAATCCTTGCAAAATCAAACATGTGGATCATCACGATATTAGATGATGATAAACTGTGGCAACTCCAAAGGGGAGCAGCCGAAAGAAGATTTAATCAATTACTTTACTGGAAAGCTCCAGTGCTACTCTAACAATGTCTTGGTCACAAGATGTTAACAAAAATTACAAAACTGCCTTGAACAACAAATGCTGTGTTCTTTGCACAGTTGTAAAAGTACATTCATTTACATTTAAGTAAAGGAATATGCAGTTATAGTTTATAAATAGCCAAGCAGTATCAAGTGTCACTTGCTTTTCACTTCTGATTAAAGGGCCATCCACACCAAGCACTATAAAGATAGCCATAAAATTAAGAGTTTTAAAAATCACTCTAACTCATCATTAATTGTTTGCATTTTTTTAACTTATTTCTATGTATATAATTAGCACTCTCTTGTATCACAAACATAAAAGTACGTAACAGTCCTTTAGAGAAGCTTAGCGGTGGATGGCTGTTATTGGATGCTTAATGTAATGAGCCAAACAGAAAAAGCTGCTCTGAGATGTCTAGAAAAAACTTGAAGCACCAAACTAGATTCAGCTTTTGGTCACTTTTGCCTCAACTAGCACAAGACCTTTTAAATCCTGTTGATTCCTGTCACAAACTCCGTCATTATCGTGGGAACATAAACCTTTCCCAAAAACATGTACGCAAATGTGTCACAATTACCTCCGCCAATGAGGTAAGCTGTTTGTCTGTCTGACTTTTAGCATCATTGTACAAAAACTAGATTGATTTTTATTGCATTTTTGTCAGACGTAGCCATTGGCACAAGGATGAACCCATCTGCATTGGTTGTGAAATTGCAGTGCAAATTGATAAAAACAAATGCAATGTTGCAAAAAAAAAAAACAGACTCAAAAGCTGCCAGTTCTAAAAGTGACAACTTCAAAAATCACAAATTATTATATGGATAAATGCAGGAGCAGCCCATGACTTTGGAAATTCTTTCTTCCTCTACGACACTGATGTAATGTGAGAGAAAAAGGTGAAGCATTACTTGGAGGGGGAGCGAGGTGGAGGAGTGAGGAGAGTGGACCTTGGAGTGTGTATGACTGTATATTCAATGTATTCAGACATGATAGCTTCTCACATTAAATACAACAGTCCTGTGTGTGGGGGTCTCCGTGCGTTATTTTAATCCCCCCACAAAGCTTTGAAGATGAGGGAAGTTGGTCTCCCATCTCCGGTATTGGCCGATATGCAAACACAGAGAATACACACAGACATGAATACACATATTAACCCCCCCAATCAACACACACACACACACACACACACACACACACACACACACACACACACACACACAAAAGAGCCCCTCAGCACAATGCCTTCAAATACAGCCGTCCAATCTTTTGACTCTCAATTTGCCCACCTTTTTGATAATACGCGTCTGTTTGAAAAAAGGTGAAAGGCAAGGGTAGCATGCAATTTAGAGATACTACTGTAGCCATTTCCAGCCCTCCACCTCTTTCTCTCTCTTCTCTTCTGTCCTTCCATCACTTTTTCTCCGCGCTCCCTCTCCCCATCTTTTGATTATGCGATTCGCCTTGGCAGAAGAACAAATAGAGGAGAGAAAAAGGTAATGTTTGACACTGCCATTTTCAATGACAAAATACAATCTAGTCAGGGACAGTAATTCGACAGGGAGGGATTAGCCTAGCGCGAGGTTGGGCCCCCAGATTAAGACGAAGCCAGAGCGCGGGGATCTTGAATTTCATCATCTTTGGCGCTCAGGCACAATGGCGTATTCTTCCCCTTTCTCCTCTGCTGTCTGATGAGGGGTCAGGAGAATTCACCTCTCCTCTTCTTCTGTTCCTCCTCCTCAGAGCAGCACTTACTACAGCATTCATTCATGTGTCCTTACTTTATATTAGCTTAGATACCTACAGGCGGGGGTGAGGGGGTGATATGAGCTCTCCGAACAGTCACGTACATTTAGGAACAGTCAAAAGGGAAAAAAGAATCAGAAATGTTTCATACAATGGTGCTATTTTAGCATTTTCCTTAACGTGAACTAAACAGACTGAAACACTGAGGTACACCAGGATACTTCACCTACTAACATAGATACACAGAAAGGTGACATGATGTGTTGATGTGACGGAATTAATCGTGAGGACTCAGTCTGGGCTTTCAAATATCTTAGCATAGACTGCCCTCTTGTGGCGAATATCGAGTTCTTTCTTTTGTGCTTTGTGCAGGAGTCTGAAATCAATGGCCAAGTACACTGTTCACATAAATATGTAGTTTTTCAAATTAAAAGGCATATTAGAGTTTCCCAACACTTTATTTGCCTAATTTAGCTTGAAATGAGCCACACCAGACCATAAGGTCCCCAGTTTAATAAACGCTAGCAACAAGCTCTTATGGGAAAAAAAATATTCAATGCGGAAACGATAATCACTAACATACAGCACTAAACAAGGATGCAAAAGCATGTAAACTTTGTGAACCTTTTCTTAGTATTATGTAGAATACAAACATGCAATACACATAATGCAGTATGAATCATTTATAAGGCTTTTTATTGAAACGATGTTACTGAAAGTGCTTCAACAAATTAGATCATCAACAATCAACTTAGGCTCTTGTAGAACTCCTAAGAATTCCTAAGGTTAAAAACTGTCAGAGCAGCACTTTTAAAAGGCAGAGTGTGATTTGTTACAATTTCTCTACTATTTTAGTTCAATTTTATTTGAACTAAATTAATTCTAGATCTCAAAAAAGATTAGGGATCTCTAAAAAAAAAAAAAAAAAAGGCATCTTAAAATCTAAAAAAGAAAATCATGTAATCTTCTAAAATGTCTCCAAAATGTAACAAAAGTTGGCAGCAAAGCTAAACTTTAACCTGGAGCTTAGCAATTTCCACAACACTGATAACACAGATGATGCATAAGCTCAACTCTGGGTCTCATCTGACATGAGCTAAAAAAAAACCCAAGTCACGTCCCGGTGCACCTCTGGTCAAACTGTCATTCAAATCAATCTCTGGTTTCCCTGTAATGTGATATCAAGCCAGGACAAAGAACCAATCACATAACCCGAAACGAAAGAAGGTAATGCAATGGTCTTCTAGTCTCAAACTGTGACACAGAATGAAGGCAATTCTCTGCCATCATCACAGATGATTTTTTTTTTTTTTACCACTCACCTACGTTCCTGCAGGTCAACCACATCCCCACACAGTGTCCTAAGCTGAAAAATCCTTACAGCTGTATATAGTTTAGGGCTGATTTTTTTTTTTTTTTTAAAGAGCAGCTCCATGTTTGTCTTAAACTCCTTAACAATCCAATGCTTTTGTTCAGTGACAAGAATGCAAACTGTGTTAAGGTGCCTTCACACCAAACGTGAGCGGGCGGCGTGAATGTATACAAAGTCAATGGAAAGAGGCGAGCACAGGCGAAATCGTCCAAGGGACAGCGCTAGCTTTGAGATTCTGCCGTCATCGGAGTAAAAGTATCAACATTGGAGACTAAACTAGTTTGAAAATGAGACTGACACTCACCTGGAGACAGAAAGACCGGGAGCTCTTCAGCTGAATCGGGATGTTGGAGTTGTTTACCCACGGATTCCTGTCACGGACGTGCTAGCAACGTAAACACCCATCATCTTGTGAAGTTTTGGAGACAGGGACAACTTTTTCAGGTGAGCCCCCCGTCAGATAATGTAAACCTAAGCGTGATGCTATTTTGGGGATTTCCACAGTAGGTTGAATACTGCTGCAGAAGTTATAAAGGCAACTTCGCCTGTCTGCTTCTCACTCAGGCGGTAAATCCATATCTATTCCTGTGTTTACATTGAGTTATAATGTAATCGTGCTGCGTGAAAAATTCGCCCGTTTGTGTTTGGTGTGAAGGCACATTTAAGCTTCAAATAAAAACAGATCTGAATATTCCAATAACAAATCTGAAAAGCCAAACAGCAATGTAAATAAACAAACATCCTGACAGTTAAATATTTGAATACAACTAGGGCTGAGCAATATGAAAAAATTCCAGTCACAATAATTTTTTTTTCATATTGATCGATATAGATATATTTTGCAATATGAATCAAATCACTATTTCTGTAAAGCTTAAGGGTTCCTTTTTACTCCTAAGTGAGATGTGACGCTATAACAAGATTAATTTTAAATATTTATTTTCTGTCAGAAGTTGAACCTGAAATTATACAACTGTATTTCAAATAATTATATAACATAAAATATAAATATTTTATAATATTCTGCTCACCAGTTTACCCATAGCTGAGTGCAGCACATGCCCAAAGCACTGCAGCATGTCTACTTGTTTAGTGATGTGGCCTTCACTATATTTGTCCCTCTGTCTTTCGTGATGCAGACTTGTTTGTCTTCACTCAGTCTCCAGAATGCAAGTGCTTCGGTCAGTCCTAAAGCAATGACTTCACCTGTATGGTCTTCAGGAAAGTTTGAAGACATTTGCTTTTCAAATTACAATCTTGATCAGTGAAGTGGGCAGTGAGGCTCATATATGGTTCAGATGTGCGACTTGACCACAAATCTGACGTAGCAACGAAGTATAACAGACTTTGCAGCTCCTTTTCAACCGTTTCTCTACATTCCGTGTAAAGCTGGGAAAGTGCCGTGTGGAAGAAATATTTACAGCCACGGAGTTGGTAACAAGGGTCTTGTTACCAACTTAAGCTACTTGAATCAGCAGCTTAAATCCGACATTCTGTCCGCACTACTGAATTCCTCAGACCCTTCTTTTCAACAATCTCCTCGTCTATTGAGCATTTTGCGGTGTCCGTTTTGATGCCTTCTTTGGTAATGCTGTCACTGGATTTTTCATTAATGTTTTTTGTCATTTTCTTTTTAACCACGCTACAACTTCAACACGGCTGTGCTGGCCCAAACAATAGCAAGTGTGCTAAGCCTCGGCTATTGGTCCTATGCATCTACGCATGCTGTTGTGTGCGTCAATCCAACGTGACTTCCAACAACACGATTGGTTCGGTGCAGTTTATTTTCATTGGCTTTTCGTGCTGTCTGTCAAAACACGGAACGAATTGACTTCTATCAATGTTCTATTGAAAATGTATGTCTTAATCAAGAGAAAGTTCTTTTGCAATAATTATCATTATCGTTTCATCACCCAGCCCTACCTACACAGCTACACGAGCCCAAACATTAGCAGGTGTGCTAGGCTAAGCCCCAGCTGCGTGCTGGTCCTATGCCCCTACACACGCTGTGGTGTGCCTCATTCAAACCTGACTTCCAGCTACATAATTGGGTCGGTGCGGTGTATTCTCATTTTCATCAGCTTTTCGTGTCGTCTGTCAAAACATGGAATGAATGACTTCTATCGAAGTTCTATGGAAAATGCTTTATGTCTCATTCATTCATCTTCCGCTTAATCCTTTTTGGGTCGTGGGGGGGGGGGGGGGTGGCCTGGAGCCTATCCCAGCATCTTTGGGCGAGAGGCAGGGTACACCCTGGACAGATTGCCAGTCCATCACAGGGCCACCACAGAGAGACAGACAACCATTCACTCTCACAGTCATACCTAAGGACAATTTAGAATCCCCAGTTTGATGCCAATTAACCTAACTTGCATGTTTTGGCATGTGGGAGGAAACTGGAGAAATCCCGGAGTAAACCCATGCAGACACGGGGAGAACATGCAAACTCCACACAGATCACTGTTGGTCGGGGGCTGAGATCGAACCCAGGATCCCCCGGCCAAGGGTGAGTTGCTGTGCTGCCGCAGTGCTAACCACTCTTCCACCGTGCCGCCCTGCTTTATGTCTCTACTGAGGAAAAGTTATTTCGCAACAATTATCATTATCGTTTTATCGTCCAGTCCTAGGTACAACCCTAATATATTTTAAGGTTCTGGGTAGTATTTAGAGAATCTAGGTCAGGGATGGGCAACCGGCGGCCCACGGGCCGCATGCTACCCCCACCCTCATTCACTGCAGCCCGCTAGTCCATTTCAACAAGAGCAGTCTGATGTGAGTGCAATATCTCCCACCTCCATTTTCTTTGAAGATCCCAATACTTACGGAAGCGCCCCGCCTGCCCGGCGCCCAGGTGACCATTTCTGCAGGCAGAGCGTGTCTCTGTAGCGTTGCTGTCCAAGAGAAACGTGAGCTTATTAAAGTACTTTAAATGTGGAAAAAAGTACAACGGAGTGGAGGCATTTATGGTGGTTTTAACCTGCTTGTAACTGGAACAATAATGAGGAGTCACTCAGCTAACAGGTCTGGTTAGGCTTCATTGCAGGGAAAGGCAAGAGTGACTGATGAATCGCTGGGGATTTACTTCACCAGCTACTGCAATATTAACTTATAATTTATGTTCATTATTATGTACCTGGCAAGTTAAGATGATCAAAATTCACGAAGTCAATGACTTTAATCCGTTAGCAGCCTTCAGACAAACTAAACATGCCAAGATTTGGATTTCAAAATAAGGGAGGTTTTTCCTGCTGTCTGGTTGGCGAGAAGAATTCTAAAAAAACTATAAATACACAGAAATATTATAACAGAGATAACTGCATATTTGGTCATTTAAGTTAATTTATTTCTTTAAATATAATTTTAATAATTATATTTCTTTGAATTCAGAGTTACTGCTCTGTTCTGGCTCTACAAAATTATGGTCAAACGTTTAAATTGTCTGAGGAAAAAAGTAAAAAATTTGCCACATTCTGTTTCACATTTATTTAAAAAAACAGCAATTTTATAATAATCTGCCTTTATCCATCAGACAGGCCTCTTCACTGTCCAGTTTTAAAACTCCTCTTAAAGGTGAACTGAACTGAACGGCATTGAACGGCACTGGGTGATAGTACATACAATTATAAAGATAATTTATCATTGGCACCCCCTCCACAAATCCCGGAATCTTGGAGAAAATCGCGATTTAGAATTTCCCGCCCTGAAAATTCAGACAAATCTGCCGAAGCGCAGCCGGAGTTCCGCGTGATGTCACGAGTGTGACCCAGTCCTCATGTTTACCATTGCGAGCACGTCAACACTGGTTGTTTTTGGTGCATTTTGTCGTGATAGTCGACTACAAAACACTTCCAACACCTGGGAAGATCTGTTCAGTGGCCAAGGAAAGCTGTCATGGCGACGAAAGAAAAGAAAGGGGGAGGAAAAGCGACCGGGAAGCGATGCGTTTCTAGATATACAGTGATCCATCACTTATCGCGTTTAATGGGGACCAGAACCGACCGCGAAAAGTGAAAAACCGCGAAGTAGCGTCACCCCCCCCCCCCCAAGGGCGTCACAAGCACTATTTTGCACAAAAAGGCACAAGAGAACAGCGAAAAGTGCCACTAAGCAACACGAGCGATAAAGAAGGCGCTCTGCAGGGAGAGAAGCTGTGTAAAACGTCTTGGCCAATCAGCTTGCGAGGTGAAACGTCTCGGCCAATCAGCTTGCGAGATTCCCGAGCGGTGAAGAGGTGGGCGGAGAGGAGTGGAGCGGTGGTCAGAGAGGTAGATTTTGAGCTGTGCAGGCTCTCCGTGTTGATACCTGATGTTCTAATGAGAAGGCAGGGAGACTACATTAGAACATCAGGTATCAACACGGAGAGCCCGCTCTCCCCGGCTCTCCAGCCCGCTCGGGAATCTCGCAAGCTGATTGGCCGAGACGTTTTATCTCGCAAGCTGATTGGCGGAGACATTTTACCCAGCTTCGCTCCCTGCCGAGCGCCTATACCCAGCGAAGGAAGACCGCATTAAACGCGATAAGTGAGGGATAACTGTAATAAGTTGGAAAAATGCTGATGTTTTTTTTTCCCTTTCTTTTTTATTGTTAATTTTCCTTATCCTGACACCCCAAACATGCCAAAGTAAAGACTCACCATTCTGTATTCAATAAGCGACTCTCCACCCCATCACTGCTGCGGTCTGAGTCGGTGCTGGAATCCCCCGAAAATTCTGGCTCTAATCTGTACGGTTCGATGCCTCCCTCGCTCTCTTCCTGTTCACTTGACACTCCTGCAGCCTCCTCTGTCTTGTCACCGATCCTGAATGCCTCTTCACTCTGAAAACTCTGGTGTTCTTGACTGCTGGAACTGCTATCATCTGCCATTGTTGTTTTGATAAGGATCACACTCGTGACGTCACGCAGCGTCGTCTACACTACTTCCGGTTTGTTTGGCACTGCCAGCCAGAGGCAAAAGTTTATCGGCTTATAGCTTGGCCATCGCACGGCCTAAAAATTTCTTTTATGTGTTGAAAAATACAATAGGTAATAAGGAATTAATCTGCTATTCTACTTTTTTGGCAAAAAGGTGAGTTCAGCTCACCTTTAAAACCCATTTTTATTCTCTGGCTTTAGACCCAGTTTGAGACACTGATTTTATTTGTTCTTATTGTCTCTATTGTATGACGATTGTTTTGTTTGTGCTGTTTTGTACTTTAGCTGTATGTTATTGTTTTTATATTTTATTTATCGTTGATGTACAGCACTTTGTGTCAACTGTTATTTTTAAAGAGCTTTATAAATAAAGTTAGATTGGATTAAAAAAAAGATAAACATTAACCATAAAATAATCCACAAATTTATAATAGTCTCAAATGTACAAGAGAAAATTACAAATTTGAGGAAAATGGTTGCAAATTTAGATAAATTTACAGAGAAAAGTAGAAAATTGTAAGAAAATTGTTATAAATTTTGGAGAAAAACCTCAAACCTTCAAGACTGAAGTCATTACTCAAGTTTTTAAGTGGGTGCTCTTTGTACGTTTAACTCAACCAGAAATTTTTGGTTGTCTACTTTTAATTATTAATTTCAAAGCACTGCTTTTACATGAGTAGAATTTCTGGATACTATACCCACCTCTGATCATATAATTTAAGTATGAATGAGTAAATTCCTATTATGAATGTTTTTTTCCCCCTTCCCTTTCCTACTCTTTGTCAATGGAAAAAAAGAAACACTAGAATAAAAATACAAAAAAAAAGCACATTTTGATTATTCATGTAAACCATGAAAAAAAAAATCCTGCAGGACAAAACATGACACTTGGTATTTTCTAGCCTGTTTCTATACCACCACAGACAGAGAGAGAACCTGAATTAGACAGAGCTCAGAGAGGGAAAGATGAGACAGAAGAGAGGAGCCAAGAAGAAGAAAGTGTTCAGGCAAAGGGTCCAGGAGAGGTGAGAGCAGAGGCTGCACGGTGGCGCAGTGGTTAGCACTGCGGCAGCACAGTTTACCCTTGGCCGGGGGATTGTGGGGATCGTGGGATCGTGGGTTCGATCCCAGCCCCCGACCAACAGTGATCTGTGTGGAGTTTGCATGTTCTCCCCGTGTTGCGTGGGTTTACTCCGGGATTTCTCCGGTTTCCTCCCACATGCCAAAAACATGCATGTTAGGTTAATTGGCTGTTCTAAATTGTCCCTAGATATCCGTTTCCTATAGGCCCTTAGAATAGAGGGTTAGTATTAATGAAAGCGCTTTGAGTGGTCTTTGTGACTAGAAAAGCGCTATATAAGTGCAGGTTAGTTAGTTAGTTAGTTAGGAAGGAGAGAAGGACAACACCAGTAAAAAGTCCAAATACAGGACATCTGGGTGGGACCCCGACTGGCCCAATATTCCAACATTCAAGCCTTGGTAGTACAATACTTCAAATGGTAAGTTCCATTATGCAATATTACTGTGTAAAATTAAAAAATAATAATAATAAAAAGTAATAGTGTAAAATTACCATTTCCGGTTACAATCGTGTCATGTCCACCCCCCGGAAAAATATGTTGCCACCACACCAAGGTCTTTAAGCCAGAGGAAACACTGGCAGTTATTGTGTTTAGAGGATTTAGGGAAAATCGGACCTCTGACCTTTTAAGGTTTCATTCCAAAAAGCGCAACTGAAGCACTGACACGTTTCAATCCCATGCCAGCAATAAAAGTTCAGACTGTGGTTGTATTAATCTCCTGATTTTTTTGGTTCATTTATACCAGTGGCTCTTACCCTTTTTTTTATTCCCCATTTTGGGGAGCCAGACGATTACCAAGCCCACCTACACACACAGCTATTTCTCTGCCCCTCCACACCCACAATGAACCCAAGAGCAAGCTAAGCCTCATCATATTTTCTTTTCATCTTGGCTTTTTTGTTAATCATTGTCCATCATTTTGATGGGGAGAGTTTTAAAAATCTGGTCATGATACACGACCCAATTTTATCAGTAATTTTATCACAATAAAATTACTGATAAACCCGCCCCCCTCCCCGTAGAAGGTTTACATGAGGAAAAAAATTGTTGGCCGTCACTGCCACCAAAGTTGCCCATCCCTGATGGAGGTGAATATGGCCCCAGAAGTCCTCGACAGCTCAGTGCGTGAAAGTGTAAGGTTGCTTCCTCCCTCCCTCCTCTGTTCTCCATTCCTGCTGTCAGCAGACTAGCGTGGCTTTGATCTTTCTGTCATTAGTCAGGTATGTAGAGATGAAGGCGGACCACAACCTTGGTGTTTTCCTCTCCCTTTCTTGCTCTCTCCCACGCTCTGGCCGGAGAAGTCCAGCTGACCTGCTTGTCTTCTCAACTCTCCATCAAGGAGAGAAAGCTGACTGTTGTTGCTCTGAGGCTGACGTGTACACAATGTGACAGTGTCTGTGCACTTGGGCAGCTCTTTTCCTCCACAAACAACATTCCTACAAAACAGGTTCAGTCTCAGAGGTCTATCCCTCCTGAGCAGTAGTGATTTTTTTTTTACTACTTAAAAGTTAGCTTTGTTAGTTAGTTTGACAAAGAAGTTGTAAATTATGGCTTGCTTTTCTGAGGCACACTCAAAGCCATTCTTTCTCAACAAATACTGCTAAAACTGAAGCATCACTTCATAGTAGGGCTGTGCAATATGATGATATATATTGGTGACGCGATAAAAAACATCGACCATTTCATATAAAGCTGTATCATTTATATTGGGATTTAAAAGACACATACCCATTTCTACTATAACCAGACCATGCTGAGTGACGGACATGAAGTGTAACTGCCTCGCGCTGGACATGTAAACAGCCCAGGGAACGTCATAGCTTGCTGTACAGAGAAGCCAAAGCTTGAAGACGGACCAAGGCAAGTGAATAAGATGAAAACAGCATCAGATATGGTTTTGGCAGTATGTTGAACAGGTTAACTCATTTGAAACAGCACCACGCAAAGGTGCAGCACAAAAAAAAAAAAAAAAAAAGACTAACGCAGTACAAACACAGCTTCTAGCAGCATTTAGACAACCTTTCCAGGGCTTTTCAGATTGAGCCAAAGCAATAATAAATGCCACTGGTGTTTTTATAGCAGCGGATCTAAGGCCATATCCAGTTACTGAGAACACCGGGTTTAAACACATGCTGAAGGTAACTGGCCCCAGTATGAAGTTCCTTGTTGTGCCCACTTCAGCCAGAAAATAATACCATCCTTTTAAGAAAAAGCTATATCCGTTAATGCTGCACTTTAGGCCTGTGTTTTGCAAGGGTACTCTGATGTGTTCAGGTTTCTGTGGGAAATTAATAGTCAAATTTCACTAGATAATTGTCCAAAAAATTGGAAATAATTTGCTGTTGTTGTGCATGGGTGCCTTCAGAACCTGTGCACAACAATGACAAATTATTTGCAATTTTTCTTGACCAATTAACAAGTGAAATTTGATAATTAATTTTCCACAGAAACCTGAACATACCAGAGCACCCTGGTTAAAAACTCTGCTTTGGGCAATAAGGAACTTTAATTTCCTAAAAATGCAACAATAATTCAGACTATTCAAACTTTTATTGTTGCACTTGTCTGCATCGTTCATTTGCTAAAAAGCAAATTTGTTTTATTGTATACATTTTATTTATTAGAGAATTGACTGCTGGCAGTTTGCAGTTTTTTGTCAAAGCTGTTCCCGCTTATACAAAAGATAAGCAGTTTTATGTTTTGCATTTTGTTTCCTAACTGTACCGAAAATGAACCGAACCGTGGCCTTAAAACCAAGGTACGTACCGAACCATGATTTTAGCATACCATTACACCCCTACTAAGAACCATGAATGCAGGAGGACCGTGGGGTGGGGATTGCTTTTGGCAAGTCGCAAACCACCTGGTCCTAGTGAGAGTGCACCCTAAAGGGCAAGATCAACCAGCCTGGACTACCTGAGCAAAACTATGGCCACGGTCACACTGCAGGTCTTGATGCTCAATTCCGATTTTTTGCCGAGATCCGACTTTTTTGTGTGGGCATTCACATTATTATTTAAATGCGACCCCCATCAGACTCCAGTGTGAACGTTCTACAGCTATGAAGTGACTCGCATGCACAGAAGAAAGCGTAACGTCAGACACAGTGCTGTGTTTGGGGGACAGAACTTCTTCACCCTGATGCAGCGCAGCAAAATAAAATGTTAAAATCATAAATATGAGACCAGCTCCCTTCCCCTATACACCAGATGACCACTGTGATCAGCTCTGCTTTAACAGAAATGATTGATTAAACAACTCACTTTAAAATGAGACCCCATGTCTCAATGAGATTACCTATATAAATAAGGTTAATAATAAATAATCCTCGCGATTACAATAGGGATGTCTCCCACTGATGTTGTCAGTGGCTCTTGCCCTAATAAACTACGCGGTTCGTACCAGCAGCGTAACACCTATCCTGCTACAGGAAGAAGGAGCCGTCAGACCCCCCTCTCCTGTGTGTCCCGCTATCTGGCCATTCTGCTCCACAGTCATGTCCATGTTAACTTTACATTTTAGATATTACAGCAGCCAGGACTCACGGTGAGCCGTTTACAGGGAAAAAGGAATTTGTAGCGTCCAGTAAATGTGCTGTTAGTGTGCTTGCTTGTCTGGCGGTTTCAGCCCGGAACCCCCCCCACAAAAAAAATAAATAAATTTGAAGTTATTGTGCAGTCGGTGCTGACAAAATTCCAATCCAGTGATAAAGGAAAGAAGATTGATTAAAAAGAGAACACAAATCAGCTGTGTCTGCCATGCTTGCTGCATCCTCCACCACAGAAGTGTAGCATCTGTCTCATGTCTCACTTCAATGAGGAAAAAGTCGGATGAAATATGACATGACAGTTCAGACTGAGGTCGCTTTGGAAAATATCAGATACGTATCCGAATTAGTACCACATATGAAAGTGGCCAGGCATTGTAGTCAAGACCTCATCAAGACCAGAGTCTCCCAAGACCAAGACCGAGAAAAAGTTGAGACCAAGACCCACATACAAAGTGGTCTTGACTTGGTCTCAGTCTTGGGATTCTGGTCTTGGTTTGCTCTCGACTACAACTCTATTTCCAAGTAACTAGTTACTTTAATCATGCAATAATTGGTAAAGTAGCTCAGTTACTTTTGAAAAGAAGTAACTAGTAACTGTAATTAGTTACTATTTTTTAGTAACTTGCCCAGCACTGGTTATATGAATACTGCATATAAATGTGCATGTCTGCAATACCAGCATATTATTTATGCATTCTTCACAATAAGCGATGGCAATGTTTGCTCCTTTGCTTCCCATAGAGTTGTAGTCGAGAGCAAACCAAGACCAGAATCCCAAGACTGAGACCAAGTCAAGACCACTTTGTATGTGGGTCTTGGTCTCAACTTTTTCTCGGTCTTGGTCTTGGTCTTGGGAGACTCTGGTCTTGATGAGGTCTTGACTACAACACTAGCCTGGGTCTGGTGTGAAAAAAATCAGATATGTGCTGTTCACACAGTCATTAAAAAAAAATCAGATATGGGTCACACTTGTGCCAAAAAATCAGAATTGAGCATTAAAATCTGCAGTGTGACCATAGCCTATGAGGCTCAAACAGAAATGCATTTAAACCACAAGCCAAATGTAATGCAAGCAAGAGATATTTAAGAAGTGTGAAAGCCTTTATTTGCTTTTCCACAGGAAATTTACAATGTGGCTGTGAGTTTCTCATGATGACTTAATATACTGTCTATAAGACCAAAGCTGATGATTGTATCGTTCTATTAGACAATTATAGTATTACATGCAATAAATAAATACTGAAGCATCACTTATAGCTTCTGTGTCTTCCCGCTGTAATATTTGCTTCAGACATAGACCTCAAACAATGAAAAAGCCTTGCTAGACTCAATCAAAACACTTTTCTTTCCCTTTTTCCTCTATTTCATATCAAAATGACGGCTGAAAAATTGTGCTTCATACCATACTTGTCATACAACTGGCAACAGAGAGCATGGCAAACATATGGCATACGGCAAACAACAATTTAACAACAACAAACAGCAACAAACAGCAAACAACAAATTAACTTGAATCAAAAGTTCTCATTTCCTTGGCAGGCCACATGTTTAAAGAGTCTCAGTTTCTCTGCCTTTGCGTTAGGGCAGCACGATTAATCGAATTCTGATCGCAATCACGATTTTGGCTGCCACAATTAAATTAATGTGACTGTCGGCAATATTAACATTTCGGGCTCTGCCGCATATCAAATCAAGCATTTTCTCAACCAACAGCCAGCCGACCACCAGGGGGCGAACGCATGTTAGGGCAACATAAAGCTGCAGAACTGACAGAGCGCACCCTGTAGCGGCAGCCTTAAGTTTTCTATAGCAGACTGGTGTGATGGTGAAACACAAACCAGATGTTGGGAGCAGAAGGTGACAGTACGGCAACACGTGGAAGCAAGGAGCTAGTGCTTCGAAGGGATAATCATCCGTTGTCTGGATGCGTTTTGTATTCAGGGCAAGTGATGCTGACTAAAAAGAAATTATATGCAAAAAGTGCCATAGAGCTGTGTCTGTCCCACAGGGCAACACAACTAACTTATTCAGTCATCTGAAAAAAACACCTCAAACACAAGTACGATAAATGCATGATGGTTAAAGTGAATGTCACTTCACTAAATCACAAATCTGTTTGGCGCTGACCCAGGCCATCAGAGTATCAACCCTGCACAGAGCTTCACTGTATCCGTCCGCCTCTCAAAGACAAGCTAAAGTAACTGACGCAATAGTGTTTTATTTGGCCAAAGACATGTGTCCACTAAATGCTGTATGAGCAACGAAGGCTTCAGAAATATGGCCAAAACACTGGACAAGAAATACATGATCCCCACGTGATTCTCCAAAGTTGCATTACCTGCAGTGTATGAAAAATACAGATGAAATCACAACTGTCGAGCACTTTGCAACTACGACTGACCTATGGTCAAGCAGAATAACGGAGCCATACCTGTCCCTGACAATTCACTACATTGATGGAGATTTTAAAATGAAGAGTAGATGCGTACAGACATTGCTTTTCCCCTCAAGACCACACAGGAGAAGCTATAGCCCACAGACTGAGGGAAGCGCAATCATCTTGGAGTCCGCAGGAGGAGGGACTACTGTGCTTAACAACAGACAGTGGGTCTTATGTCGTCAAGCCAGCTAGCTTCTCCAAATAAATGGACAAGGTTCCAGTGCTTTGGAAAAAAAACAAAGAATTTTATGTAATCTGTGTGTTTCCCAAAGTTAATGAATAATCTTGATTAATAATCATGATTTCAATATTGATCAAAATAATCGTGATCATCATTTTGGCCATAATCATGCAGCCCTACTTTGCGTCAGCCCTTCACCCTTTTGTCTCAATCCTTACTTCCTGCTCTCACTAATGATGAAAACCTGCTCACTTTCTGGGATTTATGGCAGGCTGCATTTTTTGCCAATGTTGTATGCTTACAATAGGGACTGAAATTGTCATTAGCCTCCAAAATGTATTTTATCACAGTTTCAGCTGACTTGTACAGCAGTGTAACCTACCATAAACACACAGAAACTTGTACCTAACAGTCTCTGCAGTCACACATGTAGGCCAACATGATGTAAACAAATTAATCTCAGCACTGCTTTCTAAACTTGGAAAGCTTGTACTAGCATAAACTGACCACAAGGTGGCAGAACTTGAACATGAAATTAAAAAACACCAGGCTTAAAAATTTGCTTAAAATACTGAAGAGGAATAATTTAGCTCGTTATCATTTTATGTGGTAATGTAGTGTTCACAGATGAAACACGGGGGCCTGTGAGCTAATCGCTAAATGTTACATATCTGTCTATTCCCAACTTCACAAATAAAAATATCAGTGCGATAAATGAATTCTACAACAAAAACACTGCCAATAAAACAGCATAAACAATATATAAAATTAGGTATACCAATAACTGGTACTCACATTTTCAATGACAAATGTCCATTCTTTGTCCTCAAACTCTTCAGCATGAGGGTCCTGCAAAAAAACAAAAAAACATTTCATTTGATCAAATATAGGAATACCTGCAGCAAAGACAGAGAAAATATAAAGGAAGGCATTAAACAGTGGCATCTTTCTACTGCTCTTTCAAGACTACAAACTTTCTGAATATTCACCCACTGACCTGGACTGGGTGTCTCATTTTCCCTTTTTATCCCCAGTTTATGGCAATTAACCTAATGTGCATGTTTTTGGGCTGTGGGAGGGAAGCCAAGCACCTGGTTTAAGGACATTTTAAATCATGACGAGCTACTGAATTTGCTGTCTTGTAATTAAAACATGATGTGGATCAGTGGTTAGCACGGTAGCCTCACACAAAGAAGGTCCTGAATTCAAACTCAAGAGCTGGCCAGCTGGAGAACTTTGTGTGGAGTTTGCATGTTCTGTCCATGTCTGCGTGGGTTTTTGTTGGGTAGTTCAGGTTCTTACCACAGCCAAAAAGCATGTGCCTGAAGTTAATTGGTATTAACGGGATAAATTGTGCTTAGGTATGAATGTGAGACTGAACTGTTTTGGCCCTGCTTGTTTTGGCCCTGCAGTGGACTGCCCTCCGTCCAGGTTGTACCTTGCTTCTCCCCCAAATAAATCTGAATTGGCTCCAGTCCCCCCATGACACAGAAGGATTAATTGATTAAGAGGATGGATGTATGGATGGAAAAACAAAATGTACACGCGTGATGGTGATTTTAACTGTTTGGAAAACATTACAATTTATACTTTTCTCTGAGTCAGTTGCCAGTCTGTGTCTGCATCCACTTTAAGCATCTCTGTGCCATCTTCCCTCATGTCCAGTATTGAGGTAATGAAAGTGGACAGTAATGGAAGCAACAAGAGAGAAAGCAGCCCTGCTTAACTGTACTGCTGCAGATAACCTTCACTGCCCTCCAGCACAAGCTTTTATGCACAATGCACACAACCACAAATCACCAATGGACGCACTGCAGTCTTTCAGGCATTAGGTGCAAGTCCAAAGATGAATACTTAACCCAAAATGTTATAAGAAGCAAGAAATGCCCAGGTCTACAAAATAATCTTTTCCCACATATTAACAAAATGTGTTTCATTGTTTATGGGGGGGGGGGGGGGGCATAGGCTGAAAAGCTCATAGTGGTCAAATTTGACCAAGTGTTGTTTATTTTTCAAACGCAGGGATCCAAGCACTCTAACACCGAAGGAAGAAGTGTGTGGACTGAAGGGGAAACTAAGTTGAAAAATAAACCACATTTGGTCAAATTTGACCACTATTGAAAAGTTCACATTTCAAATGCACATTATCAATCACAAAAACAACCTCTATGAAAGGACTCCAAGTGCATTCATGTCTAATGTATACTTGGTCTATGTAGGTAAACGGATACCAAGAGATCAAAAGAATCAATGTATCCATTAACAATCACATATTTTTGATGGTAAATTTTATCAGCTTTTGTAAACTGATTTGCCTTTACAAACAAAGAGTGGTATACAGAAACATACATTTTGGCCTGACAGAAATTTTCTGTCTAAAACAAAAACTCCTCAACACTGGTCAATGCCTTAACCGGTTAAACCAGTGGTCTGCAACATATGCCAACCAAAAAAGCCATTTTGCCCATCTCCGACTAAAATTAAGAAATAAAGATTATGCTGCTTATAAAAAAAATTTATATATACATAGCTCTGAATATTATGTGGCATTAATGAATTCATACTACAACAGTGGAAAAAATTGTCAAGCTTGATATATAGCTTCATTTGTGAAATACAAGTATTAGAAATATATTACAAATGGTTTTGTGCTGAAAAATAAATTTCTGAATATCTGACCATATTTTTTTGCATAATCAGCACATTCATAAATTGTTTAAATCTGAAAAATATCATCCATCTCCTACTTTCATCAGCGATCACACCTTTAGTTCCTGATATTTTAATAAATTAGAGATCAAAGTTTTATGTAGAAGAAGCTACTTTTCATCCTTTTAATGTTTCCTTATGATGCTCCTTATTCAAATATATTAATACAATATAAATCTGTATCCTTCACCTGTTGTCCAGACTCAATTTGACAACTAGTGGATTGGTTGTCTGGTAATTGGTTATCTGACATTTATTTTGGAATAAAACCAAAAGAATTCTAAATAACTTTCTAAATAATATAACTTTAAAAATCATTTAGCGCAAACTAAGCCAATTAGAAATAATTACAACAGAGTGGAAAACATTTAAAAAGATAACTTCTTCCACTGAGCTAAATATTGGTTATAATTTTTTTTTTTAAATGTGTGGCACTAATAGACAATCTGCACATATAATTCACTGTCCAAAACCCCACAGGTAAAAACTAGCAGTTATCCTACAGACATCCTTAAAAGAAAAGGCTCGCCTCTACATCACCGCCACAGAATCTTCTCTCCTGTTTTTGTTTTTTTTATTTACAAATTGTGAGGAAAAACTGTCGGCTGTGACTTCAGACAAGTACAGTGGTGTGAAAAAGTGTTTGCCCCTTCCTGATTTCTCATTTTTTGTCTGTTTGTCACACTTAAATGGTAAATGGTAAATGGCGTTCACTTATATAGCGCTTTTATTCTCATCTCTTGATGACCAAAGCGCTTTACAGATCCTGCTATCCACCCATTCACACACACATTCACACACTGATAGTGTGGCATGCTGCCTAACATGGTGCTTCCAGACCCACCAGGAGCAATTGGGGTGAAGTGTCTTGCCCAGGGACACAACGGCAGGATATCTGGGGGGAGCGGGATTTGAACCGCCAACCATGTGGTTATTGGACAACCTGCTCTACCTCCTGAGCCACTGCCGTCCCCGTAAATGTCCCGTAAATGTTTCAGATCATCAAACAAATTTAAATATTCAACAAAGATAACACAAGTAAACACAAAATGCAGTTTTTCAATGAAGGTGTTTATTATTAAGGGTAAAAAAAAATCCAAACCTACATGGCCCTGTGTCAAAAAGTGATCTCCCCCCTGAAAACATAAATTAACTGTGGTTTATTGCATCTTAAATTTCTCATCTCATCATCAAATCATGACAGTATTGTTTTTAATTTTTAGATGCTGTGTCATTAATTGAGTTTAAATCACTGCTGAAGACGCATCTGTTCTCATTGGCATTTGATTCAAGCAAGCAGAGAGTGAAAAGTCAACAGTTGGCTGTATTCTGAGCTGTTTTTACTCTATTTTTGTTTAATGCATTTTATTTCTATTTATCATGTATGTTAGGTTGTGCAGCTTGATTTAAACTCAATCTCAATGTACAGCACTTTGGTCAACTTGATTGTTTTTAAATGTGCTCTATAAATAAATTTAACTGACTTTAGATACTCGTGCGGGAGGGGAGACTTGCGGTCCTGCAAAGTACAATGGTACCACACGGGTGAAGCGCAAGCAGGTACTCCCGTCTACTACTGACTGGACAGGTTGGGCATGCCTCCCCACGAAGGACCGTGGTCCACCCGGTTGAGCTGCTGCTTCTCCCAGCATGTTCTGTGTTGGATACACCGGTATTCTTTGTAAGACCCGGGTCCCCGATGATGCTCCGCCCAGTCCGCTCACGCACCTCATGTTCTCCACATATGGCGAATTATCCTTTAGACCTACACAATCACGGCAACTTTATGGTATAATTTTTTAAAGCATTATCTTTTTCTAATCAAATTTGTCATTTTTCCACTTCCTTGTTTTGTCCAGGGAACACTGTGGTGACTGACAGGTCGTGATGACGTGTGTTATCCAATCAGCATGGCCGTGATGCTGCGCATTATCCAATCAGTGCAGAGTCAATTCGAAACCCCACCCACACTTCCTGAAGCCAAGGCATGAAGAGACAGAACGGTGACAGAGTGGTGGCTAAACTTTTATTGATAAAAATTACATATTTTGACTGAGCGACTCCATATTCGGGGATACACACCCTCATAACCTCAGTAAAGCACATATAAAATCTTAGGTCAGTTTGAGGAACAGTTCAAGAAATATGTGTGGAATAGACAGACAGACAGATGGACAGACACACACACACAGAGATTTCATGCATTTATAGATAGATAGAAATTCAAAAATGAAAATACAATGAGTAAACAATTTCCCACTGATTATATAATCTACAAGTGGCTTTCATGAACTTTCACCCAACCAACCCTAGTGATTAAAAGGACCATCTTCCTCCCTGTATTTATGTAATTTATCATTTTTGTACTTTTTTAAAAACTCAAAATGTTTGGACATTGTTTTAACTCCATATTTAATCTATTCCATAATTTAAGCCCACAGGTCGAAACACAAAAGCTTCTCCTAGTTGTCCGTACACCCACTGTCTTTAAAAGTAACTCCCCCCTTAAATGATAACCCCTTTGTCTTTCAACAAACATGTTTTGGATTTTATTATTGGATTATTTTGGATTATTATATATTTATATATCCAAATATATATTTTGGATTATTAATTGGATTATTGCAGTTTTATATTCCACCAGATCAAATAATTTCAAACTTTTAGACTGTAAAAATAAACAATTTGTGTGATCACAGACACCAGCACCATGACTGGTTCTTATTGCTCTTTTTTGTAAAATAACAAGTGGCTGTAACGAACTTTTATATGCATTTCCCCAAACTTCTGAACAATAATTTCAATACGGTAAAACCAGTGAACAATACAAAGTATGGAGTGATTTCTGATCCAGTATGTGCTTTGTTCTGTTCATGACCAAAATACTTCTAGACAGTTTAGCTTGTACGTATTTAATGTGAGGTTACCAGCAAATTTTTTCATCTATAATCACACCTAGAAATTTATTGTCTTGAACTCTTTCAATATTAATGTTATCTATCTGTGCCTTTGCTTGAATATTTGCCTTACCATTTCCAAATAACATGAACTTTGTTTTGCTCAAATTTAATGATAATTTATTTTTATTAAACAATTCTTTTATTTTACTGAATTTGGTAGTAATTATATTCAAAAGTTGCTGCAGATCATCACCAGAACCCATCTGCAAACATCACAATCTTTAACAGTTCACAAATATTACAAACATCACTGATAATCATTGGGTTCATGTTTACTGAGTGAAGTATGTGGCGGTAATGCACCTGTAAGCTGGTTGCCAACCACCAATCAAATATAAAAGAAGAAGAAGAAGAAGAAGAAGAAGAAGAAGAAGAAGAGACTGGTCTAGGCCAGACCCACATTCAGCTGTGGTCACAAACTGTCACCTATTAAACAGCAAGACAATTTCATTGCCAACCAAATTTAATAAATAAAAGCTCTGTGAGAGGAGGACTTAACCCCCAGAAGCAGGAACTGCTACCTATGTTATTACTACCTGTTATTAGTACCTGTTTTTATTCACAATAATACAGTCTATGGAAACTGTCTTCCCCGGAGCATAGCACACATGTAGCCAAGCAAACCTGTCCGATTACTTTGTGATACACCCCAACAAGTCAGTATTCATGAAGAAACGCTAACAATGAGTCACCCCGAATGATTTGGATGGCAAAAAGCTGATGCAAACTAAAACATCAAACCCAAATGCTGTCAATTTTTAACTTACTGAAGTACAATATAACAAGAAGATCCACAAAGGCCAGAGGCACATCAATGAACAGTCACAGAGGGCAGCCACATTACACATTTCAGAATTGAGTGATTCCATACTTTTCCCTCTGCTTGAGCTATTAAAAAATTACAGTTGTCAACAACTTTCTTTCATTCTTTTTTTAATGTTTATTAAAGCCAGAAGACTGGCTTTTTGAATAAAAATAGTTTTGAGACATGTTTGATTATTTTTTTTTGCTAAATTAAACAACTGAATGAACCACCAATGGTGGTGATTCCATATTTTTTTTCCGCGAGTTGTATTAAGAATGGGCGCGTGACGTCACCTGATGGAAAAACCGCAAGGAATTGAGGGAAAAGTGTTCTGCCCGTCTGTGCTTCGTAGTGAGCAATGAATGCTGAAGTTTTGAGAGGGTTGCTTCAGTCTGTTATTTATTTATTCAGATAAAAATGACACTGAATGTTATTCAAACACAGGAAATGTAAATATACATATAAAATGTCATACAAAATCCAGGATGACACAAGAAAGTGAAAACACTCATTTCCAATGTGGTCCTTTCAATCACATTATTATTCCTCTGAATACCATGCAACGTTAGAATGGGAAAGTTTTGCTGCGTTACCAAGTGCAACAACTGCTCTCATTATTGGCATGGGAAAAGACAATGTATGCTTTTTTTAAACTTCCCAACTAGGAAGAAAAGTGAAGAGAATCGGGTCTCCGAGCTAACAAAGAGGCATTGGATGGAATGGATTGCAGCCGTCACGAGGAAAGACGTCAGCTTCGACAATATTCCTGCACACAATATTCCTGTGTTTACAGCATTTTTACAAAGGTAAGTTGTGATTTAAAAAAATATTTAGAAGTGCAGAAAGACGTGGACGCCATGGCGACTGCAGCTTAACACTGAAGCTCTCAGACCCAATCCAGGATAACACCTTGAAAATCAAACTTAACGGATTTTTGGAGGAGTGAAAATCAAAAGACAAAATCATCATGTCTAAAGGAAAACAGAAGAAACTGAAATTCTCCAGGCCAGGACACGTATCGGCCGGAGAATCTGAACTGGAAGATCTCCGTTCAGAAGACGAGGAACTGGTGATAGCTAACAAAAGGGTTAGCCTGAAATCACTATTTGAGGAGCTACGACGATTTCGCCGAGAAGTTACGGCCGAATTTCGGGAATTCAGAGAAGAATTGAAAAGGACAAACAGCAGAGTGGACCAGGCCGAGAACCGAATCTTGGAAACAGAGGATCGAATAAAAGTGCTCGAAGATTCTGTGCTAGACCTACGCAAAAGACAAGCAGCTATAGAGGCTAAGCTAACCGACCAAGAAGGAAAACAAAGAAGAGACAACATAAGAATTCATGGTCTGATAGAAGGAACCGAAAATGGTTTTAACTAATCCTATCTAAGGTTCTTGAAAAAGTTGTAGCTACACAGCTGATAGACTACTTACAAGACAGTCAACTTCTTCATCCACATCAATTTGGTTTTAGACCAGGATACTCAACAGAAACAGCAAATTGTTGCCTTATTGAAAACGTCAAACAGTCCTTGGACAGGGGTAATGTGGTAGGAGCTGTTTTTCTAGATCTCAAAAAGGCTTTCGATACTGTAAACCACAGTTTGCTTTTATCCAAAATGGTATCTTTTAACTTCTCCCCAAATACATTAGAATGGTTTGCATCTTATCTCCAGAATAGAGAACAGTGTGTAAAAGTTCACCAGGATAAATCCTCATTTTTAAACAACCGCATGGGTATCCCACAAGGGTCCATTCTTGGTCCTTTACTTTTCAGCATTTTTATTAATGACTTGCCGTTACACTGCTCAGCTGCAACATGCCAACTTTATGCAGATGATGCAGTTATTTACACAGCTGCCAAGACTCCAGCACAGGCTGCAGATGTACTGTCTACAAGTATGGTTGATGTCCAAGAGTGGCTCCTCAAGAACCATCTATTGCTGAACCTTCAGAAAACAGTCTCAATGTGCTTTTCAATCAAAAAATGTAACCTGCAACATTTTAAAGTTAATATACATGATCATGACATAAGTTTAGCTACAGAATTCAAATACCTTGGCATTGTACTAGATCCTCAACTCAAATTTAATCTTCATATAAAGAAAATTTCAAAAACAGTAAAAAAAAATCTGAACTGCTTTAAATTAATTAGATATTACATACCTTACGAAGCAGCTGCACTGTATATGCATTCTATGGTTTTTTCTCATATATCATACTGTTTGACAGTCTGGGCTCAAGCAGCCCCTTCCACAATAAGACATATAGGTTCATTATATAATCAAACCCTAAAAATCTTGGACAAAAAGCCCATTAGGTGGCATCACTGTAATGTTTTAAAAAAATACAACCTATTGAGTTTTGAGAGCTTCATTGACCTCTGTCTTCTGAAATTAACGTTCAAATGTTTCCATAAATCAGCACCCGAGCCACTTGCTGGTTTCGTCCAAAGACAGGACAGCAGCAGAGCCACCAGGAGTTCTGTTAACAATAACTGTAAAATATTCCACCGCAGAACCACATTTGGACAAACAGCTTTCTCTATAAAGGGCAGTCACATCTGGAACACAATGCCAAATGAAATTAAAATAATAACGGACTTTAAAACATTCACTAAAAATGTTAAAAACTGGCTGAAAAATAAACAAGAATGTACTCATGTATGAATTATTTGTCTGCAAAGTGAGAGTGAATGAAGGGAAGGAATAAATGTGTTTGTTTATAGTGAGTGACGGAGGGAGGAAGGCCTGAAATAGGCAAATGTGAGTTATGTTATATGTGTTAAATGTGAGTCAGGCTGTTATATTTGTGTATTTATAATATTTATGTTAAAGGTGAGTCAGGCTCTTATATTTGTGTATTTATAATATTTATAATATTTATAATTGTGTATTTATAATTTTTCTGCATTGATGTATGTGGTTATTGTGTATATTTTTATCTTGATTCTTTTTTCTAAAGCCCATCCAGGGACAAGAGTTGCAAATTAGCTAATAGCTATACACTCTATGTGCAACACATCAGATTGATTGTCTTTGATTAATTGTCTATGTTTATTGCACTGTCCCTGTCAAATAAACTAATCTACTACTACTAACTCAATGGCAGAATGCGTGGAATCCTTACTAAGAGAGAAATTGGATATTCCACAAACCACCGACTTGAAGATAGAAAAGGCACATCGTTCATTAGCCGCTAGGCCGGCGGCGGAAGCGCCCCCACGTTCGGTGTTGGTAAGATTTTCCAATTTCAAAATAAAACAAGAGGTTGTGAGACTGGCCTGGCAGAAAAAAGGATTTATGCACCAGGAGAGAAAAGTCTACGTGGAACACGATTACGCCCCGGAGGTCCTTAAAAAGCGCAGGGAATACAATGACGCGAAAAAGGTGTTAAGAGAGAAGAAATTGCGCTTTCAGACTCCATTTCCTGCGAAGTTAAGGGTCTTCTACGGCGATGAAACGTGTCTCTATAATTCGGCGGAAGAAGCAACAGCTGACATGGCGAAAAGAGGGCTCCCGGTAACGGTATTTAAACCCGCAGCTGACCCGAGTGAGAAGATCAAAGCGCAAACATGGACAACACAAAGACCCTCAAAATCCACGGACCAGCAGCGGGAAACCCAGCACCAGAGCGTCGCGGATAAACTATCCGTTTTCAGGTTGGAATAGCGACCTTTTTTTTTTTTTTTTCTTTTCTCTTGAATCAATCCGCACATCCAACCCCCCTCATACAAGGTAACAAACATTAAAGGAGATGCATATTCAGCATGTGGTAAAACATTTCATGGAACAATCATATTATTTGAAACAAATAAGTCTTTGTAATAAAAACAAAAAACAAAAAACTTGTTAAAATAGAAATGTGACAATAATCCACATGTTCTCCTCATACTAACAAATACTGTTTTTGCGTGAATGTTTGATGTGATGGGGGTGGGAGGGTGCACACAATTTCACAGAGTTTAGGCATAAAAGGAAAAAAAAAATCATTACAAGTTTGGATTGGGTTCTGAAACTCATGTTAAAAGCATGGGACTACTTTCAGTGGTAAGAGAGGGCCCTCAACATGTAACAGAGTTTGAGGAATTTCCCTCAGGGCCTTCACTCCATCAAGGCTCTTACAGGGTCTTTAAAAAGACCTCAGCTCAGGAAGTTCTTATGACAGCTTTTTGTTTTAAAGTTTTTTACACTATGTTCTTAATGTTTTTCTTGTTTTTAATGTTCTTTCAGTTTCTGAGTAGCACAAAAGAGGGCCACCACACAGTTATACTAAACAAAACAACACAATGGAGAAACAGGGTGTAACCAAAATAATTTCATATAATGTAAAAGGAATCCTGAATCCAGTTAAAAGATCCAAGATTCTAGGCAAAATGAAAAAAGACAAAGCAGGAATAATATTTTTACAAGAAACCCACCTAACAGATGTGGAACACAATAAACTCAGTAGACAAGGGTTTAAAATGATCTCTTCATCTTCATATAAATCAGGGAGGAGGAGGGGAGTAGTGACATTGATATCAACCAAAATTACATTTGAAAAAAAATCAGAACACAAAGATAAAGAAGGGAGATACAGTTTGGTAACTGAGTGGCTAGAGGGAGAAGATATCACCCTGCTGAATGTGTATGCTCCCCCAGGGGCTAACTGGAAATTTTATAAAAATGTATTCGACCTAATGATAACTAAAGCTCAAGGTTTAGTGATATGTGGTGGGGACTTCAATCTTAGACTGAATCCATACTGGGATGCTTCTGGTAATTCCCCACATCAAAATAACACCCAAAACAGGAAGACTCGGATGCTACTAAAAGAATTGGGAATCTGTGACGTGTGGAGGGAACTCAACCCCAGTGTAAAAGACTATACATTTTACTCAACTCCACATTCATCTTACTCAAGGATTGACTATTTTTTTATGTTTAATAGAGACATTGGAAGAGTAAAAACATGTAAAATAGGACTGATGGATCTCTCCGACCACAGTCCGATCTACATGGACTTAAATATCCAAAAATACACAAATAATACATTTTCTTGGAGGTTAAATTCAAATGTCCTGAAAGGACCATTGAAAGATGAATTGGAATCAGATATCCTCTGATATTTGGAAGATAACGATAATGGAGAAGTATCCCCTTTAATACTGTGGGATGCATGCAAAGCTGTAATAAGAGGAAAGATTATTGCAAAACTGGCAACCCAAAAGAAACTAAGACAAGAAAAACTATCCACATTAGAGTCAGAACTTAGGAACCTAGAAAAAGAACACAAAGGCAACACTCATTCTACTGACTCGCTCAAGATTAAGGAAATTAAAAACCAAATAAATGAGATCTACATAATAGAAATCCAGAAGAAACTTACATTTTTGAAACAAAAATACTATGAAGCAGGCAGTAAATCGGCAAAATTGCTAGCCTATAAATTGAGGAAACATCAAACAGAAAGAGCAATCTACAAAATCAGAGACCCAGTATCAAAGGAAATAAAATTCAGAATTCAGGATATTCTTAAAAACTTCGAGAATTACTATAAGAACTTATACTCCCACAAAAAACATAAAAACGCATCCGAGGCATTCCTAAACACATTAAACCTTCCCCAACTTACGGAGTCACAAAATAAAACACTACTGTCAGAAATACATCCTAAAGAATTGGAAAAAGCAATTATGAAACTTAAAGCTAACAAATCCCCAGGAGCTGATGGCTATACAGCAGAGTGGTACAAAACCTTTAAACAGCAACTATCTCCTCTCCTCCTGAAAACATTTAATTATGTCCTCCACACAGGGGAAATCCCCCCCTCCTGGAGAGAAGGGGTCATTGCAGTTATACCTAAACCTGAAAAGGATAAACTAGAGTGCTCCAACTACAGACCAATCAGTGTACTAAATCAGGACTATAAGCTTTTTACCATTATCCTTGCCAAAAGGTTAGAAAATATACTGACAGACCTAATTCATTTAGACCAAACAGGTTTTATAAGACAAAGACAGACACAAGACAACATTCGACGCACTTTACACATAATTCATCATATAAAAAAATATAACTTAAATGCAGTCATATTGGGATTAGATGCTGAAAAAGCATTCGATTCGGTTGACTGGTCTTTTCTATATAGAATCTTATCCAGTTTCAATTTTCATAACAACTTCATTAGAACTATACAGGCATTATATAAAAAACCAACAGCTAAAATAAGGATTAACGGTATTTTATCATCTTCTTTTGAACTGGAAAGAGGATGTCGTCAGGGCTGCCCCCTGTCTCCACTGCTCTTTGCAATCTTCATAGAACCTCTGAGCCAATGGATAAGACAAAACCAAAAAATTCAAGGTATTACACTTGGTCAGAAGGAACATAAAATAGCACTCTTTGCTGATGACATTTTAATATACCTAGGGCAGCCGAACACTTCTTTACCAGAACTAACCTCAGTTTTTTCAGAGTATGGAGATTTATCAGGGTACAAATTAAACATGCATAAAACCCAAGTTTTAACATTCAACTATGACCCAAATCATTATTCACTAAGCAAACTCAAAACTAACTGGGAGTCGGAATCTATGAAATATCTGGGGGTCAATATCCCGAAACAACTCAACAAAATTATATCACTAAACTATGATCCACTGGTGACAAAAATAAAATCTGACCTAGCAAGATGGAATATGATACCATTCTTGGGTACTGCACAAAGAATTGAAGCAGTCAAAATGAATATACTTCCACGTCTTCTATACCTTTTCCAAACAATACCGGTAGAACCTCCCAAAAAAACATGGCAGGAGCTGGACAGAAGGATCTCAAGATTCATATGGCAGGGCAAGAGACCTAGAATCAGATATAGAACCCTACAGCTAAACAAAGACAAAGGTGGGCTCGCGCTACCAAATATCAGGGACTACTTTAAAGCCGCACAAATTAAAACTTTAGTAGAGATATGTAACCCAGTCTACACTGCACAATGGAAGGAGATGGAAGGCCAAATAACAAGTGACATCCCCCTACAGGCGATAATAGGGAACAATGCCTTGCCTAAGCTTTTGAATAACACTAACCCGTGGATAGAGACCCCGCTAAAAATTTGGTTTAAGATAGTCAGAGAGAATCAAACTAAAGAGCCCTATCGACTTCTGCAATGGATTGCCTATGATCAGGACTTTACTCCTAATAAAACAGACACCAGATTTAAAAAGTGGAAGGAGAAAGGGCTGATAAAATATTACGATTTTTTTAAAGGGCAAATCTTAAGAAGTTTTGAAGATTTGAAAAAACAAGGCCTAATAAATCAAGACCTTTTCAGGTTCTTTCAGCTTAGACACCACATAAACAATATACTTAAAAAGGAGGTTTTGGAAAGGGCCCAGTCAGGTGTTCTGAAGGTCTTCTTAATGGCATATAAAGGGATCCCAGGGATCAGATACATTTCTAAAATATACCAAGGTCTTCAAGACTTAAAAGGAGACAACACATCTTATATAAAAGAGAGATGGGAAAAAGAGGGGAATTTCACTTTACAACTGGAAATATGGGAAAAGCTAAATAAACAGCAATGGAAAAGTACCTCATCCCTGCAGTGGAGAGAATTTGGATGGAAAAACTTGGCAAGATTTTTCAGAACACCTGCACAAAACAAATTTACCCATAAGGGATTGAACTGTTGGCGCTTGTGTGGTGAAAAGACTGCAAATCATTTTCATGTGTTTTGGTCATGCCCAGTTATCCACCAATATTGGACCAAGGTACAGACAATATTGGGGAAAATATTCAAAATTACAGTTCCCTTTTCTTTTGTAACTTTGTATTTGGGTTTACTACCGGACTCACTGGAAAGACGAGGAGAAAAATACTTATTCAATGTTTTAATATTGGCAAGCAAAAAAGCTCTAACTAAAAAATGGATGTTGAAGGACTGTCCTACACCTGAAGATTGGACTAACGTGATCCAAGACATTTACTCGATGGAAAAGTTGACATTCGCACTGAGACAGGACATGGATGGGTTCATGAACTTTTGGCAACCCTGGACCGCATATGTGTCTTCCATTAGATCTAATCTTTGACAAATACCATTTCAATAATGGTTCCGCTCTTTGTTCCAACGCTACTCAGATGCTCTTTTATCTTTATTTACTTACTTTTTCTTTTTGTTTGTTTTTTTCTGGTTTGTTTGTTTTTTTTTTAATTTGTTTTTTGTTTTTTTTTTCTCTTTAATTTCACTTTTTCTTTCACTTTAAAAAAAAAAAAAGGGGTGTTGTAAGAATTAATCTTCCAATGTTGTCAGATATCAGAAAATAAGGGAACATGATGAAAATGTAAACAATGCATTGCTGTAACGACCTGTATACCCTTTACAAAAACTTAAATTAAAAAAAAAAAAAAAAAAAAAAAAAAAGTGCAGAAAGACATCCCCTCTCCAGAGCAATTTCTTGCGCCCCGTGCACTTTGGCTGCACCTCAGCCATGGCTCTCTGTCATCTCTCAACGCACAGGGCAAAATCAAATAATTTCCCCACATCATCTCTGTTACTCCGAATTTCTCTTGCTAATCTGGAGTGGTGGTTTTTCTTTCTGTTTTTTTTTTTGTTTTTTTTTTAAATGGGAGCTTTTCATTGTTGCAGATTTTCTTTGATTTTTCTTGAAGTTGTAATTATTTGTTGCCTTCATTATGCATGGATTTAATATCAGCTGGGGACTGAAATCCATAGAATGTTTAGTATCATTAAATTAAGCACATTTTCCTCTTTCAGGTGACTATAAAAATGTCACTGTCCTGATTTAGTATGTTTTTATAGGAGCTAATTATACCAGTATTTTTTTTTTCGGTGTGCCAGTGCGATCAGCTGATTGGATCCACCTCCTCTGGTGTTCTTAGGCCGTGGGACGAGGTCTGAAAAGATGAACTTTCGTTTGACGACTCGCTGAACCAAGTTCTGTTAGTTGCATCTTAAAGATGACATATACTGTAATATTAAAACACATTTTTCTGGAAAAATAAGTTGCACATTAAATTGTAGAACTAATTTAAAAGCTTATCTTTACAGCGACCCAAAACTGACTCCTGCCTAGTTTAGCACTTTCTCACTAGATGGCCTATGTGCAGTTAGCTAGCCAGTATTGAGCAGTGGAAGGATATAGATAGCAGAGAAGGGGAAATTGCACTGGAATTGTGTGGAATAGAGGGAAAATGCCCCAACCATGTGACTCTGTTCTCCGGCGAGGATTCCTGCACAGAATGTACCGTATGTTTACCAATGTTACTATCCAACTTTGGCAGTCACAAGCGATGTTATGCTAAGTTTACTGATGTCACCAGAATCAGAGATGCGAGAAAGAGGATCGAAAGGCGGAAAAGTGATCCAGAACCAAGTACTTCCAGGAAGCGTCAATCTGAACATTTCCTTCGATCAGCCCTTGACAATCCACCAAAAAAAGTAAGGCGTACAAAATCAGCGGATTTTGAGGAGAACAAGAAGCGACTGGATCTGTTCCCGGCTGAGTGCTGCATCTGTAAAAGTAATAAATATGAGAAGGACTCTCACAGTAAAGTACGGAAATTAGCACCGCTAACCCAATGCCTGACATATCAAGCAGCTGATGCACTGAAGGAAGCAGCAAAAGAAAAGAACGATGAGGAACTGCTTTTGAAAATAAGGCAAGTAGACATAGTTGCAAAGGAAGCAAAGTATCATAAATCTTGCTACAGGGAATATACAAGAACAACATCTTGCAGCAAAGAAAGCAAGTGTCAGTGATACAAATAAGTTTGACAATCAATTTGCAAAATTTTGCACTGACATCATTGAACGACGAATCATTGAAAGTGGGGAAGTCATTAGGATGAACAAGCTGACTCATATCTTTGTAGAATACCTGAAAAAAGAAGCTGGTGGTGAGCCATATGAAGACATATTTAGGAATTATCAACTGAAAAGGCGACTCGTGAGCAGATATCCTGGCTTAATCTTTGTCAAAAACAAAACTAGGAATTTATGTGAACTAGTTCTTAGTGAAGTAAACAGTGTTTCCAAGGTGATAGCTCAGGATTTTGGAAGCACAACTGAGACTGAAACTGAAGAGACAGAGTCTGAAAGTAAGGATAGTGGTGGCAATGCTGAAAATGCACGTTTATCTAGAAGAACAACGTCACTTGTACACAACATCGCTCTTCCTTCGAAACAAGATCAGTAAACTCCCAGATCAACAAGGACCATGGCCACCTACAGGCAAATATTTGGATGAAAATGCAGTGAAGGCATTTGTACCCCATGAACTTTTTAACTTTCTTGCGTGGTGTATTGGTGAAACAGATGTTATTAACTTTGAGGATTACTTCAGTGTCAACGCTGAAGCAGAACGCAAGATTCTTTCTGTTGCCCAAGATATAGTGTATCTAGCATCTTGTGGGAAAAAGTACACACCCAAACATTTGGTTCTTGGCATGACTGTCCGCCACTTGACTGGATCATCTAAGCTTGTAGGAATTTTGAACGGCCCTGGCCATACCGTGTCACATTCCAAACTTCTGGAGTATGACACAGCTCTAGCTGAACGTCAAGCTGCTTTAAATGATGCTCTACCCCCAGGTTTGAGTAAGAACATTCCCACCACATTGGCATGGGACAACAACGATGTTGGTGAAGACACTCAAACAGGTGCTGGCACAACCCCGCGGAACATGCAAGTGGACAAAAATCCCAATGATTTTCATCCACTTACAAAGAAATCACGCAAAAGAACCCTTACAACGCCGGAGAAGAATCTGGCCCATTATTATGGTGGGAAGAAGGTTGGACCACCACATTCACTTGAAAATCAGGGCATCCACATAGATAAACTGGAAGAAAACAAAGCTGAGCATGTTGACTTGGCCTATGTTGTGACCAAGATGGCGGACACGGAGGATCCTCTCCCTGGTTGGACTGGTTTTAATACTCTACTACAAAGGGACATTCCTTCCATGAGCACTGTAGCATACTTACCAGTTATTGATGCTAGCCCAACAGACATGTCCACTGTGAACACTGTTATACAAAGAAGTCTACTTATTGCTGAGAAGCTGCAGTTGGAATGTATCGTGTTGGTCTTTGATCCGGCAATATACCATAAAGCCCAACAGATCAGATGGCAAAGTGAAGACTTGCAGAGAAAGCTAGTAATCAGACTTGGCCAGTTTCACACAGCTAAAGCTTACCTTGCAGTGATGGGCAAACGCTTCAGTGGTTCTGGTCTTGAAGACATCTTTGTGGAATCAGGGATTGTGGCTCAAGGTTCAGTAAATGCAGTCCTCACAGGTAACCATTACAATCGGAGTGTGCGTGCACACAAAACCATGTACGAAGCCCTTATGAGGCTATGCTGGATGGAATTTCTTAAAAGTCTTCCAGAAGAAAGATGCTGTCAAGTTCAGGAAATCAGCAAAGAACTTTCATCAGCTTTTCCAACCGCTGTTTTTCAGGATGTAGCTGAATCAGAGGAGTTCAGTGCACTTAGTAGTGCTTTCAACAAGTTTGTGAGTGACAAATGTAATGAGAGCCAAACCTTTTCATTCTGGTGGTCATACATCAAAATGTTTGGATATTTCTTGATGTTTGTCAGGGCCTCAAGACAAGGCAACTGGGATCTTCACCTGTCTTCACTGGCAAGATTAATTCCTGGCTTCTTCGCCTACGATCGCACCAATTATGCCAGGTATGCCCCAGTTTATCTCCATGAAATGATGAATCTTGCAACAACGCATCCAGAAATCCATGCAGACATGAAAAGTGGAGGTTTTGTGGTTCAAAGGCAGCAACTCTACGGTTTCAGTCAAGTTCCAGTTGATCAGACCATTGAGCAGACCATGAACCGGGACTCCAAAACAAAAGGTGGATTGACCGGGATCACATTGAAAAAGGGAGCTGTGCACAGGTGGATCCTTTCTTACCCAGCTAGAGCTGAACTTTGTGCAAGATGCGAAGAAATGGCTGGCAAAACTGATCAGACCAGAGCACGGAAGGATCTCGACAAATCCAGAATATCTTCTGATGAGCAGGCTGTACAAAATATGATGACAACAGTCAATGCCATGTGCAATCCTTTTGCAGTGGATGAGGACAGACTGATGAATATTGCTACAGGCAGAATAGCTCCAGCAGAGGTTGAGAATGACTTAAAGAGAGCTGAGGAAGTGGGGCAGTTGGCCTTCCAGAATTACGTTGAGGAGAGACTCGTTGAAGAAAATAAAGACATATATTCTCCGATCAAACGCATGAAGTTAAAGATGTTTTCTGATGTATCAGGTAGTGTGCCAACTAAGGAGAAGTCCCAAAGTGTAGCCATTAAGGCCAGTACCAGACCTGCTAGGGAGAATTATTGTTATAGGCAGAATAAGGAATGTTGACATGAAAGAGGCTCTGAAGTACAGCCTGCACCCGTTTCCTCCATCTATCGCGACGCTTGAGGGAACGCTGGCAAAAACTGACAAGTCAAAGCTACGGAAGCATCTGATGAGCCTAGCACCAACTGATTCTCCTGAAAGTCATCAGATTCAAGAGTCATCAGCATGCATTTTGGATGGCATGGCTCTAATTCCAGAAATGACTGACGTTCCATCCACTTTTGGGAAGCTGGCCAAGCAAGTTCTTGAAAGGTTGGTTTCAGTTGCATTTTGACATGGTGCCAAACGAATAGACTTCGTTCCAGACCGATATCCAGTACACAGCATCAAAGGGGGCGAGAGGGATAGGCGTGCATCTCATGGCACAGAAAGAATGAAAATTACAGGTGCTGATCAGAAAACCCCGCGACAGTTCAGAAAGTTTCTACTCTGTGGAGAAAACAAGGAAAATCTGATTGAGTTCTTCTTCCATCAATGGAAAAATGCACAGCCCGATCAGATTAAGAACATTCATGTTGTAGTGGGTCATGGACCAGAGTGCCACCAGCTTTATGTTCAAAATGGGTGTGTCACAACATCAGCTGTTGAGGATCTCTGCTGTGACCACGAGGAGGCTGACACACGAATGCTGCTCCATGCGCAACATGCTACTAACCAGGGTGGTTTCAAAAATGTCGTCATTCGTAGTCAAGACACAGATGTATTTGTGGTAGCTGTGGCCTTTTCGGAGGACATAGCCGGCCAAAACCTGTTCCTACATCTAGGCCCATGGAGTGAATTCCAGCTGGTTGCCGTCAATCCACTTAGTAGACACCTAGGGGAATCCATCTGCAAAGCCCTCATTGGTCTTCACTGCTTCACCGGATGTGATAGCACCAGTACCTTCAAGGGGCAGGGAAAGGTCAACGCATTCAATATCATGATGAAAAACAGCGCCTATCAGACCTTATTCCAGGCCCTCGGTGCTGAATGGGACCTTCCTGAAGCGTACATGGACGATGTGGAAAAATCTGTCTGTGAACTGTATGGCAAGAGTGACATAGATTCGGTTGATGAAGCCAGGAATTGTATTTTTAGATACAAGTTCAAAATTGATGCTGCCTTGCCCCCCAACAGAGATACTCTCTTGAACCACACAAAAAGGGTCAACTACCAAGCAGCAATTCATCGTCGGTGTCTGAAGCAGCGCGTGGAATGCCCCAGTCCAGTTGGCTTTGGATGGCACATTGCCGACAACTGTCTGTTGCCAGTCTGGAATACACTACCATGTGCCCCTGATTCTATTTTGAAACATATTAAGTGTGTTTGCAAGAAAACAGGCTGCGCAAAAGGAAAATGTTCTTGCCAGGAGCATGGATTGAGCTGCACAGAGCTCTGTCAGTGTATCGGCTGCAAAAACATAGATGAAGACAATGCTGATGTGACTGTGGAGGCAGATTCAGATCCTGATGACAGTGACGAGGAAAGCATACTTTAAAAAGTGAACGCAGGTAAGAATCTATAATTAAAATTTTGTCCCTAAAGGCTTTTTAAATCTGTTAAGTATTGTTGGTATTGAGGTCGGTGAGACGGGATGACTTGAAAGGTAGAGAGTTCAGTGAACAGGAAAGAATTTCTTAGCAAACCAATTTGCATTTAATTCTTATTCAGATATATTCCAGTTTGGATTTTAATGACAGGGTAGGAATGTTTCTTTTAATCTAGTACAGCTCTAAAATATTTCTGTACCGTTATGTATTGGTCTTTCTCAATATCTGCAGACTCGTGTCGGACTCGTCATTTTCCATAATTTGATAAAAATATAATATCTGGGTCAGTCAGGTGACTAAAATCAAACATTTTTGGGGTCTTTTTTGCATCTGTGACACAAAATAGTTTCCTAGAAAAATATAAAAAAATAATATAAACTTTCAGTATGTAAGATACTTAAGAATAGTTCGGTGGACAGCTAGCGTTTTTCCCTGCTCATTAGTAGCTAATTATGTTTTGATTAATAGCTAATTTTTTTGAATGCAAAAGATGCAATAGACTTACACAATGGTCCCCCTCCGGCATACAACTAGGAAAATACCGGTCGCTGTAGAGAGTGAGAATATGTATGGGCACATAATCATACCATGTAGGATAACTAAGTAGACAGTTGTGCTGTTTCATCCCATCTAGCAACAATGCTCTGCACTGTGTGTGTTTATATATTTACATATTTATTCCATCTAGCTACAATGCTCCGCACTGGGTGTGTTTATGTTTATATATCTATATATTTATTCCATCTAGCTACATTGCTCCGCACTGTGTGTTTACATATTCATATATTTATTCCATCCAGCTACAATGCTCTGCACTGTGTGTCTGTGTGTGTATATATATATATTTTATAGTAATATGTACATATGTATATTAGCTGCTCTTGCTTGCTTGTTTTTTTTTTTTCTTGCCTTCTGATTGTTGCTCTGAGTGTTGCTATCCCTGTGCTGTTGCAATCCTGGAATTTCCCCGTTGTGGGACTAATAAAGGCTTATCTTATCTTATCTTAATTAACGTGCAAATTTACAATCCAGAAAACTTTATTTTTGGAAAGAGCACCCTCAAATTACCCTAAAACAAGTGTTCTTTTTTGGTTCGCTCACCCGTCAAATGAAACTTCATTTCCAGCCACAATTTCTGGTCTCGTCCCACGGCCTATCTGCTATTTTTGCATATTTATCAAAACAACACTGGACAGCTGATGTTAGACTGCAGTCAAAGGTAAAAATCTTTATCCTGTAGCTTGAAAGTGCTCAGACACATCCCTGACAGGTCCCGTTATACGAACAAGTATGTGTGTTTAGCTCTGTGTATGTATGCATGGCAGGCAGAGCTCTGTAAGGGTTTTTCCTGTGAACCAACGCTGCAAATACACCATTATATGGTAGCTGTAAGTTAGAAACCTGTTCAATAAGTTACACATGGGTTCAAAGAGCATCACTCATATGTTAGAAATAATTTTTGGGTACGTTAGACATTAATCTCGACGTATTTCGACTTTGTAGAAACAATGACTGCTTACCTTTGTGTTAAACAACGGTTTTCTCGTCGTTCACCCGGAATATTTGAGGCAGCTGGACCCATCCATTAGTTAATTGAACATGAGCATCTAATGATTTATAGTTTTTAAATTGTTCATGGGTTTATGCACTCACCCCACAAACCAGGCAGGCAAACATATCTGACAGCGTGACTCGAGGGAAACCCTACCGTGGGTATTCCTGAAGAGGAGCTCGCTTCATTTTCCTTTTTGAACATTATCAGCGTTGTAGGTCACCAGTGTGGAGGAATGAAGGGACGAGACAGGAGAGCTGCCAGTTCAGAACTTTACTTCTCTCCATCATAGAAGTGAGTGAACATTTGGCGCCAAGGCGCATACATATAACCCAAGCTCCCCTCCCCTCTTCCCAAGTCACTGGGTGTGAGTGGAGCCTCCTAGTGGTCTGCCACAATTTATTCATTTTTACAAAGAGAAATATTTCAAATATTTTTGAATAAATGTTATGTTTGTTATAGTTTTTAAAATAAATTATAATCATGACCTTTTAATTTACTGAGATGCACCAGCACATATTAGACACTATACAGTGCAGAATTTGTTACACACAAAAAATGCCATGGTCTCTAGTAAAAAAAAATTTTTACAAACAGTATAATAAATCATTGAGGAATATGTGCATGTTTTATTCAGTAAATCAAAAACAGTAAGGTTTTTATTTTATAGATAGAAAGACCGCATGGTACCAAGGGAAATTCAGATTCTCAGGAAAATTTCCGCTTATCAATTAATTGTTAATCGATCGATAATGTGAATCAATTAATGATTAATGAATTAATCGATAACATCCCTGTTTTGAAGGGTATCTACTGATGCCAAATAAGGATAATGTAGCTTCAGATGCAGTGAGTTTGGTTGTATGGTTTGTTTTTTTTACTGAGTTACATAGAAAATATATATATTGAAAATATTGCTAATATTGGTCTAACTTTATAGAGAATGGGCATTGACGTCATGCCGCGCTGCATTCTGGGCTGTTGTTGCCATCATCATGGTCTAGCTTCTTTGTTTACCTGTAGTCTAGGCAACTGCCAGCGTGAACAGACATACTATGTGCAATGGAATGCCGCAAACAGAAAATTCAAATTCCTTATTCAGAGAAGCTGAAAAATACACCACTCTCAAGCAGCTACTATTACAGCGCCACATCCTCTCTGACTGGGAGAGAGCAGAGAAGTTCCTCTCTCACTCTGAGTTAGGCGACGGCTTGGCTGTGGAGTTAATGGAAAGTATGCTAACTCTGCTGGGCACAGATGATGGATCTTTTCTCTTCACCCACCTCCTCAGGAAACTGCCGGCGTCAGCGTGGACCATTCTAGCCAACTCACCGCTGCTGGCTGTCAGAGACTACCAGGTGCTGGCAGAAGAAGCGGACCGCATTATCCAGTCGAATAGGAGTTTTGGTGTCCGGGCGGTGACTCTGGGATCTTTGGCAGCGTCCATGGAAGTAGTTAAGCCAATGGTCAGGGCTGGTATAGCCACTCGGAGATGCCGGGCCAGGACTATGTGCTTCTACGATCAGTGTTTCGGTGCCAACGCACAGCGTTGCCTCCCGCCATGCTGTTTCAAGACACCGGGAAACAGACCATCCAGCAGTCAGTAGCAGCTGCAGCCACTGGCGACAAGGAGAAGCTGCTTTTCCTCATGGACACATGTTCTGGGAGACGGTTTATGGTTGATTCTGGTTCCCAGAAGAGTCTTATTCTGCTGACTGGTTCTGATGGACTGGCGGAAGGTTGTGGCCCATCATTAACCACTGCTAATGGTTCCCCTATCAAAACTTTTGATGAAAGGTCAGTGACTGCATGTTTTCATGGGCGCAATTACAAGTGGGACTTTGTGGTAGCTGCCAGCTCGGTTCTTATCATAGGTGCTGACTTTCTGTGTGCTCATGGTCTCCTTGTAGATGTTGCTAATAAACGTTTGTTGATGCCATTTCTTTTTCTTCACTGCCTTATATAACTCGGGGAGCTGGGCCACTAGCACATGTTAATTTTTTAGCCTCTGGGGATGTGTACCTGAGCTTGCTTTCTGATTTTCCCTTGCTTATGGTGCCTAATTTCTCTACTGCTGTAACCAAGCATGGGGTTGAGCACTTTATCGCCACAAAGGGCCCTCCGGTTTTTGCATGCCCACGCTGCCTCGACGCAGCTAAGCTAGTCATCGCGCGGGGAGAGTTTGCTAACTTGGAATGAATGGGGATTGTCAAGCACTCCAGTAGCCCTTGGGCTTCCCCGCTGCACATGGTATCAAAGTCCAACGGTTCGTGGCGGCCGTGTGGTGAGTTTCGTCACCTAAATAACATTATGGAGCACAACCATTATCCAATCCCTCGCATACAGGATTTTTCAGTGCACCTGGCCGGAAAGTCTGTTTTTTCTAAGGGGGATCTGGTCCGCGACTACCGCCAGGTCCCGGTGGGCGCAGAAGAGGTCCCGAAAACAGTGGTAATAACACCTTTCGGCCTTCCCGAGTTTCATGCCGTTTGGGCTTAAGGGTGTGGCTCAGACTTTTCAGAGGATGATGGACATGGTGCTCTGTGGTTTGCCGTTCATGTTCGTCTACCTGGTCAACGCCCTGGTGGCTAGCGCATCTGAGGAGGAATACCTCTCCCATTTGAAGCAGGTTTCCCAGAGGCTGGAGGCCCACGGCTTAGTAGTTAACCCAGCCAAATGTCAATTCAGGTTGCCGGAAATTGATTTTTTTGGGCCATCACACCTCGTCTATGGGCGCGGTTCCACTGCCGGATAAAGTGCACACTGTGTAGGATTTTCAACATCCAGAGACCGTGAAGGCACTGCAGGAGTTTTTGAGGATGGTTAATTTTTACAATTGTTTCCTCCCCTGGCCAGTCCAGCTTCTGCAACCACTTTACAACACCACTCAAGAAGAAGAAACCCGCGGATGGCATCAACTGAACCCCTGATCACATCTAGGCTTTTTCGGGTGCCAAATCTGCACTCGCCAATGTAGCTTTGCTGGTCCATCCATCCCCGTCAGCGTAGATTGCACTAACTATGGATATGTCTGACGTTGCGGTGGAAGCAGTGGTGAAACAATACATCTCCGGTTTATGACAAACTCTTGTCTTTTTCAGCTGCACACTGCACAACAATAAGCGTAAGTACAACACTTCTGACAGAGAGTTGCTGGCTCGCTACCTGGCCATGCGCCACTTCCAGTTTTGGCTTGAGGGTCGCACATTTACCGCATTTGTCGACCACAAACCTCTAACCTACGCAATGTCCAAGATCTCGGAACCATGGTCAGCACGTCAACAATGTCATCTCACCGCAATATTGGAGTTCACTACTAAAAATAAACATGTTGGCCAGCAAGCTAAACTTTGTGACCGACTGTTTGTCATGCGCGCTGGTCTCCACGGTCTACTTGAGTATTGATTTTTTCCACCATGGCTGCCGACCAACCAGGAGACACGGATATTTTCCTGCTTCATTCTGTGGGTATGGGTCTCAGGCTCGAGAGCAGGGTGGTACAAGAGGACTATCTTTCCCCCCACCACCACCACTTTGATGTCTCCACCAGTCACCCCCACTCAGTAGTTCCAATCTCTTGGTGACGCCACATTTTTTAATTCGTTCACTCCCTCTCACATCCTGGCAGCCACGCTTTGGTTAAGCTGGCGGGGTCCAAATTCGTTTGGCCCTACCTATGCAAGGATGTGAAGGAGTGGGCTGCAGCCTGCATTTCGTGCCAACGGGCTAAGGTTCAGAGGCACACCAAAGCTCCCCTTGAACCTTTCCTGATTCCTAGTAGGAGATTCAACCATGTCCATGTGGCCTTACTAGGCCCCCTTCCACAGTCGCAAGGTTTCAAGCACCTTTTGACAACAGTGGATCACACCACTTATTGGCCAGAGGCAAATCCGTTAACTTCCACCACTTCCGCCAACAAAGCCTGCGCCTTTTTGTCATCCTGAGTCGTGCGTTTCGGTTCCCCATCAGACATCACCTCTGACAGAGGTCACCAGTTCGTTTCAGCAATCTGGTCTACCATGACTGAGAGCCGGGGAGGGGGGAGGGGTGTCAAAGTTCACCATACCACCACGCACAATCCGCAAGTTAATGGTTTGTGCGAAAGGTTCCACAGGTCACTTAAAGCCACATTTAGAGCCTCACTGACCGACCTGAATTGGGTCGACTGCCTTCCTTGGGTCCTGCTTGGGTTATGCTCCGCCCAAGGAGGATCTTGCCACTTCCCCAGCTGAGCTTGTTTTTGGTCAGCCATTGCAAGTCCCGGGTGAATTTTTGCCAGAAGATTTTATGCTGGGCACCCACTCCGCGCAGTTTTCTCCTAGGGTCAAGTCAGTTAGCGTTCCGGGGCCAGTGCACCATTGTGTTTCCCTCGTGCTTTCGTTCCTAAGCGTTTGGAGCATGCCAAATTGATTTTCATTAGACACAATGCCCACAAGACTACGCTGCATCCACCCTTTCAAGGTTTTGAAAATGTGTGCAAAACATTTTGTGTTGGACTTTGGGGGGCACAAAGAAACCCTCTGCATAGATAGCCTCAAGCCTGCTCATGTGTTGGCAGATGAGCAGGTGGGGCTGGCCCAGACTCCCCGGCATGGACGCCCTCCTGCTGTGGGTTTGCAAGCTTGTCCTTCCCCTACAGAGGACTCTTTACGAAGACCTGAGACTGAGTCATCTTCCTCCCTGCCTCGGCCTGGAGACCCCTCGGCTGGCCCAGCTGCTCCACGATACAGCCGCTATTGACGATTATTCAAACCCAGGGTACTGGACTGATAAGGCCCCTTCTAGATGTCGGGGGGGGGCTGTGTGGCAGACCACTAGGAGGCTCCACTCAGGGAGCTTGGGTTATATGTACAGTGGGGCAAAAAAGTATTTAGTCAGCCACCAATTGTGCAAGTTCTCCCACTTAAAAGATGAGAGAGGTCTCCAATTTTCATCATAGGTATACCTCAACTATGAGAGACAAAATGAGGGGGAAAAAATCCAGAAAATCACACTGAAGGATTTTTAATGAATTAATTGGTAAATTCCTCGGTAAAATAAGTATTTGGTCAATAACAAAAGTTCATCTCAATACTTTGTTATATACCTTTTGTTGGCAATGACAGAGGTCAAACGTTTTCTGTAAGTCTTCACAAGGTTTTCACACACTGTTGCTGGTATTTTGGCCCATTCCTCCATGCAGATCTCCTCTAGAGCAGTGATGTTTTGGGGCTGTTGCTGGGCCACACGGACTTTCAACTCCCTTCAAAGATTTTCTATGGGGTTGAGATCTGGAGACTGGCTAGGCCACTCCAGGACCTTGAAATGCTTCTTATGAAGCCACTCCTTCATTGCCCAGGCAGTGTGTTTGGGATCATTGTCATGCTGAAAGACCCAGCCACATTTCATCTTCAATGCCCTTGCTGATGGGAGGAGGTTTTCACTCAAAATCTCACGATACATGGCCCCATTCATTCTTTCCTTTACACGGATCAGTCGTCCTGGTCCCTTTGCAGAAAAACAGCCCCAAAGTATGATGTTTACACCCCCATGCGTCACAGTAGGTATGGTGTTCTTTCTCCTCCAAACACGACAAGTTGAGTTTTTACCAAAAAGTTCTATTTTGGTTTCATCTGACCATATGACATTCTCCCAATCCTCTTCTGGATCATCCAAATGCTCTCCTAGCAAACTTCAGACGGGCCTGGACATGTACTGGCTTAAGCAGGGGGACACGTCTGGCACTGCAGGATTTGAGTCCCTGGTGGCGTAGTGTGTTTCTGATGTAGCCTTTGTTACTTTGGTCCCAGCTCTCTGCAGGTCATTCACTAGGTCCCCCCGTGTGGTTCTGGGATTTTTGCTCACCGTTCTCGTGATCATTTTGACCTTACGGGGTGAGATCTTGCTTGGAGCCCCAGATCGAGGGAGATTATCAGTGGTCTTGTATGTCTTCCATTTTCTAATAATTGCTCCCACAGTTGATTTTTTCACACCAAGCTGCTTACCTATTGCAGATTCAGTCTTCCCAGCCTGGTGCAGGTCTACAATTTTGTTTCTGGTGTCCTTTGACAGCTCTTTGGTCTTGGCCATAGTGGAGTTTGGAGTCTGACTGTTTGAGGTTGTGGACAGGTGTCTTTTATACTGATAATGAGTTCAAACAGGTGCCATTAATACAGATAACGAGTGGAGGACAGAGGAGCCTCTTAAAGAAGAAGTTACATGTCTGTGAGAGCCAGAAATCTTGCTTGTTTGTAGGTGACCAAATACTTATTTTACTGAGGAATTTACCAATTAATTCATTAAAAATCCTTCAATGTGATTTTCTGGATTTTTTTTTTTTTTCATTTTGTCTCTCATAGTTGAGGTACAGTGATCCCTCACTTATCGCGGTTAATGGGGTCCAGAACCGACCGTGAAAAGTGAAAAACCGCAAAGTAGCGTCACCCACCCCCATTTTTTTTTACATACATTTTTTTGTGTATATATAATATCACTAAGTGTATATTAACCCTATAAATGCATATGTTATCATTAGAACATTAAAGAATAGTTTGAAACATGTAAATAAAATATTAATAATATACATAAAATAATGTATAAATAATACGTACGTTCATTCTCTCACTCTCTCTCTCAACGGGAAGGCGTAGAGGCAGCAGGAGGAGGCTTAGAGGCAGCAGCGACGTCTCGGCCAATCAGCTTGTGAGATTCCCGAGCCGAGCCAACACGAGAACAAAATCTCTTAGGGGGGGGATGCTGGCCAGCAAATCAGAGAGGTGGATTTTGAGTTGTGCCGGCTCTCCGTGTAGTCTCCCTGCCTTCTGCTAGCGCCTGGGCAACTTTTTTCTCAATTTTGAATTTTTGATGAATATTTTTGAAAAATCTGCGATGCACTGAGGGCGCGAAAGGTGAGGCGCGAAGTAGCGAGGGATCACTGTATACCTATGATGAAAATTGGAGACCTCTCTCATCTTTAAAGTGGGAGAACTTGCACAATTGGTGCTGACTAAATACTTTTTTGCCCCACTGTATGTGCCTTGGCGCCAAATGTTCACTCACTTCTATGCTGGAGAGACGTAAAGTTCTGAACTGGCAGCTCTTGTGTCTCGTCCCTTCATTCCTCCACAATATCTCATCTTTTTTAGTTACATTACAAAAAATGTAACCTTCACAGTGTTTTTTTTTTCCACAATATCTTTATTGAACCTTTTTTTTTTTTTTAACAAACATGATACAAACAATCAAACACTAACACTAAAGTACTACAAAAAAAAAAAAAATGCACTAAAAACACCAACAACCACCAACAAAATCAAGTCTTCAACAACGCTCCTCTGTTTAGTCTAGACAATCCAATACATAAGTATACATATTATGTTCACCAGTTTGGAATTTACAAGGTACACACACATCATTCACCTTCTTCTTCAAGAGTTATGTTTAAATTTTTTACATAATCAATAAAAGGTCTCCATATATTCTCAAACACAATTTCCTTAGATTTCAGTATATATGTTATTCTTTCTAATGGAAGGTTTGTTAACATCTGTCTTAACCACTGAGTCACATCTGGTCTATGAGTCTTTTTCCATAATAGTGCAATACATTTTTTGGCATTAAGCAAACTGAGGTCTATGAATGTTCTTTCACTTTTATTAAAATTATGCTTTTCTGGGTACAGACCCAACAAAAACAGTTTAGGATTCAGTATGATTTGTTTTGAGATTATTTTTTCAATTGTTACCCTCACCTCTTCCCAAAACATTCTTATTAATCTACATTCCCATAAACAATGAAATAGGGTTCCTTTACTTTCCATGCATTTTGTGCATGTATCTGGTATATTTTTGTTGTATCTATTTAACTCCTCCGGTGTAACATACATCCGCATTAACCATTTGAAATGTATCAATTTAAGGCGTGCATTTATTGATTTGGTTTGAGCTTCTGTACAAGCCAATTCCCATTGTTCCTCTGAAATTTCAATTTGCAGATCTTCTTTCCAGTAGTTTAATCTTTTCAGTGAATTTTCACTTGAAGATAGTGTCAATGAGTTATAAAACTCTGAAATAATACCCTTTCTTTTACTATCTTTCATCATCATTTTTTCCAAGGATGAATAAATAGGTCGAGTGAGAGCTTTATTTTGATTTGATCGAATAAAGTTTCTAAGTTGAAGATATTTAAAAAAATGTGTTCTATTGAGATTAAATTTGATCCTCAGCTCTTCAAAAGACATTATGTTGTCTGCACATGGCAAATATAAATCCTGAATCTTTTGTATCCCTTTTAAATTCCATACTTTAAATACAGCGTCCGCTCTCCCTGGTTTAAAATATTGATTACCCCATATTGGACTAAATTGTGACAATAACTGTGGTTCTTTTAAATAGTTTTTAGCTTCACACCATATTTTGATCATATGCTTTACAAATGGATTTTTAACTTGTTTTTGTAATTTTTTTGCCGAATCTGAGTATATGAATATGGGAAGAGGTAAAGGTAAATTGTATGATTCCATTTCAGCCCAGTGAGGGAGATCATTTGATGAAAAATAATATGTCATAGACCTCAGTTGTGCCGACCAATAATACAACATAAAATTTGGACATTTCAGACCTCCACGATCAAATGGTAAATATAATAAAGACAAACGTAATCTAGCCCTCCTATTGTTCCATATAAATTCCACTAACTTTTTTTTTATTCTTGAGAATAGATCTAAAGGTGGTGATAAGGGAATGTATTGAAATAAATAAAGTATTTTAGGTAAAATATTACTTTTAAGTATATTGATTCTCCCGATCATCGACATTGGTAGTGACATCCATCTCTGAGTTAACTCATTGATATCTGACATTAAGGCTTCAGAGTTGACGCTGGCGACTGATTCTAGCTTAGGCATAATTTGGATTCCTAAATATTTAAACTGATTTACAACATTGAATTGATTTACCTCAGGGGCTGGGTAATTTCTCTGGGTCTCATTTAGCATTAATATTGAAGATTTAGTTTTATTTATTTTATATCCTGATATTTCCCCAAAATTCTTTATTAAATTCAACAAGGTTGGAATTGATTTTTTTAGATTCGACATAAACAAAATTATATCATCGGCGTACAGGGAGATTTTATGTTCTGTTGGTCCAACTTTAATTCCATATATTTGTGAATGTAAACGTATCGCTATCGCTAAAGGTTCAATTGCCATAGTAAACAGTAAAGGTGAAAGTGGACAGCCTTGTCGACATCCTCTATTGATTTTTATTGGTTTTGAAATATTGTTATTTGTTAGGATTTCTGCTGTAGCATTATTGTATATTATTTGAACCCATTTTATGAAATTATTTCCAAGTCCAAACCTTTGTAGGACTTCAAAAAGAAAGGGCCATTCAACTCTATCAAAGGCCTTTTCGGCGTCCAATGATAGGAGAGCTGTATCCGGTGCTTCTTTATTAAAATAAATAATATTAAATAGTCTTCTTACATTATGGAAGCCTTGTCTACCCTTTATAAAGCCATTCTGATCTCGATTAATAATATTTGGTAAAATTTCTTGTATTAGTCTTGCTAAAATTTTACAGATTATCTTAAGGTCGGCGTTTAATAGGCTTATTGGTCTCATATTTTCACATTTATTAGAGGGCTTACCTGGTTTTGGCAGCAGTATAATTAAGGCATTATTTATGTATGATGGTAAATTATTATTTTGAAATGCTTCTAAAACCATTTCCAAAAAAGGTTTTATTAATTTATTCTTAAATTTTTTATAAAGGTCAACTGGAAGACCATCTGGTCCTGCACTTTTTCCTGATTTCATATTATCAATGGCTAGCCCAACTTCTTCTTGACTAATTTTAGACTCCAATATCTCCCTGTTTTCATTTGGAATACACGGTATAGATAGTTCGTTCAAAAACCCATTTAGTTTTGTTAAATCAGGTTCATTTTTGGTATCATATAATTTTTCATAGTAATCTCTAAAGGCTCTATTAATTTCTAAAGGATCTATAACTACCTGTCCCTTACTTATAATACTGGTAATTGGTGTTTTAATTTCCAATTGTTTAATCTGCCATGCTAATAATTTTCCTGATTTTTCACCTTGTTCATAAAAAGATTGTTTCAATCTTAGAAGACTCGAGGCAGCTCTATTCGCTGATTTTTTGTCGTATTCAGCTCTCAAAATCAGTAATTCATTCTCCAACCTTGGGTCACTTCCTGCATACACTTTTTCCTGAAGACTTTTTATTTTATGTTCCAATTTAGCTCTCTCCTCTCGAGTCTTCTTAGATTTTGATCCTGTATAACAAATAATATGTCCCCTAATAAAAGCTTTGAAAGCCTCCCACTTTACACATGCTGATGTTTGTGTAGTATTGATGTCAAAGAACTCGTCTATCTGTTTTTCTATATACTTGACAAATTCCTCATCCTGAAGCCATTTATGCTGAAATTGCCATCTACCTGATTCCTTTGTCAATTTTTTATCTACATATATTAGACAACAGGGTGCATGATCAGAGATCACGATGTTATCATAAAAGCAGTTTTGAATCTTGGACCTTAATTCTGTGGAAATCAAAAAATAATCAATACGTGAGAATGTCTTGTAGGTACTGGAATAACAAGAATAGGCTTTAACTTGTGGTTTCATTTCTCTCCATATATCTAACAATCTCAATTCTTTCATAAAATGATTAATAGTCATCCTACATCCAATGTGCGTACAATCCAGTCCTGTTGATCTATCCACACCTGGATTCAATGTACAATTAAAATCCCCTGCTATTATATGTTGCCCTGTAAGTGATGATAAGATGAGAAATAAATTAGCAAAGAACTTCTGATCATCTATATTGGGACCATATAAGTTCACAAGATTTATATTTTCTAATAGCAAAGAACCTTGAATGATTACATATCTTCCAAATTTGTCTCCAATTACATTTTTCACTTGAAAAGGAACTGATTTATGTATGAGAGTCATAACTCCCCTGGCTCGGGATGAAAATGAAGAGGTGAATACACTTCCCTGCCATCTACTCCTAATTCTTTTAACATCCTCCTCTATCAGATGAGTTTCTTGTAAAAACACAATTCTTGAACCCATGTCCTTTATTTTATTCATAACTTGTTTAAGTTTTTTTAAATTTTGTAGACCTCTGCAATTCCATGAAGTTAAATTAAGATTAACACTTTGGTCCATGATCAATAGAGAGTTTGGGATTACCTTGCAGTGTAAACATGCTCATACAGAGAAGCAAAAACATGAGTGGTTGAACATTCATCCTACAAACTACACACAAACAAATTTCCCCTTCCCACACTTGTGGCAAACCCCCCAAAATCAAAAGAAAAATTCTGTCTCCCGATATAGCCATCGACCGTTCCACACCCACGGGGAACAGCCTAAGCCACTCCTTCTTCATCCTCCCAATCACCCTAACTCTACTGCTTTTAATGACGTAACATTAACTCTCCTCTGTAGTTTTCCAACTTAACTCCAAAATTTTTAACAACTTTGTACATCATAGTTTTTTTTTTGTTTGTTTTGTTTTTGTTTTGTTTTTTTAATATATAATACAATCTATATTTTGTAAACTTACTATTTACTTCAAGTCAGTCAGATGCCTGTGCAAATGCTTAATTATTCTACCTTATATTTTGTTCATGCTTAGCTCCCACCAGTCTCTTCTTCTTCTTTGATCTTCTTGATGAACTCCTGCGCCTCCTCTGGGGTCTTGAAGATGTGGGTTCTGCCCTCATACGTGGTCAGCAGTCTCGCAGGATAGATTACACCATGACGAATCCCAAGGTTGCGCAGCTCCTTACGTACGGGATCAAACTGCTTCCTCAATTGCTGGATTCCTGTGGCCAAATCTGGGTAGAACCGCACCTGCTGGTCCTGGTGTTTAATCTCTCCTTTTTTAGCTCGTGCAGCGTTGAAGATCTTCATCCTGTCTCTGTTGCTAAGAAACTTCATAATTAAGGTCCTCGGCGGTCCCTTATCTCTCCGTGGGCCAATACGATGTGCTTTTTCCAGAATCACTGCTGATTGCAACTCCTCGCTGCCCAGCACCTCCGGAATCCACTTTTCCAGAAAGGAACATACGTCCCGACCTTCTGATTCCTCTGGAAGACCCACCAGCCTCAAATTATTGTCTCGACCGAGATTCCAAATCCAAAATATTATCTTCCAGAGATTTATTTTTTTTTTCCAAAGTGCGCACCTTTAATTGAAGACGGGTGACGTCATCTTCAGCACTAGCGAGACGGAGCTCCATCTGCGCCGTTCGTTCTACACAGTCACCCAATTCCTTTCTTATTCCTTCCAACGCTGTCATAATCCCATCAAATCTAGAGGAAAAGTCCGCTCTCATTGAACTCATGGCAGCCATCAGCGCATCTGCGCCATTCCCCGCAAATATCGCACCGTTGCCAGCCTCCTCCGCCATATATGGAGTTTTGTTTGATGCGTCACAGACCTGAAAGTCCGTTAATTTGGACTGTTTCGGCGGCTCGCTTTTTCCTTTTCCTGGTTTTCCAGCCTTAGGCTTCGCCGACATATCCTCGCCCAAATGCTGGGATACGTTCTGTCCCAAATGAGAGAGTTATTTGCCGATTTTTTTTTTTCCAGGAGCAGAGCAGAGCGAGACACGTCCGTCCTACGTGGCAGCCATAACCGGAAGTCACCTTCACAGTGTTTTAATTTACTGAGATATACTAGCATATTGTTTTAACAGGAAAATACATTGTGAGCTGCTTTATCTGTTGCATGTTAAACAGCCCATTTCAGAGTACCCCGGCAATCCAGGCAAACCCAGTATAATCTGGGTTCCCTCTTGCATTATTTGATGCGGGCCAAATCACCTTGCAAATGATGTGGGTCATTGGTCACCTCACCTCAGCGGACATTTGAATAGGAAATGCGGATAAACATGCAATGAAGAAAGGCGTCATCATCACCACATCACAACGACAGAGAGGGGAAATGAATCAGAAAGCTGTTTGTCATTATTATGACAGTTTATATTAATTTCAAAGCTGCAACAGACAATGGTGTGTGCCACAATTACATAAATATTACAGCATCTGAGAGTGAAAGGTTTCTTTTAACCCTTTTTTTGTCTATGGCGCAGCAGCACTCCCGTCAGCTCCCCACCCCCTGGCGGTCAAGTTTATTTTCAAGAAAATATTCAGTTTAGACATGACAAATTCCAAAGGCTGTAAACTGAAAGTGGTAAGAGATAATGGCTTACTGTCAATTAGAATGATGTAGAATATGATCCAAAGTTTGAGATAGGAGTAAATTTACGCATATAATTTGCATAATGTGATGGCAGCCGTATCAAATTACATAACTTTCGGTCAAAAGTGGACTTTGGACTTATTTACACAAAGGATGGTTTTGTTTTTTGTCTTCATTTTTGTTTTTGTTTTTTGTTATCTTCAAAGTATATGAACCAGAAAATCAGTAGAATGTACACAAACAAACAAATACATCGGACCTACCGCTCACCATGTCTCTCTTAGTTCATCCATTTTTGTCATCCCTGGTCCTTATTTTGTCTTCTGCCAGTCATTTTCGCTTTCTCTCCCACATTCTGAAACTCTCATATGTATATCAGGATTTATTCCACCTCAATTTCGGATACATAACACTGTCGAACAGGCGATATTGTTCTTTGTCGTCACATGCAGCTCCATCGATGGCAGACAAAAGTGTACATGCTCCAGACCGTCCTCTGCTATCACAAAAGGTAAATATTTCCCTTCAGAAGCTAAATAATCTCTTTTTAGAATCATAGTTGACAAAATTTGCAGCAAATGCTTCCTCCGTGTGGAAATATATGTTGGGATGGAGCCTTTGTTTATATTCTCTTCTTCGTGTTTCCGGAAATGATGTTCGAGGCGGTTCGTTTGGGTAAAGTCCTCCAGTCCTCCAGTGAAGAGTAGTAAGCTATACGTGTCTGACATCTTGTGATGTGAAATGCTTGGTACAACTTGGTTTTCTGTGCTTTTTGGATACATCACGTGACAGGCGCAGACCTGCAACATAGGCAGCAGGTGATGCACATGTTTTATGACAGCCGGACATTTAAAGGGTTAAGAGCCTTTTTTTTCCACTTACTTTCGCAGAACCTCCAGCTGCTCCGACCGTCTCCGGCCGCTGTGGAGCTGAGTACCAGCCTGTTCTGTTAGTTCAAGCCGGGGTCCTCCGCTAATGTGTCTTGAAATGTAAATACCTTTACCTCAGTAGTAACTTGGGTCCAGTCTGCTTTTGTGACTAGTGGCAGGTTGGAGGCAGTGGGGATGGGTTTTTTTCACTTGTGTATTCTTTTTCCTTGCTCCGGTCCATTTCTCTGCCCTGCTGATTTGAAGCAGGCTGGTGGATCTTCAAGCTTGCTCGTCGATGTACCCCCAGACGGACGAGGCATTCCGTTCTACACAGAGCATGTACTTTGGGGCCTGGCATCTTCTTCTGTTCTTTTTCTTTTAATTTTCGTTGGAAGGTTCCTGAGAGCTCGGGATGCAGCCTTCAGAGCCGGCGACACTGCAGGACTAACAACAGCTAGGGCCAACCTGTCATGTGGCGTCAAGGAGGAAAAACAGCAGTACAGCAAGAAAATATCTGGCCACTTCAGCAACACCAGAGATGCACGTTCCCTCTGGCGTGGCACACAGACCCTCACCAACGACAAACCTTCACCTCAGACCTGTGCGAGTGACATCACGTTGCTTAACGACCTAAATGACTTCTTCAGCCGCTTTGAAGCACAAAACAGCACATCAGCACATAAGACCACTCCTCCTCCAGACGAGCTGGCCATGAGTCTGGATTCAGCAAGCATGAAGAGGACCCTCTGCAGTATCAACCCACACAAGGCAGCTGGTCCAGACAACATACCTGGTCACGTTCTGAAGGACTGTGCAGAGGAGCTCAAGAATGTCCTGGCCGACATCTTCAACATCTCCCTGACTCAAGCTGTTGTCCCCACATGTTTCAAAACTGCCACCATAATACCAGTCCCAAAGAAGTGTGTCCCATCCACCTACAACGATTACCGGCCCGTAGCACTGACCCCCATCATAATGAAGTGCTTCAAGTGGCTGGTCATGAAGAACATCAAGTCTATCTTCCCTCCCACGAGCCATCTCAGTTCACATACAGGTCAAACAGATCCACAGAGGATGCCATCGCTGTTGCTCTCCATCCAGCTTTCACCCACCTGGACTCAAAAAACTCCTACATGCAAATGCTGTTCCTGGACTTCAGTTCAGCATTCAACACAATCATCCCCCAAGTACCTTATACAAAAACTCAGACACTTGGGACTCAAAACCTCTCTCTGTAACTGGATGCTGGACTTTCTCACAGGGAGGCCACAGAATGTGCGAGTTGGCAGCAACACATCCAAGACCATCACACCAAGCACAGGGGCCCCACAAGGGTGCATGCTCAGCCCGCTGCTCTTCACCCTGATGACCCTTGACTGTGTACCAGCCTACAACACCAATCACATCATCAGGTTTGTAGATGACGCAATGGTGGTGGGCCTCATCACCAACGAGGAGGCCAACTACAGAAATGAGGTGAGCCAACTGGTCCAGTGGTGTAATGACAATAACCTCTTCCTGAACGTGGGAAAAACCAAGAAGATTGTGGTCGACTTCAGGAGAGGACACACACAGCACCTTCCTCTGATCATCAATGGAGTAGCTGTGGAGAGGGTGAGCAGCACCAAGTTCCTGGGGGTGCACATCTCTGAGGACCTCTCCTGGTCCAACAACACCACATCACTGGTAAAGAAGGCTCAAACTTGCCTCCATTTCCTCCACAAACTGAGGAGAGCACGAGTCCCCCCCCCCCCCCCCATCATGTGCTCATTCTACCGGGGCACCATTGCAAGCATCCTCAACAGCTGCATCAGGGTGTGGTATGGAAGCTGCATCGCCTCCTGCCGGAAGACGCTACAACATACAGTGAAAGCAGCCCGCAAGATCATCGGTGCCCCTCTGCCCCCCGTCTCAGACATCTATCTCATCCACAGAGCCATCAACATTGCAGGTGACACCTCCCACCCCTCACACTCCCTCTTCAGCCCCCTGCCCTTGGGGAAAAGGTACCAGAGCCTCCAGGCCAGCTCCACAAGACTGCTAAACAACTTTGTTCATCAGGCCATCAGGACCCTGAACTCTGTCCATCCCCCCCCACCCCTCCTGACCATAATGCACTCACCCGTACAATAACTACCTCAGCTGTTGGCACAGAAAAACTGGCACACCAACAGTAATATATTTGCTGCTGTATGTTTTTGGACTTGACTACAACCATTTGTACAAATGCCATAACTGCTGCTGTCTATTATTGCAATATTGATCATGTGCAGTCTTATCTGTCACTGTCTGCACCTACACTAACGCATTGAACTTGGTACTATGAGTATTACTGCTCTACTTTCCTGTATATAAGATTGCTGGGTCTCATCATTTATCGTTTAGCTTTATTTGCACTGTTGGAGGTCTGGATCCATGTTTTCTTGCCATGTGCACTATGGGTAGCAATACTTTACATAGACTGCTGCTGTTGTTTTTCCAGCCTTTTTCCTTTTCTTTTTATATTGTGCACACCACTGAAGAGCGAGAGAGAGAAATGCCATTTCAATTCCCATGTATGTCCTGTACGTATAGTTGTATTGACAAAATCTTTGAACCTTTGAAAAGGTGGCAATAAGTGACCATGTGCGCCCCCGCCTGAATGGCAACGTCATCACACTTCCAAGAATAACCTCACATTGAAAAGGACTGCCGAGTTATCAATTGACAACTAATTTAAATCAACTAAATTCTTATCGACAATGAATCGAAAGTCAATCATTAACATCCCTACTTCAAAATGAATCAAAAATATCTTTAATATGCATAGGAATTACAATGATACATCAGATTCACTCTTTAGATGTTTTACCTGCTCATAGACCAAGTCCTATCAGTCTAAATCTGACATGCTCAAAGCCCTCTCTAGTAAACAGGCTCAGGTAAGATGACGGTTAAACAATACAGAGAAAACCAAAGAGAAGAAAGCATTTTCACCTTTTTACCTTAGCTGTCATAGGAAAGACAGCAAAGGTAATGTTATTAGCGCTGAAGTGTCAGTCACCAACAGTGTTAAGTAGCTTGTACTTGCAGTGACTTTGTCTTGTGTCCCATTACAAAAAAAGTTTTATTACTTCCTCTGGGACAGGAAGTGGGACCAGAAGAGAGAAACTAGCATAATGCCTAAACAAGCAGAGACCAAGAAATGTGAGCCAGCAGAAATGAAAGCTGATATCAGAGTATGCTTTTACAAACGTCTGGAGATAAAAAAGCTCAAAGGCTCACATTTTGTCTTAAATGCTCCTGTTTTTTTAATTGTGAGTCACAAGAAGCACTCTAAGGGCCTTTTGAACCAAGTGTTTCAGGATTAGCAAGACTGCTGTTCTGTCTCCTTAGTAATGTAAGTCACTGTGACCAAAAGCTAACTCTATATTCACAAAACACAGACAGGTATGTCGGTACTTGTGTAGGGAGGAATGCTTAAGGCAGAGACAGAGGTAACAGGACACTGAGCTTGAGACAGCCTGTCAGCACAGAGGCCCAGCATGTTGAAGCCAAGCACAGTGACAGATACTATCTGTAAAGGGGTGCCATTTACAGATACAACTGTACAGCAACATGTAAACAAAAATTTGGCAAAACAATTACGATTCAGGATCTGGGATCAGGGTGGTATTTTCACAAAAACAGTGGTTAAACTACAATATTTACCTTAAAAAGCGTGACAGTGATCTCAATGTTTTCTGGCACAGGCCACACCACGACTCCTCTGTAGGGGTTTTTGATGCCAGGCTGCCAACTGTGGGACTGCAGGGCAAAGGGGCAATAGAAGCAATCACTTTTGGAAATGAGACATCTTTTTAAGGAAGTTAAGTTTATTCATCCTGCTCCAAAATACCACCCATACGACACAAACCTTAGAGGATTTCCGCCGACTTCTCCGTGTCCAAACCACCACCAGTTTGTCTGGCTGCCTGTAAGGTGGAGGAAAAGCAAGATAAGATGCTTTTATTTATCAGCCCATCCTTCACTGTACTACACATCAGCATGTTAAGACTGTTATTTGTATTTATCTTACATCTCAATCCCTCAAATTGTATAATCCTGATAATCCTACTGCTCCCACACACACACACAAACACACACGTAGGTTATGAATTATTCATGATGACACAACTTAAACCCTTCCTTTGTCTCTGCTGACTGCAGTGTACACATCAGGGCATAAATACACAAACCACTGCAGAAATAGACACAACTTAAGAGACATGAGCACCAAGAGGTTAGTATGACAAGGGGAAAATAAAAGAAAAAAACAGGACTGAGTGCAACGTTGATCTGACTCCACTGAGGCCAGAATCATAGTGCAACAGGACCATCAAATACTCAAATTGAAGGTGTTAAGTTGCTTACAAAGACAAAAAGTAATTTTCTCCTCAATATTCCCTTTTTGCAGAGAATGTAAACCATCTCTGCAAAAGTTACTTAAAATTGTTTAATCAAAGTGTTTAGCACTACACAGTCACTACAGCAGAAACAACTGCTGATATACATGTATATGTATATATATATATAGATGCATGATTATTCTGTTATGTATATAATAATACATAATCATCAGCACGAAACTATAAGGAGGACTGCTGACTTTTTTTCAGTCTCCAACTATGTTGCTCAATCACTTCGAGGGAACAATTCAGTGATGCTGCAATCATTGGCTGTAAGGGGGCTTAGATATGGCTATGTTTTCCCAATAAATGTTAACCAATATAAAAAAAAATACATATGAGATGACAAGCAATGGCAAAATAAATACATTAATCTAAACCAAAATATATTTACATGGCATCAAGACAATACAGGGAGTTTACAAGAAGGGAGGAAAGGAATGGCTCTAGATCAGATCAGGTAAAGTGCTCTCTGGATTGTAGCTAATGTTGTGGTGTATGTGGTAACTGCCAGGGTGACTTTAGCTGTCATGTTTAAGCCTCTAGTAGTCTGGCAAGCGTCACCTTTAGTTGAGCTCTCAAGCTCCTGTGCTGAAGGTCTGAAGTCAACGTATACCTCTGACATGGCTTTTGCAGGTATAAGGAAGACTCAATGAGACGTTTTAAGATAAGATAAGATAAGATAAGATAAGATAAGCCTTTATTAGTCCCACAATGGGGAAATTCCAGGATTGCAACAGCACAGGGATAGCAACACTCAGAGCAATAATTTAGAAGATAAGAAAATAAGAGCAGGGAATATACATATGTGCACATAAATACATAAATATACTGTATATACACAGTGTGGAGCATTGTAGCTAGATGGAATAAACAGCAAAACCATCTACTTAGTTACCCTACATGGTATGAATACATATATACCCATACATATTGTCACCCTCCATAGCGACTGATATTGTCCTAGTTGTATACTGGAGGGGACCATTTGTGTAAGTCTGTTGCATCTTTTGCATTCAATACTATTAGGTCATCACGTTATTTTGCTATCTCTGCGAGCAGCCCTGCTTAGGTTATACAGTCTGACAGCCGTAGGTAGGAAGGACCTGCGAAACCTCTCGGTCGCACACCTAGGATGACGTAGTCTACTGCTAAATGAGCTCCTCAGTGCATTCAGTATGTCCTGCATGGGGTGGGACTCGGACTCCAGCAGAGATGACAGTTTAGCCACCATCCTTCTCTCCCCTATCTCCTCCACTGGGTCAAGGCGTTTCCCCAGGACAGAGCTAGCTTTCTTGATTAGTTTGTTCAGTCTCTTCCCATCGGCTGCTGTAATGCCGTTGCCCCAGCAGACCACTCCAAAAGTGATGGCTGATGCCACCACCGTGTCATAGAATGTCTTCAAGAGCACCCCTTGTACACCAAAAGACCTGAGCCTCCTCAGTAGGAACAGCCTGTCCTGTCCCTTCTTGTAGAGTGCGTCGGTATTGTGTGACCAGTCTAGTTTATTGTTCAGATGAACACCCAGGTACTTGTAGGATGTCACCATCTCAATGTCTGTTCCCTGGATGTTTACTGGTGCTGTGAGGGGCTGTCCTTGCCTGCGGCAGTCCACCACCAGCTCCTTAGTTTTCCTCACATTGATCTGAAGGCAGTTCCAATGGCACCAGTCCACAAAGTCCTGGATAAGTCCTCTGTACTCAGCTTCATCTCTGTTGGAGATGAGGCAGACGATCGCAGAGTCGTCAGAAAACTTCTGTAGATGGCAGTGTGTTGTGTTGTGTGAGAAGTCCGCAGTATAAAGGGTGAACAGGAAGGGAGCCAAAACCGATCCCTGGGAAGCCCCCGTGCTACCGATGATTGTGTCGGACACACAATCCCGGGTTCTCACAAACTCTGGCCGGTTAGTGAGGTAGTCCAGGATCCATGATGACAGGTGCTGGTCCACCCCTGCGCACAACAGCTTGTCCTTCAGGATCATCGGTTGGATGGTGTTGAAAGCACTGGAGAAGTCAAAGAACATAATCCACACCGCATTCCCGGGCTTCTCCAGGTGGGACAGGGAACGGTGAAGGAGGAAGATCATCACTGCATCCACCATCCCAATGCCATGCTGGAAGGCGAACTGGAGTGGATCCATCGCTGGTCCCACCAGGGGGCGGAGGTGAGCAAGGAGCAGTCTCTCCAGGGTCTTCATCATGTGAGACGTCAGGGCCACTGCTCTGTAGCTGTTCAGGTTTTTGGGGTGGGAAGTCTTTGGTACAGGTACCACACAAGATGTTTTCCACAACTGTGGTACCCTCCCCAGCTTCAGGCTCAGGTTGAAGATGTGCTCCACAATCCCACACAGCTGGTCTGCACAGGACTTGAGGAGCTTCGCGCTGATGCCGTCCAGTCCCAAGGCCTTCCTCGCCTTGATCTTCCTCAGCTCCGTCCTCACCTGGGTCTTAGTGAGGGTCAGGTTGGGGGGCTGTGTGCTGGGAATGGGGGGTGTTGGTGGAGTGGGGTGGGAACAGCAGGTCTTGATGACTTTAGAGGCAGCAGCGGTTGGTGTGCAGTCGGGGGGGAGGGCGGTTGGTCAAACCTATTAAAAAACAGGTTTAGATTGTTCGCCCACTCCCTGCCTCCCGTGGCCTGGGAGGAGGTATTCTGGAGCCCAGAGATAGTTTTAAGGTTTCTCCAGACCCCGCCGATGTCGCTCTGTTGCAGCTTGTCCTTCATCTTCTTCCTGAAGCTGTCCTTGCCTTCTCCGATCTTCCTCCTCTGCTCCCTCTGTACGGACTTCAGCATCTCCCTGTTCCCCAACCTGAAGATCCTCTTCTTCTCTCTCAGAAGTGTTTTTATCTCAGGATTGATCCAGGGTTTGTTGTTCAAGCAACACCGTATGGTCTTGGTGGGTACGGTGTTGTCCACACACAAGTTGATGTAGTCTGTGATGGTGTGAGTGAGGCCGTCGATGTTCTCACCATGTGGATCGCCGAGCTGCTCCCAGGCAGTGATTTCAAAACAGTCCTTTAGAGCGTCCATTGCCTCCTCAGACCATAACTTCACCGTGCGCATGACCGGAGGTTGTCTGTGTACTAGGGGTTTGTACACCAGCAGGAGATGAACCAAGTTGTGATCCGATCTCCCGAGTGGGGGGAGTGCTGATGAGGTGTACGCCTCCTTAGTGTTTGCATAAAATAAGTCCAGTGTTTTATTGTCTCTAGTGTGGCATGTGTCATACTGGGTGAACGTGGGCAGAATGGGGGACAGTGAAATATGGTTGAAATCACCTGAGGTGAGGAGAAGAGCATCTGGGTGTTCTCTCAGCAGCCTGCCAGTTACTGAATGAATAGCGTCACGCGCTGTCCCCGCGTTCACCGTCGGATTTGTATAAATAACAATGCAGATCACGTGTGAGTATTCCCTCGGGAGATAAGCAGGCCGCATGCTAACAGCTAGCAACTCAATGTCTTTGTTGCAGTGTTGTTTAACCGTGATATGTCCCGGTCTGCACCAGCTGTTATTGACATACAGTACATTATCACTCCTTCACCCCTTGCCTTCCCACTGTCTGGTGTCCGGTCCGCCCATATTGCGTGGAAACCCTCCAGTTCGATGTCAGCATCTGTTGCTAGTTCTGTTAGCCATGTCTCAGTAAACAACATCATGCTAATCTCTCTGAAGACGCTCTGGTAACAAGCCATAGCCGCTAGCTCATCTGTCTTATTGAGACAGATGAGGTCTTATTTTAAGACCTCTCTGAGGCTGCTTCATCAAATTTAAAACCTTATGTTTGCAAAAAAGTACACAACTAAATCACAATCTTTGTTCAATTATTTACCACAATTGAAATTACTGCAAATTTGGGTCAGTGATCCAATTCATCGTTAAATCTTTAACTTTGCAAGGCATGATGTTGCCACTAGATCAAGGGTTCCCAAACTTTTCAGCCCGTGACTCCCAAAATAACAGTGACAGAGACTGGCGACCCTCACTGTCCCCGGAGGTGATTGATACATAAGAAAACGTACGCACAGTTTGATACATCTGTAGATTCATCTTACTGCAAAGCATATTTCCCTTTCTTCACTCTGTCAATCAGCTGACACTTTATGTCCTGGGCCATGTCTGTGATGCGCCGGGATATGGTCCCGTCAGAGACACTGCTTCCAGCTCCCACGCCTGTTTATCCCCACACATTGTCCGACTCATAGTGATAGCAGCAGGTTTTATTAGGGTTTCTCTGATTGTGTGTGACATTTTTGCCTGTGCAATTAAATATGCCACCTCAGAGCTTTGGTAGTGGCTGTTCCTTGATTACTTATGACTTTCTTTTGCCCTTGCAATTCTCTCTCCTTTTGGCGGAAACAATCCGCTGGTTTTGCGGCAAGAGATGGGTGCTTAGTTTTCAAGTGTTTGAGCATTTTTACGGGCTTTAAACTCTCATGTGCAAGCACCTCGGTACACACTACACATTGGGGATGTTGTACTTCATTGATAACGATGCATGAAACCATACTAAATATATTCCTCTCAATACTTGTGACACTTGCCAGCTGCTCGGACTGCTTATGGAGCCCTGTACTGTGCTGTCCTCCTCCCCCCACGCCAGAAGTCGATGGGCTTTCTGACACATTTCTCCGCTCTCTGCTGCTGTCTCCGCTGGCCTTTCTGCGTTGTTTTTGGTCGGTATTAACCACCATTTCATTTTTAAAAATAATATCCTAGGCTTAAAGTGTAGTGTGTTGATTTGAGCTGTTCAGACAAAGTCTACTGGTGCACACTGACCTGTGTGTGACCTGTGACATTTACTGTGGCACAGTCAAAGTGGCATGTCACCTGCATAATCACCTCAGGAAAATTCTGAAAATTATCTCACGATCCCCCTTCAGTGTCTGGGGACCCCCCCAGGGGGTAGGGACCCCCACTTTGGGAATCTCTTCACTAGATGACCAAATTATTAAAGTAAAACACCTGAAATTAGCCCTGACTAAATCATAGGGGTGGGAATCGCGATTCTTGGGTCACGATACAATCTTATCACAATTCAATGATAATCGCGATATCACGATACCAAGTACCACGATACCATAGCTTTCAAATTGTTTCACCTTATTCAACCTCAAATCATTTCCCAAAGTAAAACTGTTAACATCTCTTTCATATAATAAAGTATTCTCAGAGCTTCATTTTCCACGGAGATGAGTCTGCACAAAAAGAGGGCGACATGGATGAGAACAGAGTTTGAAATACAAGATTACGTGAGAATTATACAAAACAACGCAAAATCTCGAGAGAGACCCGAGGGTGACCAAGACTAACTGATCGCGATCACATGATAACAAGGAAGTGTGATGTAGCGGCTAGGGGTGGGTTCAAAAGATCAATATATCAATATGGATCGATACATGTTTGACTGAGCCGATATCGATCCACAAAATCCGCGGATCGATCTTTTAATATTAATATGTTTTAATATAATATTTTTACGTTTGTGAACATCTGCTGAGTATAATCAGGTCGAAACCGGGTCAGTGAGCCAGGAACAACGGCCGAGAACCATAAACAACCGACGCGCTAACGGAGCTAGCAAGCTAACGGATATGCTAGTTCTTCTTCTGTGGTGTTAAAACGGTTCTCATCCGGCAAGAGTTTCCTGCCGTGCGTGCACACGCCTTTCGTGTTTACACGAGCGGAGATAATAACGTGCGTCTCTTAATTTAGCAACAAAAGTCACCGTAAAGATTGTCCTCAACAGCTTCTGAATATTTTTCATAAATAAAACTTCTGTGTTCCCTGCGGTGCGTGCACACGTCTTTTGTGTTTACATGACGCGGAGTTAATAACGTGCGTCTCTTAATTTAGCAGCAAAAGTCACCGTATAGACTGTCCTCAACAGCTTCTTAATATTTTTCATAAAGCGGGGATAAACGGACTTTTACTCCGTGCAGCGCTGTGTTGGAACATAAAGTTGACGACTGATGAACGGAAAATGCGCGGAGACTGAAACCCGTGAAGCAGAGACTTGGAGCTGCTGAGACTGTAAGTATAATATTTCTTTCTTTTAACGTTTGTGTCGTCAATTAATAATTTATCTGGCATGATGGTGGTTTCTTTTACAAACTATGGACACAGAGAGAACTGTTGGTTAAGCGCTATGAATAAATGCAGAATTAAGGTATATTTTATGAGATTATGGACTTCTGCCACTTAAGCGATGTGAAGAAAATAAAGCACAATAAAATTAATAAAGGCTGCAGTACAACAAGCTATTTTTACTCAGAAGAACTAAATTGAAATGAACAAACCTTCTCAGGAAATGAACTGAAACCCTTTTCCAACATTGAAAGTTAATTTGTAGTTAAAATATAAAAAAAAACACCTAAATTATTAAACCCTACTGTGGTGTGGCGATCTAAAAATATGAATGTTAATTTTACTGTGAAATTTATTCTTTTTATCTGCCTTCAGATGTGTGAAGACTGGAAGCTTCATCCTCACTGAGACCTTGTGAAGGTCAGAGGTCGTCAGTGGAGGAGCATCCCTGCTTCATGTGGATTTCAGCACAGAAGAAGGCCTTCAAGTTCAAGATTCAAGGAGGTGCTGCCATCATTTTCTCCACACTAACATGCATTCAATGCAATTTAGTTGTTGTAATGACAAATTCTTTTATTTCTTTTTTTAAAGTTCTCAGCAAGAACACAATATTGGTCTTTTTTTTTTTTACAATTTTACTAAGCATTTAATTCTAAATAAATCACTGTTTAACAGGAAATTTTTGGCAATCCTGTACTTTTCTTGTGGTGTTACATAGAATAGCATCACTGTAAACTATGGAAAAAGCAGCTGCTTTAAAATCTGTACTTCCTCACACAACTTTGAGTGCAAAAAAACTCTAAAAGTGCCATAACTTTTTGGAAAAGCTCCCACAAATCCAGGCTTTTTGGGCCACAACAATCACAAAAACAGCTGACAAAATCCTGGAGGGACTGAAATACAGTGAGATGATGTCTGCATGGTTCATGCACTGAATTTGTTTCCTGACTCTGGGTGGTGAACTTGACACGACACATCCTTTGCACTAAAGAAAGCACCTGTGAGCACTTTATGAAATGATAAGTTAAATAATAAAAAGTGCATTATTGTAACTGATTTTGGGTCAGTTCTATATGTGATAATTTATGTATTAAAGTTAGAAGATTTGTGGTACAATTTGCAGCATTAGGTCTCGAAGATTTTTGTTTCATGGGAAGTAAAATGGCTATTAAAATGGTAATTCCCCAGATCGAATCGGGATTGAATCGGAATCGAATCGAATCGATTCAGAATCTCAAGAATCGGAATCGAATCGATTCTGGAAATTAGGGATCGTTCCCAGCCCTAGTAGCGGCGGCTCCCCACCTAAATTTTTGGGCTCTAAATAAAACATAAATAGTGCATTAATTTTAATTCTATGAAGCGTTTGTATGTTATGTCAAGTTTTGACCTTCTCTGACAGTGGTGGAGGAGTAGACCTCAGAAAATACTGGACAATCCTTAAATCATTTTTAATGATCAAACAGCTGTTAAATACTGCAAGATACTGTGGGATTTCCTTGCGGATTGTATCCAGCATCTGTCAAAAATAGACTTGTTGCGTTTCATTAGCGAACCAAATCTGACAAGCCGGATTTGTTCTGCAGTGGTCCGGGACCAGATGGGGATTAGAAAACTGACGAGAATGGGAACTATTTGCTGCGGAGGCCAGATCACAGCTGTAACATACTGCATCCAGAGTCACTGTAAATCCTGGGTAAGTCTGATATTTTAAAATTATTTTAATCTTGTGTTTTAACTTGTTTTTGTATTTTTTTTTTATTATTTTTATCTATCAAATTCCTTTTATCCTATTTTATTGTACGGCACTTTGTGACTATATGTCTCTGAAAAGCGCTTCATAAATAAACATTACTTACTTTTCCTCTGACCGCTACTCGCAAGCTCCATACTGGTGTGTTTTTAGCTTAGCCTTTCCTAACACTGGTCCGAGACGTGTGCTGGCCCGTGTGTTGTTTTTTTGTGCAGCGCTTCTTGCAGGTTGTGTGTCATGTCAAGGTCTTTCATCTTTGTTATAAAATCCAAAAAAGGCCCAATATTTGAACTAACTTTGAGCTAACTGGTTCCTAATTTTCAAAGCCGACTGCAAATCTTGCAAGACAAGCTATGACTTCACTTGAGTACGGTGCTTGCTTTGCGCCATCTGGTGGACTGAAAACGTAATTGGGACACTCAAGGGAGTGTGCAACGTTTACATGAATATACATAATTAATAAAAGATCAATCCATGTATTTAGGGATCGGTGCACTGTCAATAGTGTCAAGTATCGCGATCTATCACTGAAGCAATATTTTGCCCCACCCCTACTAAATCAACCAAAAGTTGTAACTTGATGGAAGAAAAAATTTACAAGAAAAAAGTAGACAAATTCATGACGGAAAAAAAGGATTCATTTATGAAAAATGATCACAAGTTCACAAGAAAAAAAGCCTCAAATGTCTGAGAAAAAAAACAGCTAATGTACTAAATGAGAAAAGGTCATTCATTTATGAGATGGAGAGAAAAGTCACAAAAAAGTCACAAGAAACGATTGATGATTATTTTGCTTTCCATTAATGTTAAGATGATACACAAACTCAAGTCATTTAAAATCTTTTCATGGTCTGCAGAAACCTAATGTGACTTTGCATGAAACATTGATGAGGATACAAATTACCCAAAAGGAATACAACAGACTCATTTTATGCCACCGGGTTGACCATCTTGATTCCAATGTTGACAACAAAAACTACGCAATGTCCATACCCTGACCTGAGGAACATTCTCACAGAATTTGAAAAGAATCTGATGAATATCTTGCACTGTGTTCCACTGAAAAAATTGCTACTGGCCTGAGGTAGCAATGGGGGTTTCATACTATCCCTACAAAAACAATAACAAGAAACTCCCAAAATACTACACTAGGGAAAAAGAATTATGTATACTATATATAACTGAGACAGTGTTGTGAAAGTAATCATATAAGATGGTAATAACTCAAAAGTTTCATTTGCATGGAACTCAAAATGTCTCTTTTAGTAAAAATGTGACAACATTCTGGCATCAGTGATGAATTGGAGGAATAAGCTTGTTAAGTACACCAAGTTAACAGTGAAGTATTGAGTACTGAAGTGTCATATCCTATACTCTTACTGAACAGCAGCAGAAGAAAAGAGACTGTGTGAAAAAGAAGTAAAGGAACAATGGAGAAAGAGAAAGAATGACGGACAACAATTTCAGCCTTGAGGAGAGGCTTCACATAGAGAAGCTATTGTCCAACAACACATACCATATCAGAGAGCATGCAGATACACACAATCATCAGCCACTGTTTTAGTCCCTTTGTATAGTATTTTCTGTGTTATGAGGAAAATTCAAAAAATTTGTCTGCGGGCTAAATAAGTTCGAAACATTTCCTCATCTTTGTCTAGTTTTGAGCTCTAACTTCAGTCAACCATTCTCTGTCCTTCTGTTTACAAGAGAAATTAATGAGCCATCAGAGAGGAATGCCAGTACTGCAAAGCTCTCAGTCATATAAAGAGATATTCTGAGAAGTGTTGCGCTTACACTGAAACTGAGGTATTGTCTGGCCTGGCTAAGATTTGTTCTGAGGATACCAGAAACAGACAGCCACCATCCATTGCTAGTTGTTGAACAAACAATGTGCAACTGGCAAATCCTGTGCCTATTATCTATTATTTATTGGTAACAGATTACGCCTGCTCCAAAAATATTTCTATATCTCTGTACTGTATGTACAAAAATAAATTGGGTAAGTCCTGAATGCACAAAAGGACTTGTGTGTGATATGGAAATATAGTATGTATTTCATGCAAGGGTATAATAAAAAAAAATTACTGATGGCTGCCAGTGGTACCCCTCAGCCTGTTTGTTGCTGAGACGTAGTTTATATGACATTTTGATATTGACCTTTGACCTTGCATTCTCAAAACCATAGGCAGAGGTCAGGGTGACAGGGGGAACCTGTGTACAAAGCTTGGTGACCCTAGCTTTACTTGTTCTATAGCAATAGGGCATAGGGTAAGCTAACCGTGACCTTTTGGCCCCAAACCCATAGTGAGAGGTCAGAGTGTGAGGGTGAACATGTGTACAAAGTTTGGTGAGCTTAGGTGTCATTATTGTTGAAATACAGTTTATAGGGCATTTTCACCTTCACCTTTGACCTTTCATCCCCAAACCCACAATTGTAGGTTGGGGTCCCAAGATGAACCTATGTACCGTGTTTGGAGACCATAGATTTCTTTGCTATTGAAATACAGTTTAAATAGCAATTTCACCTTGACGTAAGGGCTGTGCGATATGACAAAAATTTCATATCACGGACTTCCGGTTATGGCTGCCACGTAGGACGGACGTGTCTCGCTCTGCTCTGCTCCTGGAGAAAAAAAATCGGCAAATAACTCTCTCATTTGGGACAGAACGTATCCCAGCGTTTGGGCGAGGATATGTCGGCGAAGCCTAAGGCTGGAAAACCAGGAAAAGGAAAAAGCGAGCCGCCGAAACAGTCCAAATTAACGGACTTTCAGGTCTGTGACGCAGCAAACAGGGCTCCATATATGGCGGAGGAGGCTGGCAACGCTGCGATTTCTGCGGGGAATGGCGCAGATGCGCTGATGGCTGCCATGAGTTCAATGAGAGCGGACTTTTCCTCTAGATTTGATGGGATTATGACAGCGTTGGAAGGAATAAGAAAGGAATTGGGTGACTGTGTAGAACGAACGGCGCAGATGGAGCTCCGTCTCGCTAGTGCTGAAGATGACGTCACCCGTCTTCAATTAAAGGTGCGCACTTTGGAAAAAAAAAATAAATCTCTGGAAGATAATATTTTGGATTTGGAATCTCGGTCGAGACAGAATAATTTGAGGCTGGTGGGTCTTCCAGAGGAATCAGAAGGTCGGGACGTATGTTCCTTTCTGGAAAAGTGGATTCCGGAGGTGCTGGGCAGCGAGGAGTTGCAATCAGCAGTGGTTCTGGAAAAAGCACATCGCATTGGCCCACGGAGAGATAAGGGACCGCCGAGGACCTTAATTATGAAGTTTCTTAACAACAGAGACAGGATGAAAATCTTCAACGCTGCACGAGCTAAAAAAGGAGAGATTAAACACCAGGACCAGCAGGTGCGGTTCTACCCAGATTTGGCCACAGGAATCCAGCAATTGAGGAAGCAGTTTGATCCCATACGTAAGGAGCTGCGCAACCTTGGGATTCGTCATGGTGTAATCTATCCTGCGAGACTGCTGACCACGTATGAGGGCAGAACCCACATCTTCAAGACCCCAGAGGAGGCGCAGGAGTTCATCAAGAAGATCAAAGAAGAAGAAGAGACTGGTGGGAGCTAAGCATGAACAAAATATAAGGTAGAATAATTAAGCATTTGCACAGGCATCTGACTGACTTGAAGTAAATAGTAAGTTTACAAAATATAGATTGTATTATATATTAAAAAAAAAAACAAAACAAAAACAAAACAAACAAAAAAAAAACTATGATGTACAAAGTTGTTAAAAATTTTGGAGTTAAGTTGGAAAACTACAGAGGAGAGTTAATGTTACGTCATTAAAAGCAGTAGAGTTAGGGTGATTGGGAGGATGAAGAAGGAGTGGCTTAGGCTGTTCCCCGTGGGTGTGGAACGGTCGATGGCTATATCGGGAGACAGAATTTTTCTTTTGATTTTGGGGGGTTTGCCACAAGTGTGGGAAGGGGAAATTTGTTTGTGTGTAGTTTGTAGGATGAATGTTCAACCACTCATGTTTTTGCTTCTCTGTATGAGCATGTTTACACTGCAAGGTAATCCCAAACTCTCTATTGATCATGGACCAAAGTGTTAATCTTAATTTAACTTCATGGAATTGCAGAGGTCTACAAAATTTAAAAAAACTTAAACAAGTTATGAATAAAATAAAGGACATGGGTTCAAGAATTGTGTTTTTACAAGAAACTCATCTGATAGAGGAGGATGTTAAAAGAATTAGGAGTAGATGGCAGGGAAGTGTATTCACCTCTTCATTTTCATCCCGAGCCAGGGGAGTTATGACTCTCATACATAAATCAGTTCCTTTTCAAGTGAAAAATGTAATTGGAGACAAATTTGGAAGATATGTAATCATTCAAGGTTCTTTGCTATTAGAAAATATAAATCTTGTGAACTTATATGGTCCCAATATAGATGATCAGAAGTTCTTTGCTAATTTATTTCTCATCTTATCATCACTTACAGGGCAACATATAATAGCAGGGGATTTTAATTGTACATTGAATCCAGGTGTGGATAGATCAACAGGACTGGATTGTACGCACATTGGATGTAGGATGACTATTAATCATTTTATGAAAGAATTGAGATTGTTAGATATATGGAGAGAAATGAAACCACAAGTTAAAGCCTATTCTTGTTATTCCAGTACCTACAAGACATTCTCACGTATTGATTATTTTTTGATTTCCACAGAATTAAGGTCCAAGATTCAAAACTGCTTTTATGATAACATCGTGATCTCTGATCATGCACCCTGTTGTCTAATATATGTAGATAAAAAATTGACAAAGGAATCAGGTAGATGGCAATTTCAGCATAAATGGCTTCAGGATGAGGAATTTGTCAAGTATATAGAAAAACAGATAGACGAGTTCTTTGACATCAATACTACACAAACATCAGCATGTGTAAAGTGGGAGGCTTTCAAAGCTTTTATTAGGGGACATATTATTAGTTATACAGGATCAAAATCTAAGAAGACTCGAGAGGAGAGAGCTAAATTGGAACATAAAATAAAAAGTCTTCAGGAAAAAGTGTATGCAGGAAGTGACCCAAGGTTGGAGAATGAATTACTGATTTTGAGAGCTGAATACGACAAAAAATCAGCGAATAGAGCTGCCTCGAGTCTTCTAAGATTGAAACAATCTTTTTATGAACAAGGTGAAAAATCAGGAAAATTATTAGCATGGCAGATTAAACAATTGGAAATTAAAACACCAATTACCAGTATTATAAGTAAGGGACAGGTAGTTATAGATCCTTTAGAAATTAATAGAGCCTTTAGAGATTACTATGAAAAATTATATGATACCAAAAATGAACCTGATTTAACAAAACTAAATAGGTTTTTGAACGAACTATCTATACCGTGTATTCCAAATGAAAACAGGGAGATATTGGAGTCTAAAATTAGTCAAGAAGAAGTTGGGCTAGCCATTGATAATATGAAATCAGGAAAAAGTGCAGGACCAGATGGTCTTCCAGTTGACCTTTATAAAAAATTTAAGAATAAATTAATAAAACCTTTTTTGGAAATGGTTTTAGAAGCATTTCAAAATAATAATTTACCATCATACATAAATAATGCCTTAATTATACTGCTGCCAAAACCAGGTAAGCCCTCTAATAAATGTGAAAATATGAGACCAATAAGCCTATTAAACGCCGACCTTAAGATAATCTGTAAAATTTTAGCAAGACGAATACAAGAAATTTTACCAAATATTATTAATCGAGATCAGAATGGCTTTATAAAGGGTAGACAAGGCTTCCATAATGTAAGAAGACTATTTAATATTATCTATTTTAATAAAGAAGCACCGGATACAGCTCTCCTATCATTGGACGCCGAAAAGGCCTTTGATAGAGTTGAATGGCCCTTTCTTTTTGAAGTCCTACAAAGGTTTGGACTTGGAAATAATTTCATAAAATGGGTTCAAATAATATACAATAATGCTACAGCAGAAATCCTAACAAATAACAATATTTCAAAACCAATAAAAATCAATAGAGGATGTCGACAAGGCTGTCCACTCTCACCTTTACTGTTTACTATGGCAATTGAACCTTTAGCGATAGCGATACGTTTACATTCACAAATATATGGAATTAAAGTTGGACCAACAGAACATAAAATCTCCCTGTACGCCGATGATATAATTTTGTTTATGTCGAATCTAAAAAAATCAATTCCAACCTTGTTGAATTTAATAAAGAATTTTGGGGAAATATCAGGGTATAAAATAAATAAAACTAAATCTTCAATATTAATGCTAAATGAGACCCAGAGAAATTACCCAGCCCCTGAGGTAAATCAATTCAATGTTGTAAATCAGTTTAAATATTTAGGAATCCAAATTATGCCTAAGCTAGAATCAGTCGCCAGTGTCAACTATGAAGCCTTAATGTCAGATATCAGTGAGTTAACTCAGAGATGGATGTCACTACCAATGTCGATGATCGGGAGAATCAATATACTTAAAAGTAATATTTTACCTAAAATACTTTATTTATTTCAATACATTCCCTTATCACCACCTTTAGATCTATTCTCAAGAATAAAAAAAAAGTTAGTGGAATTTATATGGAACAACAGGAGGGCTAGATTACGTCTGTCTTTATTATATTTACCATTTGATCGTGGAGGTCTGAAATGTCCAAATTTTATGTTGTATTATTGGTCGGCACAACTGAGGTCTATGACATATTATTTTTCATCAAATGATCTCCCTCACTGGACTGAAATGGAATCATACAATTTACCTTTACCTCTTCCCATATTCATATACTCAGATTCGGCAAAAAAATTACAAAAACAAGTTAAAAATCCATTTGTAAAGCATATGATCAAAATATGGTGTGAAGCTAAAAACTATTTAAAAGAACCACAGTTATTGTCACAATTTAGTCCAATATGGGGTAATCAATATTTTAAACCAGGGAGAGCGGACGCTGTATTTAAAGTATGGAATTTAAAAGGGATACAAAAGATTCAGGATTTATATTTGCCATGTGCAGACAACATAATGTCTTTTGAAGAGCTGAGGATCAAATTTAATCTCAATAGAACACATTTTTTTAAATATCTTCAACTTAGAAACTTTATTCGATCAAATCAAAATAAAGCTCTCACTCGACCTATTTATTCATCCTTGGAAAAAATGATGATGAAAGATAGTAAAAGAAAGGGTATTATTTCAGAGTTTTATAACTCATTGACACTATCTTCAAGTGAAAATTCACTGAAAAGATTAAACTACTGGAAAGAAGATCTGCAAATTGAAATTTCAGAGGAACAATGGGAATTGGCGTGTACAGAAGCTCAAACCAAATCAATAAATGCACGCCTTAAATTGATACATTTCAAATGGTTAATGCGGATGTATGTTACACCGGAGGAGTTAAATAGATATAACAAAAATATACCAGATACATGCACAAAATGCATGGAAAGTAAAGGAACCCTATTTCATTGTTTATGGGAATGTAGATTAATAAGAATGTTTTGGGAAGAGGTGAGGGTAACAATTGAAAAAATAATCTCAAAACAAATCATATTGAATCCTAAACTGGTTTTGTTGGGTCTGTACCCAGAAAAGCATAATTTCAATAAAAGTGAAAGAACATTCATAGACCTCAGTTTGCTTAATGCCAAAAAATGTATTGCACTATTATGGAAAAAGACTCATAGACCAGATGTGACTCAGTGGTTAAGACAGATGTTAACAAACCTTCCATTAGAAAGAATAACATATATACTGAAATCAAAGGAAATTGTGTTTGAGAATATATGGAGACCTTTTATTGATTATGTAAAAAATTTAAACATAACTCTTGAAGAAGAAGGTGAATGATGTGTGTGGACCTTGTAAATTCCAAACTGGTGAACATAATATGTATACTTATGTATTGGATTGTCTAGACTAAACAGAGGAGCATTGTTGAAGACTTGATTTTGTTGGTGGTTGTTGGTGTTTTTAGTGCATTTTTTTTTTTGTAGTACTTTAGTGTTAGTGTTTGATTGTTTGTATCATGTTTGTTAAAAAAAAAAAAAAAAAAAAAAAGGTTCAATAAAGATATTGTGGAAAAAAAAAAAAATTTCATATCACAATACAAGTCATCTTACATCACAATAACGATATATATCACTATATACATTTCCTGTAAATTCTACAGTTTAAATAATCACATAAAAAGGGCCATCTCTTTATTTTTTATGTTTTTTTTACATGTACCTTTTTCCCCTCATAATTTTGCAGTGTTGTAAAATAGCTTTTTAATGTGCATTTGAGACATGATTCTCATAAATTTCAGGTTTTTCTAAACATCAATAAGTTAAATATTTCCTGTGCCAGAGGAGAAGAGCAAAAAAAAAAAAAAACAACATAAAAAAAAAATGTCTGAAAATGAGAAAATTACCCATCCCTGCCATCTACAGATATAAATTAGCTGTTAGTTTAAATCAGTGAAAATTTAAGTGTTGACCTGCACCCTAAAGGCTGCCATTCTGGCCTGATTTAACCTGTTTCCTTCTTAGTAAAAATATTTTAGATTGGTCATGATCTGACAGCCACAAAAGGTAATGTAATAAAATATATGTGATGATTCATTATCGCTACTTGACTAATTAAAATTATTAGAAATCAAATCAATTAAATTAAGAGCTTACTTGCTCCTCCGACCCATTCATCCATCCATCTTCTACCGCTTTTCCGGAAGTCCGAGTCGCAGAGGCAGCAGTTCAAGCAGAGAAGCCCAGACTTCCCTCTCCCCAGCCACCTGCTCCAGCTCTTCAGAGAGGATACCAAGGCGTTCCCAGGCCAGCTGGGAGACATAGTCTCTCCAGTAAGTCCTGGGTCTGCCCCGGGGTCTCCTCCCAAACGGACGTGCCCGAACACCGCAAGAGGAAGGCGTCCAGGAGGCATCCTGATCAGATGCCCAAACCACCTCAACTGGCTCCTTTCAATGTGGAGAAGCAGCGGTTCTACTCTGAGCCTCTCCCGGATGACTGAGCTCCTCACCCTATCTCTGAAAGTGAGTCCAGCGATCCTACGAAGAAAGCTCAGTTCAGCCGCTTTTATCTGCGATATCGTTCTTTCGGTCATTACCCAAAGCTTGTGACCATAGGTAAGGATAGGACCGTAGATTGACTGGTAAATCAACAGCTTTGCCTTAGAGCTTAGCTCCCTCTTCACCAGAACAGACCGGTACAACGTCCACATCAATGCAGATGCTGCTCCAATCTGTCTGTCAATCTCTCACTCCATTCTCCCCTCACTCGGGAATAAGATCCCAAGACACTTAAAGTTCTCCACTTGGGGCAGGGGCCTGTCCCCAACCCGGAGAGGACAATCCACCTTTTTCCGGCTGAGGACCATGGACTCGGACTTGGAGGTGCTGATTCTCATCCCAGATGCTTCACACTCAGCGGCAAACCATCCCAGTAAGACCTGTAGGTCATTGCTGGATGAAGCCAGGAGGACAACTTCATCTGCAAACAACAGAGATGAGATCCTGTGGTCACCAAGCATGACACCCTCTGTTCCCTGGCTGCGTCTAGAAATCCTGTCCATAAAAATTATGAACAGGATTGGTGACAAAGGGCAGCCCTGGAGGAGTCCAACTCTCACTGGGAATGAGTCCAGTCGAGTGTTGGCAATACGAACCAAACTCTCACAACGGTCGTACAGAGACCAAATAGCTCGTAACAACAAGCCCGATACCCCATACTCCCAAAGCACCCCCCACAAAAAACCACGAGGGACATGGTCAGATGCCTTCTCCAAGTCCACAAAACACATGTAAACTGGTTGGACAAACTCCCACGAACCCTCGAGGATTCTTGAGAGGGTGAAGAGCTGGTCCGATGTGCCACGGCCAGGACGAAAACCACATTGCTCCTCCTGAATCCGAGGTTTGACCAACGACCAGACTCTCCTCTCCAGTACCTTGGCATAGACCTTCCCAGGGAGGCTAAGGAGTGTGATCCCTCTAAAGTTGGAGCACACCCTCCGGTCCCCTTTTTTGAAGAGAGTAACCACCACCCCGGTTTGCCATGCCAAAGGCACTGCCCCCAACCTCCATGCAATGTTGCAGAGGCATGTCAACCATGACAGCCCTACAACATCCAGGGCCTTGAGGTACTCACGGTGAATCTTGTCCACCCTCCTCCAACCCGTTTTAATTTATTTATTATTTATTTTGCCTGTATGTGCCACCATCATGCGCTTTTGCAGCTTTAATAAAAATAAATTTCAGACAAAACTAAGAAACTCAGCAGTAATTTAAACCAAAGAAACGATGGTCTGCAACAGTTTCCAGTTAGCACAACTGAGCATCGTCATTTAGCATTTTATAATTAGACATGGCGTTAATGTTACTTACCTCCTATTAAAACGAGGTTAGCAAACTATCCTCTCTGACGCAGCATGATAGAAAACAGTCTCACATCACTGGCAAACAGGAGCACCAGCTATCTGAACCGGTAGTCTGAAGTTAGCATTAGCAACCACCGGACTGAAGCCTAGCCATCCACCACACACCTGTTCCACTGCACGCAGTCGCGCACTGCGGGGGAGAGACGGGACCGCTGACAAGTAGTGGTGAGGAGCTTTACTAAATAAACGGCAGTATGTGCATTTTTTTTTTCCACAATATCTTTATTGAACCTTTTTTTTTTTTTTTAACAAACATGATACAAACAATCAAACACTAACACTAAAGTACTACAAAAAAAAAAAAAATGCCCTAAAAACACCAACAACCACCAACAAAATCAAGTCTTCAACAATGCTCCTCTGTTTAGTCTAGACAATCCAATATATTAGTATACATATTATGTTCACCAGTTTGGAATTTACAAGGTCCACACACATCATTCACCTTCTTCTTCAAGAGTTATGTTTAAATTTTTTACATAATCAATAAAAGGTCTCCATATATTCTCAAACACAATTTCCTTTGATTTCAGTATATATGTTATTCTTTCTAATGGAAGGTTTGTTAACATCTGTCTTAACCACTGAGTCACATCTGGTCTATGAGTCTTTTTCCATAATAGTGCAATACATTTTTTGGCATTAAGCAAACTGAGGTCTATGAATGTTCTTTCACTTTTATTAAACTTATGCTTTTCTGGGTACAGACCCAACAAAAACAGTTTAGGATTCAATATGATTTGTTTTGAGATTATTTTTTCAATTGTTACCCTCACCTCTTCCCAAAACATTCTTATTAATCTACATTCCCATAAACAATGAAATAGGGTTCCTTTACTTTCCATGCATTTTGTGCATGTATCTGGTATATTTTTGTTATATCTATTTAACTCCTCCGGTGTAACATACATCCGCATTAACCATTTGAAATGTATCAATTTAAGGCGTGCATTTATTGATTTGGTTTGAGCTTCTGTACAAGCCAATTCCCATTGTTCCTCTGAAATTTCAATTTGCAGATCTTCTTTCCAGTAGTTTAATCTTTTCAGTGAATTTTCACTTGAAGATAGTGTCAATGAGTTATAAAACTCTGACATAATACCCTTTCTTTTACTATCTTTCATCATCATTTTTTCCAAGGATGAATAAATAGGTCGAGTGAGAGCTTTATTTTGATTTGATCGAATAAAGTTTCTAAGTTGAAGATATTTAAAAAAATGTGTTCTATTGAGATTAAATTTGATCCTCAGCTCTTCAAAAGACATTATGTTGTCTGCACATGGCAGTATGTGCATTTTAAATCACGATATAAACGATGAGTATTCTATGAAACGACAGACATTTTTATATTGTCATCCAATATCATGTAATATCATATCCCACAGCCCTACTTGACATTTGACTTTGTAATCCCAAAACCATACTCAGAGGTCAGAGTGACAGTGTGAACCTGAATACAAATTTTGGTGACCCTAGCTTAACTCGTTCTATAGTAAAAGGACATAGGAAAAGGTAACTGTGACCTTTTGAGCCCAAGCTGTAAATTAGAGGTCAGGGTCTCAAGAGTGAACATGTGTACCAAGTTTGGTGACCTTAGCTTTACGCGTTCTATAGTAATATTGCAAAAGAACTGTTAACATTGACCTTTGACCTTTTGACTCAAAACTTATAGTCAGAGGTCAGGGTCTCAGGGTGAACCTGTGTACCATGTATGGTGATCATAGCTTTAGTTGTTCCACAGTAATAGTGCAAAGGGAATGTTAACATTGACCTTTGATCCGAAACCCATAGTCAGAGGGCAGGGTTTAAGCCGTTCAAGACTTGTGTTAGACATGATGATATCGACTTGAAAAGCCCATGTGATTTCTTTCCATAGTTATCATGTTCACAAGATTTGGGGAAAACTGACCTGGACCTAAAGGTCAGAGGTTACCCAATTTCGAACCCATTCGAAATTTTTCATAGATACACCCATGGTATCAATTTGAAAAGCCCACGTCATTTTTTTCTGTAGTTATCACATTCACAAGGTAGGTGTTGACGCAACCGAGGCCGACGCCACCCATCGACTGTGGTGCAGGTGTAGTGTGGCCAACTACTAATCAGAGGATCAGTGGTTTGAATCCCGCTCTCTCTGCAGGTTGAAGTGTCCTTGAGCAATACATTGAACCCCCAGTTGCTCCTGGTGGGTCATGCCAGCACCTGTGCATGGCAGCTCTGCCGCTATCAGTGTGTGAATGTGTGTGTGAATGGATGGATAGCAGGATCTGTAAAGCGCTTTGGTCATCCGGAGATGAGAAAAAGTGCTATATAAGTGAACGCCATAATGCCATTTACCAGCTGCGCAGCAAGGTGACGACAATAACCCTTCAGCCTTTAGAGCAGGGGTGTCCAACCATGTGCCATGGAGAGCCAAGACCCTGCAGGTTTTCTCTTCTACCCAGTCTCTTCAGCAGGTGTTTTCACTTATCAGCAATCAGTGGGAAGAAGTTCACAGAAATCTGCTGTTGAAGACACTGGTTGGAGGTAAAACCTGCAGGGTCTTGGCTCTCCATGGCACATGGTTGGACACCCCTGCTTTAGAGGCTGATAGGTAAAAAGGTCTTGTGCTGATATGGCTAGGATTGTATTTACATTAATGTATAGTTCAATTTAAAAAACAAAAAAACACCAATAAGCCACTGAAAAAAACCTAAACAAATTAAAAGTGAGTGAGAAGAAAGGATTACCAAAACCAACTAAGAAAGCTGAATAGGACTTCCGGTTATGGCTGCCACGTAGGACGGACGTGTCTCGCTCTGCTCTGCTCCTGGAAAAAAAAAATCGGCAAATAACTCTCTCATTTGGGACAGAACGTATCCCAGCATTTGGGCGAGGATATGTCGGCGAAGCCTAAGGCTGGAAAACCAGGAAAAGGAAAAAGCGAGCCGCCGAAACAGTCCAAATTAACGGACTTTCAGGTCTGTGACGCAGCAAACAAAACTCCATATATGGCGGAGGAGGCTGGCAAAGCTGCGATTTCTGCGGGGAATGGCGCAGATGCGCTGATGGCAGCCATGAGTTCAATGAGAGCGGACTTTTCCTCTAGATTTGATGGGATTATGACAGCGTTGGAAGGAATAAGAAAGGAATTGGGTGACTGTGTAGAACGAACGGCGCAGATGGAGCTCCGTCTCGCTAGTGCTGAAGATGACGTCACCCGTCTTCAATTAAAGGTGCGCACTTTGGAAAAAAAAAATAAATCTCTGGAAGATAATATTTTGGATTTGGAATCTCGGTCGAGACAGAATAATTTGAGGCTGGTGGGTCTTCCAGAGGAATCAGAAGGTCGGGACGTATGTTCCTTTCTGGAAAAGTGGATTCCGGAGGTGCTGGGCAGCGAGGAGTTGCAATCAGCAGTGGTTCTGGAAAAAGCACATCGTATTGGCCCACGGAGAGATAAGGGACCGCCGAGGACCTTAATTATGAAGTTTCTTAGCAACAGAGACAGGATGAAGATCTTCAACGCTGCACGTGCTAAAGGAGAGATTAAACACCAGGACCAGCAGGTGCGGTTCTACCCAGATTTGGCCACAGGAATCCAGCAATTGAGGAAGCAGTTTGATCCCGTACGTAAGGAGCTGCGCAACCTTGGGATTCGTCATGGTGTAATCTATCCTGCGAGACTGCTGACCACGTATGAGGGCAGAACCCACATCTTCAAGACCCCAGAGGAGGCGCAGGAGTTCATCAAGAAGATCAAAGAAGAAGAAGAGACTGGTGGGAGCTAAGCATGAACAAAATAGAAGGTAGAATAATTAAGCATTTGCACAGGCATCTGACTGACTTGAAGTAAATAGTAAGTTTACAAAATATAGATTGTATTATATATTAAAAAACAAAACAAAAACAAAACAAACAAACAAAAAAAAAAAAACTATGATGTACAAAGTTGTTAAAAATTTTGGAGTTAAGTTGGAAAACTACAGAGGAGAGTTAATGTTACGTCATTAAAAGCAGTAGAGTTAGGGTGATTGGGAGGATGAAGAAGGAGTGGCTTAGGCTGTTCCCCGTGGGTGTGGAACGGTCGATGGCTATATCGGGAGACAGAATTTTTCTTTTGATTTTGGGGGGTTTGCCACAAGTGTGGGAAGGGGAAATTTGTTTGTGTGTAGTTTGTAGGATGAATGTTCAACCACTCATGTTTTTGCTTCTCTGTATGAGCATGTTTACACTGCAAGGTGATCCCAAACTCTCTATTGATCATGGACCAAAGTGTTAATCTTAATTTAACTTCATGGAATTGCAGAGGTCTACAAAATTTAAAAAAACTTAAACAAGTTATGAATAAAATAAAGGACATGGGTTCAAGAATTGTGTTTTTACAAGAAACTCATCTGATAGAGGAGGATGTTAAAAGAATTAGGAGTAGATGGCAGGGAAGTGTATTCACCTCTTCATTTTCATCCCGAGCCAGGGGAGTTATGACTCTCATACATAAATCAGTTCCTTTTCAAGTGAAAAATGTAATTGGAGACAAATTTGGAAGATATGTAATCATTCAAGGTTCTTTGCTATTAGAAAATATAAATCTTGTGAACTTATATGGTCCCAATATAGATGATCAGAAGTTCTTTGCTAATTTATTTCTCATCTTATCATCACTTACAGGGCAACATATAATAGCAGGGGATTTTAATTGTACATTGAATCCAGGTGTGGATAGATCAACAGGACTGGATTGTACGCACATTGGATGTAGGATGACTATTAATCATTTTATGAAAGAATTGAGATTGTTAGATATATGGAGAGAAATGAAACCACAAGTTAAAGCCTATTCTTGTTATTCCAGTACCTACAAGACATTCTCACGTATTGATTATTTTTTGATTTCCACAGAATTAAGGTCCAAGATTCAAAACTGCTTTTATGATAACATCGTGATCTCTGATCATGCACCCTGTTGTCTAATATATGTAGATAAAAAATTGACAAAGGAATCAGGTAGATGGCAATTTCAGCATAAATGGCTTCAGGATGAGGAATTTGTCAAGTATATAGAAAAACAGATAGACGAGTTCTTTGACATCAATACTACACAAACATCAGCATGTGTAAAGTGGGAGGCTTTCAAAGCTTTTATTAGGGGACATATTATTAGTTATACAGGATCAAAATCTAAGAAGACTCGAGAGGAGAGAGCTAAATTGGAACATAAAATAAAAAATCTTCAGGAAAAAGTGTATGCAGGAAGTGACCCAAGGTTGGAGAATGAATTACTGATTTTGAGAGCTGAAAACGACAAAAAATCAGCGAATAGAGCTGCCTCGAGTCTTCTAAGATTGAAACAATCTTTTTATGAACAAGGTGAAAAATCAGGAAAATTATTAGCATGGCAGATTAAACAATTGGAAATTAAAACACCAATTACCAGTATTATAAGTAAGGGACAGGTAGTTATAGATCCTTTAGAAATTAATAGAGCCTTTAGAGATTACTATGAAAAATTATATGATACCAAAAATGAACCTGATTTAACAAAACTAAATGGGTTTTTGAACGAACTATCTATACCGTGTATTCCAAATGAAAACAGGGAGATATTGGAGTCTAAAATTAGTCAAGAAGAAGTTGGGCTAGCCATTGATAATATGAAATCAGGAAAAAGTGCAGGACCAGATGGTCTTCCAGTTGACCTTTATAAAAAATTTAAGAATAAATTAATAAAACCTTTTTTGGAAATGGTTTTAGAAGCATTTCAAAATAATAATTTACCATCATACATAAATAATGCCTTAATTATACTGCTGCCAAAACCAGGTAAGCCCTCTAATAAATGTGAAAATATGAGACCAATAAGCCTATTAAACGCCGACCTTAAGATAATCTGTAAAATTTTAGCAAGACGAATACAAGAAATTTTACCAAATATTATTAATCGAGATCAGAATGGCTTTATAAAGGGTAGACAAGGCTTCCATAATGTAAGAAGACTATTTAATATTATTTATTTTAATAAAGAAGCACCGGATACAGCTCTCCTATCATTGGACGCCGAAAAGGCCTTTGATAGAGTTGAATGGCCCCTTTCTTTTTGAAGTCCTACAAAGGTTTGGACTTGGAAATAATTTCATAAAATGGGTTCAAATAATATACAATAATGCTACAGCAGAAATCCTAACAAATAACAATATTTCAAAACCAATAAAAATCAATAGAGGATGTCGACAAGGCTGTCCACTTTCACCTTTACTGTTTACTATGGCAATTGAACCTTTAGCGATAGCGATACGTTTACATTCACAAATATATGGAATTAAAGTTGGACCAACAGAACATAAAATCTCCCTGTACGCCGATGATATAATTTTGTTTATGTCGAATCTAAAAAATCAATTCCAACCTTGTTGAATTTAATAAAGAATTTTGGGGAAATATCAGGATATAAAATAAATAAAACTAAATCTTCAATATTAATGCTAAATGAGACCCAGAGAAATTACCCAGCCCCTGAGGTAAATCAATTCAATGTTGTAAATCAGTTTAAATATTTAGGAATCCAAATTATGCCTAAGCTAGAATCAGTCGCCAGCGTCAACTATGAAGCCTTAATGTCAGATATCAATGAGTTAACTCAGAGATGGATGTCACTACCAATGTCGATGATCGGGAGAATCAATATACTTAAAAGTAATATTTTACCTAAAATACTTTATTTATTTCAATACATTCCCTTATCACCACCTTTAGATCTATTCTCAAGAATAAAAAAAAAGTTAGTGGAATTTATATGGAACAATAGGAGGGCTAGATTACGTTTGTCTTTATTATATTTACCATTTGATCGTGGAGGTCTGAAATGTCCAAATTTTATGTTGTATTATTGGTCGGCACAACTGAGGTCTATGACATATTATTTTTCATCAAATGATCTCCCTCACTGGGCTGATATGGAATCATACAATTTACCTTTACCTCTTCCCATATTCATATACTCAGATTCGGCAAAAAAATTACAAAAACAAGTTAAAAATCCATTTGTAAAGCATATGATCAAAATATGGTGTGAAGCTAAAAACTATTTAAAAGAACCACAGTTATTGTCACAATTTAGTCCAATATGGGGTAATCAATATTTTAAACCAGGGAGAGCGGACGCTGTATTTAAAGTATGGAATTTAAAAGGGATACAAAAGATTCAGTATTATATTTGCCATGTGCAGACAACATAATGTCTTTTGAAGAGCTGAGGATCAAATTAATCTCAATAGAACAACATTTTTTTAAATATCTTCAACTTAGAAACTTTATTCGATCAAATCAAATAAAGCTCTCTCATCGACCTATTTATTCATCCTTGGAAAAAAAGATTGATGAAAGATAGTAAAAGAAAGGGTATTATTTCAGAGTTTTATAACTCATTGACACTATCTTCAAGTGAAAATTCACTGAAAAGATTAAACTACTGGAAAGAAGATCTGCAAATTGAAATTTCAGAGGAACAATGGGAATTGGCTTGTACAGAAGCTCAAACCAAATCAATAAATGCACGCCTTAAATTGATACATTTCAAATGGTTAATGCGGATGTATGTTACACCGGAGGAGTTAAATAGATACAACAAAAATATACCAGATACATGCACAAAATGCATGGAAAGTAAAGGAACCCTATTTCATTGTTTATGGGAATGTAGATTAATAAGAATGTTTTGGGAAGAGGTGAGGGTAACAATTGAAAAAATAATCTCAAAACAAATCATACTGAATCCTAAACTGTTTTTGTTGGGTCTGTACCCAGAAAAGCATAATTTTAATAAAAGTGAAAGAACATTCATAGACCTCAGTTTGCTTAATGCCAAAAAATGTATTGCACTATTATGGAAAAAGACTCATAGACCAGATGTGACTCAGTGGTTAAGACAGATGTTAACAACCCTTCCATTAGAAAGAATAACATATATACTGAAATCAAAGGAAATTGTGTTTGAGAATATATGGAGACCTTTTATTGATTATGTAAAAAATTTAAACATAACTCTTGAAGAAGAAGGTGATGATGTGTGTGGACCTTGTAAATTCCAAACTGGTGAACATAATATGTATACTTATTAATTGGATTGTCTAGACTAAACTAGAGAGCGTAGTGAAGACTTGATTTTGTTGGTGGTTGTTGGTGTTTTTAGTGCATTTTTTTTTTTTTTGTAGTACTTTAGTGTTAGTGTTTGATTGTTTGTATCATGTTTGTTAAAAAAAAAAAAAAGGTTCAATAAAGATATTGTGGAAAAAAAGAAAGCTGAATTGAAGTATGTGTCGTGGGTGTTATATGTACGAGTGGGGAGCTGTCAGGTCAGGCATTGGTTTGCTTGCTACCGGATAACCAAGAAAACCGGTAATACCTGTGTCATGGGTCGGACCGGCAACCGGCAACCCCGCCCTTCCGAGGGCGTGGAGGGTAAAACTGGGCGTCCTGGCAGAACTAAAAACAATATCTGTTACAGGTCTGTGGTGGACCACTCCCAGTTACACGGGGTAAGACTGGAAATCCTGGCAGAGAAGCACATCTGTCGCAAAGTCTGCAGTGGACATTTGCCAGTCGGTGAATCGTGACATGCACTACACAAAGAGCAGAGATAAACAAACCTATCATCTGGTCAGTCACTGCAACAGATACTGCAGTCAGTTTGTCTTGGCCTGTCCGTGCCACCGATAATACCTCTATCTACCAAGAATGCAACGCTAGTCTAGCACAAGCTAGCGGTACTCAAATACTTTGCAAGCAGTTTCATGAAATGGTCAGTCAGAAAGCAACTCAAACCGGCTCAGATGTCGCCTGGGTTATCAAGGTCAGGAGTTCCTGGCAGTGGAAGGCGAAGGACAGAGCTGCGTGGAGGAATCTGATCAGACCTAAATGAAACAGTCATTGTCGCCCCCGACAGACTGCTATGATAGGGAGCTGGAACGAAATGGCCGATAAGAGAATAACTGAGTCAACAAGTTCAGCAGGGGCCAAGATGAGAGTCCTCAGAGACAGCGCAGAGGCAGAGCACGAATAAATCTGTCTACATTTATGGGCATTTAGGTGCTGCTGCCAGTCTGACAAAATGTGTAATTAGTCACCAAGCTGGAGTAAAGGCATTTGGGCATCATAGCTACGTTAGCAAGAGTCTGCAGGTAATGTCAGTGTTTCCTCTGGCTTAAAGACCTTGGCGCGGTAGCAACATATTATTTTTTTTTGGGGGGGGGCAGAAAACACATATGTATGAATATGTTAATTTTATACTATTTATTTCTTCTTTTTAATTTTGCACAGTAACTTTGCATATAATAATAATAATAATAATGTATCATATATATATAGCACTTTATCATAGACACTCAAAGATGCTTTTTACAGATGCATTATTCATTCACTCCAGACAGACAATGGTAGTGGCAAGCTACTACTGTAGCCACAGCTGCCCTGGGGCAGGCTGACGGCAACGTGGCTGCCAATCCGGGCCAATGGCCTCTCCAGCCACCACCAAACATTTATACACATTCATACCCAGTGTTATGGACACTGGAGGCAAGGTGGGTAAAGTGTCTTACCCAGGGACACAACGGCAGGATATCTGGGGAGAGCGGGTTTCGAACGATATTGGACGACCCGCTCTACCTCCGGAGCCACTGCCATGCATACCGAACTTACAATTTGAAGTACTGTACAACCAAGGCTTGAATGTTGGAACATTGGGCCATTTGAGGTCCCACCCAGATGTCCTGTGTTTGGACTTATTACTGATGTCATCCTTCTCTCCTTCCTCTGCTCTCGCCTCTCCTGGACCCTCTGCCTGAACACTTTCCTCTCCTTGGCTCCTCTCTTCTGTCTCATCTTGCCTCTCTGAGCCCTGTCTAATTCAGGTTCTCTCGCTGTCTATGGTGGTATACAAACAGATTAGAAAATATCAAGTGCCAGGTAAATTAACCCCTTGCACTCTGGGCAATTTCCCTAAAAACGCCTAAAAATAACGTACCCAAAGTAAATCAAAAGCTGTTCTTCAACCCTTTGCAGCATCTTCATGGGGTTGGTCTCATTTAAAAGAAAACACTTTGAATTTTTTGGCAAAACAGTCATAATCTCTCTAAGTGCTCCTGCCACTGAGTAACAGTCATCTAAACATACTGAACTTGAAGAAAATAAATTTTGCTTGGGTGTTTTTTGGGATACAGATGCTTGCAAATAACACACAGCTGTCAGATCCGGGCTGGAAAATGCAACAGAAATGTAGAACCAAGTGTTATCCAGCTGAGGTCAAAATTTTGTAACAATACCACAAAAAATGAATATATTACACAGCTTTTTACTCAGGTAGTTCCCAGGCGTTTTTGAACTGTGCCAAATTGTGCCAAATGGCACAGTTTTTGAAAAACGTCTAACTTTTGAATGATTCAATATAGAAGCTTCATCTTGGGCTCTAATGAAAGGGTGAAGGGGGCTGTGTGTGTGTGGGGGATTGTTTTATTCATTCATGAATGAATAATAACAAACAAGCCCCACACACAAAGAAGCATGCCACGTAAAAAATGTGTGGCTTTTTTTTTTACAAAGAAAAAATAACCTAGAGTGCACTAAAAATATACTAAAATATCTGTAATGTAGAAGATAACAGCTCCCACCCCCCCACTCAGAGGACGACATCGCCCATCGCTACATGACGGACCCACGGGGACGGTGCGCCCGCGGGTCTACTACGCACAGTTGTACTAAAATATCTGCAATAATATCTGCAATCCGCTACAGAAGAGTAGCGGGGGGGGGGGGGGCGTTCACGGTCCGTGTGCCGTCCGGACCGGAGTGGTCCGGGTCCGTCATGTTGCGATGACGCACAGTTGTAATTTACCAATCGGTCAAAAGTCATTTTGATTACAATTTTCAGGGATAAAGAATAATTTAGTTTATAACACTTACCTGTCCACAACAGCAGTGTTCGCTGGCGAACTTCTCGTTCCTCATTGTCAGACGAACATGACGCTGTCCGCTTGTTACGACTCGTGTTCTGGTCACGCGATCCGGTCTAACCATGATTCCATTATTGCGGTTTTGCGCTTCCATGATTGCGGTTTTGGCGAACGATTTTTCAAAACAAATAAGAACAGTAGTAAGAAAAAAAGACTGGCGAACGCGTGTGTGTCACCCAGCGGCTTACACAAAACAGATTTTACGCACGGGACGTACGCTTTCAATTGTCGAAGTTCTCTGCTTCAACTGGCTCGCTGCATTTGCAGCCGTTGGTAGGCGGGTCCTTCTTGCTAGGTTTTCAGTCATTGGCTCTTCAAGGTTTCAGAAACCCAATTCAAGGCTCTTATTAGTCGAATGAGAGGTCAATCAAATCTAAACCAATCAAAGCACTCCTTTGGCTTTCTGTTCGCGGCTGTGTCTGCAGCTTTTGTTTTTCAGTGCGCCCTAGGACGCAGAGACGTGACCGCCCGCAGTATCCCGGAGTGCAAGAGGTTAAAGGAGACAACCAAAAATTTCTAGTTAAGGGTACAAAGAGCACCCACTTAAAACTTGAGTGATGACTTCAGTCTTGAAGATTTGAGGTTTTTCTTCAAAATTTATAACAATTTTCTTATAGTTTTCTACTTTTCTCTGTAAATTTATCTAAATTTGAACCCATTTTCCTCAAATGTGCAATTTCTTCTTGTAAAATGGACTTTTCTTGTACATTTGAAACTTTATTCTAAATTTGTGGATTATTTTATGGCTTATTTTTGTCGATTTTTTAAAATAAAATTACTGTTTTTTAAATAAATTTGAAACAGACTGTTTTGGGTTTTTTTACTATTTCCTTATAACAATTTATATTTCTGACCATAACTTTGCAGTCAGAACAGAACAATAATTTAACTCTCATTACAAAGAAAAAAATATTAATAAAATTGTATTTAATGGTTTAAATGAACTTAAATGACGGAGGATGCCGTTATCTCTGTTATAATATTTCTATATTGCGGCACCTGGGGAGAGCCTGATTGTGTACCATCTCAGACAGGAGACAGTGGGAACAAAGAGCAGGGGTTTCCTAGTGAGATAACAGGGAGGTGTTTAGGATGAAGGGGTTGAATGTAATGTGACGCAAAGGTCATCTTTTGTGTGTTAGAAAATGCTAGAAGAATGCCATGATATTTAAGAGAGGAGTTTCTGCTGGAATGTGATTCTGTCTATGCTTCAGATGTGAGAGTGTGTAATAAATCGTCTGAGACAAATCTGCCTCTTCATTTACACGCTCCACACTGGTGACCCAAGATGTATCATGGAACATGAGACAAGATCCCCGGAGCCGACCTCGACGGGAACCTCCAGCCACGCATGTGCGGTTGCAGTCAAGCTACCGGATTTCTGGCAGCACAACCCCGCGCTCTTGGTTCCAACCTCATCGAGTGCAGTTCGCCCTCCGGGGAATAACGGCAGATGACACCAAAATTTTACTATGTGGTCGCAGTGCTCGACGCCCGCACAGCTCAGCACATAGCGAGCCTGCTCGATCAGCCACCAACCGGCAACAGATACAAGGCGCTCAAGGCTGCGCTCATCCAGCGCTACACACTCTCGGACGGTGAGAGAGCAGAGAGGCTCCTGTACGCGGACCGAGTTAGGAGATGGTTTGGCCATAGACCTCATGGAGAAAGATGCTAGCGTTAAGGGGCACGGACGACGACCATTTTCTGTTTGCCCACCTCTTCCTCCGGAACCTTCCGACAGCGGCGAGAGCGGCCCTGGCCAATTCGCCGTTGCTGGCCGCGTGGGACTTTCGTGCGCTAGCCCAAGAGGCAGACCGGATCATCATCGCCACCCAGGGCGTTCACAGTCATCGCGCAGCAGCGGAGCCCAGCAAGACAACCAGAGGAGGCGAGGAGCCACCGACGGCAAGCAGCAGCGGGGGCCAAGGAGCGCGAGGGAGACACGCGTTTGGTTTCTACACCGCCGCTTTGGAGAGAAGGCACGCAGATGTACGCCACCATGCCAGTTCAAAGCGCTCGGGAAACGCCAAGACCGGGGGATCGGTAGCAGCTGTGACCCTCGGGGAGGAGAACAAACTGCTCTACCTGACGGACGCACGCTCGGGGAGGGGGCATTTCCTCGTGGACACCGGAGCCCAGAAGAGCTTCATCCGGCCGACCTATGCTGACCGGCTGGCAAGATCTAGCGGCCCTGAGATGTTGGCGGCAAACGGCTCGGACATTAAGACCTTCGGTGAGAGGACTCTGCTCTCATCTCTACACGGCCGTACATATCAGTGGACTTTTGTCATAGCAGCACTGAATTACCATATACTGGGGGCTGATTTTCAGTGTGCACATGGTTTACTGGTTGATGTTGCTAACAGGCGCCTAGTTAATGCACTGTCTTTTGACTCTCTTCCCTGTATAGCTCGAGTGACCCAGCCAACAGCACAAGCCAACGTCACAGCTACAGGCGGTAAGTTCCACACACTGCTCACTCAGTTCCCAGCACTCATGGTCCCGACGTTTTCGGCAGCCATCGCTAAACACTGGGTGGAGCATTTTATCACCACCACCGGGCCGCCCGTTTTTGCACGACCTCAGCGCTTGGACGCAGCTAAACTGGCCATAGCGCGCGAGGAGTTCGCCAACCTGGAAAGGTTAGGCATCATCAGGTGCTCAAACAGCCCTTGGGCATCCCCGCTACACATGGTCCCTAAGGCTGAGGGATCGTGGCGACCGTGCGGTGATTTCCGCAGGTTGAACAATGCCACAGCGCACGACCGTTACCCGATTCCCCACATACAGGATTTTTCCGTTCACCTCGCTGGGGCACGCATTTTTTCCAAAATAGACCTCGTCCGTGGTTACCACCAAGTCCCAGTGCGCGCTGAGGACGTACCCAAAACAGCAGTAATAACTCCATTCGGTCTATTCGAGTTCCTGCGCATGCCATTTGGGTTAAAAGGAGCGGCACAGACATTCCAGCGCATGATGGATGCAGTGCTGCGCGATCTCCCGTTCGTGTTCGTCTACCTGGACGATATCCTGGTAGCCAGCGCTTCCGAAGACGAACACGAAACCCACCTCACAACGGTTTTCCGGAGGTTGGAGGAGCATGGGTTAATAATCAACCCAGCGAAATGCCAGTTCGGCGTAACGGAGATTGATTTTTTGGGGCACCGCGTCTCTCCAGAGGGAGCGGTCCCACTGCCCGACAAGGTGCGCGCAGTGGCGGATTTTCCCCAGCCTCAAACGGTCAAGGCGCTACAAGAATTTTTGGGAATGGTGAACTTTTATAACCGTTTCCTTCCCGCACAGTGCAGCTCATGCAACCATTGTACGCCGCGCTCAAAAAACAGAAAACCCGCGGATAGGGTCGAATGGACCCCGGAGCGAGAGCGGGCGTTCTCGGAAGTTAAAGCAGCCCTGGCAAAAGCCGCATTGCTGGCTCATCCAGACCCGGCGGCCCACATAGCGCTCACCACTGACGCTTCAGAGGTGGCCATAGGGGCTGTCATGGAGCAGCGCGTCGCCGGGGCTTGGCAGCCGCTCGCCTTTTTCAGCAGGACTTTGAGCGACAGTGAACGTAAATACAGCGCGTTCGACAGAGAGTTGCTGGCTCTCCACCTGGCCATTCGCCACTTCCAGTTCTGGCTGGAAGGGCGCAGTTTCACCGCGTTCATGGACAACAAGCCGCTAACATTCGCGAAGGCCAAGGTTTCAGAACCGTGGTCGGGCTGGCAGCAGAGACAGCTGGCCGCGATCTCAGAGTTTACTACCGATATTCAGCATGTGTCGGGTAAACTGAATGTAGTGGCGGACTGCCTCTCGCGCGCCATGGTGGCCCCGATCTGCGTGGGGATAGATTACGCAGCCATGGCCGCGGAGCAAATTTGCGATGCAGACGTGCTCGCGCTCCAGTCTGGACCAACAGGGTTAAGGCTGGAGAACAGGGTGCTGCAAGACGGCATGCCCTCCCCCCAATCTGCGATGTCTCCACGGGTCGCCCGCGTCCCGTGGTCCCGGCCGCGTGGCGCCGCCGCGTGTTTGAGTCGGTTCACTCTTTGGCGCACCCAGGAATGCGTGCGTCGGTCAAAATGGTAGGAGAGAAATTTGTGTGGCCGAGCCTTCGCAAACATGTGAAAGAGTGGGCAGCAGCCTGCGTGGCGTGCCAACGAGCCAAAGTACACAGACACACGAAGGCTCCCTTGGAGCCATTTCATATTCCGGCCAAGGAGGTTCAACCATGTCACGTGGACCTCATGGGCCCCCTCCCACCATCACAGGGGCGCACGCACCTCCTGACAATGGTGGACCGCACCACGCGCTGGCCAGAATGCGGTTCCGCTGGCGGCAACCATGTCCGAGGAGGTGGCGCGCGCTTTTTTTAACAGCATGGGTGGCGCGTTTTGGAGTCCCGTCGGACATTACGTCCGACAGGGGCCCTCAATTTGTTTCCGAATTCTGATCCGCGATGGCCCGCAGCCTGGGCATTACAATTCACCGCACAACCGCGTACAACCCACAGGCTAATGGGTTATGCGAGCGTTTTCATAGATCATTGAAAGCGGCACTCAGGGCTTCATTGACGGATGCAAATTGGGTAGACAGGCTACCGTGGGTTTTATTGGGGTTGCACTCCGTGCCTAAAGAGGATTTGGAAGCTTCCCCCGGCAGAACTCGTTTTGCGCAGCCACTTCGGCTGCCCAGGGAATTTCTGCCAGACAATCCCGTGCCGTCTCAGCTTTTGCAGCGTAGCGCAGACAAAGGCACGCTGCCGGGGTCCTGCCCACCACAGTTTTCCGCGCGTTTTTGTGCCTAAAACTTGAAGAACGCGGAGTTCGTGTTTGTCAGACACGACGCCCACTGCCCCCCACTGCGCCCACCCTATGATGAACCGTTCAGAGTGCTAGAAACAGAGGATAAGCATTTTTTGCTAGACTTGGGGGGGTAGGAAGGAAAAAATTGGCATAGAGAGACTCAAACCCGCTTTCGTTGTGGCAGACAAGCAAGTGCTGTTGGCGAGGGCCCCTCGGCGTGGAAGATCCTACGGAGAGCTCCCCAAGAAACGATTCACCAGAGCAGCCACAAGGACAGACAGAAGTGTTTTCCCCCCAAGCAACAGCCCCTCATAGGCACGGCACTGCCGTGGAGGCGGTGAATTCCGGTTACAGCAGTCTTCTTCCGGGAGAAGACTGAAGCCAAGCAGCATGTGGACTGATGTTTAATTGTTCTATCACAGCATGTGGACTGTTATCCTATTGTCCTATCTAAGATGCTGGAGGCGGGGGGGAGGGGGGGGGGGGGTGGCACCTGGGGAGAGCCTGATTGTGTACCATCTCAGACAGGAGACAGTGGGAACAAAGGAGGCAGGGGTTTTCCTAGTGAGATAACAGGGGAGGTGTTAAGGATGAGGGGGTTGAATTGTAATGTGACGCAAAGGTCATCTTTTGTGTGTTAGAAAATGCTAGAAGGAATGCCCTGATATTTAAGAGAGGAGTTTCTGCTGGAATGTGATTCTGTCTATGCTTCAAATGTGAGAGTGTGTGTATAAATCGTCTGAGAAATCTGCTCTTCATTTACACGCTCCACAATATATTTATAGTTTTTTTTAGAAATCTCCTCACCGCCAAGAAAAACCTCCCTTATTTTGAAATCCAAATGCTGGCACATTCACTGTGTCTGAAGGCTGCTGACAGATTAAAGTCATTGACTTTGTGAATTTCGGTCATCTTAACTTGGCCAGGTACATTATTGGGAACATAATATTATAGCGGATGGTGAATATATCCTCAGCAATTCAGTAGTCCCCCTTGCCATTCCCATTCATTTTGAAGCCGAACCCCATCCGCCCAGTCCCCACCCACACCACTCCACCCACCCGCTAATGAACTTCCGTTAACTACTCCCGATTCCAGCGGGTTTAAAACCATGATATATGCCTCCAGTTGCTTACATAACCTCTTCTGATTTTTTCCATGTTTAAAGTACTTTAATAAACTCATGTTTCTGTCGGACAGTCAAGCCTTATTATGCTGCATTTCTCCTCTAGTCCTCCTTGGTCCACATACACTTTGGACGAGCCCGGCACGTACGCAGCGCTGTACGTGCTCACTTTTTTCATTGACCTAGGCCAAGCAGTTGACGCATGCACACAACCATCATTTGTAGTTTCACTCCCACCCGATAGGTAGCGCCAAGGCGCATCAACGCGCCAGGATTTTCACCAACAAAGAAACAGCGGACTTCTTCACAAAATTTCTCTTCAAATAGAGTCTATTTCTGCTGTTTGACTTCCCGGTTTTCACTCCTTTTCCACAAAGATGCTGCTGCCGCTAGCAAGACACTACCTACTGACTGACTGGAAAGCTCACATGGGCAGGGCGCTTCTAAACTCCATGCGGATGACAGCCACGCATGTTGTTCATGTGCGCGCTTGCGGAAAGTCATTGCTTCATATATTTTTCTTAAATTTATATCTCCTTCTTGGCATGGCAGTAAATTTTCTGGTGAGGTGGCCCGCCACTGAGAAAGGTAACCAGAGGAAATCCTGTAATGAGCATTATATATTCAGTCATCCAACACATATATTGCGAAATAAAAGCACTTTTCCTGTTGATAATTCTATTTTGCTAAATTACAAAATGCGTTCAAACATATTTTTTGAAAAAAAAAAAAAAAATATATATATATATATATATACATATATATATACACAGTATAAAAACTACAAGAGTACTTTTCAGTTCAATGAAACTATAATAAAAACCTATATTACAGAAAAAGGCACCGACCACCTTGCGGCCGCAGCTCTGGGCCGCCGCTTCAACAACAGAGGTGGAGAACATGGCCCATTCAGACTCCATGTCTCCAGACTCCCTCGGAATGTGGTTGAAGTTTTTCTGGAGGTGGGAGTTGAAGACCTCCCGGACAGGGGCCTCAGCCAGATGCTCCCAGCACACCCTCACTATACGTTTGGGTCTACCAGGTCTGAATGGCTTCCTCCCCTGCCATCGGATCCAACTCACCACCAGGTGGTGATCAGTTGACAGCTCTGCACCTCTCTTTACTCGGGTGTCCAAGACATACGGTCGCAGGTCTGACGATACGATAACAAAATCGATCATCGACCTGCGACCTAGAGTGTCCTGGTGCCAGGTGCACATATGGACACCCTTATGCTTGAACATGGTGTTCGTTATGGACAGACTGTGGTTAGCACAGAAGTCCAATAACTGAACACCACTCGGGTTCAGATCGGGCAGGCCGTTCCTCCCAATCACCCCTCTCCAGGTTTCACTGTCGTTGCCCACATGCGCATTGAAGTCCCCCAGTAGGACAATGGAGTCTCCAAGAGGAGCACCCTCCAGCACCCCAGTCACAGACTCCAAAAAGGGTGGGTACTCTGAAACATCATTTGGTGCATAGGCACAAATGATGGTCAGGACCCGTTTCCCAACCCGAAGGCGCAGGGAAGCAACCCTTTCGTCCACCGGGGAAAACTCCAATATAGAGGCAGCAAGGTGGGGCGATATAAGAATACCCACCCCTGCTCATCGCCTCTCGCCCGTGGCAACTCCAGAAAAGGCCAAGCTCCAGCCCCTCTCCAGGAGACTAGTTCCGGAACCGGAGCTGTGTGTTGAAGTGAGGCCGACTATATCTAGCCGGTATCTCTCAACCTCGTACACCAGCTCAGGCTCCTTCCCCACCAGAGAGGTGACATTCCATGTACCAAAAGCCAGTTTAGAAAGCTTGGGATCAGTCCGCCGAGGTCTCCGCCTTTGACCGCCACCTGATCCACATAGCACCGGACCCCCATGATCCCTCCTGCAGGTGGTGAGCCCACTGGAGGGCGGACCCATGTAACTCCTTCGGGCTGAGCCCAGCCAGGTCCCATGGGTGGAAACCCGGCCACCAGACGCTAGCCTTCGAGCCCCTCCCCCAGGCCTGGCTCCAGGGTGGGGCCCCGGTAACCCCATACCGGGCGGGGTATACTGAATCCTTGATATACAATTCATGAGAGTCTGTTGGATCGTTCTTAGTCTGGCCCTTCACCCAGGATCAGTTTGTCTTGGGAGACCCTATCAGAGGCAAATTGCCCCGGACAACATAGCTCCTGGGATCACTGGGGCACGCAAACCCCCCCACCATTAAGCTGAAGAAGGAGTCCTATCAAGCTTGGTTGGCTTGTGGGACTCCCGAAGCAGCTGAGGTGTACCGGCAGGCCAAGCGGAGTGCAGTTCGGGTGGTTGCTGAAGCAAAAACCCGGGTATGGGAGGAGTTCGGTGAGGCCATGGAACAAGACTTTCGGTCGGCCTCAAAGAGATTCTGGCAAACTGTCCGGCGGCTCAGGAGGGGAAAGCAGCTCCCCGTCCACACTGTGTATGGTGCGGATGGGACACTGTTGACTTCGACTGGGGACATCGTCGGGCGGTGGAAGGAATACTTAGAGGATCTCCTCAATCCCACTGATACGCCTTCCACAGTGGAAGCAGGGTTTGGGGACGAGGGGGATGACTCGCCTATCACAGGGGCTGAGGTCGCCAAGGTGGTTAAAAATCTCCTTGGTGGCTGGGCCCCGGGGGTGGACGAGATTCGCCCTGAGTACCTCAAGGCCCTAGATGTTGCTGGGTTGTCATGGTTAACACGCCTCTGCAACATTGCGTGGAGGTCGGGGGCAGTGCCTTTGGCATGGCAAACCGGGGTGGTGGTTCCTCTCTTTAAAAAAGGGTACCGGAGGGTGTGCTCCAACTTTAAAGGGATCACACTCCTCAGCCTCCCTGGGAAGGTCTATGCCAAGGTACTGGAGACGAGAGTCCGGCCGTTGGTCGAACCTCGGATTCAGGAGGAGCAATGTGGTTTTCGTCCTGGCCGTGGCACATCGGACCAGCTCTTTACCCTCTCGAGAATTCTCAAGGGTTCGTGGGAGTTTGCCCAACCAGTTTACATGTGTTTTGTGGACTTGGAGAAGGCATTTGACCGCGTCCCTCGTGGATTTTTGTGGGGGGTGCTTCGGGAGTATGGGGTATCGGGCTTGTTGTTACGAGCTATTCGGTCTCTGTACGACCATTGTGAGAGTTTGGTTAGTATTGCCAACACTCGGTCGGAGTCATTCCCAGTGAGAGGGACTCCGCCAGGGCTGCCCTTTGTCACCGATCCTGTTCATAATTTTTATGGACAGGATTTCTAGGCACAGCCAGGGAATGGAGGGTGTTATGCTTGGTCACCACAGGATCTCATCTCTGTTGTTTGCAGATGATGTTGTCCTGTTGGCTTCATCCAGCAATGACCTACAGCTCTTGCTGGGACGGTTTGCCGCTGAGTGTGAAGCGGCTGGGATGAGAATCAGTACCTCCAAGTCCGAGTCCATGGTCCTCAGCTGGAAAAAGGTGGATTGTCCTCTCCGGGTTGGGGACAGGCTCCTGCCCCAAGTGGAGGAGTTTAAGTATCTTGGGGTCTTATTCACGAGTGAGGGGAGAATGGAGCGAGAGATCGACAGACGGATTGGAGCAGCATCTGCAGTGATGCGGACGTTGTACCGGTCTGTTGTGGTGAAGAGGGAGCTTAGTTCTAAGGCAAAGCTGTCGATTTACCAGTCAATCTACGATCCTACTCTCACCTATGGTCACGAGCTTTGGGTAATGACCGAAAGAACGAGATCGCGGATACAAGCGGCTGAAATGAGCTTTCGCCGTAGGATTGCTGGACTCACCCTCAGAGATAGGATGAGGAGCTCAGTCATCCGGGAGAGGCTCAGAGTAGAACCGCTGCTCCTCCACATTGAAAGGAGTCAGTTGAGGTGGTACGGGCATCTGATTAGGATGCCTCCTGGACGCCTCCCACTTGAGGTGTTTCAGGCACGTCCCACTGGGAGGAGACCCCGGGGCAGACCCAGGACTCGGTGGAGAGACTATGTCTCCCAGCTGGTCTGGGAACGCCTTGGTATCCCCTCTGAAGAGCTGGAGCAGGTGGCTGGGGAGAGGGAAGTCTGGGCTTCTCTGCTTGAACTGCTGCCTCCGCGACCCGGACCTCCGGAAAAGCGGTAGAAGATGGATGGATGGATGGATTACAGAAAAAAGTCAAAGTCCTGCACTTCTGTTTTAGAAACAATCTTGATGGTTTGATGTGAGATGTTGAACACTGCAGGTGTCAATACATTGTTTGGTTTAAGGAATCAAGTTTGGTTGAATGTAGGCCTCTCAAGTACAAGATTAAGTATCACACTTTACCAATCTCAATTTGAGGCACTGGTACTGCTGTCTGTATAGGCTGATTTAAATAATATTTTGTTATTTTCCAGTATTTTTTTATGTTTCGATGTTTGTTTATTGGCACTGAACCAATGTGTCACAGCCAAAATGATTTTTTGTGTGAATGGTATTTTTTATGCAGAGTTCACAAGCTATCCTAATTCTTAGTATGAATTATTTACAAATTCATTTACATTTTTTTTTAAATATGCCACAGGGTAATATCTACTGCTTAAGACAAAAGGCTTGCTCATCAAATCTGTTCAAATGCATAAACGCACTTGTAGTAACACACTTAAACCCTTGTGCACAAGTCCATCTCCCTCAATGGTTGGAAGTGAAGGGTGTGCCAGGAAGCTGTGGTTGCCCTATCGTTCCCGTAGGCAGGAGGAAGGAAACACTTCAAACTTGGAATGACGGTCCCCAGACCTGCTCACACCACCTACACACACAGCGTTTAACAAACCCAAACACACAGCAGGGCAGGGCTCAGTTTTAATTAAGTGGCACAGCTATAAAACATAACCAAGAGAAAAACACAGTGATAAAGTAACATGTATTTTTAAAAACATAATTGTTATGTTTACAATTTCAGAGAGGTAAACATTCTCACTAAAGAACAAAGCCAGGGAAAAAATGACTTGTCTCTAGTTTCCTCAGCGAAAGTCCCTAAAATAGCCCCAAAGAGAGTCGAGTTGTAATATTCAGCCACAATGAGGTGATAATCTGAGGAAGACATTCTGTAGAAGAGTAAGGAAGAACCAAGAGAAGTAGGACTGTGTCTGTTTTGAAGTGAGTAAGGCAACTAAAGAGGATATTTTATCATGCTGGCTCTCTCCTGACTAAACGGAGGAAGAGCTCTGAGTTCTGCTGACAGACTACAGATCTGCATTTTGATCACTAAAAGAAATAGAGAGCGAAATGTAGATATGATTGTGTGATACTACAGCAGCTGTTAAGCTGCATGTCCACCTAGGCATCTGTTGACGGAAGCTCCCCACACCTCCTCCACATCCGGATCCATCAGGAGCATGAAAGGGGCATAACTACAGGGTTTCATCTAGTAACATCTCTGGGTGGCAGCCCACCACACCTGAAAATTTTCCACCACTCTTATGAGGAAATATAAATTTAAGAAAAATATATGAAGCAATGACAGTCCGCGGCACGGTGGCGGAGTGGTTAGCATTGCGGCAGCACAATAACTCACCCTTGGCCGGGGGATCCTGGGTTCGATCCCAGCCCCCGACCAACAGTGATCTGTGTAGAGTTTGCATGTTCTCCCCGTGTCTGCGTGGGTTTACTCCAGGATTTCTCCGGTTTCCTCCCACATGCCAAAAACATGCAAGTTAAGTTAACTGGCATCAAACTGGGGATTCTAAATTGTCCTTAGATATGACTGTGAGAGTGAATGGTTGTCTGTCTCTCTGTGTTGGCCCTGCAATGGACTGGCGATCTGTCCAGGGTGTACCCTGCCTCTTGGCCAAAGGTGCTGGGATAGGCTCCAGCCCCCCCGCGACCCAAAAAGGATTAAGCGGAAGAAGATGAATGAACGAATGAATGAATGAATGACGAGCCGCAAGCGCGCACACGAACAACGCACAAGACTGTCATCCACGCAGAGTTCAGAAGCGCCCCGCCCATGTGAGCATTCCAGTCGCCAGACAGACTGTCTCGCTAGCGTAACCGTCCGAGAGAAACATTAGTTTATTAACCTTTAAGCTGTGTGATTTCTTTTGTCCCTAGTGGCACAGCGCGGCGCTGCGCCTGTTAACAGATATGACATGCAGAAACACTGCCCAGCTGTACTAATCATTCCAGTTCACAATGTGGCAAACGCGTTGGAGGACTCATGGATGCCATGTAATACACCAAAGAAGAAGAAATCCTTCTTCTTCTTCGTCTTTGAGATTACAAAGCAAAATGGATGGCACCCATCGTTGTGGACATACGCGATCGCAGACGGAGCAGCAAATTCGGAGGATTTGGTCCCGAATTTGCCAACTATGATTCTAAAAAGAGATTATTTAGCTTATGAAGGTAGATGTTTACATGTTCTTATAACACAGGAAGCGTGAAGCTTGTTGATTTCACTTGCCGGCGCCCGGAGCACCATGTAACTGTACAGCAATCGCTGGTTGCATGTCGTCATATAAGATAAACTGCCATGGAATAAAAGCGAAATTAAGGTGGAATAATCAATAACAGTTTCTGGATGTAGGAGAGAAAGGTAAAATGACCGGGAGAGGGCAAAATTACGACCAGAATGCCGCAAAAAGACGCTGCCTTGCCAGCAGTAAGTGACAAATGTCTTTGTTTGTATGCAAATTAGATGCGTAAATTTACTCCTATCTGAAACTTTGGATCATATTCTACATCTTTTAATTGACAGTAAGCCATCATCTCTTACCACTTTCAAGTTATAGCCTTGGAAAGTTCTGACATCTGATCTGAATATTTTCTTGAAAAAAATCTTTACCACTGTTGATCACTAGGGGTTATGTCACAGTTTGGCGACATACACCGTTAAGAGGTTTAAGTACTTGAAACACGGAAAAAATCAGAACAGTATGTAAGCACTGGAGGCATTTATCATGTTTTTTTTTTTTATCAAACACATTTTATTTTGCTTTCGTATACAACACATGGCAACAAACAAACACAACACACACAAAAAAAAAACAAAACAAAAAAAAAAAAAACACAAGCTCAAGTTAAAATAATCATGGTTTTAACCCGCTGGTAACGGGACCAATAATGGAAGAGTCGCTTAGCTAACAGATGTGATTAGAATTCATATGCAGCTGGCTTCATATGAAGGGAAAGGCAAGGGGAACTGATGAAGTGCTGAGGATATATTTCACCAGCCACTACAATATTAACTAATTTATGTGCATTATTATGTACCTGACAAGCTAAGATGGCCAAAATTCACAAAGTCAATGACTAATCCGTCAGCAGCCTTCAGACAAACCAGGGTTTCCTTTGGTAACATTTCCTGGTGGCGGCCCGCCGCAACTGAAAAATTTCCATCATTCCAACAGGTTAATACAAATTTCAGAAAAATTTATGAAGGAATGATGATCCGAAAGAGCGCACACGAACAACATGCGTGACCGCCATCCGTGTTCAGAAGCGCCCCGCTCGCGTGTTCCAGTTGCCAGGCAGTCTCGCTACTAGCGCGACTGTCCGAGAGAAACATGAGCTTACTAAAGCACTTTAAACACGGAAAAAAATCAGAAGAGGTATGTAAGCACTGGAGGGATTTACTGTGGTTTTAACCTGCTGGTAATGGGAGCAATAATGGAAGAGTCACTTAGCTAACAGGTGTGGTTAAGAGCTTGAGTTGGCTCATTTTGTCTTCTTTTTAATTATTAGTTTTTTTGTTTTTCTTATTTCAGACAAGAATGAAAAGGAGCTGGTTTTAACCTTTACCTTAGTTAATATTAACTAATTTATGTTCACTATTATGTACCTGGAAAATTAAGATGACTGAAATTCATGAAATCAATGACTTTAATCCATCAGCAGCCTTCAGACAAACTAAACGTCCCAACATTTGGATTTCAAAATAAGGGGTTTTTCCTGCTGTCTGGTTGGTGAGGAGATTTCTTAAAAAAAACAAAAAACAAAACCTATAAATATATAGAAATATTATAACAGAAATAACTGCATCTTTGGTCATTTAAGTAAATTTATTTCATTAAATACAGTTTTTTTTTCTTTGAAATCAGAGTTAAATTATTGTTCTGTTCTGGCTCTGCAAAATTATGGTCAGAAATGTAAATTGTTACAAGGAAAAAGTAAAAAAAAAAATTACCTCAGTCTGTTTCAAAATTATTTTAAAAAACAGTAATTTTATTTTAAAAAAAATAGACAAAAAATATGCCATAAAATAATCCACAAATTTAGAATAAAGTTTCAAATGTACAAGAAAAGTCATTTTTACACAAGGAAATTACAAATTTGAGGAAAATGGTTGCAAATTTAGATACATTTAGACGTACAAGTTACAAGTAGACGGTTATGCTGTTTCATTCCATCTAGCAACAATGCTCTGCACTGTGTGTGTTTATATATTTACATATTTATTCCATCTAGCTACAATGCTCAGCACTGGGTGTGTTTATATATTTATATATCTACATATTATTCCATCTAGCTACATTGCTCCGCACTGTGTGTGTTTATATACTTGCATATTTATTCCACCTAGCTGCAATGCTCCGTACTGTGGGTGTTTATATATTTACATATTTATTCCATCTAGCTACAATGCTCTGCACTGTGTGTTCATATATTCATATATTTATTCCATCCAGCTACAATGCTCTGCACTGTGTGTCTGTGTGTGTGTGTATATATATATATTTTATAGTAATACGTACATATGTATATTAGCTGCTCTTGCTTGCTTGTTTTTTTCTTGCCTTCTGATTGTTGCTCTGAGTGTTGCTATCCCTGTGCTGTTGCAATCCTGGAATTTCCCCGTTGTGGGACTAATAAAGGCTTATCTTATCTTATCTTATCTTATTTACAGAGAAAAATAGAAAACTATAAGAAAATGGTTATAAATTTTGAAAAAAAAACCCTCAAACCTTCAAGACTGAAGTCATTACTCAAGTTTTTAAGTGAGTGCTCTTTGTACCCTTAACTCAACTATAAATTTTTGGTTGTCTACTTTTAATTATTAATTTCAAAGCACTGCTTTTACATGAGTAGAATTTCTGGCTACTATACCCACCTCTGATCATATAATTATTACCTCCGCCAAGGAGGTAATGTTTTTACCGGGGTTTATCTGTCTGTCAGTTACCAACATAACTCAAAAAGTTATAAACAGATTTTGACGAAATTTTCAGGAAAGGTGTGTAATGGCACGGGGAACAGATGATTAGATTTTGGTGATGATCTGACAGTGCATACCTCCACCAAGGGCTTTGATTGTATTTGTGCAGCAGGATTACACAAAAACTACTGGATGGATTTGGATGAAATTTTCACCAGAGGTGGTTTTTGGGCTAGAGAGGAACTCATATTTTGGTGATGATCTGAGAATGCATACCTCAGCCAAGGCTCTTATCTTCTCACAGTGTGTTAGCAACAATACTCCAAAACTGACGGACAGACTTTGATGCAATTTTCACCACAAGTAACTATAGGCCTACACACAAACCCATTACATTTTGGAGGTGATCCATGAGAAATGGAAGGAGCCTTGGCGGAGGTATGCGCTCTATGAGTGCTTTTCTAGTTTAAGTACAGTGGGGCAAAAAAGTATTTAGTCAGCCACCAATTGTGCAAGTTCTCCCACTTAAAAGATGAGAGAGGTCTCCAATTTTCATCATAGTACCTCAACTATGAGAGACAAAATGAGAAAAAAATTCCAGAAAATCACATTGTCTGATTTTTAAAGAATTTATTTGCAAATTATGGTGGAAAATAAGTATTTGGTCACCTACAAACAAGCAAGATTTCTGGCTCTCACAGACCTGTAACTTATTCTTTAAGAGGCTCCTCTGTCCTCAACTCGTTACCTATATTAATGGCACCTGTTTGAACTCATTATCAGTATAAAAGACACCTGTCCACAACCTCAAACAGTCAGACTCCAAACTCCACTATGGCCAAGACCAAAGAGCTGTCAAAGGACACCAGAAACAAAATTGTAGACCTGCACCAGGCTGGGAAGACTGAATCTGCAATAGGTAAGCGGCTTGGTGTGAAAAAATCAACTGTGGGAGCAATTATTAGAAAATGGAAGACATACAAGACCACTGATAATCTCCCTCGATCTGGGGATCCACGCAAGATCTCACCCCGTGGGGTCAAAATGATCACAAGAACGGTGAGCAAAAATCCCAGAACCACACGGGGGGACCTAGTGGATGACCTGCAGAGAGCTGAGACCAAAGTAACAAAGGCTACCATCAGTAACACACTACGCCGCCAGGGACTCAAATCCTGCAGTGCCAGACGTGTCCCCCTGCTTAAGCCAGTACATGTCCAGGCCCATCTGAAGTTTGCTAGAGAGCATTTGGATGATCCAGAAGAGGACTGGGAGAATGTCATATGGTCAAATGAAACCAAAATAGAACTTTTTGGTAAAAACTCAACTTGTCGTGTTTGGAGGAGAAAGAACACCATACCTACTGTGAAGCATGGGGGTAGAAATATCGTGCTTTGGGGCTGTTTTTCTGCAAAGGGACCAGGACGACTTATCTGTGTAAAGGAAAGAATGAATGGGGCCATGTATCGTGAGATTTTGAGTGAAAACCTCCTTCCATCAGCAAGGGCATTGAAGATGAAACGTGGCTGGGTCTTTCAGCATGGCAATGATCCCAAACACACCACCCGGGCAACGAAGGAGTGGCTTCATAAGAAGCATTTCAAGGTCCTGGAGTGGCCTAGCCAGTCTCCAGATCTCAACCCCATAGAAAATCTTTAGAGGGAGTTGAAAGTCCGTGTTGCCCAGCGACAGCCCCAAAACATCACTGCTCTAGAGGAGATCTGCATGGAGGAATGGGCCAAAATACCAGCAACAGTGTGTGAAAACCTTGTGAAGACTTAAAGAAAACGTTTGACCTCTGTCATTGCCAACAAAGGGTATATAACAAAGTATTGAGATGAACTTTTGTTATTGACCAAATACTTATTTTTCATCATAATTTGCAAATAAATTCTTTAAAAATCAGACAATGTGATTTTCTGGAGTTTTTTTTTCTCATTTTGTCTCTCATAGTTGAGGTATACCTATGATGAAAATTGGAGACCTCTCTCATCTTTTAAGTGGGAGAACGTGCACAATTGGTGGCTGACTAAATACTTTTTTACCCCACTGTATGTGTGAGTAAATTACTATGATGAATGCTTTTTTCCCTTTCCTCCCCTGCTCTCTCAATGGAAAAAAAGAAACACTAGAATAAAAATACAAAAAATACACATATTTTTGTCATTTATGTAAACCATGACCAGACAACAATGAGGATGATTGAAGTTGAGAGTAGGAAGAGACAAATGAAAGGGAGAAAATGAAGAAAGGAGGAGTGCTACTTTTACTATACCATCAGTCAGACTGTAGCCTCTGCTATCAAGACAGATGTAGCAGAGCAAACACAATCTGCAACTGTCACATCTGAAAAATCAAATGTGAGCACAATATTTTGTGACAAGCTTGTTGAGATAATATTCCTATTGCCTTAAGCCACTGTTGTTGCTCCTGGTAGGTCAGGCCAGCGCTGGTGTATGGCGGCGTAGCCGCCATAAGTGTGTGAATGTGTGTGTGAACGGGTGGACAGCAGGATCTGTAAAGCGCTTTGGTCATCTAGAGATGAGAATAAAAGCACTATATAAGTGAATGCCATTTACCATTTGTTGCTGCCTTGTGATTTTGACACAAAGCAACACCTCAGCAACTGTTTGTATTCATCTGGAGTTTTATCCTAACCACAGGAACAAACAATGCAGGACCTTTATTAAACATGAATTCAGAAGAGGCGAAAGCACCTGCTCCAGGGTAATTACTTTTGAGACACCCAGAATAACCAGAAACCTAATAAAAAGGTAGATGAAGTCCTCTTTGAGTAACAGCCTTATTTTCCAACTTTGAAACAACCACATAAATTTTACCATATAGTCCAACACAAAGTGGCAACATACACATCAGTGTCCTGTCAACATCATGGTGGAATCGAGAATACAGGAGCAACAAATTATAGCTGGGCAATGAAACTGTGATAATTATCACAAAATAACTTTTCCTCAATAGAAAAATAGAGTCCATAGAACTTTGACAGACATCAATTCATCCAAATTTTGACAGACAACACACAAATTCAACAGCCATGGAAATTTGTCCATGATGAACCAACTAGTAATGGCAAACACAATATATGCACAGCACCACTAAACAGCAAGTAAGAAGTGAGCCACAGCCTATGTTTGAGGCCTCTTCCTTTCACATTCCAGAGTTTCCCCACACATAACTTAGGCAGGTCCAGGTATATTAACAGCTGCTAAAGATGTATTTTGTTGTTTATTTTGGATGTCATTATCAGCTAAAGCATTGCAATATTATTTACTACTGCCACAAAACCAATTTCCCAGGAAATGGTGCTTTAGCAAAAAGCCTTAAGTTTTTCTTAAAAAGACTGCTGCATAAGGACAGTTGTGGTTGAGAGACAACTACAGAGACACTGTCAGACTGGAAGGTCTGGTGTGGCAATATGAAGGACTTTACCATGGTTGAGGGAATGTGCAAACTATAAGTAGAAAAGAGTCTCCAGCTCTGATTAGGAACAGAGGTCAGATAAGGTCAATTAAATTTTACTCTGTGCAGAAAAAAAGAGCAATGCTCTTGCTGAAAAGGGCAGGCTGTAAGTGAAGGCTGAAATAACTCCACGGAAACAGGGAATTGCAAAAAATTCAAATTCCAGGATGGGGCTGGGTGATGTGCAACAGTAGCTTCAATCAGCCTACATAGCAATTATAAAGGTTTCACCTCACACTGGTAAGTAGTCTGGTATTGCAATCTGGAACATGTCTTTGTGGCAATGCAGAATTTTCAACATGAGGCAAGTTTACCGAGTATGGCCTTGAATAGACTGTAAGCAAAGAAATCAGGATACCAACTAAAACTTCCAAACAGACTTCCAGTTATGGCGGCCACGTAGAAGGACACGTATCACTCTGCTCTGCTCCTAGAGAAAAAAAAAATCGGCAAATAACTCTCTCATTTGGAACAGAACCTATCCCAGCGTTTGGGCGAGGATATGCCGGTGAAGCCTAAGGCTGGAAAATCAGGTGGAGGAAAAATTGAACCGCTGAAACAGTCCAAATTAACGGACTTTCACGTCCGTGACGCAGCAGATAAAGCTCCAGATATGGCGGAGGAAGCTAGCAGCGGTGCGGTGACTGCGGGCGACGGCACAGGTGCAGTGCTCGCTGCCATTAGTTCAATGAGAGCAGACTTTTCCGCTAAATTTGATGGGATTATGGCAGCGTTGGAAGGAATGAGAAAAGAATTGGGTGACTGTGTGGAACGAGTGGCACAAGTGGAGCTTCGAGTTTCCAGTGCTGAAGATGACGTCGCCAGCCTTCAATTAAAGGTGCGCACTTTGGGAAAAAAAAAATAAATGTCTGGAAGATAATGTCCTGGACTTGGAGTCCCGGTCGAGACGGAACAACCTGAGGCTGGTGGGTCTACCGGAGGGAACCATGGGTCGGGACCCATGTTCCTTTTTGGAAAAGTGGATTCCAGAAGCGCTAAACAACGCGGAGCTGCAATCATCAGTTGTTTTAGAAAGCGCCCACCGAATTGGACCACAGAGAGATAATAAGGCAGCACCAAGGACGTTAATTATGAAGTTCCTCAGCTACAGAGACAGGATGAAGATCTTCGACGCGACGTGAGCCAAAGGAGAAATTAAATACCAGGATCAACAGGTGCGGTTCTACCCAGATTTGGCCACAGGAATTCAACGGTTGAGGAAGCAGTTTGACCCCGTCCGTAAAGAGCTGCGCAACCTTGGGATTCGTCATGGAGTAATTCACCCTGCAAGACTGTTGGTCACGTATGGGGGCGGAACACACATCTTCAAGACCCCTGAGGAGGCGCAGGAGTTCATCGGGAAGATCCAAGGAGAGACTGGTGGGAGCTAAGCATGAACAAAATATAAGGTAGAATATTTAAGGATTTGCACAGGCATCTAACTGATTTGAAGCATATAGCAAGTTTACAAAATATAGATTGTATTACATATTTAAAAAAAAAAAACCTATGATGTACAAAGTTGCTATAAAATTTTGGAGTTAAGTTGGAAAACTACAGAAGAGAGTTAATGTTACGTCATTTAATGCAGTAGAGTTGGGGTGATTGGGAGGATGAAGAGGGAGTGGCTTTGGCTGGTCCTCGTGGGTGTGGAGCGGTCGATGGCTATATCGGGAGACGGAGTTTTTTTTTTTTGATTTTGGGGGGATCACCACAAATGTGGGAAGGGGGAATTTGTTTGTGTGTAGTTTGTAGGATGAATGTTCAACCACTCATGTTTTTGCTTCTCTGTATGAGCATGTTTATATTGCGAGGTAATCCCAAACTCCCTATTGATCATAGACCAAAGCGTTAATCTTAATTTAACTTCATGGAATTGCAGAGGTCTACAAAATTTAAAAAAACTTAAACAAGTTATGAATAAAATAAAAGACATAGGTTCAAAAATTGTGTTTTTACAAGAAACTCATCTAATAGAGGAAGATGTAAAAAGAATTAGGAGTAGATGGCAAGGAAGTGTATTCACCTCATCATTTTCATCCCGAGCCAGGGGAGTTATGACTCTCATACATAAATCAGTCCCATTTCAAGTGAAAAATGTAATTGGAGACAAATTTGGAAGATATCTAATTATTCAAGGATCTTTGCTATTAGAAAATATAAATCTGGTGAACTTATACGGCCCCAATATAGATGATCAAAAGTTCTTTGCTAATTTATTTCTTATCTTATCATCACTTACAGGGCAACATATAATAGCACGGGATTTTAATTGTACATTGAACCCCGATATAGATAGATCAACAGGACTGGACTGTACGCACAATGGATGCAGGATGATCATTAAGCATTTTATGAAAGAATTGAGATTGCTAGATATATGGAGAGAAATGAAACCACAAGTTAAAGCCTACTCTTGTTATTCTAATACCTATAAGACATTCTCACGTATTGACTATTTTTTGATCTCCACAGAATTAAGGTCCAAGATTCAAAACTGCTTTTATGATAATATTGTGATCTCTGATCATGCACCCTGTTGTCTCATATATGTAGATAAGAAATTGACAAAGGAACCAGTTAGATGGCAATTTCAGCATAAATGGCTTCAGGATGAGGAATTTGTTAAGTACATAGAAAAACAGATAGATGAGTTCTTTGACATCAATACTACACAAACATCAGCATGTATAAAGTGGGAGGCTTTCAAAGCTTTTATTAGGGGACAAATTATTAGTTATACAGGTTCAAAATCTAAGAAGACTCGAGAGGAGAGAGTCCAATTGGAACATAAACTAAAAATTCTTCAAGAAAAAGTGTATGCAGGAAGTGACCCAAAGTTAGAGAATGAATTACTGATTCTGAGAGCTGAATATGACAAAAAATCAGTGAATAGAGCTGCCTCGAGCCTTCTAAGATTGAAGCAATCTTTTTATGAACAAGGTGAAAAATCAGGAAAATTATTGGCATGGCAGATTAAACAATTAGAATTTAAAACACCAATCACCAGTATTATAAGTAACGGACAGGTAGTTGTAGATCCTTTAGAAATTAATAGAGCCTTTAGAGATTACTATGAAAAATTATATGATACAAAAAATGAAACTGACTTAACAAAACTAAAAGGGTTTTTGGATGGACTATCTATACCATGTATTCCAAATGAAAACAGGGAGATACTGGAGTCTAAAATTAGTCAAGAAGTAGTTGGGCTAGCCATTGATAATATGAAATCAGGAAAAAGTGCAGGACCAGATGGTCTTTCAGTTGACCTTAATAAAAAATTTAAGAATAAATTAATAAAACCTTTTTTGGAAATGGTTTTAGAAGCATTTAAAAATAGTAATTTACCACCATACATGAATAATGCCTTAATTATACTGTTGCCAAAACCAGGTAAACCCTCTAATAAATGTGAAAATATGAGACCAATAAGTCTATTAAATGCTGACCTTAAGATAATCAGCAAAATTTTAGCAAGAAGAATACAAGAAATATTACCAAATATTATTAACCGAGATCAGAATGGCTTTATAAAGGGAAGACAAGGCTTCCATAATGTAAGAAGACTATTTAATATTATTTATTCTAATAAAGAAGCACCGGATACAGCTCTCCTATCACTGGACGCCGAAAAGGCCTTTGATAGGGTCGAATGGCCCTATCTTTTTGAAGTCTTACAAAGGTTTGGACTTGGAAATAATTTCATAAAATGGGTTCAGATAATACACAATAATGCTACAGCAGAAATCCTAACAAACAGCAATATCTCAAAATCAATAAAGATCAACAGAGGATGTCGAAAAGGCTGTCCACTTTCACCTTTACTGTTTACTATGGCAATTGAACCTTTAGCGATGGCAGTACGTTTACATCCACAAATATATGGAATTAAAGTTGGACCAACAGAACATAAAATCTCCCTGTATGCCGATGACATAATTTTGTTTATGTCGAATCTTAAAAAATCAATCCCAACCTTGCTGAATTTAATAAAGAATTTTGGGGAAATATCAGGATATAAAATAAATAAAACTACATCTTCAATATTAATGCTAAATGAGACCCAGAGAAATCACCCAGCTTCTGAGGTAAACCAATTCAATGTTGTAAATCAGTTTACATATTTAGGAATTCAAATTGTGCCTAAGCTAGAATTAGTCGCCAGTGCCAACTATGAAGCCTTAATGACAGACATTAATGAGTTAATTCAGAGATGGATGTCACTACCAATGTCGATGATAGGGAGAATCAATATACTTAAAAGTAATATCTTACCTAAAATACTTTATTTATTTCAATACATTCCTTTGCCACCACCTTCAGATCTATTCTCAAGAATTAAAAAAAAGTTAGTGGAATTTATATGGAACAACAGGAAGGCTAGATTACGTCTGTCCTTACTATATTTACCATTTGATCGTGGAGGTCTGAAATGTCCAAACTTTATGTTGTATTACTGGTCAGCACAACTGAGGTCTATGAATATTATTTTTCATCAAATGATCTCCCTCACTGGACTGAAATGGAATCACAATTTACCTTTACCTCTTCCCATATTCATATACTCAGACTCGCAAACAAAATTACAGAAACAAGTTAAAAAATCCATTTGTAACGCATATGATCAAAAATATGGTGTGAATTAAAAAATAAAAGAACCCCACATTTACTGTCACCAATTTAGCCCAATATGGGGTAATCAATATTTTAAACCAGGGAGAGCAGTTGCTGTATTTAAAGTATGGAATTTAAAAGGGATACAAAAGATTCAAGATTTATATCTGTCATGTTCAGATAACAATGTCTTTTGAAGAGCTGAGGATCAAATTTAATCTTGTAGAAACATTTTTTTTAAATATCTTCAGCCTTAGGAACTTTATTCGATCACATCAAAACAATGCACTCACTGACCTATTTATTCATCCTTGGAAAAAATTTTGACGAAAGATAGTAAGAGAAAGGGTATTATTTCAGAGTTTTATAATTCATTGACACTATCTTCAAGTGAAAACTCACAGAAAAGATTAAATTATTGGAAAGAAGACCTGCAAATTGAAATTTCAGAGGAACAATGGGAATTGGCTTGTACAGAAGCTCAAACCAAATCAATAAATGTACGTCTTAAATTGATACATTTTAAATGGTTAATGCGGATGTATGTTACACCAGTGGAATTAAATAGATATAACAAAAACATACCAGATACATGCACAAAATGTATGGAAAGTAAAGGAACCCTATTTCACTGTTTATGGGAATGTAGAAAAATCAGAATGGTTTGGGAAGAGATGAGGGTAACAATTGAAAAAATAATTTCAAAACAAATCATATTGAACCCTAAACTGTTTTTGTTGGGTCTGCATCCAGAAAAACATAACTTTAATAAGAGTGAAAGAGCATTCATAGACCTCAGTTTGCTTAATGCCAAAAAATGTATTGCACTATTGTGGAAAAAGATTTATAGACCAGATGTGACTCAGTGGTTAAGACAAATGTTAACAAACCTTCCACTAGAAAGAATAACATATATACTGAAATCAAAGGAAAACGTTTTTGAGAATATATGTGCCCTTCAGAGGTAAAGTGGGCTATCCCACAAAACCATTATTTTGAGAAAATGAGCTCTAAAGTTGAAATATTCTCAAAAAAATCAGTGTGCCTATATCATTAAAAAGTTACCCCCTATAATTACCTTCAAGGTGTGACTTAAATATGAAAATATATTTAAATCACATAAACTTTAGAGCTCATTTTCTCAAAATAATGGTTTTGTGGGATAGCCCACTTTACCTCTGAAGGGCACATATGGAGACCTTTCATTGATTATGTAAAGAATTTAAACATAATGTCTGAAGAAGAAGGTGAATGATATGTGTGGACCTTGCAAATTCCAAGCTGTTGAATGTATATTATGTATTCTTATGTAATAGATTACCTAGACTAAACAGAGGAGCATTGTTGTTGACTTGTGTTTGTTAATGGTTGTTGTTGTTGTTTTTATTACTTTTTTTTTTGTTGTTGTTCTTTTTAATTTTTAAATTACTTTTGTGTTAGTGTCTGATTGTTTGTGCTGTTTGTATAAAAAGAAGGTTCAATAAAAAATATTGTGGAAAAAAAATAAACACAAGTTATAGAGCCCCCCGCGGTGGTTTAGACGAGAAGAATTGCTGAAAACTCATATTACTCACGCGTGCTCGGCAGAATGACGTGAAATTTTCTGAGATTCATCAGACCCAAAGGGATAATCATACCTGACATCAACTTTAGCATGACGTCACACGTGTTACCATGGACACACCCTCCTCGCCATTCAATCCGTGAGCTTATGGGGAGGGGTGGGAAGGTCCCAGAGTCATGAATTTGGAACATACATTGACATTACTGTCATATATGTCCTATATGCGAGCCCTGGATCACACATAACTGACAGGGACGTGTTGCCATGGCGCCATGGCGTAGTTTGACCCCATACCCTTACCAAATCAAGCAGCCTGTAACTGGGGCAAAACTTGTCCGATGTGCACCAAAGTTTCCCATGATGGAAAATATTCCCGCCCTGGAACGCGTCTACATCAAAATACCTGACAAAAGATATAGCGCCCACCTTCTGGATAATGAAAGAATTGCTGAAAACTTTATTTATTACTCACGCGCCACTGTCCAGAATGACGTGAAATTTTCTGAGATTCATCAGACCAAAGCGATGATCATAACTGCATATCAACTTTAGCATGGCGTCACACGTGCTACATGGAACCGCCCTCCTTGCCATTCAATCCTTGAACTTGGTTGCAGGATTAGGAACAACCTGGCATCATGAAACTTGAACAATGGTTGACGTGCCAGTCATATATAGTCCTATATGGGTGGACAACACATAAACTGACAGGGAAGTGTTGCCCATGGCGACATGGCGAAGGTGACCTCCTCACCATGAAACATCCGGAAAGTTGTATCGTGGACAAACTTTCTCTGATTGTCACCAAATTTTCGACAATGGATAATAGTCCCACCTTGAACGCTCCTATATATAAACAACAAAAAGGTAGGAGTGCCACCTAGTGGTTACCTACATCTGGCCCTTGTAAAATGGACAAACTTTGGGCGATTTGCACCAAATTTTCGAAGATCAATATTCGTCCTGCCTGAACGTGTCTATATAAAATAATAAACCAAAGTTTTAGCGCCCCCTATTGATTAAAGGAAGAATTGCTGAAAACTGTTTTCTTTCTTTTTCTCTCACCAGCAGAAAAAATGATATGATGGAATGACTAAGACTCATTGACCAGTACATGTAACATAGTACAGAACTGTTTCCATGGCGCCAGCACTGCTTCACTGGCTTCCTCGCAATACAAAACATGACAGTTACAGCTCAGACAATCCTTGTCTGATTTGGACCAAACTTTGCACAACTCATACTGATCCCATTCTGAACATGTCTGTATATCACTATTCACCAAAACTGTCACACCCGGCACCCTACTGCTGACATGAGGTACTGCACAAAATTGTTTCAAATTTTGGCAAAGACCAGTAGTCACAATGACATTACATTTTCACTGGTTTCTCAGAGTGCATTGGACTACCCTCGGTGGAAGTCACTTTTGTCCTGCGATAAGCACAGTTGTCATGGAAACCCACTCCTTGCCTTTTGACAATGGACACTTGTAAATTGAACAAACTTTGTACCCAACTTTCCACCAAATTTTCTATGATCTGTATTAGTCCCCCACCCAAATGTGTCTATATAAAAATAATAAACAAACATTTTAGCACTCCGTTGATTAAAGGAAGATTTTCTGAAAACTGTTTTCTTTCTTTTTTCTTGCCAGCAGAAAAAAATGATATTGTGGGACACATATGCACATGGTTATATCACTTTAGACTTCACATCTCAGATTCAACAAAGGACTGAGTCTCCTTGGAGATAACAGGAGGATGTGGAAGTTTAGTCTTTGGTATGCAAAGAGACGGCCTTGGGGGATTTCCTGGCTGCCAGAGACTTTAGGTGGAGGTGATAAGATCTAAGAGAGGATGCATTGTTACTTGGGATTAAATGCATTGTGACTGTGGGACAGGATGCATTGTTACTTGGGAATTAAATGCATTGTGACTGTGAGCTTTTGAAGGTCCTGGGTATTTAAAGGACGAAGGTCTGGGTTTTTTCTCTTTTTCTGTTTTGCTGATGTTGGAAGATGTGAATAAACCTGACTCGTGAGATAAACTCTGCCTCGTCATTTTCACACTTCCACACTGGTGACCCTAAGACGTATCATGAGTGAAAGAAATTCCCCCGAGCCAGCCGGGGTCAGGAGCTCCAGCCAAGCAAGATGCCGCTACGTCCAGCTACCGGACTTTTGGCGAGACAACCCGTGCTCCTGGTTCCACTTGGTCGAAGCACAGTTCGCCCTCCGGGGGATAACGGTAGATGACACGAAGTTCTACCATGTAATTGCCAAGCTCGACAACCGCACGGCTCGGCATGTGCAGAGCCTTTTGAAACAGCCACCGGCCGACGACAAAATACGGTGGGTTGAAGGCTGCGCTCATCCAGCGCTTCACTCTCTCAGTCCAGGAGAGAGCGGAGAAGCTCCTGGCTCTGAACGACTTGGGAGATGGCACGCCCATTGACCTGATGGAGGACATGCTGAGGTTGAGGGGCTCAGACGACGACGACTTCATCTTCACCCACATTTTCCTCAGGACCCTACCGTCGGCCACGAGAGCGACCCTGGCCAGTTCGCCGTTTGTTGGCCCCAGCGGGACTTCTGCGAGCTGGGCCCAGGAGGCGCACCGGATTCTCAACGCCAGCAAACGGCGCGCGGCCACCGTGGCAGCGACAGAGTTCGGCGCGACGGCCGGAGATGGCGGGGGGCCAGAGACGGCAGTAATAGACCCACCGACGGCGGCGGCAGCGGGGGCCAAGGATCGCGGAGGAGACACCCTCTGTTTCTACCATCGCCGCTTCGCAGAGAAGGCACGCAAATGTATACCACCGTGCCAGTTCAAGCGCTCAGGAAATGCCAAGACTGGGAGTCGGTAGCAGCCTGCGGCCCTCGGTGAGAGAACAAGCTGCTCTACTTGACGGGATGCGCGCTCGGGAGGCAATTCCTCGTGGACACAGGCTCCCAAGTGAGTTTCATCACGCCTTCCTCCGCTGACCGGCTGGCAGGTCCCGGAAGTCACGGGGCATCAGCAGCCAACGGCTCGGAGATTAAGACCTTTGGTGAGAGGACTCTGCTTCTGTCCCTACACGGCCATACATTTGAGTGGACTTTTGTCATAGCTGCAGTCAATTTCAATATGTTGGGGGCTGATTTTCTGTGCTCACATGGTTTGTTGGTTGATCTTGCTAACAGGCGCCTGGTTAATGCACTTTCTTTTTATTCTTTTCCCTGTGCAGCCCGAGTGACCCCGCCCACAGCACAAGCCAACGTCACAACGGCAAGCGGTAAGTTCCACACACTGCTCACTCAGTTCCCAGCACTCACGGTTCCTACATTTTCAGCAGCCGTCGCTAAACATGGAGTGGAACATTTTATTACTACCACCGGACCGCCCGTTTTTGCAAAAGCTCGGTGCTTGGATTCAGCTAAACTGACCATAGTGCGCGAGGAGTTCGCCAACCTGGAAAAGTTGGGCATCATCAGGCGTTTGAACAGCCCATGGGCTTCCCCGCCTCACATGGTCCCGAAAGCTGATGGCTCGTGGCGACCTTGCGGAGATTTCCACAGGTTGAACAACGCCACAGCGCACGACCGCTACCCAATCCCGCATATCCAAGATTTTTTCCGTTCATTTGGCGGGGGCGCGTGTTTTTTCTAAGATAGACTTGGTCCGCGGTTACCACCAAGTCCCAGTGCGCGCTGAGGACATACCCAAAACAGCGGTAATAACTCCGTTTGGCCTAATCGAGTTTTTGCGCATGCCGTTTGGGCTTAAAGGCGCTGCGCAGACGTTCCAACACATGATGGACGCGGTGTTGCGCGATCTCCCCTTCGTATTCGTCTACCTGGACGACATCTTGGTAGCCAGCGCGTCCGAAGACGAACACGAAAACCACCTCACGGCAGTTTTCGGGAGGTGGGGAGAGCACGGGTTAATAATCAACCCAGTGAAGTGTCAGTTCGGGGTGACGCAGATTGATTTTTTGGGGCATCGCGTCTCTCCAGAAGGAGCGGTTCCTCTACCTGACAAAGTGCGCGCGGTAACAAATTTTCCCCAGCCACAAACGGTCAAGGCGTTACAGGAGTTTTTGGGAATGGTGAATTTTTATAACCGTTTCCTCCCCCGAGCAGCGCAGCTCATGCAACCATTGTACGCCGCACTAAAAAAACAAAAACCCACAAATAAAATCGAATGGTCTCCGGAGCGAGAGCGAGCATTCTCGGAGGTCAAAACAGCCCTGGCAAACGCTGCGTTGTTAGCACATCCAGATCCAACAGCCCGCATAGCGCTCACTACTGACGCGTCAGATGTGGCCATAGGGGCGGTCGTGGAGCAGCATGTAGCCGGGGCTTGGCAACCGCTCGCCTTTTTTTAGCAGGACTTTGCGCAATAGTGAACGAAAATACAGCGCATTCGACAGGGAGTTGTTAGCTCTCCACTTGGCCATTCGCCACTTCTAGTTCTGGCTGGAGAGACGCCGTTTCACCGCGTTCGTTGACCACAAGCCTCTGACATTCGCGATGGCCAAGGTTTCAGAACCGTGGTCAGGCCGGCAACAGAGGCAGCTGGCCGCCATCTCAAAGTTTACTACCGATATTCAGCATGTGGCGGGTAAACTGAATGCAGTGGCAGACTGTCTCTCGCGCACCGTGGCGGCCCCAGTCCGCGTAGGGATAGATTATGCAGCCATGGCCGCGGAGCAGGTTAGCGACGCGGACGTGCATGCGCTTCAGTCTGGACCAACAGGGTTAAGGCTGGAGAACAGGGTGCTGCAAGACGGTATGCCCCCCCTAATCTGCGATGTCTCCACTGGGCGACCGCGTCCTGTGGTACCGGCTGTGTGGCGCCGCCGCATTTTTGACTCGATTCATTCTCTGGCGCACCCAGGAGTGCGCGCGTCGGTCAAAATGGTGGGAGAGAAATTTGTATGGCCGAGCCTGCGCAAATAAGTTGAGGAGTGGGCGGCAGCCTGCATGGCTTGTCAACGAGCCAAGGTACACAAACACACGAGAGCTCCCTTGGAGCCGTTTCCCATCCCGGCTAAGAGGTTCGATCATGTCCACGTGGACCTCGTAGGCCCCCTCCGCCGTCACAGGGGTGCACACACCTTCTGACAATGGTAGACCGCACCACGCGCTGGCCGGAAGTGGTCCCACTGGCGTCAACTACAGCCAAGGAGGTGGCGCACGTGTTTTTAACAGCATGGGTAGCGCGCTTTGGAGTCCCGTCGGACATTACGTCCGACAGAGGCCCTCAATTTGTTTCCAAACTTTGGTCAGCAATGGCCCGCAGCCTGGGGGTAACGATCCACCGCACAACCGCGTACAATCCGCAGGCTAATGGGTTATGCGAACGTTTTCATAGGTCACTGAAAGCGGCTCTCAGAGCGTCGCTTACGGATGCAAATTGGGTAGACAGGCTACCGTGGGTTTTATTGGGGTTGTATTCTGCACCTAAAGAGGATTTAGAAGCCTCCCCGGCTGAGCTAGTTTTTGCGCAGCCACTTCGGCTGCCCGGGGAATTTCTCCCAGATAATCCTGTGCCAGATAGCTCCCCGGCTCAGCAGTTGCAGCGTGGCACGGAATCAGGCACGCTGCCTGGCCCCGTTCACCACAGTTTTCCGCGCGTTTTTGTACCTAAGGCTTTAAAAAACGCGGAGTTTGTTTTTGTCAGACACAATTCCCATCGCCCGCCGCTACGACCACCTTATGATGGACCATTTAGAGTGCTGGAAACAGGGGATAAGCATTTTTTGCTAGATTTGGGGGGCAGGAAAGAAAAGATTGGCATAAACAGGCTCAAACCTGCCTTTGTGGTGGCGGACGAGGATGTGCTGTTGGTCAGGGCTACTCGGCGCGGCAGACCCCCTAGGGGACATTCCCCAGAACACCCACAGGGATTGACTAACAGTTCTCACCCTCAGACAGCAGCCCCCCAGCAGGATGGTGCCGCGGAAGTGGTGAAGCCCGCTTACAGCAGATACGGGAGAAGACTGAGGCCCAAGCAGCACGTGGACTGATGTGTAATGATTTTATCATGACATGCAGACTGTTATTCCGTTGTTCCATCTTAGACGTTTGGGGGGGGGTCATGCGGGACACATATGCACATGGTTATATCACTTTAGACTTCACATCTCAGATTCAACAAAGGACTGAGTCTCCTTGGAGATAACAGGAGGATGTGGAAGTTTAGTCTTTGGTATGCAAAGAGACGGCCTTGGGGGATTTCCTGGCTGCCAGAGACTTTAGGTGGAGGTGATAAGATCTAAGAGAGGATGCATTTTTTTTTTTTTTTGTTACTTATTTGTACCTGTAGGTAGGACTTGGTTTGCAGTCTGGTGACAAGCCACCGGCTGCTGGTCGCTGCGTGCGCGAGCGCCCTAAACCTACATGTTTTTGGTGTGCGGGAGGAAACCGGAGAAATCCCGGAGTAAACCCACGCAACACGGGGAGAACATGCAAACTCCACACAGCTCACTGTTGGTCGGGGGCTGGGATCGAACCCACGATCTCATGATCCCCGCGATCCCCCGGCCAAGGGTAAAACTGTGCTGCCACAGTGCTAAACCACTGCGCCACCGTGCAGCCCACTTAACTTACTTGGGATTAAATGCATTGTCACTGTGGGACAGGATGCATTGTTACTTGGGATTAAATGCATTGTGACTGTGAGCTTTGAAGGTCCTGGGTATTTAAAGGACGAAGGTCTGGGTTTTTTTCTCTTTTCTGTTTTGCTGATGTTGGAAGATGTGAATAAACCTGACTCGTGAGATAAACTCTGCCTCGTCATTTTCACACTTCCACAATATGAAGGAATGACTAGGGCTCATTGACAGTACATGTACATAGTACAGAACTGTTTCCAGGGTGACCAGCATGCTTCAATGGCTTCCTCACAACGCAAAACATCACAGTTACAGCTCAGACAATCCTCGTCTGATTTGGACCAAACTTTGCACAAATCATACTGATCCCACTCTGAATACGTCTGTATATCAATATTCACAAAACTGTCACACCACTTACTGCTGACATGAAGTACTGCACAAAATTGTATCAAATTTTGCGCAAAGACCAGTAGTCATAATGACATGATATTTTCAGTGGTTTCTCAGACTGCATTGGGCTACCCTCAGTGGAAGTCACTTTTGTCCTGTGATAAACAGAGTTGCCATAGAATCCCATTACTTTCCATTCAAGACGTTTTATACATGGTTTACTTTATTATTCCCGCAGCCCTTGCAGCAACAACAGGAAATTTTCCAAGACAGCAAGGTACGACGGGCGCTGGGTTGTGCGGGTGGCGAAGGCCCGCTTACACCTGCTTGCAGGTTTTATTCTTTTAGGCATCCTGTCAAGGAACAACAAAAACACTGATTCAGGAGGAATGCTGTCATGCAACTTGATGTATTGTATGGTAAATATTGTAAATATATGCAACTATATGTAAAATATGTAAATGTATGTAAAATATGTAACTATATGTAAATGTACAACAATATGGCTTCTTTTAGTGATCAAATGCATAATTATATTTATTCTAAATAATAATAAAGGTGTATAAATAATAAATGTATACTTGTATGTGTATTAAAAGACCATGAATACATACCACAAACACTATGCTGACCATGGCTTGATTCAGCACTTGGTTGTGTTTTGATAGGAATTTATGCGTCAGGATGTTTTGTCCGTAGGTGTCTCCACATACAGTCATGTGAAAAAATTAGGATACCCTGTATAAGCCTGGTTTTTTTTTACATATTTGGATATATGGATATTTGATATCACTGTTTAACCCCTTGCACTCTGGTCAATTTCCCTAAAAACGCCTAAAAATAACGTACCCAAAGTAAATCAAAAGCTGTTCTTCAACCCTTTGCAGCATCTTCATGGGGATGGTCTCATTTAAAAGAAAACACTTTGAATTTTTTGGCAAAACAGTCATAATCTCTCTAAGTGCTCCTGCCACTGAGTAACAGTCATCTAAACATACTGAACTTGAAGAAAATAAATTTCGCCTGGGTGTTTTTTTGGATACAAATGCTTGCAAATAACACACAGCTGTCAGATCCGGGCTGGAAAATGCAACAGAAATGTAGAACCGAGTGTTATCCAGCTGAGGTTAAAATTTTGTAACAATACCACAAAAAATGAATATATTACACAGCTTTTTTGTCAGGTTGTTCCCAGGCGTTTTTGAACTGTGCCAAATTGTGCCAAATGGCACAGTTTGGAAAAACGTCTAACTTTTGAATGATTCAATATAGAAGCTTGATCTTGGGCTCTAATGAAAGGTGACACTCAGAGCAGTGTGTGTGTGTGTGGGGGGGGTTGTTTATTCATTCATGAATGAATGAATGAACAAACAAGCCCCCACAAACAAAGAAGCCTGCCACGTAAAAAATGTGGCTTTTTTTTACAAGAAAAAATAACCTACAGTGCCAATAAAAATTATACTAAAATATCTGTAATGTAGAGGATAACAACTCCCACCCCACCCCCCGCTACAGAGGACGGACATCATCCATCGCCACATGACGGAACGCGGGGACCGTGCGCTGCGGTCTACTACGCACAGTTGTACTAAAATATCTGCAATCCGCTACAGAGGAGTAGCGGGGGGGTGGGGGGACCGTTCTCGTCCTGTCCGTTCTCGACCGTTCTCGTCCCGTCTGTCATGTGGTGATGACGCACAATTGTAATTTACCGATCAGTCAAAAGTCATTTTGATTACAATTTTCAAGGATAAAGAATAATTTAGCTTACAACACTCACCTGTCCACAACAGCAGTGTCGTTGGCGAACATCTCTTCCTCATTGTCAGACGAACATGACGCTGGTCTGCTTGTTACGACTCGTAGTTCTGGTCAAGCAACCCGGTCAAACCACGATTCCATTATTGCGGTTTTGCACTTCCATGATTGCGGTTTTGGCGAACGATTTTTCAAAACAAATAAGAACAGTAGTAAGAAAAAAAGACTGACGAACGCCCCCGTTACACACAGTGGCTTACACAAAACAAATTTTACGCACGGGACGCACGCTTTCAATCGTCGAACTTCTCTGCTTCAATTGGCTTGCTGTATTCGCAGCCGTTGGTAGTTCTTGCTAGGTTTTCAGTCATTGGTTCTTCAAGGTTTCAGAAACCCAATTCAAGGCTCTTATTAGTCGAATTGAGAGGTCAATCAAATCTAAACCAATCAAAGCACTCCTTTGGCTTTCTGTTCGCGGCTGTGTCTGTAGTGGAAGAACGGAAATGCTGCCTTTTTTTTTTTTTTCAGTGCGGTCTGAGACGCAGTGTGCGCGTCCTAGCGCGCACGAGGGCGCCCGCGGTATCCCGGAGTGCAAGAGGTTAAAATAATGGGAGATTCATGTAATACGACTAAACAACTAAAAATGAATTCAAGACTTTTTTAAATTTTCTGTAAAATATAGTGAGGAATAAGTGAGGATACCCACCACCTTTTTAGGACACCCCCACATTCATTCCCACTTAAAATGGCTAACATAAATGTTAAAAAAAATGCAAATAAAAACAAAAACAAGGTTAGACATACTGTAAATATGTGAACATTTCTTAATGAAGAACTGAATATTTAATGGGGTATCCTAATTTTTTCCACATGACTGTAGTTGTTGTATTATTACAAAATGCAAGATGCTGCATATAATGCATACATTTAACTTTTGTTCCCTCAAGAAGGTTGAAGTGATTCCAGGCAGCTCACATGGGACACTTTCTACCGCCATCCATTTCCAAATAGTGTAAATCCAAAAGCACACTCAGCACAAGACACTCAGAGAGGCAAGACTTCGCAAACAGACTGCACTTTAGAGGACCTTTTAAATGTTTTTGGCTACTGATTCATCACCCCACATGCCTATCAGGCAAGGACATGAGAAATTAATATTTTACATATAAAGTATTTATATAATACATATATTGTGCATAGAATCAGCATTTTCAAATTGTGTAATGGTAGTATTTTATTTATTATTCCATTTTAGAAACGGGATAACAAAATCACCACATAAAACAGCGGTGACGTTTCAAAACAGTCGTAATGGAACGCGACATGGAACAGTCACGTGACATACTCTTTCTGATACAGACCTCGGAACAGTGGTTCAATTCAGAAGTTCTACCTAGGTTTCGGTACATAGTAAAACACTGTTTTGACTTTGCCATCACTACCAAGAACTGGACATCCCTCCAAAATTGATGAAAAGACGTGAAGAAAACTGGTCATGGAGGCTGCCAAGAAGCCAACAGCAACACTGAAGGAGCTGCAGGAATTTCTGGCAAGTACTGACTGTTAAGTACATGTGACAACAATCTCCTGTCTTCTTTATATGAAGAAGACATATCTCCTGTCTTCACTTCCGGCTCTGAGGGAGAGCAGACGCTTTTCTTCGCTCTCCTTTCTCATCTTCCCTTCTGATCCCAGCTTGCAATGTCGCTCTTCTTCTGGCTGAATCTTAATCCAAATGGAAATTATGGATCTGGAAAGCGGCTTATAATTGTGATTGTCACCACTTTAAAGAAGATCGGGTCAAGGGGGAACCCAACGGAGAGACCCATGGATTGGAACTCATGTGTCTGTGTGATTCGACTGAAGATGTGGAAAACATCTACCTGTTTTGGCTTTACGATCACAGGTTCACAGGATCACAGGATTTTCTGCTGATTGGCTCTGGAGTTTTCCTGGTGTATCGAAAATTTAACTGGAAGAACTAATCAAAATGCGGACCCGGCGTAGCTGCTTCTTCAACAATTCGACCAGTTTTCAAGCCTGTATGAAATTTGAAGCACAGAATCGAAGAGAGGGAAATTCTATTCTCTGAGTGCACTGTGCAGATTTGACCTTGTTTTGGTGCCCTTGTTTACATTCCTCCTCGATGAAGATAACGCTGGAGAAGTGGCTTAACCCAAACAATCGACACAATTGTTGTTGTTTCAACAGATGGACGCTCAAGGACAGTGCACCATGTGACAACTTACCATCTGCAAGCGAGAGAGTGACTCTGGACTGCTTAGATCACATGACTATAACATCTATCCACTGCCAGGAGGCGCCCTCTGCTGTTCACTAGCAATTGACACACCTACACTACTGCATTCAACATTACACCACTGATACAATCACTGATATATATTTTACAATACACTGACTCTCTCAACTTGCTTTGTCCTTGTGTTCTTGTTGTCTGCTAAATGTGCATTGAGGGTTTTTTTTCTTGTAATCATAATCCCACTCACTGAGCGCTATTCTGATAAACATGTTTTTTTCTCTCACCTACTGTGTCATCCCCCCCCTTTCTTTTCTCTTTTTTACCCCCACTATGAGTGGCGCCTGTTGTGGCTGCCCCGGCCTTGGATGTGCGCTGACATAGAGCACGCCCAAATGCCAAGTCAAATTTCAATTCTCCTGTATGTATGTATTATGTATGGTGGTATTGACAATAAACTTAATTCATTCATTCATTCAAATATGTCTGGGCTATGGGGTAAGGTGGCAAGACGGAAGCCTTATCTTACAAAGAAAAACATCCAAGCCCGGCTACATTTTACAAAAACACATTTGAAATCTCATGAACCGCATGTGCGAAAATGTGATATGGTCTGATCAAACCAAGGTTGAAGTTTTTGGCCATAATTCTAAAAGGCATATTTGGCGCAAATGCAACACTGTTCATCACTAAAAGAACACCATACCTGCAGTGAAGCATGGTGGTGGCAACATCATGCTTTGGGGCTGTTTTTCTTCAGCTGGAACTGGGGCCTTAGTCAAGGTGGAGGGAATTATGAACAGTTCCAAATACCAGTCAGTGTTGGCACAAAACCTTCAGGCTTCTGCTAGAAAGCTGAGGAACTTCATCTTTCAGCATAACAATGACCCAAAGCACACATCCAACTCAACAAAAGAATGGCTTCACCAGAAAAAGATTAAGGTTTTGGAATGACCTAGCCAGAGTCCAGACCTGAATCTAATCGAACATCTGTGGGGTGATCTGAAGAGGGCTGTGCACAGGAAATGCTCTGGCAATCTGACAGATTTGGAGCGTTTTTGCAAAGAAGAGTGGGCAAATATTGCCACATCAAGATGTGCCATGCTGATAGACTCCTACCCAAAAAGACTGAGTGCTGTAATAAAAGCCAAAGGTGCTGCAACAAAGTATTAGTTTAAGGGTGTGCATATTTATGCAACCAGGTTATTCTGCTTTTTTTCCCCTTAAAGGATTTCAGTTTGTTTTTCAATTGGGTTGTACAGGTTATAGGTCACATTAATGGTGGAAAAAAGTTTTAAAAGGATTTATCTTGGTCTCATTTTTTTACATCACAAAAACCTGGCATTTGAACAGGAGTTTGTAGACTTTTTATATCCACTGTGCGTGTTTATCAAATGTATTTGACACCAAGATAATTTTAATGCAACAAAACATGCAATAGTATAGCATACAAAAGACATGACCCCTGGAAATCCATTAATAAGCTACTGTGCACATAGATTAATCCAATCAGCAAAGTGCTGGTCTGGGAATGACAATAAGACATGTACACATTGGGAATGGTATGCATTTCTGGTACTGTTCACTGGCTCATCTCCAAAGCTCTTCCATTTCTCCCTTATCACTACCATTTATTTTTTTTTTTTTTATTGTTGAATAGAAGGGAGTCTAAGCATATCATCAACTACATCTGAAAGAATGCTGTGAGAAAATGCAAGCTCAAAGCAAAGCATTCTCTATCCCAGTTAAATGAGTCCAACTCAGGAGACAGAACCAAGTGAAACTCTTCAGCAAAATTTGAGTTCTACACTGACAAGCAAAAACAAGTGCGATGGGTGATGATCTCAGCATGAAGCCTGAAGCAAGCGGATCATGACAAGTAAGCCAATCAGCTTTCAAAATAAAATCACTGACTTCAGTGATAAAAACGTTTAAAAATTAAAATTAAAGTCATAAAATGATTCTGAGAGCATACAATAAACATACAACAAAACCAGTGCTTTGCAAACATTAGTCCACATACAGCTTTCACTTTAAAAAGGCAGCAAGGCTATGCCTTGAGCAGAGATCAAGAGCACAGCAGGAATCATGCGATCCTGTGTTTGGTAGCAAAAATAAAAACAGAAGTGAAGCAACCATTCAGTGGGGTAAATGAGGTAATAAATATCTCCTTATACCAGCTCAGCGACAGCCTAGGGGTGTGACAGACAAAAAAAAAATCAGAATCATCATGTACCTACAAGCATCCACAGCACAAAAACAAGGAGCTCTGGTGAGGACAGTAGCAGCAGCTAATCAATGCAATGACAAATGAGCAATCAGGTGACCACTGCTTAGGGGTGTGCCACATCGTATCACTCACAATAATACCGGTATAAATTTTGATACCGGTGTAAAAATGAATATCACGATATTTGAGGTCCGTTACGCTGCCAATGGAAGGTACGGTTACCATAGAAACGGGAAAAAAACATGGCGTGGGGAAAGTGGCGCTCCGTGCTTGGAACGTCTTTGTCTGGTTGTGAGGAAGTAATTTAGTTTTAAGGCCATTTCAGACTGCTGCCTTCTTTAAAAAAAATGGTACAGTGATGCAGATAATCTGCCCGCATTTTTTTCTGTATGTCAACAACGCCGCTTTGGGGAAAAGTTTTACTTCGCCCTGAAGCAATGTTGCTGATGGCCAAACTGTCCAGAGGTTTATTTTCGTTCCATTGTGGCTGCTCCAACGTGACTTATTCAACCAACCAAAAGAAAAAAAAAATCTGTTAACAGCCCCCGGACTTGTCTGTGCAACGGAGATTTCTAACGCAGGTAAACAGAGAAAGAGAGAGGGATGGGAGGTCTTACCAGCAGAAGTGTCTTGGGAAACGACAGACAGGTAGGTCAGCATATATTCAATATGATAAAAATGATGAGATGATGACAGTTTTAAATAAGCCCACTCTCTCACTGTTTTATTTAGACCCTCTTCCTGACCTGGTGAAATAACATACTAGACTAATTTAATATGTTAAAAGCAGCAAAACCCCCTCATGTTCTAGAGCAAAGAAATGAGATAAAAACAGTAGCAATGTGATTAGGGTTTACGTTTTTTAATGTAATAAATAGGTTGCATTAACCATAGCTAAGTTGCTCTTACATTCATAAGGCAATGTTTTCAGGACTATTCAGATGTTTTAAGAAAAATCTGCAGAATTTTCAAAACTACAGGCTATACATATGTAGTCTGCAGTGCCAACTTTACTCTCATCTGCTTGTTATTGTTCTCTCCTAAATTTGTTTTTTTTCTCATTAAACATCTTCATAAAGGTACATTTTTTTTAAATTTTGAAAGTTTTTGGTGACAGATTTGTGACCTTTTTCCATGCAGAACTGTAACTTTTTACCTAAAGCCTCTTACCTTGTGCTTTTATTCTGACAAGTTGAAGAAATCAGAAGCTGCACCAGATTTAAATTGAGATTAGTCAATCAGTTGTTTTAATAATCAGTAGATCAGTTGACCATTACAATCCAAATTTATAATTTTCATCCCACCCGAAGGTTATAATCACATTTATAACTAGTTCGATACCTATTATTTTAAAATGTTGGCCTACTAAAAATGTGGTGGTTTTGGTTTCCAACAACAGGGTGGCTTAAGATGAAGTCAAATTCCCAGCCTGAATTTTTGTTCCAGTCTACGCCTCAGTGTGCTTAAGATGTGGTGGTTTATAACATTTTCTGGTAATATTTGATACAGAAATTAAAAAGTTTTAAACGCATTCTAAACTGCTCTTTATAAACTGGAGAAATAAAGAGTTTTTGTTTTGTTTTTACTGAATACTAGTGCATACCCATAGAAACCCATGCATGCCCATAGAAGGGATGTATTGGAACAGGATTCTTGCCAGTTACAGGACAGTTGGTATAGCAACACAGCACTAAGTGGCAATCACATGCGATGGCTTTTGTATGCAGCAAAACATAAAAATAACACAAAATATGCCCTGCCATCTGGGGCTGTTTGTCCCTGCTTGTTACTTCTTCTCCTGCCTGTCACTGTTCTGTGTTATGTTGCTTACCTGTGTAAATATATACTAGTGCATACCCATGCATGCCCGTAGAAACCAAGCGTAAGCAAGCATTTCTGCATGCCTGTAGAAAGTTACTGTTACCGTGGCAACAGTGCCATGGTGATCCCTGCCTTTGATCTTTGACATGGTTCAGCAAGTATTTCTGCATGCCCATAGAAGGAGATGAGAGAAATCTCTGTGTGTGTATGTGTCACGTTTATAGGACATCAGGCATCATAAACTCGCAATGCCGTCATAAAGATATGATGTCTATATGACGGCACATAGGTAGAGCACATGCGGAAGTTTGGGAGAGGAAATATTTAATGAACGTCCATAGGGGATCCATAGGGGAGCTGTGGGTGTTCACACTGTGTTCCTATGATGTCACATGACCATATAAAGAGTTCTGAACAACTCCTTCTATGATGTCATACAGACATCATAGGCACTCTGTGAGGTCAGAGCACTTTTTAAAGGCATGCAGGAATGCTTGCTTACACTTGCTTTCAGTCTCAGCTTCTCTGTGCCTTGCATGGAATTCACTGTCCCTGGCCAGCTGACTATTCCGCATCTCCTTGGTCTCAGCTTGTCTGTGCCTTGACTGGCGTGCAGCGTTGCTCATTTTGCAGGCATTTCGGGCTTCAAGTGACTCAGCACATGCATGGCACACTGCCACATGTTTCCTGTCTGTTTGTGCATCCCTTGTGTGTCGTACCTTATGCTGGTGAAGGGTGTGATGTACTGCTGGAACCTCAGATGTTTCATCTTCATGGCATCTTTTCTGACGTGCAGCAGTTCTCATTCTATTGCTCTCCATCTGGTGGATCTTCTTCTTCTTCATTGAGACCAGTGGTTGAGGGACAGGTGCGTCATAATTCCAGTTCATGGACAGGATCATGAAAATAGATCTGAGCAAGAAGAGGCTTTCGGGCATGGACTCACTGTATATGACATCATAAAGACATGAAGGCAGCCTTGATGGATATGACATCATAACACACAGAGATTAGAGTGAAGAGTGATGTTGAGCCTATTTAACACTGGCCTGTGAACCTGTCCTTTATCATTTTATAAAAGCAAGAAATCTCTGTGTGTGTGTCTGTGTGTCACGCTTCATAGGACGGAATATGATCTCTGCCTGGGCATCATAGGACGGCAAATGTGTCTTTATGATGTCACACCACAGAGATCATAGGACGATTTGTCTTTATGATGTCACACATAGATTTTTATCTCCCCCTCTCACTTTCTCTGTTCTCCCTCTCTCCCTCTCTCTCCTTCTCCCTCTGTCCCTCTCTCTCCCTCCCCCCTTCATTCAGCAGTACCCAAGGATTCTGACAGGACAGGCTCCAGGCCCTCTGCCAGGCCCCCAGTGCTGTGTGTGTGTGTCTGTATGTGTGTCACGCTTCATAGGACATCATAGGATGGCCTATGATCTCTACCTGAACATCATAGGAGGCATCATAGGACGACAAATGTGTCTTTATGATGTCACAGACCACAGAGATCATAGGACGATTTGTCTTTATGATGTCACACAGATTTGTCTATGTGTCTGTGCATTGGACACATAGACAAATGTGTCTTTATGATGTCACATAGACCACAGAGATCATAGGACATCCTATGACACATAGACAAATGTGTCTTTATGATGTCATATGATCTCTGCCTGAACATCATAGGACACAGACAAATGTGTCTTTATGATGTCATAGACCATGTGTCTTTGAACTCAGGCATCATAGGACACATAGACAAATGTGTATTTATGATGTCATATAGACCATGTGTCTTTATGATTTTCATGCTCCTGTCCATGAACTGAAATTACGACGCACCTATCCCTCAACCAGTGGTCTCAACGAAGAAGAAGGAGAAGACCCACCAGATGGAGAGCAATAGAATGACGACAACTGCTGCATGTCAGAAAAGATGCCATGAAGATGAAACACCTGAGAGTTACAGCAGTACATCGCACTCGTCTGAGACAGGAGGACACCCTTCACCAGAACAGGGTACGACAGATTTTAAAGCATGTTTCTAGGACATCATAGGATGGCCTATGATCTCTGCCTCATCATCATAGCGTGTCCTATGAACTCAGGCATCATAGGACGACTTGCCATGCCTACATGACAGCAAATGTGTAACCTTCACGAATGCCAGTCTACACTACAAATGTGTAAAATGCCAAGCAAAGCGCTGATTTTCTCCGGGTGCTCCAGTTTCTTGGTTTCTACAGGCATGCATGGGCCTTCCTGAATAGGGTCGAAAGCCACTTTTTCAGGATCGTGCCCATGAACTGAAATTACAACGCACCTATCCCTCAACCAGTGGTCTCAACGAAGAAGAAGATCCACCAGATGGAGAGCAATAGAATGAGGAGAACTGCTGCACGTCAGAAAGGATGCCGTGAACATGAAACACCTCAGGTTCCACCAGTATGCCGCAGGCATGACTGTGAACAACACAGCCGTCTGAGACAGGAGGAGACCCTTCAGTGGTCTGAACAAAGAAGAAGAAGACCCACCAGATGATGTCTATATAACAGCACATAGACAGAGCACATGACTCCCTACAAGACACATATATAGACACAGGTATGGACTGGCGATCTGTCCAGGGTGTACCCTGCCTCTCGCCCAAAGATGCTGGGATAGGCTCCAGCCCCGCCGCAACCTGAAAAGGATTAAGCGGAAGAAGATGGATGGATTGATAGTAAGCAACATAACACAGCGCAGTGACAGGCAGGAGAAGAAGTAACAAGCAGGGGCAAACAGCCTCAGATGGCAGGCCATATTTTGTGTGATTTTTATGCTTTGCTGCATACAAAAGCCGTCACATGTGATTGCCACTTAGTGCTGTGTTGCTATACCAACTGTCCTGTAACTGGCAAGAATTCTATTCCAATGCATCCCCTCTACGGGCATGCACGGGTTTCTACGGGCATGCACGGGTATGCACTAGTGAATTTAAAAGAAAAATTGTATTCCTTGATATCGTGAAGAATATCGTCATCGTGAAAATTTACAGAAATATCGTGATATAATTTTTAGGTCATATCGCCCACCCCTACCACTGCTGTAACACTAAATTGCTAATAATCTACAAATAACACAAAAATAGCTAACTAAAGATGACAATTTTCGTCACAATAATAAATACATAAAAAAAAGAAAATGGCGGTGCCCTTGTATGGCAAACTCCACTTCAGTTCGAGGTGTGAAAAACTCTGGCCTTTATTTATTAAACATGAGTAAGACTGTGCATATAGTAATTTTTATGCAAAGCTCAGCATTTATAAATCTGGATGTGAACATAGCATATACTCTAATCCTATGGCAGGTCTCAGCTTGTGTACACAAGTTTTCAAGTCAGAGTGTAGCTGCAGTGCAGCAAAGTAAATCTGGCTGTATGAGAAAATTAGTTGATCATTTTAAAGGATGTTCAGCAGCCAATTTCCATGTCTGACAAAACAAGCTATTAAAATGACAAGCCAAACAATGTGGTCAAACACTTCATGTGAAGCAATATGTTTCAGGTTTTCATTAATGTATTTATTATTAATAGTAATTAGAGAGCAGTTTGTCACTGCTATTAAATAGCTTCTCCCTCTCTTTCTCTCCAGGACCTCTTCAGTCCGGACCGAGGGTCATGGTGGTTGGCCAGCATGGGAGACCGAGCTTTAAGTTCCACCAGTTTTCTTGCTCTGTGAGGCTGGCTGCAGTGTGAAAAAACTTGGAAACTGTGATTATTTCCTTATTTGATAGACATCAATCCATCCATCCATCTTCTACCACTTACCTGGGGGTCTGTGGTCACAGGGACAGCAATGTAAGGGTAGTATCTCACAGAGCGGCAAATGTTCAGGAATGTTCCCAAACGTTGTGATTGTTGGGGTTTCGTCAGGGTTCATAAAACGTTGCAAAACAGTTCAACAGTTTCTACGGTCGCAAGCAGTTTCTCTTGTCGCAAATAAATTTTGCACAATTTTTTTTTTTTTTGCGAATCATTTGCAAACTGTTGTGCAACCTTCAATGAACCCTAACAAACCCCCAACAATTGCAATGTTCCTCAGCATTTGCAGCTCTGTGAGATACTACCCTAAGCAGAGAAACCCAGACTATGTTCCTACCCTCATCTATGGTCATGAACTTTGGGTAATGACCGAATGAATGAAATTACGTAAGAGGCTGAAAAGACTTTTCTCTGCAAGGTGGCTGGACTGAACCTTAGGCTATGTTCACACTGCAGGTTTTAATGCTCAATTACTATTTTTTTGCACAAATGGGACCCATATCTGATTTTTTAATGACAGTCTGAACAGCACACATCCAATTTTTTCACACCAGGCCCAAGCCACTTTCATATGTGGTCCTAATTTGGGTACGTATCTGATATTTTCCAAAGCGACCTCAGTCTGAACTGTCATGTCACATTTCATCCAGCTTTTTCCTCATTGAAGTGAGACAGACACTACAATTCTGTGGTGGAGGATGCAGCAAGCATGGCAGACACAGCTGATTTGTGCTCTCTTTTTAATCTTGTATTTCTTCCCTTTATCACTGGATCGTAATTTCGTTGGCTCTGACTGCACAACAACTTCAATTTTTTTTTTTTGGGGGGGGGGGGCTGGGTTGGGGGCTGAAACCGTTAGACAAGCAGGCGCACAGTAACGGCACATTTACTGGACGCTGCAAATTCATTTTTCCCTGTAAACAGCACACCGTGAGTCCTGGCCACTGTAATATCTAAAATGTAAAGTTAATACCGACATGACTGTGGAGCGGTATGGCCAGACAGGGGGATACGAGGAAACACAGTCCAGGAGGGGGAAGTCTGTGGAAGCTTCTCCTTCCTGTGCAGGACCGCAGGTACAAGCCGCGCTGTTTATTAGGGCCCGAGCCACTGACAGCATCAGTGGGTGAGAGCCCTACTGTAATCGCTAGGATTATTTATTATTAATAGTAGAGTCATTTTTGGGGGTTTCGTGACCAACCTCCCAGGACCTTTTTTTCTCACTGGATTTAGCATTCTAGACCCATTTTAATGAAAATAAGCTCCCATGTACCTCCCCAAAATTACGGGAAACCTTTTTTTTGCCCAAAATTCAAAATGGCCGCCAAAATGCATACCACCACCTATATCTCAGTAACTAATTCAGCTAGGAGGTTGATTTTGGTGTCTAGACATAGGTTTTTGGGGTCAAGCATTCCATTAATGCTATTAGTTTACTTGTGAAACAAACCCATCACGATGAAATCCAATATGGCCGCCAATATGGCCACCGATTAACATTTTTTTTGTTTCTTGACTACTAAGGCACCTAGAAAGCTGATGTTGGTGTCAAAACAGAGGTTTAAGGGGTCATACTATCTGTTTATTCCAATAAAAGTGTGTTTAAATGATTACATAATCGAGAAATCCAAGATGGCGGCGGGCTGTCATTTTCACATGCAATGGACTTTTTCATATCAGTCACCAAATGAGCTAAAAATGTCAAATGAGGTATCCTTACATTCTTTTTTAATGATTATTAGAAAGCTCCTGCATTGATTCAGTGATTTCACTGTGGAACACTTGGGTAATCCCCTTAGGATTCCCGGAATCCTATGCTTGATTCATTGATTCCTTTTTGCATAGCAAGAGAGAGGATGCAGTGATTTTGTAACGTCTGTGCTGCCATAATATGTAGTCCTAATCTTTCCAATTTAACCAAGGTTGCCAGGTATGTATAACTTTAGCTTTAAACTTATCTGGAGAGGTTAGAATTCTGAATCTTGTTCCATACTGTATAGTCAGGTAATGTTAGCATATTGACCATGCTGCTTGCTTAATGCTACCGTAATGACAGTACAAGGGCCTTTGACTCTAGGTCTTGTCATCCCTCCTTTTTCTCTCCTCTGTTCTGATAATGACAAATTTGTTTTTGTTTTCAGACACTTATTCATATAAAGTGAGGGATAAAATGGATACTGCAAGTGACAACGATGAATTACCATCAACGTCTTCCGGTGAATATGAATGCATTCTACGTTGTGGTCAACCATGTACCAAAAGTGACTCTTTGGATAATACCAAGGACCAAAAATGGAATTCAATTAGTGAAAAAACTCTACGATGGAAAGGACTTGATCGGTTTCAATGTGGGAATATTGATTGGGCCAAAGGGCCAAAAGCAGATGGAGATGGATCCCCCTGAACTGATTGATTGTCTCTTTCAAGATCTACCTCTAATTTATGCTTACGTTTCTCGGCTTGAGATAGACAACGCTTGTTAGATAACGTGGTGTAACATGTCTGGTGCATATAATGCCCTTTTGGCCCTTTGGCCCAATCAATATTCCCACATTGAAACCGATCAAGTCCTTTCCATCGTAGAGTTTTTTCACTAATTGAATTCCATTTTTGGTCCTTGGTATTATCCAAAGAGTCACTTTTGGTACATGGTTGACCACAACGTAGAATGCATTCGTATTCACCGGAAGACGTTGATGGTAATTCATCGTTGTCACTTGCAGTATCCATTTTATCCCTCACTTTATATGAATAAGTGTCTGAAAACAAAAACAAATTTGTCATTATCAGAACAGAGGAGAGAAAAAGGAGGGATGACAAGACCTAGAGTCAAAGGCCCTTGTACTGTCTACTGTCATTACGGTAGCATTAAGCAAGCAGCATGGTCAATATGCTAACATTACCTGACTATACAGTATGGAACAAGATTCAGAATTCTAACCTCTCCAGATAAGTTTAAAGCTAAATTTATACATACCTGGCAACCTTGGTTAAATTGGAAAGATTAGGACTACATATTATGGCAGCACAGACGTTACAAAATCACTGCATCCTCTCTCTTGCTATGCAAAAAGGAATCAATGAATCAAGCATAGGATTCCGGGAATCCTAAGGGGATTACCCAAGTGTTCCTCAGTGAAATCACTGAATCAATGCAGGAGCTTTCTAATAATTATTAAAAATGAATGTAAGGATACCTCATTTGACATTTTTAGCTCATTTGGTGATGGATATGAAAAAGTCCATTGCATGTGAAAATGACAGCCGGCCGCCATCTTGGATTTCTCGATTATGTAATCATTTAAACACACTTATTGGAATAAACAGATAGTATGACCCCTTAAACCTCTGTTTTGACACCAACATCAGCTTTCTAGGTGCCTTAGTAGTCAAGAAACAAAAAAAATGTTAATCGGTGGCCATATTGGCGGCCATATTGGATTTCATCGTGATGGGTTTGTTTCACAAGTAAACTAATAGCATTAATGGAATGCTTGACCCCAAAAACCTATGTCTAGACACCAAAATCAACCTCCTAGCTGAATTAGTTACTGAGATATAGGTGGTGGTATGCATTTTGGCGGCCATTTTGAATTTTGGGCAAAAAAAAAGGTTTCCCGTAATTTTTGGGAGGTACATGGGAGCTTATTTTCATTAAAATGGGTCTAGAATGCTAAATCCAGTGAGAAAAAAAGGTCCTGGGAGGTTGGTCACGAAACCCCCAAAAATGACTCTACTATAACCTTATTTATACAGGTAATCCCATTGAGGCATGGGGTCTCATTTTCAAGACAGCTGTTTAATCGATCAGTTCTGTTAAAGCAGAGCTGATCACAGCGGTCATCTGGCATGTAGAGGAATGAAGCTGGTCTCATTTATTTTTTGCATAATCATTTCTGAAGGATTTTAACATTTTATTTTGCTGCACTGCATCAAGGTGAAGAAGTTCTGTCCCCCTCAATCGTTCAGGGCTCGTATTTACTTCCGTAAACACAACACTGTGTCTGACGTTATTGTTTTCTTCTGTACATGTGGGTCACTTCATAGCTGTAGACCGTTCACACTGGAGTCTGATGGGGGTCACATTTAAATTATAATGTGAACGTCCCCATAAAAAATTGGATCTTGGCAAAAAATCGGAATTGAGCATTAAGACCTGCAGTATGAACGCAGCCTTAGAGATGAGTTGAGGAGCTCAGTTAGGAGGCAGCTAAGATGGTTTGAGCATCTAATTAGAACTGGCAGTTTTTCTTTCAAGGTGTCAGTTTGCGTTCCAAAAAAGTAAAGACAGAAACAAGGGACTTCCGGTTATGGCTGCCACGTAGGACGGACGTGTCTCGCTCTGCTCTGCTCCTGGAAAAAAAAAAATCGGCAAATAACTCTCTCATTTGGGACAGAACGTATCCCAGCATTTGGGCGAAGATATGTCGGCGAAGCCTAAGGCTGGAAAACCAGGAAAAGGAAAAAGCGAGCCGCCGAAACAGTCCAAATTAACGGACTTTCAGGTCTGTGACGCAGTAAACAAAACTCCATATATGGCGGAGGAGGCTGGCAACGCTGCGATATCTGCGGGGAATGGCGCAGATGCGCTGATGGCTGCCATGAGTTCAATGAGAGCGGACTTTTCCTCTAGATTTGATGGGATTATGACAGCGTTGGAAGGAATAAGAAAGGAATTGGGTGACTGTGTAGAACGAACGGCGCAGATGGAGCTCCGTCTCGCTAGTGCTGAAGATGACGTCACCCGTCTTCAATTAAAGGTGCGCACTTTGGAAAAAAAAAAATAAATCTCTGGAAGATAATATTTTGGATTTGGAATCTCGGTCGAGACAGAATAATTTGAGGCTGGTGGGTCTTCCAGAGGAATCAGAAGGTCGGGACGTATGTTCCTTTCTGGAAAAGTGGATTCCGGAGGTGCTGGGCAGCGAGGAGTTGCAATCAGCAGTGGTTCTGGTAAAAGCACATCGTATTGGCCCACGGAGAGATAAGGGACCGCCGAGGACCTTAATTATGAAGTTTCTTAGCAACAGAGACAGGATGAAGATCTTCAACGCTGCACGAGCTAAAAAAGGAGAGATTAAACACCAGGACCAGCAGGTGCGGTTCTACCCAGATTTGGCCACAGGAATCCAGCAATTGAGGAAGCAGTTTGATCCCGTACGTAAGGAGCTGCGCAACCTTGGGATTCGTCATGGTGTAATCTATCCTGCGAGACTGCTGACCACGTATGAGGGCAGAACCCACATCTTCAAGACCCCAGAGGAGGCGCAGGAGTTCATCAAGAAGATCAAAGAAGAAGAAGAGACTGGTGGGAGCTAAGCATGAACAAAATAGAAGGTAGAATAATTAAGCATTTGCACAGGCATCTGACTGACTTGAAGTAAATAGTAAGTTTACAAAATATAGATTGTATTATATATTAAAAAAACAAAACAAAAACAAAACAAACAAAAAAAAAACTATGATGTACAAAGTTGTTAAAAATTTTGGAGTTAAGTTGGAAAACTACAGAGGAGAGTTAATGTTACGTCATTAAAAGCAGTAGAGTTAGGGTGATTGGGAGGATGAAGAAGGAGTGGCTTAGGCTGTTCCCCGTGGGTGTGGAACGGTCGATGGCTATATCGGGAGACAGAATTTTTCTTTTGATTTTGGGGGGTTTGCCACAAGTGTGGGAAGGGGAAATTTGTTTGTGTGTAGTTTGTAGGATGAATGTTCAACCACTCATGTTTTTGCTTCTCTGTATGAGCATGTTTACACTGCAAGGTGATCCCAAACTCTCTATTGATCATGGACCAAAGTGTTAATCTTAATTTAACTTCATGGAATTGCAGAGGTCTACAAAATTTAAAAAAACTTAAACAAGTTATGAATAAAATAAAGGACATGGGTTCAAGAATTGTGTTTTTACAAGAAACTCATCTGATAGAGGAGGATGTTAAAAGAATTAGGAGTAGATGGCAGGGAAGTGTATTCACCTCTTCATTTTCATCCCGAGCCAGGGGAGTTATGACTCTCATACATAAATCAGTTCCTTTTCAAGTGAAAAATGTAATTGGAGACAAATTTGGAAGATATGTAATCATTCAAGGTTCTTTGCTATTAGAAAATATAAATCTTGTGAACTTATATGGTCCCAATATAGATGATCAGAAGTTCTTTGCTAATTTATTTCTCATCTTATCATCACTTACAGGGCAACATATAATAGCAGGGGATTTTAATTGTACATTGAATCCAGGTGTGGATAGATCAACAGGACTGGATTGTACGCACATTGGATGTAGGATGACTATTAATCATTTTATGAAAGAATTGAGATTGTTAGATATATGGAGAGAAATGAAACCACAAGTTAAAGCCTATTCTTGTTATTCCAGTACCTACAAGACATTCTCACGTATTGATTATTTTTTGATTTCCACAGAATTAAGGTCCAAGATTCAAAACTGCTTTTATGATAACATCGTGATCTCTGATCATGCACCCTGTTGTCTAATATATGTAGATAAAAAATTGACAAAGGAATCAGGTAGATGGCAATTTCAGCATAAATGGCTTCAGGATGAGGAATTTGTCAAGTATATAGAAAAACAGATAGACGAGTTCTTTGACATCAATACTACACAAACATCAGCATGTGTAAAGTGGGAGGCTTTCAAAGCTTTTATTAGGGGACATATTATTAGTTATACAGGATCAAAATCTAAGAAGACTCGAGAGGAGAGAGCTAAATTGGAACATAAAATAAAAAGTCTTCAGGAAAAAGTGTATGCAGGAAGTGACCCAAGGTTGGAGAATGAATTACTGATTTTGAGAGCTGAATACGACAAAAAATCAGCGAATAGAGCTGCCTCGAGTCTTCTAAGATTGAAACAATCTTTTTATGAACAAGGTGAAAAATCAGGAAAATTATTAGCATGGCAGATTAAACAATTGAACAATTAAAACACCAATTACCAGTATTATAAGTAACGGACAGGTAGTTATAGATCCTTTAGAAATTAATAGAGCCTTTAGAGATTACTATGAAAAATTATATGATACCAAAAATGAACCTGATTTAACAAAACTAAATGGGTTTTTGAACGAACTATCTATACCGTGTATACCAAATGAAAACAGGGAGATATTGGAGTCTAAAATTAGTCAAGAAGAAGTTGGGCTAGCCATTGATAATATGAAATCAGGAAAAAGTGCAGGACCAGATGGTCTTCCAGTTGACCTTTATAAAAAATTTAAGAATAAATTAATAAAACCTTTTTTGGAAATGGTTTTAGAAGCATTTCAAAATAATAATTTACCATCATACATAAATAATGCCTTAATTATACTGCTGCCAAAACCAGGTAAGCCCTCTAATAAATGTGAAAATATGAGACCAATAAGCCTATTAAACGCCGACCTTAAGATAATCTGTAAAATTTTAGCAAGACGAATACAAGAAATTTTACCAAATATTATTAATCGAGATCAGAATGGCTTTATAAAGGGTAGACAAGGCTTCCATAATGTAAGAAGACTATTTAATATTATTTATTTTAATAAAGAAGCACCGGATACAGCTCTCCTATCACTGGACGCCGAAAAGGCCTTTGATAGAGTTGAATGGCCCTTTCTTTTTGAAGTCCTACAAAGGTTTGGACTTGGAAATAATTTCATAAAATGGGTTCAAATAATATACAATAATGCTACAGCAGAAATCCTAACAAATAACAATATTTCAAAACCAATAAAAATCAATAGAGGATGTCGACAAGGCTGTCCACTTTCACCTTTACTGTTTACTATGGCAATTGAACCTTTAGCGATAGCGATACGTTTACATTCACAAATATATGGAATTAAAGTTGGACCAACAGAACATAAAATCTCCCTGTACGCCGATGATATAATTTTGTTTATGTCGAATCTAAAAAAATCAATTCCAACCTTGTTGAATTTAATAAAGAATTTTGGGGAAATATCAGGATATAAAATAAATAAAACTAAATCTTCAATATTAATGCTAAATGAGACCCAGAGAAATTACCCAGCCCCTGAGGCAAATCAATTCAATGTTGTAAATCAGTTTAAATATTTAGGAATCCAAATTATGCCTAAGCTAGAATCAGTCGCCAGCGTCAACTATGAAGCCTTAATGTCAGATATCAATGAGTTAACTCAGAGATGGATGTCACTACCAATGTCGATGATCGGGAGAATCAATATACTTAAAAGTAATATTTTACCTAAAATACTTTATTTATTTCAATACATTCCCTTATCACCACCTTTAGATCTATTCTCAAGAATAAAAAAAAAGTTAGTGGAATTTATATGGAACAACAGGAGGGCTAGATTACGTCTGTCTTTATTATATTTACCATTTGATCGTGGAGGTCTGAAATGTCCAAATTTTATGTTGTATTATTGGTCGGCACAACTGAGGTCTATGACATATTATTTTTCATCAAATGATCTCCCTCACTGGACTGAAATGGAATCATACAATTTACCTTTACCTCTTCCCATATTCATATACTCAGATTCGGCAAAAAAATTACAAAAACAAGTTAAAAATCCATTTGTAAAGCATATGATCAAAATATGGTGTGAAGCTAAAAACTATTTAAAAGAACCACAGTTATTGTCACAATTTAGTCCAATATGGGGTAATCAATATTTTAAACCAGGGAGAGCGGACGCTGTATTTAAAGTATGGAATTTAAAAGGGATACAAAAGATTCAGGATTTATATTTGCCATGTGCAGACAACATAATGTCTTTTGAAGAGCTGAGGATCAAATTTAATCTCAATAGAACACATTTTTTTAAATATCTTCAACTTAGAAACTTTATTCGATCAAATCAAAATAAAGCTCTCACTCGACCTATTTATTCATCCTTGGAAAAAATGATGATGAAAGATAGTAAAAGAAAGGGTATTATTTCAGAGTTTTATAACCCATTGACACTATCTTCAAGTGAAAATTCACTGAAAAGATTAAACTACTGGAAAGAAGATCTGCAAATTGAAATTTCAGAGGAACAATGGGAATTGGCTTGTACAGAAGCTCAAACCAAATCAATAAATGCACGCCTTAAATTGATACATTTCAAATGGTTAATGCGGATGTATGTTACACCGGAGGAGTTAAATAGATATAACAAAAATATACCAGATACATGCACAAAATGCATGGAAAGTAAAGGAACCCTATTTCATTGTTTATGGGAATGTAGATTAATAAGAATGTTTTGGGAAGAGGTGAGGGTAACAATTGAAAAAATAATCTCAAAACAAATCATACTGAATCCTAAACTGTTTTTGTTGGGTCTGTACCCAGAAAAGCATAATTTTAATAAAAGTGAAAGAACATTCATAGACCTCAGTTTGCTTAATGCCAAAAAATGTATTGCACTATTATGGAAAAAGACTCATAGACCAGATGTGACTCAGTGGTTAAGACAGATGTTAACAAACCTTCCATTAGAAAGAATAACATATATACTGAAATCAAAGGAAATTGTGTTTGAGAATATATGGAGACCTTTTATTGATTATGTAAAAAATTTAAACATAACTCTTGAAGAAGAAGGTGAATGATGTGTGTGGACCTTGTAAATTCCAAACTGGTGAACATAATATGTATACTTATGTATTGGATTGTCTAGACTAAACAGAGGAGCATTGTTGAAGACTTGATTTTGTTGGTGGTTGTTGGTGTTTTTAGTGCATTTTTTTTTTTTTGTAGTACTTTAGCGTTAGTGTTTGATTGTTTGTATCATGTTTGTTAAAAAAAAAAAAGGTTCAATAAAGATATTGTGGAAAAAAAAAGACAGAAACAAAACCAAGTTTGCTTTGAAACCTATGTTTTGGCAATTTTGATATGAAAATTTCATGAAGTATCCTCAAACAGTATTCAAGTTACAGGATTGCGGTAAACATAGGTACCTAAACACAAAAATACAGGGCTATGGAGAATACACCGACATCACAACATGGTTTGAATGTGAACAGGAGTAACAAAGCAACCCTTTAAATCATCATATTGTGTTTACCCCACAACTGCACTATAAATTTGGGTAATAGGTGGTGAACAGGTCAATCAAGGTAACTGTGCAGTCAATAATTATTGGAACCAGTTTCTTATGGGGCTACGGAGAATACAGAGTTCCGAGGGCTGCAGTTCATAGTCATAGTGAATTGTAATATTTCTGTTAGTATGGGTCATGACCTCTACTGTACATATATCATATTAACGTTACTTAACTTTAACTGGCTACTGATTTCCTGGATATTCAATGGGGGCTACAGAGAATACAATAATATATCTGAAAGAACGATTTTGCATGACAGGGTTTCACTGGTAACATTTCAACGTGGCGGACCACCACCCCTGAAACTATGCCGCCACGTTAAGAGGAAAAATAAATTTAAGAAAAATAAATGAATGATGCTCTGCAAGCGTACACACAAACAACACACGTGACAGTCATCTGCACGTCGGAGTTCGGAAGCGTGCCGCTCACGTGACCATTCGAGTTGGCAGGCAGAATGTCTCTCTAGCGCTGCTGTCTGAGAGAAGCATGACCTTATTAAGGCACTTTAAACATGGATAAAAAGCTGAAGAGGTATGCAAGCAGCGGAGACATTTTTCATGGTTTTAACCCGCTGGTAACGGGAACAGTAATGAAGAGTCGCTAAGTAAACAGGTCTGGTTAGACTTCATATACAGGGAAAGGCAAAAGTGACTGATGAATTGCTGAGGATTTACTTCACCAGCCACTACAATATTAACTAATTTATGTTCATTATTATGTACCTGGCAAGTTAAGATAACCAAAATTCACAAAGTCAAGGACTTTAATCCGTCAACAGACTTCAGACAAACTAAACGTGCCAACATTTAGATTTCAAAATAAGGTAGGTTATTCCTGCTGTCTGGTTGGTGAGGAGAGTTCTAAAAAACTATAAATATATAGAAATATTATAACAGAAATAACTGCATCTTTGGTAATTTAATTTATTTCATTAAATATAATTTTATTAATATTTTTTCTTTAAAATCAGAGTTAAATTATTGTTCTGTTCTGGCTCTGCAAAATTATGGTCAAAAGTGTAAATTGTTCAAGGAAAAAAAAGTCAAAATTTTACCATAATCTATTTCAAATTTAAAAAAAAGGTTATTTTATTTAAAAAAAAATTAATTAAAATTAGCTATAAAATAATCCACATTTGTAATAAAGTCTCAAATATACAAGAAACGTCAGCTTTACAAGAGGAAATTACAAATGAGGAAAATGGTTGCAAATATTGATAAATTTACAGACAAAAGTAGAAAATTATAAGAAAATTGTAATAAATTTTGGAGAAAAACCTCAAACTTTCAAGACTGAAGTCATTACTCAAGTTTTTAAGTGGGTGCTCTTTGTACCCTTAACTCAACTAGAAATTTTTGATTGTCTGCTTTTAATTATTAATTTCATAGCACTGCTTTTACATGAGTAGAATTTCTGGCTACTATACCCACCTCTGATCATATAACTTAAGTATGCATAAGTAAACTAGAAAAGCACTCGGAGAGCGCAGACCTCCGCCAAGCGCCACAATTCCCCCCCATACAGTGTTTGTGTGTACGTTTTCACATTCCTTGAGCATGTAAACATATGACTAGCAATTGGATTCACAATGGTTATTTGTTTATTTGACAGGGACAGTGCAATAAACACACAATTAATCAATGACAATCAATCTGATAGTGATAGGATTAGTGGTTCAGTAGTAAAAGCATTGCCTCCTTGGCGGAGGTAATAAACTAAAGTGTTGCTGTTGTGTCCATCTCCTCCACTGACGGATGCAAATTGGGTAGACAGGTTGCCGTGGGTTTTATATTATATTGTAACGTGCTGCTCGACATGGCGACGTCCCACCAGGAGGTTCGAACTCACGCCTCCCGCTCCAGAGTCCCGCACTCTACCTGTGTCGCCAATAGGGTCAACCCACTTGGCAAGCCAAATAGGGTGCTCATATTGAGTTCGCTACAATATTATTGTTTTGGGGGTTGCGCTCTGCGGCAAACGACAATTTAGAAGCTTGGCCGGCAGAGAGCTCGTTTTTGCGCAGCGCCTATGGCTGGCCGGTGAATTTCTGCCAAATGCGCAGCTCCTATGGCTGGCCAGGGAATTTCTGCCAAAGAATCCGTCGGCGGACAGCTGCCCGTGTGAGGTTTTGCAGTTGCACGCTGGCGGGCCCAGGCCAGCAGTGTTTTCCGCGTCCTTTTGTGCCTAAAACGTTGAAGAACGCAGAGTTTGTGTTGCAGACACGACGACCAGCGCCCTCCATTGCGCCTGCGCACATGTTAAAAATGGCTGTATGTCAAAGTGTTGAATGAAAAATGCTTTAAAAAATTCCTGTATCCAGACGGTGAACCGGATCACCCCCAAAATTTAATCAGTTCTTCCTTGTACCATTTCCAACAACGCCTGAAAGTTTCATGGAAATCCGTCCAAGATTTTTTGAGTTATCTTGCTAACCAACAGACAGACAGACAGACAAACAAACAGACAAACCCCGGCAAAAACATAACCTCCTCCTGGCCTTTCGGCCTGGCGGAGGTAATTACTATTATGAATGTTTTTTCCCCTTCCCTTTCCTACTCTTTCTCAATGGGGAAAAAAGAAACACTAGAATAAAAATACAAAAAATACACATATTTTTGTGATTTACTGTATGTAAACCATGCCAAAAAAAATCCTGCAGGACAAAACGTGACAATTGGTATTTTCTAACCTGTTTGTATACCACTATAGACAAAGAGAGAACCTGAATTAGACAGGGCTCAGAGAGGGAAAGATGAGAGACAAGATGAGCCAAGGAGAGTAAAGTGTTCAGGCAGACGGTCCAAGGAGAGATGAGAGCAGAGGAAGGAGAGAAGGATGATACCAGTAAAAAGTCCAAATACAGGATGTTTGGGTGGGACCCCAACTGAGCCAATATTCCAACATTCAAACCTTGGTTGTACAATACTTCAAATGGTAAGTTCCATATGCAAAGTTACTGTGCAAATTAAAAAAAAAAAAGAAATAGTATGGAATTAACATATTTTGATTACAATAGTTCATTTATTCATCTTCTTCTGCTTAATCCTTTTCGGGTCGCGGGGGGGCTGGAGCCTATCCCAGCATCTTTTGGGCAAGAGGCAGGGTACACCCTGGACAGATCCCCAGTCCATCGCAGGGCCAACACAGAGAGACAGACAACCATTCACTCTCACAGTCATATTACAATAGTATCATATGTTTTCTGAACCCAACCCACCCCCCCAAAAAAAAAAAATGTTGCCACCACATCAAGAGCTTTAAGCCAGAGGAAACACTGCATGATTCCACGTGTCATTTATCTGCATTATGAAATATCACAGCAAGGTATTTATACCAGAGTGGTGGCCTAGTGGATAGAGCATCCGCCCCACAACCAGGAGGTTGGGGGTTCAAGTTCAAGTGATCTTGCTGTATATTTACCTCCCAGTTCCACCATTAGGCCAAAAATGAACATATCTTATTTCGAAAAATGTTTTGAATTAACATCACCAAGGGCAGAAATTTTTTTTATTGACTAAAATATTCACATAATTCTTCTTGAATGTTTGCATAACATTATAAACTAGAAAAGCACTCAAGAAAGCGCATACATCCACCAAGGCTCCTTCCGTCTGTCATAGATCACCTCCAAAATATAGTGGGTTTGTGTGTAGGCTTAGAGCCACTTGTGGTGAAAATTGCATCAAAGTATGTCCATTAGTTTTGGAGTATTGTTGCTAACACACTGTGAGAAGATAAGAGCCTTGGCTGATTCTCAGATCATCACCAAAATGTAACAGGTTTGTCTCTAGCCCAAGAACCACCTCTGGTGAAAATTTCATCCAAATCCATCCAGTAGCTTTGGAGTATTGTTGCTAACAGTCTGTGAGAAGATAACAGCCTTGGTGGAGGTATGCATTCTCAGATCATCACCAAAATGTAATGGGTTCCTCTGTAGCTCAAGAACCACCTGTGGTGAAAATGTCATCCAAATCCATTCAGTAGTTTGGAGTATTGTTGCTAACACGCTGTGAAAAGATAAGAGACTTGGCGGAGGTATGCATTCTCAGATCATCACCAAAATGTAATGGGTTCCTTGCTAGCCAAAGAACCACCTCTGGTGAAAATTTCATCCAAAGCCATCCAGTAGTTTTTGAGTAATCCTTGTTGGTAAAATGACATGATTGCTCAGTCTTTCTCACACTTCTTTATCTGCTTGCTTCACACGCTACACTGCAGAGTTTAGTTTACACCCTATAATTCATTTGCTGAAATCCGTTAGAATCAGTTCTGCACACAGCCAAGCTGACACATATGCGGAAGTGTACTGATACAATTGAGGTAAAACCCCTCCCTCTTGCACGAGGGAGTGGTTAAGCTTTATAAAAACTATAGGGACCACTTTTTGGGTAGCACTCTCTTGGGTATTTCCTAAAGAGCTGTGTTCCAACACTGCTTGTAATCCATATCTCACTTTCAGTAAAATAAGTGAAAGTATACTTCATCTCTCAGTCTGGTTCTTTGGCCTTTGTATAAAAGAACTGGGGTTTAAGGTATTTTAGACGCAACATCCTGCTGCACAAATACAAAGAAAACCCTTCGTACAGGTATGCACTCTCAGATCATCACCAAAATCTAATCATCTGTTCCCCGTGCCATTATACATCTTTCCTGAAAATTTCACCAAAATCCATTCATAACTTTTTGAGTTATGTTGCTAACAGACAAACCAATGCCACTAAAAACATTACCTCTTCCCTCGGTAATACGGTGGAGGTAACAAGTTAACTGACACCTTGAAAAAAATTTGCCAAATGCCTCCTGGACTTGGGATGCAAGTTATCGATTAATTCATTAATTGATAATTGATTCACCTTATCGATCGACTAAGTGGCGTTTTTCCTGAGAATTTGAATTTCTTTCGGTACAATACGGTTTATCTTTAACATATAAAAAGTTGCTGTTTTTTCATATACTGAATAAAACATGATTATATTCCTCAATGATTTATTGTACCATTTGCATTTTTTTTACTCCAGACAAAGGATTTTTTTTGCAGTTTAACAAATTTTGCACTGTGTAATGTGTACTATGTGCTGGTACATCTCAGTAAATTACAAATGTCATGATTTTTTATTTATTTTAAAAACTACTATCAATATCATAAAACTTTTTAGTAAAATTAAAAAAAAAACTTTCACATTCTAATTACTGAGATGCACTAGTAGACTGTTTTAACAGGAAAATAAACTGTGAGCTGCTTCATCTGTTGCATGCTAAACATTATTACAGTACCCCGGAAATCCAGGTATACCCAGTACGATCTGGGCTCCCTCTGTTGTCTGTTACCTCAGTGGCAACTCGAGTCCGGTCTGCTTTTCCGTCTAGCAGCAGATTGAAGACAGCGGGGATAAGATTTTGCGCTTGTGTAGCCTGCTGCAGTCCGTTTCTCCACCCTGTTGATTTGAAGTAGACGGGTGCACAGTGGAACATGCAACTGGAACTTTGATTCTCTGACGTAACCCGGAAGGGCGAGTGTTTTCGCTCTGTACAGCGCATGCGCTCTGGGGGCTTTGCATCTTCTTCTGCTGTTGAAATGCGGCAGTGAGTGACTGCCTGCGCCCCTGCCTGGACGGCGACGCCACTACATTTCATAGAATAAGCTCCCATTGAAAAGGACTGCTGAGTTATCAATTAATTAACAACTAATTTAATTCAGTCAACTAAATTTTCATTGACATTTAATCAAAAGTCAATTAATCATTAACATCTCTATCCTGGATGCCTCCCACTTGAGGTGTTTCAGGCACGTCCCACAGGGGGGAGACCCTGCGGCAGACCCTGGACACACTACAGCAGGGGTGTCCAATCATGTGCCATGGAGGGCCAAGACCCTGCAGGCTTTACCTCCAACCAGTGTCTTCAACAGCAGATTCCACTGAACTTTTTCCCACTGATTGTTGATCAGTGAAAACACCTGCTGAAGAGACCTGGGTCGAAGACAAAATCTCCAGGGTCTTGGCCCTACATGGCACATGCTTGGACACCTCTGCACTAGAGAGACTGCGTCTCCCAGCTGGCCTGAAAGCACCTTGGTATCCTCCCTGATGAGCTGGAGGAGGTGGTTTGAGCCTGGCCTGGGGGAGGAGCTCAATAGCAAGCACCTGGTGGCCAGGATTTTGCAGAGATCTCCTTCCAGGTATAATTATTCAGCCTTGAACATCAATTTTGAGGCTACCGAACAACACCACATTATTTTCAACTATAATAACATTAATGTCCATTTCAGGGAAGTTTGTCTTTTTCCAGTCTCATGGTCAACCATGCTGTACAGTAGTGCTTGAAAGTTTGTGAACCCTTTAGAATTTTCTACATTTCTGCATAAATATGACCTAAAACATAATCAGATTTTCTCACAAGTCCTCGAAGTAGACAAAGGGAACCCAGTTAAATAAATGAGACAAATAAAATTACTTTTTTATTTATTTATTGAGGAAAATGATCCAATATCACATATTTGTGAGTGGCAAAATTTTATGAACCCTTAATTTTAATATCGGTTGTGACCCCTTTTGCAGCAATAACTGCAACTAAAAGTTTCCACTAACTGTTGATCAGTCCTGCACATCAGCTTGGAGAAATTTTAGCCCATTCCTCCATACAAAACACCTTCAACTCTGGGATGTTGGTTGGTTTCCTCACATGAACTGCTCACTTCAGGTCCTTCCGCGACATCTCAATTGGATTAAAGTGCTGATGACACGTTTTTGACTTCCTCTAATTTTTCAACACATAACACAATATGACAAAAGAGGTTGGTCTGTGCCGTTCTAAGTCAATCAGGCTTTTTTTCACACAAATATCCAACGTTTTCATGCGCGCCACGTCACCAATTACATCAGTAGCTGGAAAACCCCGCTGCCATGTAGTCACGTCATCGGGAGAACACAGCGCTTGGCTGCTCATTGTACACACAGGACGGAAGCGGTTGAAAACATCGACGATGGTTCCAGCACATGTAGTCTGGAATTGGTTTGTGTTGTCCAATCTTCAGACGATTACAGTTCCGAAGAACGGGATGATAATGAAGAATCAGGGGGCATCAGACCATATAGTTTTGAGCCGTGCCAAGCGGGCATCGTGCCAAGCGAGTCACACATGCCTGCCATTACAGATATTGCAACAAATTATTTGCTCATATATATAATTTATTTAAACCCAATTTTTCAATAAAATCATAGCAGTGTATTCTCTGTGGCTCAGGCATCGGGTTTATTATGTATTATATTTTGAGTTCTTGTTGTTTTTGTTTTGTACATGTGTTTTATGTGCGTTTTGAGCCACTTTCAGGTGGGCACTGTCCAAAATTCGCCAGTCCTAACACACGCGCCCTCTCTCTTTGACAGTCAGCTGTTCATGGTTGTTCTGGTTGTGTGCATCATCTGCCATGTTGTCAGCCAGCCAATGTTGCCAGCGCTATCGCGACGTGTTGGCCACTCCACACAGCCATGGTTCTATTGTGCCCCTTGAAGCAATGTCGGCCCTGGGGCGCAACCGTGGTTAACACGTCTCCTCTCCATGTTCGCTGGGCGATGTCGGCCCCAAATGCCAACTGTGGGTGTTTGTTTATTTTTGTGGGTCTTCACCTTTTTGGGAACAGTTGTCATCATTCTTATGTTCAATACATGTGCTGTGGTGAATCCTGCGCATACTGTAAATCCATTCATCATGACCCTCCATGCGCTTTTACGCAGGGCAGGGAGAGGGAGGATGAAATAATGACAATTTGTGTGCAGGGTTCACCACAGCACATTTAATACAGAAAGACAGACAATTCCCTGAAAGGTGAAGACGTACAAAACACAGACACACTTGCTGATGGCGTTCGGGGGCCGGCAACGCCCAGCGAACGAATGAGACGTGTTTGCCAGAGGTGCGCTCCAGATCCGACATCGCTTCAAGGACGCACAAGAGCCATGGCGAACATGGAGTGACTAGCACGTCATCAGAGTGCTGAAAATACTGGCAGACAAACAGCACAGATGACAATACTATGGACCATCAGTGCATGACTGGCAAACAACCGCGAAGTACACGCACTGCTGGTGACGGTGTGATGAGAAGCACGTGGGTGAGGACCGGGAAAGATGATCAGCGGGAGTTTGAATCAGCTGGTGATAATGATAGAGGGGACGTGGCAGGACCGGCGAGATGTCAGCATGGGATCACAGAAAGCAGGTCAAAGCTGCGCCTAAATCCATTAATCCTTCCCCTCCTCCTGCATAAAAGCGCACGAGGAGCGCACAAGGAGGCTTATGACAGTTGGAGCTGAAGCGTGTGATGTGGTCTTTCACGGCTTGCTGTTTATCTAAGCCTGTGACAAAACGTGAAGGCATAGCCGTAAAATTAAAACAAGAAACTAGAAAAACTGTGAGCTACAAAGCTGCTGTCATTCCAGTCAACAACACCGGAGTCCATTCTTCTGCTTACGTCATGGGGGTGCCACCCTTAATTTGGTGGGCGGCACCACAGTCCAGTCAGCGGCTGCTGTTTTTTGATGATAACTAGTTTATGCAGGCGCGGTTGTAAATGTTACACTGATCATCGACAATGACTTTTGGGTTTACACAACATCCTAAAAAACGTCAAAATCGTGTCATCAGCCCTTTAAGGTCAGGATTTTGACTCAGCCCTTCCAAAACATTAACTTTATTCTTCTTTAACCATTCTTTGGTAGAATGACTTGTGTGCTTAGGATCGCTGTCTTGTTTCATGACCCACTTTCTCTTGAGATTCAGTTCATGGACAGATGTCCTGACATTTTCTTTCAGTATATGCTGGTATAATTCAGAATTTATTGTTCCATCAATGATGGCAAGTCATCCTGGCCCAGATGCAGCAAACAGGCCCAAACCATGATATTGCCACCACCATGTTTCACAGATGTGATAAGGTTCTTATGCTGGAATTCAGTGTCTTCCTTTCTCCAAACATAATGTTTCTCATTCAAACCAAAAAGTTCTATTTTGATCTCATCCGTCCACAAGACATTCTTCCAATAGCCTTCAGGCTCGTCTACGTGATTTTTAGCAAACTGCAGATTAGCAGCAATGTTCTTTTTGTAGAGCAGTGGCTTTCTCCTTCCTTGCAATCCTGCCATGCACACCATTGTTCAGAGTCTTCCTGATGGTGGACTCATGAACATTAACATTAGCCAATGCCAGAGAGGCCTTCAGTTGCTTAGAAGTTATCCTGGGGCCCTTTGTAACCTTGCCAACTATTGCACGTTTTGCGCTTGGAGTGATCTTAGTTGGTCGACCACTCCTGGGGATGGCAACAATGGTCTTAAATTTCCTCCATTTGAGCACAATCTGTTTTACTGTGGATTGGTGGAGTACAAACTCTTCAGAGATAGTTTTGTAACCTTTTCCAAAAGTTTCCAAAGTATGGGAGGATTTTACCAAAAATTAATAAATAAAACAAGTTAAATGTAGACTATAAAGCAGTTTGTCATGTCACAGCTGCACTACAGCGATGCATCCATTCCCTCCTCCTCTCTGTTCCTCCGTCTCTGGCCACCTGTCAGCGGGCTGCACCGGTGAAGTTAGCAAGTAAAGTTAGCGCTTCTTATTTTCAATGAGCGACTCTCTCAGCTTTAGAAAACTGACCACACTATTAGTGTGTGCCGTTTAAATAGTTTACCCGCTGTCGGAAAATAATCTTTCTAATGGTGGTTGCTGACAGCTGAGCTGCTTCCGTTATGCTGGCTAATATGGAGTAAATGGGTGAATTACATTAGCAACTTAATCTTTTTCGTATTCTCTATTATTGTCACCATAATATCAGCTTTCATGCTGAATGTGCATCTCGGTAAATTAGAATATCGTGATTTGTAATTTAATTAAAAGATAACCATAATCATTACAAATAAATGTAAAACGGCTTAAATATTTCACTGTACTACTACCTACTCACAGATATAAAATATTGGCTCATTTTCCTCAAATAAATGAAAAAGTAAAATTTTTTGTCTCATTTATTTAATTGGGTTCTCTTTATCTACTTCGAGTATTTGTGTGAAAATCTGATGATGTTTTAGGTCATATTTATGCTGAAATATAGAAAATTCTAAAGGGTTCACATGTTTTCAAGCACCACTGTAAATGTTGGGGGCAAGCCATCTAAACCATGAATATACTGTATATGGACATGGGATTTAAATGACGGCTGTTTCCAGCCACCAGATTTATCAACATTGCTCCCATGTTGTGATTCACCAGCTTCACACATTTGATAAATCGTATGTGGATCTTGTCATATGATTTCTGCAACACCAGTTTCTATGCAATAAAAGAGCTCCACTGAATCTATGAGAAATCTGAACTGAGGCTGTGTATAGACTGAATGACAATAAATTTGCCTTCTTTATTTTCTGGACAATTTCCCTGTGAAATGTATTTTTAATTAATCCAAACAGGAATATGATGACTAGGTGTGAACTGTTGCTCGGACAATCCAAACAGGAATATGATGACTGTGACTCCAAAAGTAAAACAGTATTTTCTCAAACTCATATCTAAACAATGTTTTGGTCTGAAAGAGATAAATTAGCTATGGAGTTTCTCAGTTTTGGGTTACAAACTCTTGCAGCCACATACAGAAACAGTCAGCCTGCAGATGCTGCAGCACCACTCTGCAGGTTGATAAATGATGAGCAGACTCTGGGGATGTGTGTGTTTCTCTGCTTGACAGCAGTGAAGAGAAACACACCAGCAGAGTTTTCATCACATTTAACACCCCATTGACTGCTTTACAACCCGGCAATGTTTCATGTCTGCTGATGTGTTTAGGAGGAATGTGTAAATGGCTGTTTGTCTCCATAATTGCCACACACAACAATTACAGTTGGGTAGGTCCCACTGCAAAGCTGTTGGAGTGACAGCAAAAAAGATGGGAAGCAGTGAGGTAGGGTAAACACAGATGAAGTAATTAGGAGATGAAGACACTATGAAGAGGTGGAAGGTGTCTAGGGGCATTTTTTTTTTTTTTTTTTTTTTTTTTTGAGGTCTGACCCAGAGGACAATAGTGGGTGGGTTCGGTACAAGATAATGATTAAAGAATCTTACGGGGAGGATAAAGCTGCATGCTGTATTGGCAGAGAACTAAAACTGGCAAAATGAAAATGACAAATTTGCACATGACTAGCAAATGAACCGATTATAAACAAAATAAATATTTCTATGTTTGACTACATGTTTACATTTAAACAAAAAAGGAGTTGCAGGTAATTAAATTCCATCCATAGAAAGAATTTCATTTTCTCCAAAACCAAAAAGGATATGACAATCCAGATGTTATGGCATCATCCAAAATTCCTCCATAAGAGAACTGCTTTACACTTGCATCTGGCAATAAAACTATATTCTGATGCCAAACTTGCACTCAGGAATCTGTCAAGGCCGTCAAATCTGAATAGAATGGAGAGCCACGTCAGACAAGTTGGCAGCGAGGATGTTTCTCTGCCAGAGACATGGTGGACGGCTGCCATAATGCACACATGCTTGACAGGAGAAAACATGTCACAGCCTGACACACTCCGGTCATTTCCAGTGAAACAGTTAGCCATTAACCAAATGTCAGCCGAGGGAATTTATACAGTATATGGTTGAATTAGATAGACATTTGCATTTGGTGTCTGAGCATTAAATAAATAGTTTTAGTTGCTAAACAAAATATTCAAGTGAAGCTGAAACATTTGACACATGTATAAACTAGGGATGAGCTGATCTGATCCGCTGTCTCGGTATCGGTTCGATCCAGGCAAAATGAGTGGATCGGTATTGGTAAGGAATAAAATTTACTGATCAGATACATTAACAATAATAAAATAAAATGAAGGCACGATCATGTTCTCAGCCGCGCTGCACACGGCTCCTGTACACAGAAACAGTGTCCCTGGAGCCTGTCTGTGGGACTCGCCTCAGTATGTTGCTGTGTGGTATAGGCATTTACAATTTTAATACCAGCAATTTGATAAAACACTTGCAAAAGTATCATGGTAAAGGAGTATGCTGAATTCTGTCAACAACTGAGCAGAAGGAAGTGCTTTTCCAGCTTGGAGGCTAGACGCTAAAAGTGGAACCCAAGCAAAAGAATGAAACTGAAAGTAAAAACCAGACTGGAGTGTGGAAACGAAGACATAACATGGGCTACCTTTTGACAGAGAGTTACAGCTGATGAGAGGTAAGTGACAGAAACATAAATAGCAAATTATAAGTGAACTGAAAGCAGGACTAGAACAACGGGGCTACAGGAAATGGAACAGAAATTACTTCGAAACACTACTAAATAAAAAACTAGGAGAATACTTATGATGATAATAATAATAAAAATAATGTCAAAAATACAATTTAAAGGGTTAGTTCCTTTATTTTCAGATCTACAGCATTTTTTACCTCATGCATAAAGTGGCACTTTGATCAGAATATTAAATACTCAGCTTCAAAGTTTTGCATAAACTTGCACTTAAAACTTCAGAATGCATGTTTACATGATGCTGACCTAGGGCTGTGCAATATAATGATATACGTATATTGGTGACGCAATAAAAACGTCTACAGTTTCATATAAAACTATCGTTTCTATCGGGATATAAGAGAGACATACTCGTTTCTACTTGTCACCGCCCTGGCTCTCCCCTGCAGTGCGGCAGGTGCCCCACAGCAGCTAACTGCAAGCTAATGTTTTGCTGCTACTTCTGTGGAGCCTGCCAGCCAGGGATGTGGGACTTTTTCCCACCGTGAATAACCCTCTAACCTCATTTTAACTGGAGGTAACATTAACACCATTCTCTCTCTAACTATAAGGTGGTAAATGCTAAATGACGATGCTAACTTGTCGCTAATAGGAAACATTATAGTGTATCAGACCAATGTTCTGGTTTAAATCACTACCAAGTTTCTTAATTTTGTCTGAAAAAATATTACTAAAGCTGCAAAAGTGCATGACAGAGGCCACATACACACTAAATAAATAATAAATTAATTAAAACGTGTTAGAGGAACAAACTGGCTCTTAATGTAACTTGATTACCTCCGCCAGGCCGAAGGCCAGGAGGAGGTTATGTTTTTGCCAGCGTTTGTCTGTCTGTTTGTCTGTTGGTTAGCAAGATAACTCAAAAAGTTTTGGACGGATTTCGATGAAACTTTCAGGCCTTGTTGGAAATGGTACAAGGAAGAACTGATTAAATTTTGGGGATGATCCGGATCCCCGTTTGGATACAGGAATTTTTTAAATGATTCTTTAACATTGTGAGATACGGCCATTTTCAACATGTGTGCAGGGGCAATAGAGGGCGCTGGTCGTCGTGTCTGATGAACACAAACTCCGCCTTCTTCAAAGTTTTAGGCACAAAAGCACGCAGAAAACAGTGGTGGGCAGGGCCCGCCAGAGTGCCTGTGTTTGCGCTACGCTGCAAAAGCTGACACGGGCAGCTGTCCGGCACCGGATTATTTGGCAGAAATTCCCCGGCCAGCCATAGGGGCTGCGCAAAAACCAGCTCTCTGCCGGGGGAGGCTTCCAAATCCTCTTCTTTCCGCGGAGTGCAAACCCAATAAAACCCACGGCAACCATTATCGCACCTTCTTTTGTCCTGCGGCTCCGGAACAGAGACGAATCCCGGCGCCAGTAATGCTGCGCCCGATATGTGTGACTCTAATGCTAAAACTGACTGCATCAGGGATTTTCCACCTGAAGTCGCACTTTGCTACACAGCGCCACAAAAACTGTGTAGCCAAATTCAATCGATGGATGAACATTTTCAGCCAGTGACAGAACCGACGCCTTCCAAATCCAATGCATCACTAGCAGAAGTGATGTTTTGTCATTTTGTGGCAGAGCACAATCTACCCCCATTGGTGGCAGATCACTTCAGTGATTTGGTGCCAACATTGTTTCCTGACAGCAACAGCACTCAATTTTTTTGTGCTACTTGTCTTATTATTTTCACATTACCAAAAAGTTATGGCTCAAGATTGTGTCCATATAAGTGTACATTTGAATAAATATGTTTGAAATACTTCACGTTGCAGTTGCTGTCTGCTTAGTTTTTGTTTGTTTGTTTGTTTGTTTTTGCTTCAGTTTTCTTTCATCTGCCGATAAATACAGTTTTTAAGTACTCAGTACAGGTGTGAAAGCCCCCACCCCCAATAAGGGAGGCATGAGGTCAGTACAGGTGTGAAAGCCCCCCCCAATAAGGGAGGCATGAGGTATGCCTTGACAGGTTGCAGCCTGGCACTTTGCAGATTGAGGAGATGGACACAACAGCAACACTTCAGTTTATTACCTCCGCCAATGAGGTAATGCTTTTACTACTGAACCACTAATCCTATCATTGTGAATCCAATTGCTAGTCATATGTTTTCATGGTCAAGGAATCTGAAAACCTACACACAAACACTGTATGGGGGGTAATTGTGCCGCTTGGCGGAGGTCTGCGCTCTCCGAGTGCTTTTCTAGTTTCTAATAATTTTTAATTTGTCCAGTAGGTATAAAGAATAAAATTGAAGTAATCTCAAATGCACATTAACAATTTCATAACAACACTGCAAAATTAAAAGAGAAAAAGTGCATAAAATTAATGAGATGAATTTGTAAAAATTGATTTTTTTACAGTATACAATTTAAAATGTAGAAAGATAGTCCTTTTATTGGTTATCATATATAAACTACAAAATTTATAGAAAATGTATATTGTGATATGTATAGTTATCGTCAAATAAGATTACTTATATCGTGATACGAAATTTTGGTCATATCACACAGCCCTAGGCTGACCAGTGAAATGCTGCCAGTGTTGCAAAGTTTAAAATAAAAAAAGCAGCAGTGTTGCTGAACTGAGTCAAATTTGTAATAGATTCTTTGACTTTTAGATTTGGGGTTTTATATGTGTGCAAAATGCAACCAGTCATTATCAAAGCACGTTCTGTACTTTTGTTGTTTTAAATAAGAGAGATGGTATCGGGTTTGGATCGGTATCGGCCGATACTCAAAGTCACAGTATCGGTACTGGACTTAAGTGGTATCGGCTCATCCCCAGTATAAATGTGCAAAGTGACAATCAACAGCAATCCAAAAGTTGAAAATATAACAATAGTACTGATAATAAACACCATGGCTAATACTGTGTACAACCTCCCAGGATATCTGCCCACTCTTTGATTGATATGACGCTTCTTTCTCACACAGTATGAATAATATCCGTCCAGTCATAAGGCTGTGAGGGAAGAAGTTGATTAGTTATGCACACTATGAGAAAAAAGAAACTAACCATAAAGTCTCTGTGTTAAACCTAGTGAATAGCTCACCATTTTTTAGGAAGGGTTGCAAGAGCTACTTTTGTAGTGTAATTCAGGTAAACGGTATGTAACTGTGGGTCTTCAACACTGTGTTGTGTGACGACCCTGGCCCTTTGCACTTTTGGTGTCATTAGGCCTGTTGCGGTAGAGGAAGTTCCCCTGCAGTGACAGTGGACAGCTCAACATATATGTTGAAATATGCGGTATTATTGCAAATGTTTTTAGGACCCTGTGGTCTTGTATGTGGCAAACAATGGAAGCTGTAAGAAACTCGCTGCAGCAACAATCTCAACTTTATGTGCATGTGTGACAGTTGTGCGGAGCTCCGATCTTTCTAGGCATGAACTGCTGATTCTGTAAAATCATTTTCATAAAGCAGTGACGGGAACTCCAGTACTTAACTACGGCGTGTGTGGATTGGAGACTGCAGCAACATTCAGCTTATTTAAACAGGACAGCATCCGTACAGGACCCTGCGTGGCTCTTGTCTCCGTGATTTTTGGACTTTTGCTGCTGTCCGAAAAAAAATCACATTCAAACAAGCAGTGCACTATGCAGCAGTTGTTTCGCTATCGGAGCTCAATTGTCAGGATCATACACCCTCTGCTCATAAGGAAATAACACACTTTGTGCCCTTTCAGTGCTCACTGTCATGGCTGTATTTAGCAAGGAGTCCAAACACTTCCCCCACTGCCTGCTGGCAGCCGTCTGGAGAGAAAGTGTCCCACACGGTGCTGTGAAAGTGTCCACAGTACCGGGTGCTGCCACCGTCAGTACTGGGTGCAAACATGCTGCTGGCAATAAAAATACATTTTACATGTATTTTAATGGGATGTAAAATACACTTTATATCTCGTTCGCGATTTAGCCACATACACACAAAAAAGTGAACACTGCGGTTGTTGCGGTTGCTTGCTTTCCTCCACGGTAGGCTTGTTCTTAGCGCAGTATTACATAATTGCAGTTATTGTGACAGCTCTAGGTGTCGTCTTCTCCTCCCTGGCTGTGCTGCCTTTGTCTTTCAGGTGCTGATTGGCTATCAGTACTCATGAGTCACACCTGTGCCCTGGCTATAAAAGCTGCCTCATTTCTGCAGCTTGGCTGCCTGGCACTTTGCAGTTGACTTGAGAGAGGAAAGGTTTTCCTCCAGACCCTACATCCTTTTATTTGGTTTGCTGTCACAAACATATTCACTCATCCAAACACAAGCTTGCATTACTGATTTACTGATATTTACCCACTTATTTTAGTTGATTAGGTTTTGTTAAAATAAAAAATTTGAATGATTTTCCCCACTCGGCTTGTCTTCTTTGTTGTGATCCCTGAGCCAGATCGTGACAGTTGTGATTGTTTTAGTTACCACATCCTTGTTGTACTTAGGTCATTTGGTTTCTGACAACCATATGGCAGCAAGCTTCTCACCTCCTGTGCTTCAACCAGCCTCACTTCAAAGGTAGCCTTTGGTTACTTCCTCGAAGTACAGTGGGGCAAAAAAGTATTTAGTCAGCCACCAATTGTGCAAGTTCTCCCACTTAAAAGATGAGAGAGGTCTCCAATTTTCATCATAGGTATACCTCAACTATGAGAGACAAAATGAGGGGAAAAAAAATCCAGAAAATCACATGGAAGGATTTTTAATGAATTAATTGCTAAATTCCTCGGTAAAATAAGTATTTGGTCAATAACAAAAGTTCATCTCAATACTTTGTTAAATACCCTTTGCTGGCAATGACAGAGGTCAACTTTTTCTGTAAGTTTTCACAAGGTTTTCACACACTGTTGATGGTATTTTGGCCCATTCCTCCATGCAGATCTCCTCTAGAGCAGTGATGTTTTGGGGCTGTCGCTGGGCAACACAGACTTTCAACTCCCTCCAAAGATTTTCTATGGGGTTGAGATCTGGAGACTGGCTAGGCCACTCCAGGACCTTGAAATGCTTCTTACGAAGCCACTCCTTCATTGCCCGGGCGGTGTGTTTGGGATCATTGTCATGCTGAAAGACCCAGCCACGTTTCATCTTCAGTGCCCTTGCTGGTGGAAGGAGGTTTTCACTCAAAATCTCACGATACATGGCCCCCATTCATTCTTTCCTTTACACGGATCAGTCGTCCTGGTCCCTTTGCAGAAAAACAGCCCCAAAGTATGATGTTTCCACCCCCATGCTTCACAGTAGGTATGGTGTTCTTTCTCCCCCAAACACGACAAGTTGAGTTTTTACCAAAAAGTTCTATTTTGGTTTCATCTGACTATATGACATTCTCCCAATCCTCTTCTGGATCATCCAAATGCTCTCTAGCAAACTTCAGACGGGCCTGGACATGTACTGGCTTAAGCAGGGAGACACGTCTGGCGCTGCAGGATTTGAGTCCCTGGAGGCATAGTGTGTTACTGATGGTAGCCTTTGTCACTTTGGTCCCAGCTCTCTGCAGGTCATTCACTAGGTCCCCCCATGTGGTTCTGGGATTTTTGCTCACCGTTCTCGTGATCATTTTGACCCCACAGGGTGAGATCTTGCGTGGAGCCCCAGATCAAGGGAGATTATCAGTGGTCTTGTATGTCTTCCATTTTCTAATAATTGCCCTCACAGTTGATTTCTTCACACCAAGCTGCTTACCTATTGCAGATTCAGTCTTCCCAGCCTGGTGCAGGTCTACAATTTTGTTTCTGGTGTCCTTTGACAGCTCTTTGGTCTTGGCCATAGTGGAGTTTGGAGTCTGACTGTTTGAGGTTGTGGACAGGTGTCTTTTATACTGATAACGAGTTCAAACAGGTGCCATTAATACAGGTAACAAGTGGAGGACAGAGGAGCCTCTTAAAGAAGAAGTTACAGGTCTGTGAGAGCCAGAAATCTTGCTTCTTTGTAGGTGACCAAATACTTATTTTACTGAGGAATTTACCAATTAATTCATTAAAAATCCTTCAATGTGATTTTCTGGATTTTTTTTTCTCATTTTGTCTCTCATAGTTGAGGTATACCTATGATGAAAATTGGAGACCTCTCTCATCTTTTAAGTGGGAGAACTTGCACAATTGGTGGCTGACTAAATACTTTTTTGCCCCACTGTATATAATGGTACCATTTTTTAACTTTTAGAAAGCATACATAGCAGAGACACTTGTTCACACAATCCCCTACGATGCTACTACCACAAATGAAATACTGTTAAACAATGGAATATCTAAAAGCAAGCACGCTGTACGACCCTCAGGAAGATGCAGACGAGAATGAGTGGAACGAGACATGTCCATCCTGTTGAAGAGTTTTAACCAGGAGGATATCTAACAAACAAATAATCAGAAACACCTGCAGAAAACATCATTTACTTTTCAGCAGGCATATAAAGATTATGTGGAAATTACACAAAATCACCCAAGCGACATAGCTTCAAAAAAACAGAAACAGTAGTGTTACGGCCCTTTTCCACTAGTACCTGTTTGGCCCTACTCACTTCGATGTGGCTTTACACGGCTCAGCACGCTTTTGTTTCCATTACAGCAGAGTACCGCCTGAGGTGGGATGGACTTTTTTACAGCAAGGCGGCGCAACACTCCCATGACGTGAAGCACACACCACACAAATGGAGGATTATGAGGAGAAGATTTACACACTCCTCGCTCTGTGGCTTTTTGTCACAGTAAAGGCTAACCAGGAGAGCCAGAGAAGACTATGTGTGTTGAGAGAAAACACGGCAGAAAAGTACAGGAGAGTTTTGGATGCCATAACAGAATATGAAGCGGAATATGAAGCCGCAAACGTGAGGAAGGAAATTACTACTACACGGATGCGGACGAGGATGAGGGTAAGCTAACGAATGCTAATGCTTGCTACAATCATTATAATCCTGCATACTACATTGTGATGGCTCCAGGTTGTCGCTGTTAAAGGTATTAAAATATGTACGATGTGTGTGTGCGTTTCAGATGGCTGCTTTGTTGCGAAATAATCCTCGGAGACTCAGCTTATCCCTTGCAAAACTGGCTCTTGAAAACATTCCATGACATTGGACGACTGACAGAAGAACAGCACATATTCAACCAAAACATCAGTCGAGTACGGGTGGTTGTGGAGAATGCTTTTGGCAGGCTGAAGGGAAGGTGACGCTGCCTTCTGAAAAGGAATGACTAATATCCAACTGGTGAAAGCTATGGTGCTGACTTGTGTTCTGCATAATTTGTGTGAAAATCATGGAGAGACTTTTGACACTACATGGGATGATCCAGCAGCTGCAGCACGTGAACCGGTGGTGGCAGCGGCACAGGGTGTAGAGGAGCAGGGCAGAGATGCATGAGATGCTCTGATGCAGTACTTGTGTAGCGATAATGACTAAACAATGTGAGTGGCTTCCCATTCATGTGCCTACACGTCCAACTTCAGTATTTTGAAAATAAAATTTTGTACCCTTTTCAGATACGTCTCCTCTGTTGTTTATAAGGGTTATTTGTGAAGGCAAGAGTGATTAAATGCTAAAACACAGGGGAAGCCATCTACAAATAATCCAGCAGTTAGATAAATCACTTTTGGTTTGATGCAAGTCTGTTAACAGAATTATGAATCATGTGTTGAAACATGTTATATCCCATTTAACCCTATCCCATTATTATGAAATACTACACACGTGGACAAAATTGTTGGTACCCCTCTGTTAATGAAAGAAAAACCCACAATGGTCACAGAAATAACATGAATCTGAGAAAAGTGGTAATACATAAAAATTCTATGAAAATTAACCAATGAAAATCAGACAATGCTTTTGAACTGTGCTTCAACAGAATTATTTTAAAAAACAAACTCATGAAACAGGCCTGAACAAAAATGATGGTACCCCTAGAAAAGATTGAAAATAATGTGACCATAAGGACATGTTCAACCAAGATGTGTCCTCTAATTAACATCACAGGTGTCTACAAATTTGTAATCAGTCAGTCGGCCTATTTAAAGGGTGACAAGTAGTCACTGTGCTGTTTGGTGACATGGTGTGTACCACACTAAACATGGACCAGAAGAAGCAAAGGAGAGAGTTGTCTCAGGAAATTAGAAAGAAAATTATAGACAAGCATGTTAAAGGTAAAGGCTATAAGACCATCTCCAAGCAGCTTGATGTTCCTGTGACTACAGTTGCACATATTATTCAGAAATTTAAGATCCACGGGACTGTAGCCAACCTCCCTGGACGTGGCCGCAGGAGGAAACGATGAAAAATGGAAGAGATGGATAATACTTTATAATTTATAATTTTAATAATACTTTCTGCTGCACATTCACCAACCAACCATAATGCTCTGCACTGTGTGTCTATATATATACATTTATAGTAATATGGACATGTTTACTAGATGTTGTTTTTTCTTGCCTTCTGATTGTTGCTCTGAGTGTTGCTATCCCTGTGCTGTTGCAATCCTGGAATTTCCCCATTGTGGGACTAATAAAGGCTTTTCTTATCTTTTCTTATCTTATACGAATGGTAACAAAAGAGCCCAGAACAACCTCTAAACACATTCATGGTGAACTCCAAAGTCAAGGTACATCAGTGTCAGATCGCACCATCCGACGTTGTTTGAGCCAAAGTGGACTTCACGGGAGAGGACACCACTGTTAAAAACAAATCATAAAAAAGCCAGACTGGAATTTGCCAAACTGCATGTTGACAAGCTACAAAGCTTCTGGGAGAATGTCCTATGGACAGACGAGACAAAACTGCAACTTTTTGGCAAGGCACATCAGCTCTATGTTCACAGACGCAAAAATGAAGCATACCAAGAAAAGAACACTGTCCCTACTGTCAAACATGGAGGAGGTTCTGTTACTGTATGTTCTGGGGCTGCTTTGCTGCATCTGGCACAGGGTGTCTTGAATCTGTGCAGGGTACAATGAAATCTCAAGACTATCAAGGTATTCTAGAGAGAAATGTGCTGCCCAGTGTCAGACAGCTTGGTCTCAGTCGCAGGTCATGGGTCTTGCAACAGGATAATGACCCAAAACACACTACTAAAAACACCCAAGAATGGCTAAGAGCGAAACATTGGACTATTCTAAAGCGGCCTTCTATGAGCCCTGATCTAAATCCTATTGAACATCTGTGGAAGGAGCTGAAACATGCTGTCTGGAGAAGGCACCCTTCAAACCGGAGACAACTGGAGCAGTTTGCTCATGAGGAGTGGGCCAAAATACCTGCTGAGAGGTGCAGAAGTCTCACTGACAGTGACAGAAATCATTTGATTGCAGTGATTGCCTCAAAAGGTTGTGCAACAAAATATTAAGTTAAGGGTACCATCATTTTTGTCCAGGCCTGTTTCATTTGTTTGTTGTTTAAAATAATTCTGTTGAGGGACTTCCGGTCTGGACACCATGGTGATAGCAGCTTAACGCTGAAGCTCCAAGACCCCATCTGTGAAAATTACCTTGAAAATCAGATTTAACGGATTTTTGGAAGAGTGAAAATCAAAAGACAAAGTCATTATGCCTAAAGGAAAACAGAAGAGATCGACATTTCCCAGGTCAAGACGTGCATCGGTCGGAGAATCTGACCTGGAAGACATCCACTCGGAAGCAGAGGAGCTGAATGAGGCTAGCAACACGGTTAGCTTAAAAACGATAATTCTAGAATTAAGAGAATTTCGCCGAGAGTGTTGGGCCAAATTTCATGAAATTAAAGACGAAATAAAAAGGACAAACAACAGAGTGGACCAGGCTGAGGACCGAATCATGGAAGCAGAGGAAAGAATAAAAGGGCTGGAAGAAACCGTGCTGGAATTACTCAAACGACAGACAAGACTGGAGGCTAAGCTAACCAACCAAGAAGGAAGACTAAGAAGGGCCAACATAAGAATTCATGGTCTGAAAGAAGGAGTCGAGGACGGTTTCACCACAATGGCTGCATGCGTGGAATCCATACTGAGAGAGAAGTTGGAAATTCCCCATCCACCGACTTGAAGATAGAAAGGGCGCACCGTTCATTAGCCCCAAAGCCGTCGGCGGAAGCGCCACCACGATCGGTGGTGGTGAAGTTCTCCAACTTCAGAACAAAAGAAGAGGTTTTGAGACTGGCTTGGCAGAAAAAAGGATTTATGCACCAAGAAAGAAAAGTTTTTGTGGAGCACGACTATGCCCCGGAGGTCCTTAAAAAGCGTCAGGAATACGACGACGCTAAAAAGGTACTAAGAGAGAAGAAACTGCGCTTTCAAACTCCATTTCCGGCGAAGCTGCGGGTTTTTTACGGGGATGAGACGTGTCTCTACAACTCGGCGGAAGAAGCAACCAGGGATATGGCGAGAAGAGGGCTCCCGGTAACGGTGTATAAACCCGCAGCAGACCCGATTGAAAGTCTCAAGGCTCAAACGTGGTGCACACAGAGACCCTCAAAATCCACGGGCCAGCAGCGGGAAACCCAGCGCCAGGGCTATAAGGAAAAACTGGCTGCTTTCAGGAGGGAATAACGATATTTTTAGTCAATCTGCATATTCAAAACCTCCTCCTACAAGGTAACAAACATTAAAGGAGATGCGGAACCAGCAAGTGGTAAAACATTTCATGGAACAGTCATAATATTAGAAACAAGTAAGTCTTAAAATAGAAATGTGACAATGAACCACATGAACTCTCCACACTAACAAATACTGTATTAACGTGATTGTTTGCTGTGACGGTGGTGGGAGGATGCACACAATTTCATAGGGTATAGGCATTAAAAAAAAAAAAAAATCATTACAAGCTCGGATTGGGATCTGAAATTCACGTTAAAAACATGGGACAACTTACAGGGGTAAGAGAGGGCCCTCATCACGTAACAGAGTTTGAGGAATTTCCCTCAGAGCCAACACACCATCAAGGCTCTTCTAAGGTCGCTAAAAAGACCTCAGCTCAGGAAGATCTTTTGACAGTTTTTTGTTTAAAAGTTTTATATACTATGTTCTTAATGTTTTTTATTAGTAGTAGTAGATTAGTTTATTTGACAGGGACAGTGCAATAAACATAGACAATTAATCAAAGACAATCAATCTGATGTGTTGCACATAGAGTGTATAGCTATTAGCTAATTTGCAACTCTTGTCCCTGGATGGGCAAGATGTTAATGTTCTTTCAGTTTCTGAGTAGCATAAAAGAGGACCACTACACTGTTATACTAAATAAGACAACACAATGGAGAAACAGGGTGTAACCAAAATAATCTCATATAATGTAAAAGGAATCCTGAATCCAGTTAAAAGATCCAAGATTCTTGGCAAAATGAAAAAAGACAAAGCAGGAATAATATTTTTACAGGAAACCCACCTAACAGACTTGGAGCACACTAAACTTAATAGACAAGGGTTCAAACTGATCTCTTCATCTTCATATAAGTCAGGGAGGAGGAGGGGGGTAGCGACATTGATCTCAACCAAAATTATGTTTGAAAAAAATTCAGAACACAAAGATAAAGAAGTGAGATTTAGCATGGTACTTGGTCGGCTAGAGGGAGAAGATATCACCCTGCTGAATGTATATGCACCTCCAGGGGCTAACTGGAAATTTTATAAAAATGTATTTGACCTAATGATAACTAAAGCCAAAGGTTTAGTGATATGTGGGGGAGACTTCAATCTAAGACTGAATCCATACTGGGATGCATCAGGTAATTCTCCACATCAAAATAACAGTCAAAGTAGAAAAACTTGGATGCTACTAAAAGAAATGGGAATCTGTGACGTGTGGAGGGAACTCAACCCCAGTGTGAAAGATTATACATTTTACTCAGCACCACATTCACCATACTCAAGGATTGACTATTTTTTTTTATGTTTAATAGAGACATTGGAAGAGTAAAAACATGTAAAATAGGACTGATGGATCTCTCTGACCACAGTCCGATCTACATGTATATGGACTTAAATATCCAAAAATACACAAATAATACATTTTCTTGGAGGTTAAATTCAAATGTGCTGAAAGGACCACTGAAAGATGAATTGGAATCAGATATTCTCAGATATTTGGAAGAAAATGATAATGGAGAAGTATCCCCTTTAATACTGTGGGACGCATGCAAAGCTGTAATAAGGGGAAAGATTATCGCAAAACTGGCAACCCAAAAGAAACTGAGACAAGAAAAACTAATCACATTAGAGTCAGAACTTAAGAAACTAGAAAAAGAGCACAAAGACAACGCTCATTCTAATGACTCACTCAAAATTAAGGAAATTAAAAACAAATAAACGAGATCTACACAATAGAAATCCAGAAGAAACTTACATTTCTGAAAGAAAAATACTATGAAACAGGTAGCAAATTGGCAAAACTACTAGCCTACAAATTGAGGAAACAACAAATGGAGAGAGCAATCTACAAAATCAGATACCCAGTATCAAAGGAAATAAAATTTAGAATTCAGGAAATTCTTAAAAGCTTCGAGAATTACTACAAGAACTTATACTCCCTCAAAAAACACAAAATCGCATCCGAAGCCTTCCTAAATACATTAAATCTTCCCCAACTTACTGAATCACAAAATAAAACACTACTGTCAGAAATACAACTTAAAGAATTTGAAAAAGCAATTATGAAACTTAAAGCTAACAAATCCCCAGGAGCAGATGGCTATACAGCAGAACGGTACAAAACCTTTAAACAGCAACTATCTCCTCTTCTCCTGAAAACATTTAACTATGTCCTCCACACAGGGGAAATCCCCCCTCCTGGAGAGAAGGGGTCATTGCAGTCATACCTAAACCTGAAAAGGATAAACTAGACTGCTCCAACTATCCTTGCCTAAAGGTTAGAAAATATACTGACAGACTTAATTCATTTAGACCAAACAGGTTTTATAAGACAAAGACAGACACAAGATAACATTAGACGCACTTTACACATAATTCATCATATTAAAAAAATACAATTTTAATGCAGCCATATTGGGATTAGATGCTGAAAAAGCATTTGATTCGGTTGACTGGTCTTTCCTATATAGAATCTTATCCAGTTTCAATTTCCATAATAACTTCATTAGAACTATCCAGGCATTATATAAAAAACCAACAGCTAAAATAAGGATTAACGGTAAATTATCATCATCTTTTGAACTAGAAAGAGGACGTCGTCAGGGCTGCCCCTCGTCTCCACTGCTCTTTGCAATCGTCATAGAACCTCTGAGCCAATGGATAAGACAGAATCAAAAAATTCAAGGTATTGCACTTGGTCAGAAGGAACATAAAATAGCACTCTTTGCTGATGACATTTTAATATACCTGGGGCAGCCGGACACCTCTTTTCCAGAACTAATCTCAGTTTTTTCAGAGTATGGAGAGTTATTGGGGTACGAATTAAACATGCATAAAACCCAAATTTTAACATTCAACTATGACCCAAATCAATATTTACTAAGCAAACTCAAAACTAACTGGGAGATGGAATCTATGAAATATCTGGGGGTCAATATCCCGAAACAACTCAACAAAATTATAACACTAAACTATGATCCACTGATGGCAAAAATAAAATCGGATCTAGCAAGATGGAATATGATACCATTCTTGGGTACTGCACAAAGAAATGAAGCAGTCAAAATGAATATACTTCCACGTCTTCTACACCTTTTCCAAACAATACCTGTCGAACCTCCTAAAAAAAACATGGCAAGAACTGGACAGAAGGATCTCAAGATTCATATGGCAGGGCAAGAGACCTAGAATCAGATATAGAACCCTACAGCTAAACAAAGACAAAGGTGGGCTTGCGCTGCCAAATATCAGGGACTATTTTAAAGCCGCACAAATTAAAACTGTAGTAGAGATATGTAACCCAGTCTACACTGCACAATGGAAGGAGATGGAATGCCAAATAACAAGTGGCATTCCCCTACAGGTGATAATAGGGAACAATGCCTTACCTAAACTTTTGAATAACACTAACCCGTGGATAGAGACCCCGCTAAAAATTTGGTTTAAAATAGTCAGAGAGAATCAAACTAAAGAACCCTATCGATTATTGCAATGGATTTCCTATGATCAGGACTTTACTCCTCATAAAACAGACACTAGATTTAAAAAGTGGAAAGAGAACGGACTGATAAAATATTATGATTTTTTTAAAGGGCAAACTTTAAGAAGTTTTGAAGATTTGAAAAAACAAGGTCTAGCAAATCAAGACCTTTACAGGTTCTTTCAGCTTAGACACCACATAAACAAAATACTTAAAAAGGAGGATTTGGAAAAGGCCCAGTCAGGTGTTCTGAAGGTTTTTTGGGTTTTTTTGTTTTTTTTGTTACTTATTTGTACCCGTAGGTAGACTTGGTTTGCAGTCTGGTGACAAGCCACCGGCTGCTGGTCGCTGCGTGCGCGAGCGCCCTAAACCTACATGTTTTTGGTGTGCGGGAGGAAACCGGAGAAATCCCGGAGTAAACCCGCGCAACACGGGGAGAACATGCAAACTCCACACAGCTCACTGTTGGTCGGGGGCTGGGATCGAACCCACGATCTCATGATCCCCGCGATCCCCCGGCCGAGGGTAAAACTGTGCTGCCACAGTGCTAAACCACTGCGCCACCGTGCAGCCCGGTTTTCTTAATGGCATATAAAGGGATCCCAGGGATCAGATACATTTCTAAACTAGAAAAGCACTCGAAGAGCGCAGACCTCCGCCAAGCGCCACAGTTCCCCCCATACAGTGTTTGTGTGTACGTTTTCAGATTCCTTGACCATGAAAACATATGACTAGGAATTGGATTCACAATGATTATTTGTTTCTTTGACAGGGACAGTGCAATAAACGTAGACAATTAATCAATGACGATCAATCTGATAGTGATAGGATTAGTGGTTCAGTAGTAAAAGCATTGCCTCCTTGGCGGAGGTAATAAACTGAAGTGTTGCTGTTGTGTCCATCTCCTCCACTGACGGATGCTGATTGGGTAGACAGGTTGCCGTGGGTTTTACATTATATTATTGGGGTTGCGCTCCGCAGCAAAACAGAATTTAGAAGCTTCCCCGGCAGAGAGCTCGTTTTTGCGCAGCGTGTATGGCTGGCCGGTGAATTTCTGCCAAATGCGCAGCGCCCATGGCTGGGCGGGGAATTTCTGGCAAATAATCCGGCGGCAGACAGCTGCCCGTGTCAGGTTTTGCAGCGTTGCGCAAACACAGGCACGCTAGCTGGCCCAGGCCACCAGTGTTTTCCACGTGCTTTTGTGCCTAAAACGTTGAAGAACGCGGAGTTTGTGTTGGTCAGACACGACGACCAGTGCCCTGCATTGCGCCTGCGCACATGTTGAAAATGGCCGTATGTCACAGTGTTAAACTAGAAAAGCACTCGGAGAGCGCAGACCTCCGCCAAGCGCCACAGTTCCCCCCATACAGTGTTTGTGTGTACGTTTTCAGATTCCTTGACCATGAAAACATATGACTAGCAATTGGATTCACAATGATTATTTGTTTCTTTGACAGGGACAGTGCAATAAACATAGACAAGTAATCAATGACGATCAATCTGATAGTGATAGGATTAGTGGTTCAGTAGTAAAAGCATTGCCTCCTTGGCGGAGGTAATAAACTGAAGTGTTGCTGTTGTGTCCATCTCCTCCACTGACGGATGGTGATTGGGTAGACAGGTTGCTGTGGGTTTTATATTACATTATTGGGGTTGCGCTCCGCGGCAAAACAGAATTTAGAAGCTTCCCCGGCAGAGAGCTCGTTTTTGCGCAGCGCCTATGGCTGGCCGGGGAATTTCTGGCAAATAATCCGGCGCCGGACAGCTGCCCGTGTCAGGTTTTGCAGCTGCGCGCAAACACAGGCACGCTGGCGGGCCCAGGCCACCAGTGTTTTCCGCGTGCTTTTGTGCGTAAAACGTTGAAGAACGCGGAGTTTGTGTTGGTCAGACACGACGACCAGCGCCCTCCATTGCGCCTGCGCACATGTTGAAAATGGCCGTATGTCACAGTGTTAAAAAATGCTTTAAAAAATTCCTGTATTCAGACGGTGATGCGGATCATCCCCAAAATTTAATCAGTTCTTCCTTGTACCATTTCCAACAACGCCTGAAAGTTTCATGGAAATCCGTCCAAAAGTTTTTGAGTTATCTTGCTAACCAATAGACAAACAAACCCCGGCAAAAACATAACCTCCTCCTGGCCTTTTCGGCCTGGCAGAGGTAAATATACCACGGTCTTCAAGACTTAAAAGGAGACAACACATCATATATAAAAGAGAGATGGGAAAAAGAGGGGAATTTCACTTTACAACTGGAAATATGGGAAAAGCTAAATAAACAACAATGGAAAAGTACCTCATCCCTGCTGTGGAGAGAATTTGGATGGAAAAATTTGGTAAGATTTTTCAGAACACCTGCACAAAACAAATTTACTCGTAAGGGGTTGAATTGTTGGCGCTTGTGTGGTGAAAAGACTGCAAATCATTTTCATGTGTTTTGGTCATGCCCAGTTATCCACCAATATTGGACCAATGTACAGATAATATTGGGGAAAATATTCAAAGTAACAGTTCCCTTTTCTTTTGTAACTTTGTATTTGGGTTTACTACCGGAATCACTGGAAAGACGAGGAGAAAAATACTTATTCACTGTTTTAATATTGGCAAGTAAAAAAGCTCTAACAAAAAATGGATGTTGAAAGACTGTCCAACACCTGAAGATTGGATTAACGTGATTCAGGACATTTATTTGATGGAAAAGTTGACATTTGCACTGAGACAGGACAAGGATGGGTTCTTGAACTTTTGGCAACCCTGGAACGCATATGTGTCCTCCATCAGATCTAATCTTTGACAAATACCATTTCAATAATGGCACCTCTCTTTGCTCCAATGCTACTCAGATGCTCTTATTTTTCTGCTCTTTTGTTTTTGTTTTTTGTTCTTCTTTTAATTTCTTTTTCTTTCACTTAAAAAAAGGGTGTTGTGATAATTTTTTTCCAATGTCAAAAAACAAAAAAGGGGGGAATATGTGATGAAAATGTAAACAATGCAATGCTGTAATGACATGTATACCCTTTACAAAAACTTAAATAAAAAAAATAATAATAATTCTGTTGAACCACAATTCAAAAGCACTGTCTGATTTTCATTGGTTAATTTTCATAGAATTTTTATTTATTACCACTTTTGTCAGATTCGAGTTATTTCTGTGACCATTGTGGGTTTTTCTTTCATTAACAAAGGGGTACCAACAATTTTGTTCATGTCTGTAAATGTTCTGTTTACTTTTTCTTAACCCCTTAGCATTCCTGCCAATTTTTAAGGGTGGAAAAATAGAATTTTGGTTAAGAAAGATCTGTCATTATTTACCACTACACACAGATAACATGGAAACATAGCACGGCTGGATTACCAAAATGTGTCTAAATATTTTTTAACTGCAACGTCATGATTCACTGCATCACAACATTTTGTTGTTCCAAAACTGCTCCCACAACCGACAACCTGACCTTGATCTACAGTATAGACTTTTATAGGATGTTTAAGTAATTAGACTCCATAATATACTCCAATAAAATTGTCTAGCAACCCTTTTTTTTTTTCTAAAACCTTGGCAGAAAATTGGTAATGTACTACAGACACATAACCTGATTTACAGCCGAATTTGGTCATAAGAGAGGATGTTTAAGTAATTATTTGACCCCACAATATACTCCAATAAAATTGTCTAGCAACCCTTTTTTTTTTTTTTTTCTAAAACTTTGGAGAAAGTTGGTAATGTACTACAGACACATAACCTGATTTACAGCTGAATTTGGTCAGAAGAGAGGATGTGTATGTAATTATTGACTCTTTTCCCACCAGTGTCATACAGACCAAACACAATCATGATGGAAACACAGTCATTGGTTTATTGCAAGTATCAGCACAATTACAGACTGTTTTGTTTCGTATGTACACAAGTTAAAAAACACTGGGGGTGGGGAGACAGGGTCACACACGCCGGCCACTCATCGCGTTCACAAGCTTGCCCAGTTCAGCCAGGAAAGCTTGATTGAAGGCAGCAGTCTGTGTCATCTCCTCCCTTCGGAAGGCGACTTCTTGCTCCCTTGCTTCACGTGCGTCATCGGCAAGCCGGTTGATGGCCTGCATGTGCTGGGCAAGTGCTTCACGATGCTGTTCAAGCTGCTGTTCATGGAACTGCACCTTGTCATCATGCATGTGGACAAACACAGTGGCAAGGTCTGCTGTAGGGTGGCTCCTTTTCCTCTTGCCTAGACAAAAGACAGAAATGGATGGTGGTTAGTTAAAGCAAGGTCAAAACATATATTAGGAAAATACACTTGTGAAAGCCAGTGGTGGGATGTGACAAAAATGCTTCGTTGTTGTATTTAAACACAATTGTCATGTTGCTGCGCCTCTGTAGAGCAGATTTTGCAGGCACCAGATTATGTTTAAAATAATTTGTTTTTATTGTGGCCTTAGAAACCTGAATGAGTTAATACAGTCAGCTGACTTGAATCATTTCAATGAAGCACGTTGACTGCAAGTACATTCGAAAGTGAGTTCATGTGCTACATCAGTTTTCCAAAAACAATAATTATACCAGTACTTCCTCCACCACAGCTAAAAATGGGACCAGGTTGTGGACCTCTGACAAGAGAGCACCCCAGGATCCACTTTGTACATGTACAAGTACATTTTCAATCCAGGGATTTATGGTGGAAAAGAAACAGCACAACACTGCTCCAACACTGTTTTTGAAAAATCCACAGACTAGGTATGTGGGTCTATTATGAGGCTTTAGGAAATTATATGAATCACTTTATAAATCACTGGTTTGAAAATGCACTTGTATATGTTGAGATTTTGGATCCTGGGGTCTACTTGACCTGTATCCATAAACACAACAGGATGTTAATCTTTTGTTTATTGTGCCTTACCAGTATTTGAACGTGTCGTGCCAGACGTTGACGGCGCTGGACCCCTGGCATGTGGAAACAGATTCTAGAAAGAAAATACACACAACTTAATGCATAGCACCAAAGTGCAACACATACACAAAACTTTTTAACCAGGATTAGCATATTTCATCGTTTTGCTCTCACAAGCGAATACTTCAGACAAAGCAAACGCGAATCAGCAGAGTTGGCTACTAGCTAGCTAGCTACTAGCTAGTTAGTGCTCCTCGCTAACACTCATTAGCCAGGAGAGAACAGCGTTGTTATTGCTCAAAAAAGTGAGCTTGCCACCAATAGGATAAATAAGCAATAAGATGCACAATATCACAAAACACTCACCATCCATGGTTTGCAACAATGACGTGTCGACCCAAATCTTCCTGCCATTGCTCACTGGCCGTAAATGGCGTCTCCATTGAACCACTTCCAGTCCTTTCTGTTCACCCCACTCCGACCGTTGTGATCCTTGATGACCCGGTAATCACTTTTCATTTTCTTCAGCTTCTCCCTACATTGTTTTAATGTCCAGTCCAGTTGTATCCGTGGGCTGTCATCTGTTTGGAGACCTCCTGGTAAACTTTTTCGTTGTGGGTCGCTCCATCTAACTCTCTCTGGATTCTATTGTCAGCCACCAAGCACAGAAAAGTCTGCACCTCTTCATTGGACCATGGTGTAGATTTCCACGAAACTTGCGAAGCCATCTCTACCGTATTCTCCGAAGCAGTGTTTACTCGTGTTTACCGTGTTTACTCGCTGAAGAATTTTTTACAAATGGCGGTTGTATACTCTGCAGAAGACAGTGCTCTCATGGTGTTACGCCCTGACCAATCATTGGCCTGCAGTCTGTTGACATCACATTTTCAGCTCGACAGCACGGTTGGAACCAGACTGTACTAGGTACGAAAAAAGTACCTGGTACCAAGTACTAATGGAAAACCCTACAAACTGAGTCGAGCCGAGGCGAGTAAGGCTGAGTGGGTACTAGTGGAAAAGGGGCTTTAGAAAGCAGCAGACTCAGACCTGTGTGCCTGTTTTAACCTGTCAGCTAACCGTCCTAAGACAGACTTCTCCACATGCTGCATCTGTCCTAATTCATGGCAACTACAAAGACATCTGACATAACAGTCCAACTAATGATAATTACTGTCTATTAAGCACTGAGGTACAAAGCTCACCAGGTCATATAAGCTGATCAGTGATCTTGTGACAAAGTCGCCAAGCTATTCCAACAGTGAGAAAGTCAAACAGTAGGGTTATGAGATTAGAAGAATTACAGACAGTTCTGAGAGAAATGTGCAAGGCAAACAAGCCCTGAAGTTAAAGCATCAACAGGTATCCAGGTTATGCCTACATGAAAATAAAGCCGACTAGATACAAAAACATGATTTACAATATGCGTATAGACTGATTTCCAGTTTTGACGCAAATGAATTACCTGCTTCAAAAGAAAGCCATCAGAAGATGACAATGCTTCCAAAGGGTGGTGCTGCAACATGAACAGTGCCTCATTTCACTGGCAAACAAAAACACTCAACTCATGAATGTTTTAATGGTTAGTTGAAATTGATTCTGGAGACGAGAATGAGTGTGTGAGTGGACTGCTGAAAACCTGAGCTCCACTGAGCAGCCAAACAGACCAGTAAGGGCACAGACCAGACAGAGTCAGAATTTAAAAAGATGGAAAAGACAGGGAAGCCCTTCTATCTTCACATTTCTTCAATCACCACAGTGATGAAAAATATAAAATAAGCTGCTCTTATCCTAAGCATATGGAAGACAACATTAAGAAAAAATCTGAACTCAAATATAAATGTAATTAATCAATTGCTAAGTTGGAAAGGAATAGATCACTTTCTCGGAATATCATTTGCAAAATCTGACAAAAGTGGGGTAAAAATGCACCAAGATTTTGACTTCCGGTTATGGCTGCCACGTAGGACGGATGTGTCTCGCTCTGCTCTGCTCCTGGAAAAAAAAAAATCGGCAAATAACTCTCTCATTTGGGACAGAACGTATCCCAGCATTTGGGCGAAGATATGTCGGCGAAGCCTAAGGCTGGAAAACCAGGAAAAGGAAAAAGCGAGCCGCCGAAACAGTCCAAATTAACGGACTTTCAGGTCTGTGACGCAGTAAACAAAACTCCATATATGGCGGAGGAGGCTGGCAACGCTGCGATATCTGCGGGGAATGGCGCAGATGCGCTGATGGCTGCCATGAGTTCAATGAGAGCGGACTTTTCCTCTAGATTTGATGGGATTATGACAGCGTTGGAAGGAATAAGAAAGGAATTGGGTGACTGTGTAGAACGAACGGCGCAGATGGAGCTCCGTCTCGCTAGTGCTGAAGATGACGTCACCCGTCTTCAATTAAAGGTGCGCACTTTGGAAAAAAAAAATAAATCTCTGGAAGATAATATTTTGGATTTGGAATCTCGGTCGAGACAGAATAATTTGAGGCTGGTGGGTCTTCCAGAGGAATCAGAAGGTCGGGACGTATGTTCCTTTCTGGAAAAGTGGATTCCGGAGGTGCTGGGCAGCAAGGAGTTGCAATCAGCAGTGGTTCTGGAAAAAGCACATCGTATTGGCCCACGGAGAGATAAGGGACCGCCGAGGACCTTAATTATGAAGTTTCTTAGCAACAGAGACAGGATGAAGATCTTCAACGCTGCACGAGCTAAAAAAGGAGAGATTAAACACCAGGACCAGCAGGTGCGGTTCTACCCAGATTTGGCCACAGGAATCCAGCAATTGAGGAAGCAGTTTGATCCCGTACGTAAGGAGCTGCGCAACCTTGGGATTCGTCATGGTGTAATCTATCCTGCGAGACTGCTGACCACGTATGAGGGCAGAACCCACATCTTCAAGACCCCAGAGGAGGCGCAGGAGTTCATCAAGAAGATCAAAGAAGAAGAAGAGACTGGTGGGAGCTAAGCATGAACAAAATAGAAGGTAGAATAATTAAGCATTTGCACAGGCATCTGACTGACTTGAAGTAAATAGTAAGTTTACAAAATATAGATTGTATTATATATTAAAAAAACAAAACAAAACAAAAAAAAAAAAACTATGATGTACAAAGTTGTTAAAAATTTTGGAGTTAAGTTGGAAAACTACAGAGGAGAGTTAATGTTACGTCATTAAAAGTAGTAGAGTTAGGGTGATTGGGAGGATGAAGAAGGAGTGGCTTAGGCTGTTCCCCGTGGGTGTGGAACGGTCGATGGCTATATCGGGAGACAGAATTTTTCTTTTGATTTTGGGGGGTTTGCCACAAGTGTGGGAAGGGGAAATTTGTTTGTGTGTAGTTTGTAGGATGAATGTTCAACCACTCATGTTTTTGCTTCTCTGTATGAGCATGTTTACACTGCAAGGTAATCCCAAACTCTCTATTGATCATGGACCAAAGTGTTAATCTTAATTTAACTTCATGGAATTGCAGAGGTCTACAAAATTTAAAAAAACTTAAACAAGTTATGAATAAAATAAAGGACATGGGTTCAAGAATTGTGTTTTTACAAGAAACTCATCTGATAGAGGAGGATGTTAAAAGAATTAGGAGTAGATGGCAGGGAAGTGTATTCACCTCTTCATTTTCATCCCGAGCCAGGGGAGTTATGACTCTCATACATAAATCAGTTCCTTTTCAAGTGAAAAATGTAATTGGAGACAAATTTGGAAGATATGTAATCATTCAAGGTTCTTTGCTATTAGAAAATATAAATCTTGTGAACTTATATGGTCCCAATATAGATGATCAGAAGTTCTTTGCTAATTTATTTCTCATCTTATCATCACTTACAGGGCAACATATAATAGCAGGGGATTTTAATTGTACATTGAATCCAGGTGTGGATAGATCAACAGGACTGGATTGTACGCACATTGGATGTAGGATGACTATTAATCATTTTATGAAAGAATTGAGATTGTTAGATATATGGAGAGAAATGAAACCACAAGTTAAAGCCTATTCTTGTTATTCCAGTACCTACAAGACATTCTCACGTATTGATTATTTTTTGATTTCCACAGAATTAAGGTCCAAGATTCAAAACTGCTTTTATGATAACATCGTGATCTCTGATCATGCACCCTGTTGTCTAATATATGTAGATAAAAAATTGACAAAGGAATCAGGTAGATGGCAATTTCAGCATAAATGGCTTCAGGATGAGGAATTTGTCAAGTATATAGAAAAACAGATAGACGAGTTCTTTGACATCAATACTACACAAACATCAGCATGTGTAAAGTGGGAGGCTTTCAAAGCTTTTATTAGGGGACATATTATTAGTTATACAGGATCAAAATCTAAGACGACTCGAGAGGAGAGAGCTAAATTGGAACATAAAATAAAAAGTCTTCAGGAAAAAGTGTATGCAGGAAGTGACCCAAGGTTGGAGAATGAATTACTGATTTTGAGAGCTGAATACGACAAAAAAATCAGCGAATAGAGCTGCCTCGAGTCTTCTAAGATTGAAACAATCTTTTTTATGAACAAGGTGAAAAATCAGGAAAATTATTAGCATGGCAGATTAAACAATTGGAAATTAAAACACCAATTACCAGTATTATAAGTAATGGACAGGTAGTTATAGATCCTTTAGAAATTAATAGAGCCTTTAGAGATTACTATGAAAAATTATATGATACCAAAAATGAACCTGATTTAACAAAACTAAATGGGTTTTTGAACGAACTATCTATACCGTGTATACCAAATGAAAACAGGGAGATACTGGAGTCTAAAATTAGTCAAGAAGAAGTTGGGCTAGCCATTGATAATATGAAATCAGGAAAAAGTGCAGGACCAGATGGTCTTCCAGTTGACCTTTATAAAAAATTTAAGAATAAATTAATAAAACCTTTTTTGGAAATGGTTTTAGAAGCATTTCAAAATAATAATTTACCATCATACATAAATAATGCCTTAATTATACTGCTGCCAAAACCAGGTAAGCCCTCTAATAAATGTGAAAATATGAGACCAATAAGCCTATTAAACGCCGACCTTAAGATAATCTGTAAAATTTTAGCAAGACGAATACAAGAAATTTTACCAAATATTATTAATCGAGATCAGAATGGCTTTATAAAGGGTAGACAAGGCTTCCATAATGTAAGAAGACTATTTAATATTATTTATTTTAATAAAGAAGCACCGGATACAGCTCTCCTATCACTGGACGCCGAAAAGGCCTTTGATAGAGTTGAATGGCCCTTTCTTTTTGAAGTCCTACAAAGGTTTGGACTTGGAAATAATTTCATAAAATGGGTTCAAATAATATACAATAATGCTACAGCAGAAATCCTAACAAATAACAATATTTCAAAACCAATAAAAATCAATAGAGGATGTCGACAAGGCTGTCCACTTTCACCTTTACTGTTTACTATGGCAATTGAACCTTTAGCGATAGCGATACGTTTACATTCACAAATATATGGAATTAAAGTTGGACCAACAGAACATAAAATCTCCCTGTACGCCGATGATATAATTTTGTTTATGTCGAATCTAAAAAAATCAATTCCAACCTTGTTGAATTTAATAAAGAATTTTGGGGAAATATCAGGATATAAAATAAATAAAACTAAATCTTCAATATTAATGCTAAATGAGACCCAGAGAAATTACCCAGCCCCTGAGGCAAATCAATTCAATGTTGTAAATCAGTTTAAATATTTAGGAATCCAAATTATGCCTAAGCTAGAATCAGTCGCCAGCGTCAACTATGAAGCCTTAATGTCAGATATCAATGAGTTAACTCAGAGATGGATGTCACTACCAATGTCGATGATCGGGAGAATCAATATACTTAAAAGTAATATTTTACCTAAAATACTTTATTTATTTCAATACATTCCCTTATCACCACCTTTAGATCTATTCTCAAGAATAAAAAAAAAGTTAGTGGAATTTATATGGAACAACAGGAGGGCTAGATTACGTCTGTCTTTATTATATTTACCATTTGATCGTGGAGGTCTGAAATGTCCAAATTTTATGTTGTATTATTGGTCGGCACAACTGAGGTCTATGACATATTATTTTTCATCAAATGATCTCCCTCACTGGACTGAAATGGAATCATACAATTTACCTTTACCTCTTCCCATATTCATATACTCAGATTCGGCAAAAAAATTACAAAAACAAGTTAAAAATCCATTTGTAAAGCATATGATCAAAATATGGTGTGAAGCTAAAAACTATTTAAAAGAACCACAGTTATTGTCACAATTTAGTCCAATATGGGGTAATCAATATTTTAAACCAGGGAGAGCGGACGCTGTATTTAAAGTATGGAATTTAAAAGGGATACAAAAGATTCAGGATTTATATTTGCCATGTGCAGACAACATAATGTCTTTTGAAGAGCTGAGGATCAAATTTAATCTCAATAGAACACATTTTTTTAAATATCTTCAACTTAGAAACTTTATTCGATCAAATCAAAATAAAGCTCTCACTCGACCTATTTATTCATCCTTGGAAAAAATGATGATGAAAGATAGTAAAAGAAAGGGTATTATTTCAGAGTTTTATAACTCATTGACACTATCTTCAAGTGAAAATTCACTGAAAAGATTAAACTACTGGAAAGAAGATCTGCAAATTGAAATTTCGGAGGAACAATGGGAATTGGCTTGTACAGAAGCTCAAACCAAATCAATAAATGCACGCCTTAAATTGATACATTTCAAATGGTTAATGCGGATGTATGTTACACCGGAGGAGTTAAATAGATATAACAAAAATATACCAGATACATGCACAAAATGCATGGAAAGTAAAGGAACCCTATTTCATTGTTTATGGGAATGTAGATTAATAAGAATGTTTTGGGAAGAGGTGAGGGTAACAATTGAAAAAATAATCTCAAAACAAATCATACTGAATCCTAAACTGTTTTTGTTGGGTCTGTACCCAGAAAAGCATAATTTTAATAAAAGTGAAAGAACATTCATAGACCTCAGTTTGCTTAATGCCAAAAAATGTATTGCACTATTATGGAAAAAGACTCATAGACCAGATGTGACTCAGTGGTTAAGACAGATGTTAACAAACCTTCCATTAGAAAGAATAACATATATACTGAAATCAAAGGAAATTGTGTTTGAGAATATATGGAGACCTTTTATTGATTATGTAAAAAATTTAAACATAACTCTTGAAGAAGAAGGTGAATGATGTGTGTGGACCTTGTAAATTCCAAACTGGTGAACATAATATGTATACTTATGTATTGGATTGTCTAGACTAAACAGAGGAGCATTGTTGAAGACTTGATTTTGTTGGTGGTTGTTGGTGTTTTTAGTGCATTTTTTTTTTTTTTTTGTAGTACTTTAGCGTTAGTGTTTGATTGTTTGTATCATGTTTGTTAAAAAAAAAAAAAAGGTTCAATAAAGATATTGTGGAAAAAAAAAAAATGCACCAAGATTTTAACAAGCAGTTTTTTGTGTTTCATGGCTGACAAACTTCCATAGCCTTACATCTGTAAGAGAAATTAAGAGGTGCTCCCAATGTCTGATTCTGTATGGGAAATGTGTAGGATATTAACAATATGAAATGTAATTTAAAAAAGAAGACACTCAGCTTTTCTAGCTAAATAGAACTTTCAATTCATATTAAACTACCAATGACCAGATCCAATATGTAAAATATTGATCACATCAGCAACTACTGCAAGTCAATTTATTATAGAGACGTTATAGTTTTGCTCCAAGTGCTAATAAACTTTGACTGTGTCTTGTATCAATGACTGTAACCTATACATTCAAAATAATCTAAATGACAGCACAGATTGGCTATAAACACATTCCAAAATTGATAACATTTAAAGGGCCCCTGAACAAGACAGAAAAACTAAGATTACAACAGCGTACATCCTGATCCCACCCACCCGTTGCGCAGAAAAGAGATGTACATTTTTCTCATTCCATTCTCCAACACGTTAACATCTGTCTCAGGTCGAAGCTCTGTATGCCTGTGTTAGTCACGCCTACGGCAAGCCACTTGACAATCTGTGTCTGCAGGGTACATCTGTGGTTTACATGCCCCAGCTTTTCCCTCCATACAGGGCACATAGCTGCAGGCATAAGTGTAGCACGCATCTCTCTCCACTTCATCTTCACATCTGAAAGCACAACTGATGGCTGTCTACCTCTTTGGAGTGAATTTCATTCATCAATTTGTCACTGGGGAAATATTTTTGGGCTGGATTTCAGCACACAGGTAGCAGCTAGGGCTGGGCAATTTGACCTTAAATCAGCATCATGGTTAACTGAAGCATTCACATCAGTTTTTTTTGTTTGTTTTGTTTTGGGGAGGGGGGGGGGGGGGTTTGTCTGTTTGTTTTTCACCTTTCCACTCCCTCAAAATTCACTGATAAGGCTTATAATTAAGCAATATTACACAAGAGTGTGGTATCAATGAATATATCACTGAAGTGATTCAATAGTAGATGAACATAAAATAATAATTTCACACAGAAGTAACCAAATTAAACATTGTCCAGTGTTGAAGTCATTGTTTATCATACCCTGAGGGTTTGTGGGTCACATGACTCACAGCGGTGGAGAATTAGCTTGGTAGCTGCATTGGGGGAGTCTTTTACATAACTGAGAAACTATAAAAACGATACGCACATCACACAGTCCACCTGGTCGGGTGCTGGATCTGGAGTCCCTTAAGTAGCCATGATTATGTTATCACCACATAGGGATTACGAGTCTCTGATCAGGTTTTTAAATCCAACTTCAGCTTGTCCACTTTGCTATCCATTCCCACTGTAAAATCTGAGAGCCTAAGAGCCTGTACAGAGGAACTCCATCCATCCATCTTCTTCCGCTTAATCCTTTACGGGTCGCGGGGGCTGGAGCCTATCCCAGCATCTTTGGGCGAGAGGCAGGGTACACCCTGGACAGATTGCCAGTCCATCGCAGAGAGACAGACAACCATTCACTCTCAAAGTCATACCTAAGGACAATTTAGAATCCCCAGTTTGATGTCAATTAACCTAACTTGCATGTTTTTGGCATGTGAGAGGAAACCAGAGAAATCCCGAAGTAAACCCAAGCAGACACGGGAAGAACATGTAAACTCCACACACAGGTGTCTTCACTGACATCTTCAACATCTCACTGAGACAGATGTCCCCACATGCTTCAAAGCCACCACCATCATTCCAGTCCCCAAGAAGTTGTCTCCCTCCTGCTACAATGACTACTGTCTGGTTGCACTCACTCCCATCATCAATAAGTGCTTTGAGCGAGTGGTCATGCAGCACATCAGGTCTGCCCTGCCCCCCTCCCTGGACCCATCCCAGTTTACATACCGGTCCAATCGCTCGACTGATGATGCCATCTCTACTGCCCTCCACTCAGCCCTCACCCACCTGGACACAAATGGCTCCTACGTCAGAATGCTGTTCATAGACTTTAGTTCAGCATTCAACACAATCATCACCCAACAGCTCATTCACAAACTGGACCAGCTGGAGCTCAACACTTCACTGTGTAACTGGCTGTTGGACTTCCTGACGGGGAGACTGCAGACAGTATGGGTTGGCAGTGACACATCCAGCACCATCACTCTGACCACAGAGACACCCCAAGGATGTGTGCTGAGACCCCTCCTCTTCACTCTGCTGACCCATGATTGTACACTGTCACATAGCTCCAACCTCTTCATCAAGTTTGCGGACGATACAACTGTGGTGGGTCTCATCGACAAAGGAGATGAGACAAACTACAGGAGTGAGGTGAGCTGCCTGGCCATGTGGTGCGGAGACAGTCTCTTTCTGAACGTGGATTAGACGAAGGAGGTTGTTGTGGACTTCAGAAAAGTGCACACCCAGCATGCTCCCCTGACCATCAATGGTGCTGCTGTAGAGAGGGTGAGCAGCACCAAGTTCCTGGGTGTGCACATAACAGAGGACCTCTCCTGGACCACCAACACTACATCACTGGCCAAGAAAGCTCGGCAGCATCTCTACTTCCTCGGCAAACTGAGAAGGGCCAAAGCCCCGGCCCCCATCATGTGTACCTTCTACAGAGGCACCATCGAGAGCATCCTGACCAGCTACGTCACTGTGTGGTTCGGCGCCTGCACCGCATCCTGCCGCAAGACCCTCCAGCACATAGTGAGAACAGCTGAGGAGATCGTCGGTGCCTCTCTCCTGTCCCTTGAGGCCATCTACAGCACCTGCCTCACCCGCAAAGCCCTCTGCATTGCAGATGATCCCACCCATCCATCACACGGCTTCTTCAGTCTACTGCCATCAGAGAGGAGACTGTGGAGTCTCCGGGCCAGGACCAGCAGACTCAAGGACAACTTCATCCACCAGGTTGTCCAGAAGCTCAACTCTATCCCTGCTCTTCCCCCTCTCCCCCCCACACACAAATCCTGGACTCTGATCCCCCCCCCCCCCCCCCAACAACTGAACTCTGCCATCCTCAGGTATTGTTCACTCCCACACACGCCGATTTCAGGAGCTTCAAAAACTGAACTCTATCATCCAGGAACTGTTCACTCCAACACACACACACACACACACACACACACTGATCTCAGGGCTGCACCAGTTGATTTATAGATCAATAGATAGATGTACTTTATTACCGGAGTGGTGGCTTAGTTGATCTTAGAGCATCTGCCCCACAACCAGGAGGCTGGGGGTTCAAGTCCCGGCCAGGTCATACCAATGACCATATAAAAATGGTACTCCCGCATTCTAACTTGGTGCTCAGCGTAATAGAATGGGGGAGAATGGGGGAATGGGGGAAGGAGAAATTGTGGCGGCACCTTGCATGGCAGCAACCCCTCTGATTTTACATGTGATGAACATTGTAGACAGGAGAAATGTAATTTTGTTCTACTGTACATGATTAGCTGTATGGACTGAATGATAACAGATATGGCTTCTTCTTAATCCCAAACTGGGAAATTACAAATGCAGCAATGGACTACTCTCTTTGCACTACATGCCACTTTAACCTTCTATGTGCCTTAAGTCACTACATGCTGTCTTAATTTTTATCATATTTAGTTATTTTGAACACCCTTAGTATTTTTAGTTAGCTTCTGGTTGGGGGCTGGTTTTCCTTGCACTGATGTTTGATGTTAGATGTTATACTTTATATTCACATTTCGAAATTAATGTTTACCTTGCTGCACCATGGGTCTCAGAGTAAACATAATTTAAATTCTCTGTATGTGCTGTGTATATGGCAGAATTGACAAAGTTAACTTTGACTTGACTTGACTTTGAAAATGGTTGAGATGACACAGATAGCGGCCAACAGTGACTTAGCTTCAGGGCATTTCCATGGTAGTTGAAGTGTAATTTGCTCACTTTTCCTTGGCATCTTCAGATGAAATAGTCAATCATCACATGCTATGTGGACAGACACCGCATTTCTTTTTGATACAAGCCATTTTAACAGTTCCATGTTCTGCTGCTTCCAAAAAGCAGAGGTGCAGAGTCACGTGACAGCACACACAGGACATGTTTGAAAAGGGTAGAATGTGAAAGCCCTCTTATATACACGCATTCAACAGGAAGAGGGGAAACCCAAACAAAATAATATGAGCAAAATTAAGTCAGCTTTACGACCCGAACGTCAATTTTGGTTTTAACTCGGTTAAATACCCAGCCCAAGTTGTAGCCATGTGAACAAACTGCAAAAGCAAACTGTATCAATAGAAAAAAAAATTACAATAATTTGTGGTCATGTTCTTTTCAAAAGAAGTGGAGACGGTGAGAGCAAGTTATCAGGAGATAATTCTGATTGCATTTGACAAGAACTGAAAATGTTTAACAATACAAACAACACTGATACAACTCCAAGAAATAACTGTTTTGCAAGAAATTCACTGGGGGGGAAAAATAATCACAAATTTACTCAAACAGTCAGATTAAAAAAAAATCTAAAACTTGCATGAAAATGGCAGTGCGGTGGCGCAGTGGTTAGCACTGCGGCAGCACAGCAACTCACCCCTGGCCATGGGATCCCTGGTTCGATCCCAGCCCCTGACCAACAGTGATCTGTGTGGAGTTTGCGTGTTCTCCTCGTGTCTGCGTGGGTTTACTCTGGTTTCCTCCCACGGGCCGAAAACATGCAGGTTAGGTTAATTGGAGACTCTAAAGTGGCACTAGGTGTGAATGTGTGTGTGAATGGTTAAGGAATAGCGCTGTACCGCGGCTGCTTCATCCATCCAGGTGGATGCTCTCAATTTCCCCTCTGGGGATCAATAAAATATACAAAATCAAAAAAAAAAAAAAATCAAAATCAAAAATCGAAAATGTCAAACTTATCAGGACGATAAACATTAAAAAAAACACAAATTCAGAAGACAAGAAAAAAATAGCCAATTTGAAAGGAAAAAAACTCACGTTGACAAGAAAATAACTGCAAACTTAGAGGGGAAAAAACTTTTTATAAAATGGTCGCAAATTTGAGAAAAACCTTACAAACTTGCACGGAGAAAAGTTCTAGAGAAAAATGGATCACCACTATCAGAGAAAAAAAAAAGTTGCAAATTTCCTAACAAAAAGTCAAAAGATTTTGAGAAGAAATCTTCACACAACCTTACAAAAAAAGTCAAACATATCAGGGAAATAAAAAAAAAAAAAAAAAAAAAAAAAATCACATTGTTGAAGAGGGGGTGCAAATGATTAGTGGACTAATTGAAGCCCTAATGCAGAGAAGGACAAGATTCCAATCTGGAATATCACTAGTTACAAAAATATTCCTCAAAGGTTATCAAACTTTGGTGGGGAAGGGGGGGGTGATGTCAAGTTCAGATTTCCATCAGCATCCCGAGAGCTGATGGTTTACTAGTTTACAGGAGAACATACTGATCCAGGAGGAAGAAAACTCTCCACCTGGCTGAAGACTCCTACTCCACATTGGTACAAAAGAGAAAAAAAAAAATATTCTACACGGCAGTCTGGGCCCCTCCCAGCACAAAGACATGCCTGCACACCAAGGAGACTGTCTGTGTGAATTATGGCCACCAGGAATGAGCTCGGCATTCCAGCACACACACAGATGCACAGTTTTCATAGGGCTTCATCTGTTATTACCAGAAAAACTCACCATTTCTTAGTGCATTCCACCATTAGTTCCTGATAGGAAGCCACAAACTGGAATTTGGAGGCATGCTTTCCCACACGTTGCAGTCTCTTCCAAACTGAAGCCATATTTCTTTGGGTTATGAGTAGTTTTTTTGTGTGCCTATTCCGAGCCGAAGACTTCCTTCTTTGGGATTCCTTCACACAAATCCACGCTGATGTTTTAACTGAGCATATCCAACCGGCACAAACTGTTAGCTTTGAGGGAATTTACAAAACCATAAAGGACACACATGTAGTCTTGTCAAAACTGCTGGATAAACAATCCAAGCGTGATGAGGACGTGAAATCGCTGCAGCTGTGGTCGAGGTCTGATTTGAAGAAACGCATGATGCTAGGAGGAAAATAATTCCACACTTTCCGAAGACATGACGAGTAATCCGCTGGGTATAAGTATCATTTTTCCATCTGGTGATCCTCCTGTAAATACAAGAAAATAGAGGACAGTGGAGTCAGTGTAAAGCTGCCCCGACAATTTGAATAGCCCGACTAAACCGTAACCTTTTCCAACACGGAGATGATGTGTCCGCTGAACCGTTCCGTTATTCAGGACACCACTTTGCTCGTGTATAAGTATGCGACTTTTACTGCATGGGGGGCTTCTTATTGGCGTGTTTGATAATGAATTGGATATTTTATGCACCGAAACGAATATAAAAATGACCTGACATCATACCAGAACAACTCGCCTGACTCGCGCTGTCACGAAAAGCTGCAGACAGAGAGACACCACTTGAGAAAGGCACTCCAATAATCACGCTGCAAGCGTGGATACATTTTTTGGTGGAATGTTTGAATCCAGGGAATAGCCCCAGCCGTCGCGCTCCGCTAACCGGGGTGATTCAGCTCCCCAGGTTTCATGAGTTCACGTGTGAAAGTGGACACTTACCTTATAGTAATATACAGAGCATTGTCCGTTATCAGGGGCGAGGGGGGAAATCTGCAAAAGAGAAAATCCTGCCCCGCTAGCTGATTATCACATTCTCTTCAGAGCGACACCATCCTTGCAGCTAGCTTAGCCCCGCTAGCGACGATGGCTAGCATAAACACAACACCGCACGAGCGGAAACCGTTGGTCGCCAGTTAAGATATTTGTTCCACAGTTAAAAGCGATCAAAGTGACTAAAAGACCAGTTTAAACAAAAAAAAAATTCACGCTATCCTTTCAATAATTCAGATTAAAGTGTCTCGACTCCTATAAAAGACAACATCAGTAAAGTAGATACTTTGATCAGTTCGCAAAGTTAGGAATAACATTTGAGAATGTTTCCGTTGGAAGCTATAAAAGTAAAACTGTTACCTTCATGATGTTTCGGTATCCTTGGATAAAAGGGGCTTGTAAAAAAGTGGAAATATAAGTCTAATAATTATATACTAAATATGCTTTCTTTAGTTGACTAAAGGACATTATAAAATGTTCATTTGACGCTCACAATCGGCAGTTTATTATTTTGAAGGATGAGGTCTCACTTCCGGTCTGGTTTAGGTTCGTTTGACAAGGAGTCGCACCTCATCACTTGGTCTGGTGCCGCCTGGAACATCGATCTGCGTTAATGTACACTCACCGATCACTATAACATACACTTGACCACCAATTTGTTAATGCAACGATCTAATCACTAAATCAGTCGTTCCCATTACAACAACTTAAAGGTAGAATTTGCAATATTTTGGACTTTCAATTATTACAGAAATACCGAAAAATATAATTAGTGTGTAAAGGAACATCTATTTTTTACAAGCCACTTTTATCCAGTGATACCGAAACATCATGTAGGTAACAGTTTTACTTTTATAGCTTCCAAGTGAAACAGTTTCAAATGTTATTGCTAACTTTGCGAACTGATCAAAGTATCACAACTTTACTATTTTCCCCATATGTATCATCACATTATCATGGTGGGGGGTTTGTGTGTCCTAGTGACCCCAGGAGCTATGTTGTCTAGGGCAACTTGCCTCTGGTAGGGTCACCCAAGACAAACTGGTCCTGGGTGAAGGGCCAGACTAAAAACGATCCAGCAGACTCTCATGACGAATGCTAGAACTGTAGAGGGTGCGAAGGAAAGGATGTGGAGGCGAGGCACGAGCGTAGGTCAGCACAGGTTCTTTATTTACCCTCTAACATGAATACAGCCTGCTGGCCCCAGCGTGGCCGCTGGGGCCCTGTTGAGTCGTGATGAGTTGAGAGTGTAAGAGCTAAGAGAGAGAGATGAGGGAGCGTAGCTCTTTTATACCTTATACAGACAGAGAGAATAATAATAATAATAATCCATCAGTCTTATATAGCGCTTTTCTAAATACTCAAAGACGCTTTACAAAGCAGCATAGGGACAAACATACAGAGAACGGGTAAACAGACAAGGTAGGTACACATAGGTAGAAGAGGCAGTCAGTTTTTATAGGTAGATTTGAAAAGATGGGTTTTGAGTTGACTTTTAAAAGAAGCAAGTGTGTTGGCAGACCGGATGTGAAGGGGCAAGGAATTCCAGAGGGTTGGTGCGGCGATGGCGAATGATCTATCATTCGCCATCTATCAGAATGCATGGCACATTAGCATATCAATTGTTATCTAATACCATTGGTCAATACACATGATTAGCATGACATTGGTTGGCACAAAGATGCATGCATTCAGTCCTGTCTGACTGTCTCCTGTGGTTCTTTTGGTTGTGTGTCAATTGTCCTCTGCTTCCTCCGAGCCCCTGCTGGGTGTGAAGCAAGTTCCAGAAGAATGTCCCAGAGGAATGTCTCCCCGCTGTGTTTAGTGTCACCACAGAACAAGGATTCAGTGTACTCCACCTGATATGGGATTACCGGGGCCCCACCCTGAAGCCAGGCCTGGGGGAGGGGCTTGATGGCTAGCGTCTGGTGGCCAGGTTTCTGCCCATGGGTCCCGGCCGTGCTCAGCCTGAAGGAGTTACATGGGTCTGCCCTCAAGTGGGCTCACCACCTGCAGGAGGAACCATGGGGGTCCGGTGCTATGTGGATCAGGTGGTGGTCAAAGGCGGAGACCTTGGTGGTCTGATCCCAAGCTTCTTAAACTGGCTTTTGGGACATGGAATGTCACCCCTCTGGTGGGGAAGGAGCCTGAGCTGGTGCAAGAAGTTGAGAGGTACCGGCTGGATATAGTCGGCCTCACCTCAACACACAGCTTTGGTTCCAGAACCAGTCTCCTGGACAGGGGCTGGAGCTTGGCCTACTCTGGAGTTGCCCCGGGCGAGAGGCGACAAGCAGGGGTGGGTATTCTTGTATCCCCCCACCTTGCTGTCTCTATGTTGAAGTTTTCCCCGGTGAACGAAAGAGTTGTTTCCCTGCGCCTTCAGGTTGGGAAACGGGTCCTGACCATCATTTGTGCCTATGCACCAAATGATGGGTCAGAGTACTCACCCTTTTTGGAGTCTCTGACTGGGGTGCTGGAGAGTGCTCCTCTTGGAGACTCCATTGTCCTACTGGGGGACTTCAATGTGCACGTGGGCAGCAACAGTGAAACCTGGAAGGGGGTGATTGGGAGAAACGGTCTGCCCAATCTGAACCCGAGTGGTGTTCAGTTATTGGACTTCTGTGCTAAGCACAGTTTGTCCATAACAAACACCATATTCAAGCATAAGGGTGTCCATATGTGCACCTGGCACTAGGACACCCTAGGTCGCAGGTCGATGATCAATTTTGTTATTGTGTCATCGACCTGCGACCTAGGGTGTCCTAGTGCTAGGTGCACATATGGACACCCTTATGCTTGAACATGGTGTTCATTATGGACAAACTGTGGTTAGCACAGAAGTCCAATAACTGAACACCACTCAGGTTTATTGTGTATCAGACCTGCGACCGTATGTCTTGGACACTCGGGTAAAGAGAGGTGCAGAGCTGTCAACTGATCGGCCTTGAAGAGATTCTGGCAAACTGTCCGGCGGCTCAGGAGGGGGAAGCAGCTCCCTGTCCACACTGTGTATGGTGCATATGGGGCACTGCTGACTTCAACTGGGGATATCGTGGGGTGGTGGAAGGAATACTTTGAGGATCTCCTCAATCCCACTGACACGCCTTCCACAGGGGAAGCAGGGCTTGTGGACAAGGGGGACGACTTGCCCATCACAGAGGCTGAGGTCGCCAAGGTGGTTAAAAATCTCTTTGATGGCTGGACCCCGGGGGTTGACAAGACTCACCCTGAGTACCTCAAGGCCCTGGATATTGTAGGGCTGTCATGGTTGACGCGCCTCTGCAATATTGTGTGTAGGTCGGGGGCAGTGCCTTTGGCATGGCAAACCGGGGTGGTGGTTCCTCTCTTCAAAAAAGGGGACCGGAGGGTGTGCTCCAACTTTAGAGGGCTCACACTCCTCAGTCTCCCTGGGAAGGTCTATGCCAAGGTGCTGGAGAGGAGAGTCCGGCTGTTGGTTGAACCTCGGATTCAGGAGGAGCAATGTGGTTTTCGTCCTGGCCGTGTCACATCGGATCAGCTCTTTACCCTCTTGAGAATCCTCGAGGGTTTGTGGAAGTTTGCCCAACCAGTTTACATGTGTTTTGTGGACTTGGAGAAGGCATCCAACCGCGTCCCTTGTGTTTTTTTGTGGGGGGTGCTTCGGGAGTATAGGGTATCGGGCTTGTTGTTACAAGCTATTCGGCCTCTGTACGACCGTTGTGAGAGTTTGGTTTGTATTGTCAACATTCGGTTGGACTCATTCCCAGTGAGAGTTGGACTCCGCCAGGGCTGCCCTTTGTCACCAATCCTGTTCATAATTTTTATGGTAAATGGTAAATGGTAAATGGCATTCACTTATATAGCGCTTTTATTCTCATCTCTTGATGACCAAAGTGCTTTACAGATCCTGCTATCCACCCATTCACACACACATTCACACACTGATGGTGGCATGCTGCCACCATATGGACAGGATTTCTAGGCGCAGCCAGGAAACAGAGGGTGTCATGCTTGGTGACCACAGGATCTCATCTCTGTTGTTTGCAGATAATGTTGTCCTGCTGGTTTCATCCAGCAATGACCTACAGGTCTTACTGGGACGGTTTGCCACTGAGTGTGAAGCAGCTGGGATGAGAATCAGTACCTCCAAGTCCGAGTCCATGGTCCTCAGTCGGAAAAAGGTGGATTGTCCTCTCTGGGTTGGAGACAAGCTCCTGCCCCAAGTGGAGGAGTTTAAGTATCTTGGGGTCTCATTCATGAGTGAGGGGAGAATGGAGCTTGACAGACGGATTGGAGCAACATCTGCAGTGATGCGGATGTTGTACTGGTCTGTTGTGGTGAAGAGGGAGCTAAGCTCTAAGGCAAAGCTATCGATTTATCAGTCAATCTACATTCCTACTCTCACCTATGGTCATGAGCTTTGGGTAATGACCGAAAGAATGAGATCACAGATACAAGCGGCTGAAATGAGCTTTCTTCATAGGATTGCTGGACTCACCCTCAGAGATAGGGTGAGGAGCGCAGTAATCCAGGAGAGGCTCAGAGTAGAACCGCGGCTCCTCCACATTGAAAGGAGCCAGTTGAGGTGGTATGGGCATCTGATCAGGATGCCTCCTGGACGCCTCCCACTTGAGGTGTTTTGGGCATGTCCCACTGGGAGGAGACCCCGGGGTAGACCCAGGACTCGCTGGAGAGACTATGTCTCCCAGGTGGTCTGGGAACGCCTTGGTATCCTCTCTGAAGAGCTTGGGCAGGTGACTGGGGAGAGGGAAGTCTGGGCTTCTCTGCTTAAACTGCTGCCTCCGTGACCCGGACCTCTGGAAAACCGGCAGAAGATGGATGGATGGATAGATGGAACATCTATTTTGCTGTCATGCCAAATATGATAATTGCAGAACGATTCATTTAGAATTTTTGCTGGGCTGACAAAGTGATTAAATACCATGTTACACTAGCAGGGTGAGTATTGAGCAAGTTTTCATCTTGGAGTCAAAAATCCTGTGTTTTAACTTAATAATTACATAAATTTCTAGAGTAGGGCTGTGCATTTAATGATAACAGCTTAATAAGCGGTTCACTTGGAGTAGGCAAATATGAAAAAGTCATTGTTATGTCTGGAAAACGTGAACGGAACTGACAGAGAGCATCTTGCTGGGAACACAAACTTTATTACATAAAACCTTATTATGGTGGTACAGAGTTGTTGTAGGTTGGGAGGTCGAGCCAAAGAGCAAGCCGAAAGAGGCTGTAAAATGGCCTTCCCTTACATTTACACTACCGTTCAAAAGGTTGGGGTCACCCAGACAATTATTTTGTGTTTTCCATGAAAAGTCACACTTATTTACCACCATGAGTTGTAAAATGAATAGAAAATATAGTCAAGACATTGACAAGGTTAGAAATAATGATTTGCATTTGAAATAATAATTTTTTCCTTCAAACTTTGCTTTCGTCAAAGAATCCTCCATTTGCAGCAATTACAGCATTGCAGACCTAACATGATTGCACAAGGGTTTTGTAATCATCCATTAGCCTTCTGACGCAATGAACAAACACATTGTACCATTAGAACACTGGAGTGATAGTTGCTGGAAATGGGCCTCTATACACCTATGTAGATATTGCACCAAAAACCAGACATTTGCAGCTAGAATAGTCATTTACCACATTAGCAATGTATAGAGTGTATTTCTGATTAGTTTAAAGTTATCTTTATTGAAAAAAAGTGCTTTTCTTTCAAAAATAAGGAAATTTCTAAGTGACCCCAAACTTTTGAACGGTAGTGTATATGTTTGGCGTGATGACTTCATCGAGCGGCTGCGTCATCATGCCAACACTGACCAAACTTGTGGTTTCAAAACACCACATTCATCCCCCCCCCGGAAATGCAGAAAAACACAATCAATTTACCCTCCTTAATTTGGTAAATGTAAAATTCCAGAACTAGTTAGAACCAGTGAGTGGACTACTGCGTGCCCCAATGTGGCTGAATGGTTTATAATGCCACTTCTGTTGGCAGCCACGTCCCTAGCTACACACAGTCCTTTTTTATGTTGAGGAAGGCAGTTCAGTTCAAGGGGCCCTGAGGCAAGCCAGTGATGAACGTGCCCCTGGAGGCCCTGGCTGCAGCAGACCTGGGTACCATCCCGCTGGCGCTACAGCTCGCTTGATAGCGACATCCCAGCCAGGATCCCAAGCCAGCTGGGTTGGCTCCAATGTTGCGTCTTGATCTGCGGCAGCTGCTCTTACCTTCCGCAGACGGCTGGCTTGCCATCTTGATCCATCAGCCATCTGGACAGTGTCTGGTCTCAGCTGCGTAGCAATCTTCATGGGCGTCAGTGGTGGTGATAATATTGAGGCCGACTGCGGGTCTGGCCGTTTGGATCTACGGACCCAAACCCAGTGCATCACTGTGAGTGGCACTCTGTTCAGCTGCACTTGGCGTCGTGGTTGTGATGGTGTGGCCCTCACGTCAGCTGTGGGGCATCCACCAGGTTGTGATGGTTCTGTTGCATCCTGTTGAGTCACAGACTCTTCATCCTGTGGCTCAGTGGTGGCTCCTGGAGGCTTATGTCAGGCACAGATTGGAAAGCAGTACGGTGGCTCTATTGCATTTCGTTGGGTCGTGGACTCTACATCCTGCAGCTCAGAGGTGGCTCCTGGAGGCTAGTGCTGGGTGTAGATTCAGAAGCAGTCCAGTGGCTCTACTGCATTTCGTTGAATCACGGACCCTTCATCCTGTTGCTCAGCGGTGGCTCCTGGAGGCTGGTGCCGGGTGTGGATTTGGAAGGAGTCTGGCCTCTTCTCTCCCTCTCCTAGGAAGTCTGGTCGTGGCGATGTGTTGCTGTCGCCGTTGATAGAACCTGCGCCGGGTTGTTGTATCCCGGGGTTCCCGATAGACACGGGCTCCCTCTCCTGCAGCTCTGCAGCAGCTCCCTGAGGCTTATGCTTAGAAAGAGAGATCATATCTCTCCGGTTCTGGCCTCCCTTCATTGGCTTCCCATAGAGTTTAGAATTAAGTTTAAAATCCTTCTTCTTACTTACAAAGCTCTAAACAGTCAGGCTCCTTTTTATTTAAAAGATCTGATACTACCGTATCATCCTAACAGAGCACTACGCTCCCAAAATGCAGGTTTACTTGTAATACCTAGAATCTCCAAAAGTACAATGGGAGGCAGAGCCTTCAGTTATCAAGCTCCTCTCCTGTGGAATCAGCTGCCAATCTGGATTCGGGAGTCAGACTCGATCTCTGTTTTTAAGAATAGGGCTAAAACCTACCTTTTTGATATAGCCTACAATTAGGGAGGGATCATGTGTTTTCTGAACCCTCCCTTAGTTATGCTGCTAATAGGTTTAGTCAGCCGGGGGACCTCCAGTAATGCACTGGGCCTCACTCCTTTCCTCACTCTCTATGAAATATTTTTTTTTTGCTGGTCATTAACATTTGTTCTCTCCCATAGATTGAGTCCCCATCGTGCTGTTTGCTCTCTACATGTCTGTTCTTTTCTTCTTCTCTATCCCCTCACCCCCCAGCCAGTCGCAGCAGATGACTGCCCCTCCCTGAGCCTGGTTCTGCTGGAGGTTTCTTCCTGTTAAAAGGGAGTTTTTCCTCTCCACCGTCGCCAAGTGCTTGCTCACAGGGGATCGCCTGATTGCTGGGGTCTTTCTGCAACTGTGGGGGTCCTCCCTACAGTTGATAGTGCTATGAGATGACTGTTGTTGTGAAATGGCGCTATATAAATAAAGTTGAATTGAATTGAATTGAATTATGCTGGGCGAGGATCTGAGGCAAGTCTGGTCACTGCTCTCTCTCTCCATGGTGTGTTTGCTCTCTGTGCTGTTCTCTCTCTGCACTGTGTTCACTCTCTGTGCTGTGCTCTTCGGCTAGCTTGTCACAGCTTGGCTCATCTTCTAAGGGCCCAAAGGCGCACATGCTCGCTAAGACTCGGAGCTCCATGGTATAACGTTGAGTTGATTCACCCACACACTGTTGGCGCTGGTAAAACACACGTCTTTGGGCCATCATGCTCTCTGGAACATCAAAGTGTTTGGTTAGTAAACCAACACACTCATCGTAGTTGTTGTAGGCATCTGTGGGTCCAAACATTCAAAAGATACGCCGTCCCTCGATGCTGAGGCAGTAGAGTAGCACGCCCTTTAGCTTAGCATCGGTAGTGTGTCTCAGGCTGGTGGCGGTTATGAATTCTACGAACAGTCCATAGTTCCATTGGGACCAAGAGATAGGCAGCCCACTGAAGAACAGTGGCGCCTTCGTGACTGGGTTCTTCATCCTCGGTTTTGTGTGGGTCATCCTCATTGCCATTTGTTATGTCTGGAAAACGTGAAAGGAACTGACAGAGAGCGTCTTGCTGGGAACACGAACGTTATTACATAAAACCTTATTATGGTGGTACAGAGTTGTTGTAGGTTGGGAGGTCGAGCCAAAGAGCGAGTCGAAAGAGGCTGTAAAATGGCCGTCCCTTACATTTATAGTATGTTCAGCGTGATGACGTCACCAAGCGGCCACGTCATTGCACCAACACTGACCAAACTTGTGGTTTCAAAACACCACAGTCATCATGGATCATCAGTAAAAAAAAAAAAAAAAAACTATCAATTTGGCTTCAACCTAGTTGATGATGGTTCATTACTGCCATCTGGTGTTGCCAATAAATAACATTTTCTGCATAGTCCATTTTTAGACGTAGACATGGCAAGATGGCCCACTGAAGTTCAAACTGAGCATCAGAATGGAGAAAAAAGGTGACTTTGAACTTTTAGTTATTAACCTTTATTTAAACACTTAGTCCCATTGAGACACAAGGTCTCATTTTCAAGAGAGACCTGTCAGCTTGGTATGGGTGTTGGTGCTAGACAGACCAGTCTGAGTATTTCAGAAACTTTCACACAACCATCTCTAGGGTTTACAGAGAATGGTCTGAAAAAGAGAAAATATTCAGTGATCAGCAGCTCTCTGGGTTAATGTCCTTGTTAATGCCAGAGGTCAGAGGAAAATGGCCAGACTGGCTTGAGCAGACAAAAAAGCGACAGAGACTCAAATAACCACTCACTACAACCAAAGTAAAGGAGGGCATCTGTAAAGGAATGACATTTGACCTTTGAAGTAAATGGGCTACAGCAGCAGAAGACTCCAACTGGTGCCACTTCTGTTAACAAAGAACAGGAAACTGAGGCTACAGTTCACACGGGCACACCGCAATTGAACAAATGTGTGGAAAAGCATTGCAAAGGCTGAGTATCAATTTTTCCTGCAACATTGGTGGTAGGGGCAGAATTTGAAGCATCATGGATGTGCAGCCCATAAATGTGCAGCAACTGTGTGATGCAAGCATAATGTGAGCCAATATCTATGAGGACTTGAATCCATCACTTGAACCTATGGCATTAGGAATTAATGCAGTTTTGAAGGCAACAGGGATCCAACCCAGTAATAGCAATGTGTACCTAATAAAGTGGCCAGTGAAAGCATAGTATAAAGCACAGTAGATCAGTGGCCTGGATGACAGGAGGCACTGGCAGACGAAACACCCAATACTTCATCTATTGGTGAGATTTTTACACATTATTGATGGATTCAGGAGGAATTCCTGGGTTGTTGAGCAGAAATCTAAACAGCTTGCATCCCCAGGGACACACATGACCCTTTTGCACACAGCCCCAGTGGCTCCCTCTGCACACACACACTTACAGGAAAACACACACACATTTACAGGAAAAAAGAGGACCCATTTTGAAAACAAATTGGCAAATTTACAGATTTTCACTGAAATAAAGTATCTCCCACATGCCAAAAAACATGCAAGTAAGGTTAATTGGAGACTCTAAAGTGGCCCCAGGTGTGAATGTGTGTGAATGGTGAAAGGGTTGGGCGCCACACCAGTGGCTGCCTCATCCACTCATGTGGATGCCCTGTAATTTCCCCATTGTGGGACTAATAAAGGATTCAAATTTGCAAGAAAATGGTGACAAAGGGAAAAACTTCCAAATTTCTGAAAGAGAAATGGCAAATTTACTGGATAGAAGAAAGCTGAAAATTAACAGAAAGATGTCACACATTTACAAAAACATACAGTCATAAATTTGTGAGGAAAAAATACCCTCAAGTTGATAAAAAAAAAAAGAACTTGTAAATTTATGGGATAAAGGTGCAAAATAGCATTGCAAATTTGTCAGGAAAAAATGTACAAATTAATGACAAAAATTTAAAAAAAAAATAAAGTAGCCAATTAATTTGAAAAAAAAAAAACATTGCAAATTTATAAAGAAAAGGACTGAAAATTTGGGAAAAAAGAAAAATTTGTGTGGAAGAAAATTGGAAATTTATGAGAAAAGTTGCACATTTTGGAGAAAAAGACTAATTGTGTAAATGACTCCCTAACGCAGCTCACAAGCTAATTAGCCACCGTGTACGTGATGTGACCCACAAACTCTAATGAGGTAGGTGCTGTGAATACTGCACAATGTTTATTTTGTGTGTGAACAGGTCTGTTCATTACTGAAGGTGGCAACAACACCTTCAACAACACCTTCAACAACACTTGGGGGTGTCTGTGGCGCAGGTGTAGTGTGGCCAACTACTGATCAAAGGGTTGGCAGTTCAATTTCCGCTCTCTGCAGTCTGCATGTCAAAGTGTCCTTGAGCAAGATACTGAACCCCCAGTTGCTCCTGGTGGGTCAAGCCAGCACCTTACATGGCAGCTCTCCCACCATCAGTGTGTGAATAGGTAGGTAGCAGAATCTGTAAAGCACTTTGGTCATCCAGAGATGAGAAAAAAAAAACACTATATAAGTGAACATCATTTAACACTGTGAAATTTATGTTTATATATTGCTGGGTAATTTAACTTAACTGTAATGCTGTAAATGCCATTTAACTGGAATGTTCCTACACTGCGTATGTCACAAACCCCCATGGACCATAACACGGCGCATGAGGGAGAGAATGAAAAACCCAATCGCAGGAGTAGAGAATGCCATGTTTATTTAAGTCCACCACAAAAATACAGTTCAGTTCAACCACAAGGTACAGAATGAGGAGATGATGGAATAAAGGCCACCAGACATACAAGGTGTCTGCCGAATGCTCTACAGCCTGGTGAATGCGGAGCCTAGTGCTGCAGGGCTGCGTTACGCACAAAACAGGAAAGGCGATCAGCCTAGTGCTGCAGGGCTACAAACAGCACAGGAAAGAAAGGCGAAAAAACACTTACAGGGCTGGAGCTAATCTGGGGGAAACCGTGCAGTCTGGAGGATGCGGTAGAGATGCAGGGCCAGCCGAAACACCAATGGAATAAACAGGTTAGCAGTGACAGGCTGGAGAATAACAAAGGGAGTGATACAATATACAGGGAGAACTAGCTGCTGCGTATAGAGGCGAATGCCCCGACAATCTCTTTCCTCTGGAGCGGCCAACAAATACTCCTGAAGCTAACGAGGAAAGAGATTGCCGGTGTGGGAATGCGTGGGCAGAACTGATTCGCACCAGGTGTGTGAGAGGGCATGTGAATGAGAGTGAATGGAGCATGTGCATGTGTGTGTGTGTGCGTGTGGGTGTGTTTATGTGTGTGAGCACCCGTGACAGTGCAGCTGATGGCGCTTGATAGGGGGAGGGGGCGTGCCAGAGCTGTCAGGAGGAAACTAGGGCAAATCATAACAATAAGTCAGAACTGGGTTTGGAGGCCAAACCCAGATTCATGACAGCCCCCCCCCCTTCCCAGGGGTGGATACCAGACACCCTAGTACCATCAACCAAAAAAGAAAAGAAACAGCGCCCTTCAAAGGAACCCCTCCCCCCGGCAACAAACACTAACCCAGGGTGGGAGGTGGGGGAAAACTGGTTAGGAAGGAAGCAACCAGTGAAAACACAATAGTACAATAACAGAGTAAAGAACAACCCCTCCTAACGAACCCCCAACCTGGAGCACTAACCCCCCTTTCCAGAAGTCCAAAGTTCGGGGAGGTCAACCAGAGTCCCAGGCCCCCAGTGTGATGAGGAGTGGCAGATCAGGTGGCCTGCCCAAGTCCCAAGTCCAACAGGCGGCCCGTGGGATAGAGTCCAGCGGCCTGCCCGGGCCGATGGACCACCCAACCCATAAACTAAGTCCTTCAGGTGGCCGACTAATGTGGTGGAGCCACCAGGACCCGAGAGGAAGGCGGAGAGGCAGCCTCCATACTTGGGAACATCGGCGGCCAAGCCAAGGAACAGGAGCACCCCTGCCGTTCGAGGCTTGGAGCAGGGGCACCGTAGCATCCGCGATGGTCCTGGCCTGGGATGTGGCTGCACCTGCGATGGTCCCAGACTGGGATGTGGCTGCACCCGTGATGGTCCCGGCCTGGGACGTGGCTGCACCCGCGATGGTCCCAGCCTGGGACGTGGTTGCACCAGCGGTGGACTCCAGCTGGGGCTCTGCTGCACTGGTGGTGGACTCCAGCTGGGGCTCTGCTGCACTGGTGGTGGACTCCAGCTGGGGCTCTGCTGCACCAGCGGTGGACTCCAGCTGGGGCTCAGCTGCACTGGCAGTGGACTCCATCTGGGGCTCTGCTGCACCGGCGGTGGACCCCAGCTGAGGCTCTGCTGCATCTGTGGAGGGCTCCGGTTGGAGCACCGTTGCACCTGCGGTGACCCCCATCAGGGGCCTCATTGCTCCCATGGTGGCTTCCCCAGCGAGGGAGGTGATGCTCCTCACATCCTCAGGAGTTGAACCCCGATCCTTGGTTGCCTTCAACAGCTCTTCGGCGACCCTGGCCGGAGGCTCCGAGTTCAAAAGGAGAAAAAGAGAAACCGGGTCAGGGTTGCCGGCAGTAGCAGAGCCCAGTGTGGAGGTCCCGAGGGCTACTGTGAGCTTCCCCGGGTCCACCTCACCATGAGTTGGGCAGTGTGACATAATATTGAAATTCCTGATATAATGGCGCACACTTGCCTGAACTCTGGCTCCACCGCCGCCCAGGACTCCGGCGATCTTGGGTGCGCGGGTTCCTCCGGTCCGTCGGGTGCCTCATCCCCATTGGCCTCCTCCGAGGAAGCTGGACCCACCTCATCGTCAATGGGTGGCCCAGGTGGTGGCAGCTCCTCTCCGGCGACCCTAGGATGGAGGTGGAAGGGGATAGGAGAGGGAGAGCAATTAGGGTCGCTGGCAGTGGCAGAGCCCGGCGAGGGGGGTCCAGATGCGGCTGGGGGCCGCACCCGACTCCCCTCCCCAAAAGCCAGGCAAGATCCCTCCACCATCAACAAATGAACTGCAGGAGAGACTACTTGCCGGTGCTTAAGCTCTACCGCCATCTAGGACTCCCACGACGATGCCCCGGGTCCCATCGGCTGGAGGTCCGGTCTGGGGGATGACTCCACTGCGGTGGTCCCCGCAGTGGGCCTCTCGTGCGCTGTCCTCCATGCCTCTGGTTCCTCCGGCGTGGCGGCCGTGGACAACTCCTTCGCTGGCCCATGGGCTGGACCCTCCTGGTCCTCTGGCTCCTCCTCCCCCAAGCGGCCTGGATCCAGGACCGATGGGGTCGTGGGAGCGCAACAGTCATTGAGACCAGGCACGAGAGTACTGTATGCCGCTTGGGCGGAGAACTCAGGAGACTGCACACGCCAAATCTTCTCGCCAGGAGGCAGGCAAAACTGATCATTGACTGTGGAACCTGAATGAAAAGAAACTTGCCTGTTCTCCTGGCACCGGAGGTCCCCAGTGGCCTCCGAGGCGTCATCTCTACTCTCCTGGCGTTCCTCATCGGGTCAAGGCTCCTCCTCCCTCGGGGAAAGCTCTTTAAGTCTTTCAGCCATCTCCGGGAGGACACACGGCTTCACCTCCAAGATAAGGTCCGTTTCAGCCAGGAGAGCCTACTTACGTTCCTCCATCTCCTCCCGTGATGGAGCGGAGCATAGCCCAGAGTCTGAAGGCGAGGCTGCAGTATTTAGGACTGGGTGCTTCTTTCTGCTGGGCTTCCTCCCTCTCCTCTGCTTGGGTGACGTGGGGATGAGGTAATCCGGCACGCGGAGCACCGTGCCGGGCAGCAGGTCACCCACGCAGAGAGACTCCGTCCTCTCCGGAGAGGGAGGCGGCATGGCCACGAGAGTTCAAGCGCCGAGGGATCCTCATCCAGATCCTCCTCCTTTCGGCAGCCGAGCTGGGCCAGTCTCCGCTCCTCCTTCATCTGGCATTCCTCCTTCACCTGGAGATTTACCAGAGCGATCAGGGCCTGCCACTCGTCCTCAGTCGCATCCGTTGATTGGGAATACACGGGGGCGGGAACCCTCTCCGCCGGAGAAGCGTGTCCTCGTGTCTCTCTCTTGCGGCGCTCCACCTCCGTCTTCTCATCTGAAGATTGGGTGGGCACTGGCCTGGGAGATGAAGGAGATCCAACGGGAGCGTTTCTTCTGGCGAGGGGCCGACTCCGATCGCAGAGAGGCATCCTCTGGCTCTGCGTCTGGAACGGGAAGGATGACGGAGAGGATGGCGTCTACCCTATGGATAACCCGGAGGTGAGGGTAGTGCCGCTCGAATTCCTCCGCGACGAGTCGTGCCCACTCCCGGTGCTCGGGGAACCGAGACCACTGAAAGGTGAAAATCGCCTGCTCCAGCATCTCCTGGGTTTCCAGCTCCTCGTCCGTCCAAATCATCGTGCCCACGTATGAGGAGAAAAAGGGGTAGGGAAAAAAAAACAAAACTCTACTCCGCTGTTTTTTTACAGTCGGGGCATTCTCTCACAAACCCCCATGCGCCATAACACAGCGCATGAGGGAGAGAATGAAAAATCCAATTGCAGGCTAACAAAGAAAGAGATTGCTGGTGTGAGAATGCGTGGGCAGAACTGATTGGCACCAGGTGTGTGAGAGGGCATATGAATGAGAGTGAATGGAGCGTGGGCGATGCGGTGGCGGAGTGGTTAGCACTGTGGCAGCACAGCAACTCACCCTTGGCCTGGGGATCCTGGGTTCGATCCCAGCCCCCGACCAACAGTGATCTGTGTGGAGTTTGCATGTTCTCCCCGTGTCTGCGTGGGTTTACTCCGGGATTCCTCTGGTTTCCTCCCACATGCCAAAAACATGCAAGTTAGGTTAATTGGCATCAAAAACTGGGGATTCTAAATTGTCCTTAGGTATGACTGTGAGAGTGAATGGTTGTCTGTCTCTCTGTGTTGGCCCTGCGATGGACTGGTGATCTGTCCAGGGTGTACCCTGCCTCTCGCCCAAAGATGCTGGGATAGGCTCCAGTCCCCCCGCGACCCGAAAAGGATTAAGCGGAAGAAGATGAATGAATGAATGAATGAATGAATGAATGGAGCATGTGCATGTGTGTGGGTGCTTGTGGGTGTGTGTATGTGTGTGAGCACCCGTGACACTGCAGCTGACGGCGCTTGACAGGAGGAGGGGGTGTGCCAGAGCTGTCAGGAGGAAACTAGGGTAAATCATAACAATAAGTCAGAACCGGATTCATGACAGTGTATATATACTGTGTATATATGTACTGTTTTGCTATCCAATTTATCTTATTTATTATTGCTCTGAGTGCTGCTATCCTTTGCTGCTGCAATCCCCCCATTGTGAGAGTAATAAAGGTTGATCAGATCTTATCTTACCTTTATTATATTATGCTCATTTAGTACCACACCACAGTGATATGATACCACACTCTTGTGCAATATTGCTTAATTATAAGCCTTGTCAGTAAGGGAGGGAAACAAATGCCCCCCCCCCAAAAAAAAAAAAAAACCCAAAAAAACCAAACAAACCGTGATTCCAAATTAAGGTCAGACTGCCTAGCCCTATGTCAAGTAGTTCCTCGCTAAATGCTCCAGATTTCCAAACTTCAACTGGAATATTGTCTAGGCCACAAGCTTTATCATTTCATATTTAAAAAGAAAAAAACTATTAATGTTGTCAGACTTTTTTCTTTTATCTTGTCTGTTTTACCTTCAGTAACAATTATTGAATTGCAGTCTTGAGGAGTGGCTGAATCTTGTCTTTAGTTTCTTTACTCCTGTGTGCTGAAGTCTAGGCGACGTTAATCAGAGAGCCACCTCACCGGTTCCTGCAAGATCAGGGGGATAAAGGCAATTTAGTTCATCCAGAAGTCTCTCATAGCTGATAATTCCCACAGGTTTGTGCTAATGAAGATGAGATTTCCACTTCCTCATCCTGTCACATTAGTAGGTGGGTGTTAACCTTGTACTCCTGTGTGCCCTGGGCCTTTTTTTACATGTTGAGAGGAAATAAAACACCCACCATCCATCAGAAATCAATAAACCTCTCCTTCACACACACAGTCACAACCACAGAGGAGTGGAAGCAGGATGAAAGAGCCTGGCACAGCTGAGGGAAATACAATATGAGGCAGATTAATTTAATCTCAAGAAAGATACGGGCATGATAACAGGAAATTGATATTTTATCCCTTTAGATGTTGCTCGGGGTTCTAAGCTGCACGAGAGATGGTGGATTTGCTTTTCTGTTTTTCCTCTTTGGAGTTGAATTGGACAGTAAAATGTCTGACCGCGGACAAAATAGACAATAGTTATTGTTCTGTTGAACAATGTCGCAGTAAAATTTTACTCCAGAGCTACATGTGCCCACTTAGTGAACTCACAATTTGGAGCTGGTGCTTTTGGAACAGGACAAAGAAAAATCTGCTTTGAGGTTTTGGATTTGTCCTGAATTTGGGTCATGGCTAAAATCCCATGAAAGGAGATGATTTTTCATTCATAGATTCCAAAAAAAACCCAAACCCAAACAGTGCAACATTGATCAAAATCATAAATTTACTTATAATATGGGCCATACTAGAGGACAGCTCCATGTCCATTTAATTTTAAACAAACATTACCATTATTTTGCCCATGGAAAGCTATTGTGAAGACAGTATTAATTTCGAAAAGATTAGACTTTAATTCACAGGGTGACCTGCAAAAAAGTTCTTTGCACTTGATGATAAAGCCATAAAATTAAAAAAAAATCATAAATGTACATTAAGACATTTGCAAAAGATTTGCATGACAAAAATTGCAACTTTATGAGTAAAACATTGCTAAATTTACAAGAAAAGCTGCAAATTTATGATAAAAAGTTGCAAATTTACATGAAAAAGTTCCAAATTTATAAGGAAAGTCACATTTCTAAAAAATGTTGATGCTGAGAATATTTCACCCAAATATCCAGAGCCCCTAATGTGGTATTTGGCACAATGCTACCCCACAGTATATCAGGTTGCAGCTGTTGTGTAATAAAAACCTTCATATCACACTAAATTCCTCCATCACACAAAGCAACGTTTCAGGTCAGCTTTCATTCACTAACAGAACAATTTGGGGTTTAAAGTCAGCGCCCATTTGACAGCAGGGGCCCACTGATCCTGCAGCTCCACGTCGCCTCTTTACATCTCCCTCTGACAGATTACAGGGAGCCTCCCTGCGTGTGTTGAGGAATGCTCTGATGTGACAAGTGACCCGGCACTAAACGACGCTTGTGTGTCTGCCCACATGTCAGCAAAGGCCTCGTTTCTTAAATATATAGAGCAGGAGGGTGGCAGACCTTCTGGAAGAAAGAGTGTATTACAGATGGGACAGAGTGGCAAAGATCAAGTGGAGTCATCCTGTCAACACTTCCCTTTTTTATATGACTGAAAAATAAAGAAATAGTTCCCAATTTAAAGGAGCACTCAGGATTTTGATCCACCACAGGATGTTGCTAAAAAACCAAAACCAATCTGGCCAGACCTCCTAACACCAGCCATCACGGCCTTTTCTTCCCCCTTCACTGTTGCTGGGTTTTTAAAATTAACAATTCTAAAATCAAATTGAACTATACGCTAACAGTTAACCACAACCCTGTCACTGGTGGGCTGGCTCCCTGCGTTTTGCTGTTGCCTTTTACCAATCAAGGTCTCCTGTCTCAGCCAGTGAGTCCCCTGTGGATCCCTTTTGGTGGCCGTCAGAAGAGCCTCTGAGAGCTCGCGTGTAGACCAGCTCCCATCCTTGGGGGCCTGTGTATGACAGGTACCAGAAAGGACCCTCACAAGACCCGTGGTCAACCGGTGAAATGCTCCTGACATGCCAACAAGCAAGTGTCGGGAAAGCCAACAGTAACGCTAACAGCAATATCTGATGGATTGCACTTAAGTAAAAAAATACAAGTAGCCACAGAACCACGGGAACTAAGACATGTTTCGGTTTGTTTCAAAGGTTTATTTGAGTCCGTGGATTGTTATTTGAAATGGGTAAATGATAAGATGGCTAGCTAGGCCTGCTAACAGCATCTGTCTCAGTATGCTGCATACGTCAATTGATAATGAAAATAAATCTGATTACAAATGGAAGTATATGTTTCGTGTGATTTACAGGTTCATTAGAGTCATTCAGTATTATATGGTATGTGTAAATGTTTGATAAAAGACATGAAAACGATAACTGTGCTATTCAATGCTATTCAGAGTAACAAATGGTAGCCACGGGATGCAGTGCACATAAGTTAATAATAAAATAGGCCACACAATAACTGGTAGTCAAGATATGTTTCGTGTGATTTGCATGGTTATTAGAGCACATGCAGTGGTAGTTGGAATAGGTAAAAATTTATTAAACACACTAGCTGAGCAATATGCTTACTGACTTTCATAAGCCTTTGTGGCATGATGGCGCTTGACGTCAAATTGCCAAGCAACAGAGGCGGGCCAAAGGTTACAAGCGGAGGACCTAGAAAAGTGAATGGTCAGCCAGCTATGTAAACAAGAGTCTGAAGATCAACAGAAAGACAGCCGGAGGGAGTCAATTCAGCGCGGTACCTGATAGCACTCACACACTGAAGAATTCAGTTGTTAGTTTATTTTATTAAAAAGTGCAAAATCTAACTTACTGCACCTTTAACAGCTGGCAAATGATAATATTTATTGCAGATGTTTAAGCTGCTTTAATGGCACAATTACGGAAAAGTAGACATGCTCATTACTTCCTCATCACTGTAACAACTCTAATGCTGCACCAGGGAATCGCTTTGTGTGCAAATACATTCTTCTCAGCACAAAGTGAAGCAACCAACAGAAGAGAGAGAGAGATAGAGGGTAGAGATTCTTCCCCCCAACCGAGATTTGCCCTATTTGGCCCAAAATATATTCTGTTTATAGATTGAGGCAGAAAAAAAAAAAAAAAAGAATCCAAACTGAACTGCAACATGTTGACTCTGTCCAGAACACCAAGGTCACTAAGTAATTAATGATTACCAGATTTTTTGCAATTACAAGCAGGTCATGTCTGCTGCTCATGCTGTTATCTGAAAACAAGCGACTTTTGATTTGTGCATTTGTCAATTTTACTCTGAAATTTTCTGCTTTCCAAGAACACTGAAGCACATGGCAGTTTTGCCTCTGTAGGCGTTTTGCACAGATGGAATTTATCAGTAGTAGCAGAGTAACTCTTGTTGTTTGCCCTACTTTGATTTTGCCAACTCTGGTTTAGTTTTCAGCCAACTGCGTACCCTGGCGTAGTGTAAGTTTCACACCTAACGTCTTGTTCTATTTCCCGATCACCCCGTGCACCTACAATACTCGCTCTGTTCCTCCTTTGTGGATCAGCCAACGAAAACACAACCTCCAGGGCGTAAGCCAGCTCTTCAAGAGCAGAGTGTCTGACTTTCTGTGCGAGAGGCCACTTAAAAGACCTGTTAACAAAGCAGAGTCCTTTAGATACTGAGCCAAGCGAGTGTGAACCACTTCAGTGGAGCAGTGACAGCCCAAAGTCTCACTATAGAGTTTACAGTGAGTTAAAGTTTTTTTTTTTTTTTCCCTTAATCTGCAGGAATGTGTCATTGTATTTTGTGATCAACACATTTTCAAAAATTTACATTCATAAAAGAAATATCTCTCTCTGTTTTTGGCTTGTTAATTAAGTTGCTGTTCAAAAACTGCAAAACGAAAAGACCAAAAGATCTGTATCATGCAGATACAGCCTCCATAGTTGAGAGCAATAAGCAAAAATTCACCCTGTGGAGGAGCAGGGATACTTTCATCACTTCCATTTCTGCCTTGTTCCTGTTGTGGAAATCCCAAAAGCAGTGTTGTTTTGGTTCTTAACATTATCCAACGGGACACACAGCTTGGAGAATTTCACTGCCTCCTCCAGAAACTGAATCTTGACAACAGTTATTTTCAATGCTAAGGCTAACTGATGTCCAGTTTGATGAGCTGATAGCTCCCATTGGCAGATCGGTGGCAGGAGTTCAGGGACAATACAAACTAAACACCCCATCTCAGCTGCGGAGTGCCTGTCCATTTGTCTCAGTCTCATTTACAAACAGTTCATTCTCCATTACTGATACTCTCTCCCAGGGATTTGCGACCAAGTGTCAAGTAGATTTTTTTGCCCAAGTTAAACAAAATCCAACTGGCGCAACCATGGATTTGCATTGCCCAGAGCTAATTCATATTCTCATCTTTTCATTGACTTTGTATAAACACACCTTTGGAAAACATCAGTTCACATTTAGTTTGAATGGTTTTAGGTTTTAGATGAGCCCAACATCTGGTTACCAAAAAGCATCTTGTACCAAATCTTTAAAATAATGTTTTGCAAACCCATAGGTGATTTATGTCTTTTTTGGGGGTGGGGGGTTGCCCTTATTGGACAGATACAGTTAGTAGAGAGACAGGAAATGGGGTGAAGGACAGGGGAGAGGCACGCAGGAAGGATCATCTTGCCTGGGAATCAAGCTGGGGCTCACTATAGCTGAGTAACAACAATTTGCAGTTTGCTCACCCTGCTTCTACGTATTTAAAATTGAAAAAAAAACAAAACAACAACTTGCATTTAAACCACATTGCATCGTTTGAAATATGACAATCATGTTCCACACAGCTCAAGTTGTTAAACCAAAAACACAACCACAAATGTAGCTGACTGTACATCTAGCACGTCTTCCTCCCTGCTTTATTTGTGCTGCATCTCCCTGTAGAAATTTGAGCGAGACGCCTACATGCCTGATAAACATCCTCTGTTTTGAACTCTGCCATCATGACTCAGTGTCTGATGTGTATCTGTTACTCCCAGCTCATTTACAGGAAGCCTCTACTTTTTCAGATGCGTGGCTGGATATACAGATGGACAAAGGGCGTGGCCGTTTCCTCTTAGACTGCCGCCATCAAAGCCACAACTGGGTTAAATGTGGATGCAGTTTGTGTGTGATTGGGTTACAGTTTTTTGTTTTTTTTTGACCAGGTAGATTTAATCACAAATGCAGATTCCTTTCTTGTCTTTTGGTTGTTTGACACCAGTCGTGGGTGTTCCAACAATTATTTGATTGTATTAACAAGAAATTAGTCAGTAGACAGATTTAAATTAAATTTTCAAGTAATCTTTCAAGTCTTAAGACTCTTAAACAGAGGTGCTAAATTCAGTCTTGCTGAGGGGTGACAAAGGGTAATGACTAAAGCCAGGGGCCAGGCAATTATCTCTTTTTTTCTAATTGAAAACATTGTAACTCAGTTTTAAAAAAACTATCTAGTGTACATGCAGAAAAAAAAAGTTTCCACTTGATGAGCAGGAAAAAGTTGAAAATTACAAGGGTGTTGGAGGGGAATGAACTTTACAAGATGGGCTAAAGTCAAAAATTAATGGAGAGGAGTCTCAAATTTACAAAATGGAGAAAATTCACAAATTTATGACAGTGGTGGAGTTGCAAATTTACAAAACTTGGTGAAAAAGTTAAAATATTTACAAGACAGGAAAAAGTTGCAAATTTACAAGGATGGGGATGATGCTAATTTGCGAAACTGGGGGTTAAAAGTCGGTAATTTATGAGATGGGAAAAAGTTGCAAATTTACAAAACTGGGGGAAAGAGATGCAACTTTACAACACAGGAAAAAGTTGCAAATTTATGAGAAGGGGGTGAAAAAAAAATCCCATATTTACAAGGCTTAGGGGAAAAAAAGGGGGAGGCAGGAGTCACAAATTTATTAGCGAGCCTTGATATTGATACCTGGGCTCTAAAATAGAAACAACTGCAGATTTCATCACCAAAGTTACTGCATGAGTACATCTAATGTTCTAAAAACATTTTATCATTTTATTAGTCATCCTGAGTTTCTGATTTGATGTAGTTCGCTTTTACCCCAGAAACATTTGATTGGCTACTCCTGATAACAAAACGTTACGTCAGTCCTGGTGTTTAGAGTTCAAAGTCTGACGAGTGAAGATGCTCAAAAGCAGTCACCATGATTAGGAAGCATCAGACAGCCGACTAGTTTCTCTGCTTTTTTAGGAAAGCACATTTGTTTTTTGTCTACTTGTCACATCTAAGTAAAATGCTGAACTGTTAACTGGTTGGAGTGAGGCTAACCGAAGAAGACGCGGCGCAGATGTTGCTGATGGTGAAGATTTGAAGAGTGTCCTGTAGGGGGAGATAGCTGCCATTCTGATGGGGTATGGTTGGTCTGAAACAAAATATGAGATTGGTGTCAAAGTAGCATCCACAGATAGCTTAGACTTACGGGTTTTTAGGGGTTTTTCTATGCCTGAAAGTCTGCACCGAGGTTTTTGTGTCATTGCATACATTTGGCCCATTAGGCTTCACACTGGCCCTCATCCAAACGCACCTACGTCCTGTTGTCATGACGACATTTGTTTTGTTGGCACAGACTGGTAGTTAGCAAACATGCTAGTCACCCTCCAACGTAACGACCACAACAAAGTCTTCCCCTTACACTGATAGAATTAAGCTCTAACCCTGCCACTATTTGAATTTTGGGCCTTGTCACAACAAGTATCTACAACTGTAATGGTGTATGTGAGTGAAAGTGAAGAAGTGATCCTGTTAAAAATGAGGCGGTGATATCAGTTTCTCAACAGTTAAGAATGCGATGCAGCCACTAGGCATGTCATGGCCGCATAAAGGACACGCGTGTAATCATAAAAATATGCAAATTCATCCACTGAAGGCAGCAAGCTCGCGCCTGTTTTCTGGGCGAGACAAACGTGAAGACAAAGGTAATTTGAAGTCAGGCAGAAGGAAATAACGGCACGAAATGTAATTTATCACAAAACACTGCATCAGTGTAACTCCTGGAATGAATAAAGAATCTCAAATTGGACTTTTATGAATAACATTTTCATGCTTCTAATTTCTATTTGGCTGTTCAGGCAGGCCGATAGAGTTTAAGGACACATTAAACTCAGTCAGGTCTTTCTGTGTCATTCCACTGCAGTCCTCGCTCTGCTATATCACTCTGACATTAGAATTAAATTAATCTGTTTCTGCTGAGGAATGGAGTTTCAGCAAAGCAAATTACCCGTTTACACTCATCTGAGCGGTTATCAGATCTGTGTCTCTGTGAAATTAAACCCACATTGAGCTGGGGGTGCGGGTGGCTCGGTCGCACACGGGCTGCACGATGATCCCCGGTTTGAAGAATCACTTTTCCTCCGGAGAACCACGTTGCTGATTACATATGGCCTGCTGGCTGCTGATAGTGGAAGCCAATACATCGCATTTCCATTTTATGCTGACCGTGGGAGAGCCGCAGAGCGGGTCAACATGGTGGACACAAGTGCCTCACAATGGCTACAAAATAAATGTTTACTCAAGCCATCGTGGTTTGAAATCCGTTCATCTGCTGAGTGCAGCCGCTCTCAATTATTTCAGTGACCTGCAGTGATGATTAGTATCCTTATATATGATATTAAAGAGAAGAAGCGACAAAAATACATCTGAAACTTCAAAACAGCTTATAAGGAATATGACAACCATGCTTTAGTTTCCCTTCATATTTATTAGGATTTAAAGGTAAGCTTAGAGCAAGATATAGAATAAGCTGCTTTGGTAGTTTCATGTAGCTTGAGCGTATACATAAATTTAACAGCCACATAAGAATATTATAAACACCTGAGTCCATGAGATTAGGAAACTATTTACTCTGAATCAAAGGGAATGACCATGGTGTATGCCCAACAATTCTAATGTTAACAGCATAGTTAACATCAGTTAGTAACTTTTTGCAGCTGCTGTGTGATGCCATTTTGAAGCTGTTTTCTTATTTTAATTTTGTTAGGCTTATTGCCAGTTGTTTTACCAAGATTGATTATGATTTATGATTGTGATTTACTTATTTTTAAAAATGGGACAATGCATATGGAGGGACATTTTCACATGTGAAAGATTATAGCCAGGTGGATAATTTCCATCTTCGGTCCCATGGGCAGGTTGGTGTTGATCAATAAAAGACAATAAACATAAGAATACAGAAAACAAACAACACAGAGCAGACCGTAACACACGTAACAGGCCAAGAGCTGGGGGATCACAAAGAAAGTTATCTGCACAGAATTGTAAAGCGTTAATAGAATGGAAATTTTTAATACAGTGTAATAATCAATAATTATTAACAATTTAATATAGCATAGAGTGACCACTGCCTTCATACTGTTGGCAGTTAATATTGGACAGTGCCCATAGCACACCATTGCACCTGATTGTATTGCAGGATGCCCAAGGTACACATTTACACATGCAGATGTGTACAGATATTATTGCACTGAATTAGATTATCATACATAAGTGTATTATGTTATGTACGCACTGCTGTACGAAGTTAGTGAACACAGATGTACTTATGTGTGCAACAGCTGTAAGGTTAACAAGTGGTGCCCCAGTGATAGACCCCAGAGAAAAACATACAGTTTCAAATAGAGTTGTGATAACAGTTCTGATCTTCCAATAACCATGCTTGGAGGTGTTAATTAAATGAGGTGAGAGTTGGAAGCTCCCATAATGCACTTGGTTTTGCACAAGGTATAACTTGGACTATATTGTGCTCTCAGGGCCATCGTAGTGTGTCTGGCTTTTAAATAAATCTGGAAACTGTCACACCCTACAATATTTAGGCAAGGAATAATTTCCTCAATTTGTTTATGATCCGGCCCAGCTTAACCCTAAAAATGTATCTATGGGATCTTTAGCGCCAAGAATTTCCTTGAAAATGATTTGGGACACCTCTGGTTGGACACTGGACAGTGTGAATGTACCACAGCTCCTCTGATACAACAGAAGAAAGAGACAGAAAAGGAACAACCCAGAAAATCGGCAGTGAATCAGTCCACTGCTGCGAGATCATTAGTGGACTACTGCCATGCCAGTATCAGCTCAGTGAATGAACAGTGACAGTCCAGCAGACGAGTCACTCTCCAGTTACTCTCCCCAAGAGACAGCTCTCCGCTTCCATTCACACAACCTGAACAAAGGCTAAATTAGTCCCTGGTTGACTATCTTGGGGCTTTTTGGGAGCCCACTCAGCCGTGCCGAGCTCAGAATGACTTCCCTGTGAGCCGTATACCTCCACCGGCCCAGACTAGACACTTCCGGCTGCCTTTTTAATGGCTTGTTAATTAGCAGCACAGTGATGGGATGAAGTCATTAAGGGATTCACTGGCAGAAGTAATTAATCAACACCTCAGAACTTGTTGAATATGCTCAAATCTATACAGACAGTGTTTCTGTTTGTGGTGCTTTATTGGCTTTTCTTTCTCAGGGGTTTAGACAAGCTCATTTTTTTTTTTATCATTAACTGTCATAATTTCAAAGTAATTTCTGCCTTTTGACACCATTCTGGTTCATGTATGTCCTGGAGTGAGCTATATCTCAATATCTCCTTGATGTGCTTCACAGGAATTGGTTTATTTGCTGTGTGAGAAGGTTAGTGCCATGATCTGGACAGGGTCAGACCCTGCCCATGCCTTATGCTCTTGTGTAGACTCATTTTTATTAGTAGTATCATCATTATCAGTATCCTCACTCTCACCTCAGTATATTCACCCTTAGTTATGTTTTTCCTGTGCATTATACTGGAGTGGTGGCTCAGTTGGTAGAGCTTCCGCCCCATACCCGGGAGGCAGGGGTTCAAATCCCGGCCGGGTCATGCCGAAGACCATATAAAAGCGGAACTTCCTGCCGTCCAGCTTGGTGCTCAGCAATAATAGAATGGAGGAGGGAAATCTGTGGCGGTGCCTTGCATGGCAGCGACCCTCTGATTCTACATATGGGGTGTGTGTGATTAACACTGTAGATAGGAAAAACACAGTTTCGTTCTACTGTACATGATTGGTTGAATGACAGTAAAGGGTGATTTAATTATTATTTGCCATGATCCTGTCTTGCTTGTATATTATGTTTATTTTGTGACAGTGCTCTCAGTTCATTCTGCTCCTCTGTTTATTGGTTCTTTTGTTGTTAATCATTCACAGCTATTCCTCATTTTGTTAATCAGCTCCTGCCCTGTTTATACAATGCACGCCTTGCCCTCCGTACGGCATGCTCGTCATTTCTCACCAGCTTATCAATGCACTCATAGTTGTAAGTTGTATCTGCCTTTTTGGCTGTATTTCTGTTTCAGCTCACGAGCTGTTTTCTTTGTTAATAAATATGCCTAAACGTCGCCCTGCAACTGAGTCCATCCTTAAGCCCCAAAAGGGCAAACCTGACAGTAAGGGCATGAAACTACTTGGATTAGGGGAAAAAATGGTTTAAATGGCACATCGATGATCCTGACCATCCCAAAAGAGCAAATTCATATTCAGCCTACACAAGTAAAGATTCTCAAATTTACCAGCATAAAACATGTTATGGTTAATGATGGCTATTCCAGTATTTCCTCCCACATTTCTCTGACTCCACCTATCCAAGAAGTATACTGGCCCCATGCCCATGCCCCCTGCCCACACTTCACTGCTTCTGGTGACCGATTCCTTCTGGAAAAAGAAACAGACCAGTGGACATGTAGCATAACACTACAGCCAGTGCTTGAACATTTTATACATCTTTAGAGGTAAAGCTATTTCTACTTCTTGTCAATGAGTTTTAAAGCTCTGAATCTCTGGTCCTGACATGGACTAATGTGCACCCCCGGAAAACCTCCAAGGAGAGCCCCTCCTCCTGGTATGACTCCTGGTAAAGGAAAGATGAGTATCTGATGAGACAAATGTCTGTCAAGAGGCGCAGCAGATAGACAGACAGGCAGGAGTCAGGCACAGAAAGAGAGAGAATATTCAATAATTTTTCAGAAAAATGCAGACTTTGATAGACAATACAGAGCAACAGAATAAATTATTTCTTTTTTCTCTGCACTTGCCAAGTGGTTGGGGACCGCTGTGGTTAGAAAGTTTTCAAATGAAGGTGCTGCCATAATTTCCAAATCTATACTCTTTAACATGCATTCAGTGCAATTTAGCTGTTGTAATGGATAATTATTTTATTCATCCTTTTTAATTCAAGTTCTCAGCAAGAGTAGCCTACAGTGTTGGTCCTTTTTATGACAAATTTATGAGTAGTTACTTCATTCTGACTCAATTGTGTTAATTGTGTTGTCTGCATTTGCTGTTGCACAAGTTTTTCTGTACATCAGAAGTTTCTGCTTAATTTACAAACACTGTTTAATAGGAAATTTTTGACAATCCTGTGCTTTTCTTGTAGTGTTGTATAGAATATCATTGCAGTAAACTATGGAAAAAAGCATCTTCTTTAAAATTTGTAATTCTTTCCACAACTTTTACTGCAGAAAAAACACTGAAAACATCACAACTTTTATCGCAACTTTTTTAAAATGCTTCAGCAAATTCAGGCTTTTTGGGCCGCAACAATCATAAAAACATCCCGTAAAATCCTGGAGGGACTGGATTATCAACAGTACAGTGGCAAGTGGGAGGAGAAAAGATGTAAACGTGAAGCAAAACCTCTTAAAGAACAGCAATAGACTAGTTGGCTGTGTCTGTCAATGTGTGAATGATATATATGTGTATTTTAGAGAGAAAGGGAGAAAGACAGAATTTACAAAGGGCGGTTTAGGGAATTCTTATTTTGTTGGTAATTGACATTACTGGGTACCTTGAAAGTGATGAAGTTTGACATATTGACTGATGTGCTTCAGAAAGATGTGACGAGGCACACTGGTGTGTACTGATTGAACTTTACATGTCCAGCCTCTGGAATTCCTGTTTTTATAATTTTTTAGTAAACAATGATGCCACAAAAATCTCATTTGACAGAGCCGGTCCTGTCTTGATCTTACCAATTTTACAAAGAATCAACTGAATTTATTTTATACTTTTTTTAGACTGAAAAGATGTGTTAAAACAAACATACAAAGTAACTAGAAAAGCACTTAGAGAGTGCATACCTCTGCCAAGGCTGCTTCAAGGTCCTTGGTGGAGGTATGCAGTCTCAGATCATCACCAGAATTTAATGAGTTCATCCTTGGCTTAAGGGCTACATCTGGTGAAAATTTCATCAACATCTGTCTAGTAGTTTTTGGGTAATCCTGCTAACAAACAGACAAACCACCCCAGTTACTGTACATTATCTCCTTGGTGGAGGTAATAAAAGTTAGAAGCCATTTTGTATAGTATACAGGTATACCTTGAGATTTTGGCTTGTCCTTTGGTGTGCAGTGGGTAGAGAAAGTGTACAAACAACTGACATTTTACACCTCTTAGCCCCAGCCATTTATCAACACCAGTCATGACTAGTGGTTCCTTTTGTCGAGTTTCAGAGCAGAAAATCAAATTTGGAGGACTTCCAGTTATGGCGGCCGCCTAGAAGGACACGTATCACTCTGCTCTGCCCCTGGAAATAAAAATTCGGCAAATAACTCTCTCATTTGGAACAGAACTTTTCCCAGCGTTTGGGTGAGGATATGCCGGTGAAGACTAAGGCTGGGAAATCAGGAGGGGGAAAAATTGAATCGCCGAAGCAGTCCAAATTAACGGACTTTAAAGTTTGTGGCGCAGTAGAAAAAGCTGCGGATATGGCGGATGAAACTAGCGGTGGTGCGGTAACTGCTGCTGCTGACGATGGCGGCACAGGTGCAGTGCTGGCTGCCATTAGCTCAATGAGAGCAGACTTTTCCGCTAAACTTGATGGGATTATGGCAGCGTTGGATGCAATGAGAAAGGAGTTGGGTGACTGCGTGGAGCGAGTGACGCAGGCGGAGCTTCGTGTTTCAAGTGCGGAGGATGAAATTAGCGGACTTCAAATAAAGGTGCGCACTTTGGAAAAAAAAAAATAAAGATCTGGAAAATAGCGTTCTGGACTTGGAATCTCGGTCCAGAAGGAACAACCTGAGGCTGGTGGGTTTACCGGAGGGAGCCGAAGGTCGTGATTCATGCTCCTTTTTGGAGGGGTGGATCCCGGCGGCGCTGAACAACGCGGAGCTAAAATCATCAGTCGTCTTGGAAAGCTCCCACCGAATTGGCCCACCGAGAGGTAACAAGGCAGCACCGAGGACGCTAATTATGAAGTTTCTCAGCTACAGAGACAGGATGACGATCTCCAACGCGGTGCGGGCCAAAGGAGAAATTAAATACCAAGATCAGCAGGTGCGGTTCTACCCAGATCTGGCCTCAGGAATCCAACAATTAAGGAAGCAGTTTGACCCCATCCGCAAAGAACTGCGCAACCTTGAGATTCGTCATGGAGTGATTCACCCTGCAAGACTTCTGGTCACATATGAGGGCAGAACACGCATCTTCAAGACCCCCGAGGAGGCGCAGGAGCTCATCAAGAAGATCCAGGAAGAGACTGGTGGGAGCTAAGCATGAACAGAATATAGGGTAGAATATTTGAGCATTTAACTGATTAGAAGCATATATCAAGATTACAAAATATAGAATGTATTACATATTAAAAAAAAAAAAAGTACAAAATTGCTAAAAAAAATTTGGAGTTAAATTGGAAAATTACGGAAGAGAGTTAATGTTACGTTATTAAAAGCAGTAGAGTTAGGGTGATTGGGAGGATGAAGAAGGAGTGGCTTTGGCTGATCCTCGTGGGTGTGGAACGGTCGATGGCTATATCGGGAGACGGAATTTTTCTTTTGCTTTTGGGGGGATTGCCACAAATGTGGGAAGGGGGAATTTGTTTGTGTGTAGTTTGTAGGGTGAATGTTCAACCACTCATTTTTTTGCTTTTCTGTTTGAGCATGTTTACACTGCAAGGTAATCCCAAACTCCCTATTGATTATAAATCAAAGCGTTAATCTTAATTTAACTTCATGGAATTGCAGAGGTCTACAAAATTTAAAAAAACTTAAACAAGTTATGAATAAAATAAAAGACATGGGTTCAAAAATTGTGTTTTTACAAGAAACTCATCTAATAGAGCAAGATGTAAAAAGAATTAGGAGTAGATGGCAAGGAAATGTTTTCACCTCATCATTTTCATCCCGAGCCAGGGGAGTTATGACTCTCATACATAAATCAGTTCCATTTCAAGTGAAAAATGTAATTGGAGACAAATTTGGAAGATATGTAATCATTCAAGGATCTTTGCTATTAGAAAACATAAATTTGGTGAACTTATATGGTCCCAATATAGATGATCAAAAGTTCTTTGCCAATTTATTTCTTATCTTATCATCACTTACAGGGCAACATATAATAGCAGGGGATTTTAATTGTACATTGAATCCCAGTATAGATAGATCAACAGGACTGGACTGTACGCACAATGGATGTAGGATGACCATTAATCATTTTATGAAAGAATTGAAATTGATAGATATATGGAGAGAAATGAAACCACAAGTTAAAGCATACTCTTGTTATTCCAATACCTACAAGACATTCTCACGTATAGATTATTTTTTGATCTCCACAGAATTAAGGTCCAAGATTCAAAACTGTTTTTATGATAACATCGTGATCTCTGATCATGCACCCTGCTGTCTAATGTATGTAGATAAGAAATTGACAAAGGAACCAGGTAGATGGCAATTTCAGCATAAATGGCTTCAGGATGAGGAATTTGTTAAGTATATAGAAAAACAGATAGATGAGTTCTTTGATATCAATACTACACAAACATCAGCATGTGTAAAGTGGGAGGCTTTCAAAGCTTTTATTAGGGGACATATTATTAGTTATACAGGTTCAAAATCTAAGAAGACTCGAGAGGAGAGAGTCCAATTGGAACATAAAATAAAAATTCTTCAAGAAAGAGTATATGCAGGAAGAGATCCAAGGTTGGAGAACGAATTACTGATTTTGAGAGCTGAATATGACAAAAAAATCAGCGAATAGAGCTGCCTCGAGTCTTCTAAGATTGAAACAATCTTTTTATGAACAAGGTGAAAAATCAGGAAAGTTATTGGCATGGCAGATTAAACAATTAGAATCTAAAACACCAATTACCAGTATTATAAGTAACGGACAGGTAGTTATAGATCCTTCAGAAATTAATAGAGCCTTTAGAGATTACTATGAAAAATTATATGATACCAAAAATGAATCTGACTTAACAAAACTACATGGGTTTTTGAATGAACTATTTATACCGTGTATTCCAAATGAAAATAGGGAGATACTGGAGTCTAAAATTAGTCAAGAAGAAGTTGGACTAGCCATTGATAATATGAAATCAGGAAAAAGTGCAGGACCAGATGGTCTTCCAGTTGACCTTTATAAAAAATTTAAGAATAAATTAACAAAACCTTTTTTGGAAATGGTTTTAGAAGCATTTCAAAATAGTAATTTACCATCATATATGAATAATGCCTTAATTATACTGTTGCCAAAACCAGGTAAGCCCTCTAATAAATGTGAAAATATGAGACCAATAAGCCTATTAAATGCCGACCTTAAGATAATTTGTAAAATTTTAGCAAGACGAATACAAGAAATTTTACCAAATATTATTAATCGAGATCAGAATGGCTTTATAAAGGGAAGACAAGGCTTCCATAATGTAAGAAGACTATTTAATATTATTTATTCTAATAAAGAAGCACCGGATACAGCTCTCTTATCACTGGATGCCGAAAAAGCCTTTGATAGAGTTGAATGGCCCTTTCTTTTTGAAGTCTTACAAAGGTTTGGACTTGGAAATAATTTCATAAAATGGGTTCAGATAATATATAATAATGCTACTGCAGAAATTCTAACAAATAACAATATTTCAAAATCAATAAAAATCAATAGAGGATGTCGACAAGGCTGTCCACTTTCACCTTTACTGTTTACTATGGCAATTGAACCTTTAGCGATGGCGATACGTCTACAGTCACAAATATATGGAATTAAAGTTGGACCAACAGAACATAAAATCTCCCTGTATGCCGATGACATAATTTTGTTTATGTCGAATCTTAAAAAATCAATTCCGACCTTGTTGAATTTAATAAAGAATTTCGGGGAAATATCAGGATATAAAATAAATAAAACTAAATCTTCAATATTAATGCTAAATGAGACCCAGAGAAATTACCCAGCCCCTGAGGTAAATCAATTCAATGTTGTAAATCAGTTCAAATATTTAGGAATCCAAATTGTGCCTAAGCTAGAATCAGTCGCCAGTGTCAATTATGAAGCCTTAATGACAGATATTGATGAGTTACTTCAGAGATGGATGTCACTACCAATGTCGATGATCGGGAGAATTAATATACTTAAAAGTAATATCTTACCTAAAATACTTTATTTATTTCAATACATTCCCTTACCACCACCTTTAGATTTATTCTCAAGAATTAAAAAAAAGTTAGTGGAATTTATATGGAACAACAGGAGGGCTAGATTACGTCTGTCTTTATTATATTTACCATTTGATCGTGGAGGTCTGAAATGTCCAAATTTTATGTTGTATTATTGGTCGGCACAACTGAGGTCTATGACATATTATTTTTCATCAAATGATCTCCCTCACTGGACTGAAATGGAATCATACAATTTACCTTTACCTCTTCCCATATTCATATACTCAGATTCGGCAAAAAAATTACAAAAACAAGTTAAAAATCCATTTGTAAAGCATATGATCAAAATATGGTGTGAAGCTAAAAACTATTTAAAAGAACCACAGTTATTGTCACAATTTAGTCCAATATGGGGTAATCAATATTTTAAACCAGGGAGAGCGGACGCTGTATTTAAAGTATGGAATTTAAAAGGGATACAAAAGATTCAGGATTTATATTTGCCATGTGCAGAAAACATAATGTCTTTTGAAGAGTTGAGGATCAAATTTAATCTCAATAGAACACATTTTTTTAAATATCTTCAACTTAGAAACTTTATTCGATCAAATCAAAATAAAGCTCTCACTCGACCTATATATTCATCCTTGGAAAAAATGTTGATGAAAGATAGTAAAAGAAAGGGTATTATTTCAGAGTTTTATAACTCATTGACACTATTTTCAAGTGAAAATTCACTGAAAAGATTAAACTACTGGAAAGAAGATCTGCAAACTGAAATTTCAGAGGAACAATGGGAATTGGCTTGTACAGAAGCTCAAACCAAATCAATAAATGTACGCCTTAAATTGATACATTTCAAATGGTTAATGCGGATGTATGTTACACCGGAGGAGTTAAATAGATATAACAAAAATATACCAGATACGTGCACAAAATGTATGGAAAGTAAAGGAACTCTATTTCATTGTGTATGGGAATGTAGATTAATAAGAATGTTTTGGGAAGAGGTGAGGGTAACAATTGAAAAAATAATCTCAAAACAAATCATATTGAATCCTAAACTGTTTTTGTTGGGTCTGTACCCAGAAAAGCATAATTTTAATAAAAGTGAAAGAACATTCATAGACCTCAGTTTGCTTAATGCCAAAAAATGTATTGCACTATTATGGAAAAAGACTCATAGACCAGATGTGACTCAGTGGTTAAGACAGATGTTAACAAACCTTCCATTAGAAAGAATAATATATATACTGAAATCAAAGGAAATTGTGTTTGAGAATATATGGAGACCTTTTATTGATTATGTAAAAAATTTAAACATAACTCTTGAAGAAGAAGGTGAATGATATGTGTGGACCTTGTAAATTCCAAACTGGTGAACACAATATGTATACTTATGTGTTGGATTGTCTAGACTAAACAGAGGAGCATTGTTGAAGATTTGATTTTGTTGGTGGTTGTTGGTGTTTTTTAGTGCATTTTTTTTTTTGTAGTACTTTAGTGTTAGTGTTTGACTGTTTGTATCATGTTTGTTTAAAAAAAAAGGTTCAATAAAGATATTGTGGAAAAAGAAAATCAAATTTGCCACTTTGGCAAAAATATCTTGCATTAGCACTGGCTGTTAGTGGCTAATCTGACACGCATCCAGATGTGAAGCCCAATAGGTTAACACTACAAGGCTTTCAGAGCGTAACAATGGCTTTTCTGTCTTAAACCACTGATTGAGAGCGGTAACTAAAAATACATCCTCTGTGCCCAAAGACAACCAAGGGTTACATGCATTCACACACTGGCTCCTGAGGGTCTTTGATTGAAATTGTCATAGGAGGAAAAAGTGTGGATTTCTCATGAAGCTTTGAAGGAGAAAGTGTTATCTCCTACCCAGATTTTTGTAGATTTTCTGCTAAATTTGCCTGTTTCCAGTTACAAGACTGATTATCCTGCTTTCCCCCAACACTTTACGGCTGAAATATTTATCTAATTATGCTTTAATTTAATCATGCTTTAATTCACCATGCAGCTCTGAGACTGCAGAGGGAGGGCTTCTCTGTAGGAGGTCAAACAGTTTTCACTGAGAGGTTTGACACCAGCAGAAGTGCTTGAGAAACAAGAACCAGATGCTATGCTGGGTGGATATCAAACTTGGCAAGCCCCATCTCCTGCTAAATCACAGTCATCATTAGACTCTTAAAACTGTTTCTCATTTTTTTCTTCTGTTTGTTTGACTGAAATGAAACAAAAGGGAAGGGAAACTTGCGTTTTTTTCTCAAGAAAGAGCTGTTTCTGTTTCTGCATAGTAAATGAACTGTGGGAAGAAGCAGACAGTGATGTGGGAAAATTAATATGCTTTGAGTTGCAAATGCAAGTGAAATCATTGTTTTTATTATCTTGTGGAGGATGGACTCAGACGAGACAGCAAGCTGAATGACACGGAACTTTATTCATCCTCCAACACAGAAAGAGACTGCCCGGGGTCTCTAGGCGATCACCTTTATACACCTTTAATCCTGCATCCGAGACCCAGGGTGTGAGACATTAACATACAGTACACAAAGGATGTTTGAGATATTAACATACAGGACTGAGACAGTAACATACAGTACACAAAGGATGTCTGAGACATTAACATATAGGACACAAAGCATTACTTATTACCATCTATCACACCCCAGCAAACTAGTGACTCCTGTTACAGTGGGGGGCGACGGCTCCTCTCTGTTACATCTAAAACCCCCAGCACCTTCCTGCCTCCTCTCCCCTCTTCCTCATTCATTCCTCTTATCCCTCTCCTCCCCCGACCTCCGGTTCTGGGTGGTGTGCTCCCTATTATGTGCCACCACACGGCTGCCCCCCGAAAACCCAGAAAGGGCCCTAACCCTTTGGTCCTTTGGGCTTGAGTCAGCGCCTGTAGCGGCTGTAGCGGGAAACTGCCGATCCGGTCGAAGTGCCCTCCCGGCGAGGTGTGCGGTAGAGTACGTTGGTATGTGGGGGGTAAGAGGATGGGGAGGGAACAGGGTTAGTTTCGCATGCACAGGTCTCTGCAGGGGAAACACCAACTTGCGGAGCCACCGTAGGTGGGCGTCCACGCTGGGTGGATTCAGCCAACACCACCTGTTTGTCTGCCAACACATACGCAGGCTTAAGGCTGTCAATACAGAAGTTTTCTTACGTCCCCCCAAGTCTAACACAAAGTGTTTTGCCCCAGTTTCCAGCACTCTGAATGGGCCATCATATGGTGGACGCAGCGGCGTTCTGTGTGCATCGTGCCTGACAAAAACAAACTTGGCGCTCTGTAAGCTCTTTGGAACGAAACTGTGGGGAAAACAATGGTGCGTCGGGCCTGGCACATTAGCAGCCCCTGTACTAAACAATTGCGTGGGCAGCTTGGCCTCGAGTGCGGGGTTTTCCAGTAAAAATTCCCCGGGGATCCGCAATGGCTGAGAAAAAACAAGTTCAGCCAGGGATGCTGCCAGATCCTCATTAGGTGCAGAGCGCAACCCTAATAGAACCCAAAGCAGGCGGTCGACCCAATTTGCATCCGTGAGTGAAGCTCTATAAAAGCGTTCGCATAACCCATTTGCCTGGGGGTTGTAGGCGGTGGATTCTGACCCACAGGCTATTGGCCATCGTGGGCCAGAGCTCCGAAATGAATTGTGGACCCTTGTCGGAAGTGATGTCCAACGGGGATCCGAACCATGAAACCCAAGCCGACAAAAATGCGTGAGCAGCCTCAGTGGACGTGGTGAAAACCAATGGGACTACTTCAGGCCAATGCGTGGTGCGGTCCACGATTGTCAAAAGGTGCGTGAAACCTTGCAATGGCGGAAGGTGGCCCACCAAATCCACATGGACGTGGTCGAACCTACCAAATTTGAAAGCTCTCGAGGGGGGCTTTGGTGTGTTTGTGCACCTTGGCTTGCTGGCATGCAATGCATGCTGCAGCACATTCTTTCACATCCCTGCGCAGGCAAGGCCAGACAAATTTCGCCCCCGCTAGTTAACCGAGGCAAGCATGCCAGGATGTGAAAGGGAGTGGATGGACTCAAAAATGCAGCGGCGCCAAGAGCTCGGAACTACCGGATGGGGACGGCCGGTGGAGATGTCACAGAGCAAGGGGGGCACCCTTCTTGCACCACCCTGCTCTACAGCTTTAACCCAGTAGGCATGGACTGGAGCGTGCAAATGTCCATGTCCCCGGTTTGTTCTGTGGCCATGGCAGGGAAATCTATTCCCATGTAGACTGGGGAGACTAACGTGAGTGACAAGCAGTCAGCCACTACATTAAGCTTACTGGCTATGTGTTGAATGTCGGTCGTGAATTCACAGATTGCGGCCAAATGCCGTTGCTGCCCAGCCAACCACGGTTCCGAGACTTTGGACATTGCATATGTTAGTGGTTTGTGATCGACAAATGCAGTGAACTTGCGGCCCTCAAGCCAAAACTGGAAATGACGCGTAGTCAGGCGGAGGGCCAACAACTCCCAGTCAAAAGTGCTGTATCTGCGTTTGTTGTCGCACAAAGTATGGCTAAAAGACGCGAGTGGCTGCCAGGAACCAGAGACGTACTACTCCACCACTGCCCCTTTTGCAACGTCAGACGCATCTGTGGTGAGCATTATCTGCGCTGACAGGGTGGGGTGGGCCAGCAAAGCCGCATTGGCGAGCACTGTTTGTGAAAGCCTGGACCTGCTTGGGGGTCCAGTTGATGCTTTTCCGTGGGCTTCTTTTTTTTAGCGTGCCATACAGCGGTTGCAGCAGCTGGGCTGCTTGGGGGAGGAAACAGTTGTAAAAACTGACCATTCCCCAAAATTCCTGTAGCGCCCTCATGGTCTGTGGATGTGGAAAATCTGACACCGCGCGCACTTTATCTGGCAGCGGAATCGCGCCCTCCAGTGAAATGCAATGGCCCAAAAAAATCAATCACCGGCATCCTAAACTGGCACTTTGCCAGTTTGGGTTGATGATAAACCCATGCACTTCCACCCACTGGAAGACTTGTTTGAGATGGACGAGGTGCTCCTCCTCTGACACACTAGCCACCAAAACATTGTCTAAGTAGACAAAAACAAACGGCAAGTCCTGGAGCACCACGTCCATCATTCTTTGGAAAGTTTGCACTACGCCCTTTAACCCTAATGGCATACGTAAAAACTCGAAAAGGCCAAAAGGAGTTATTTCCGCTGTTTTGGAAACGTCTTCAGCATGCACCGGGACTCGGTGATAACCGCGGACCAGCTCCACTTTTGAAAAAATGCGTGTCCCGGCTAGGTGCACGGAAAAATCCTGGATGTGCAGGATGGGATACCGGTTGTGTTCTGTGGCGTTGTTCAAGCGTCGGAAATCACCACACAGCCACCACAACACATCAGCCTTGGGCACTATGTGCAGCAGAGATGCCCATGGGCTGTTGGGCCACCTAACGATGCCTAAGTGCTCTAAGTTAGCAAACTCCTCAAGCGCACTGGCTAGTTTAACCGAGTCCAGGCGACGAGGGCGGGCGAGCACCGGTGGACCTTTCGTAGTGATGAAATGCTCAACCCAGTGTTCAGATATCGTAGCGGAAAAGGTTGGAACCGTGAGTGCTGGAAACTCGGAAAGCAAATGCTGGTACTTAACTGCTGGAGCTAGAACATTAGCATGTGCTGGTGGTCCAACTCCCCAAGCTGTGCAGGGCAAGGATGAAAAAGAGACAACATCCACTAAATGTCTGTTGGCAACATCGACTAACAGTCCATAAGCATAACTCCATTTTATATTTACTTATTTTTGTAGGATGTTACTTGGGTTCTAAATATTTTATTGGGTTTTAGACCTTTGAGTTTTTAACCTCTTTGACTAGTTTTTAACTTTTAATATGACCCTTCTCTCTTACCTCTGGTTTTTCTCCCATCTCTTTGTCTTTTTATGCCCTGATTGATGGAGCCTTGAGTATTTTTATCATGTTTATAGTCAGCTTCATGTGTGCCTGTGTTTGTGTCTATGTTGAATGTAATTTGTGGCTTGTAAATATGGATGTCACCAGACTGCAAAACAAATCTACCTACGGGTACAAATAAAGTAACCTGAACCTGATAAGCACACAGAAAATCAGCGCCTAAAATGGGGACCGAACATGCAGCTACCACAAAGTCCCACTGGTAATTGCATCCATGTAAGCATAAAGTCACCTTCCTTTCGCCAAACGTCCTGATGTGGGATCTGCTGGTGGCCATAAGGGCGGGGCCACTGCCTTCTACCAGTCTGTCCGCGTTGACCGGCAGAATGAGGCTCTTCTGGGAGCCAGAGTCCACCAAAAAACGTTGTTCCGTACGTGTGTCCGTGATGAAAAGCAGCTTGTTTGTGTCGTCTGCGGTCACAGCTATCACTGACCGCTGGCCGTCTCGTTTACTGGCTTTCTTGAAGTGGCACGGTGGCAGACAGCGTTGCGCTTCCTTGCCAAAATGGCGGTGATAAAAACACAATGACCCATTCCTGCATCTCCTGGTGGCTGTCCCAGACACTACCATCAACTCCTTGACCTTATTGGATTCCTCCGTGGATTCCAGTGTCACTGCGTGCATGCTGAGAGCCTTGTTCACCAGGATGATACAGTCTGCCTCCTGCGCCAGTGCGTGGTAGTTCCTGGTCACCAGCAGCAGTGAGTTAGCGAGGCTCACCCTTGCTGTAGGTAGTAGGTTTCTGAGGAAGAGGTGAGTGAACAGGAAGGAACCGTCATCCTTACCCATGAGCACGAGCACGCTCTCCATCAGGTCCACAGCTGATCTGTTGCCCAACTCTGAGCATGTGAGGAGTTTTTCTGCTCTCTCCCCATCCAAAGGGGTGTAACGTTGCTGCAGCATCTGCTTGAGCAGGTCGTATTTACCCTGGGCTGGTGGTTCTTGGAGCAGGCTCATTACTTGTTGCGTGGCACATGCGTCCAGCACAGCGACCACATGATGGTATCTAGTGTCGCCCATGGAGACCCCGCAGAGAGCGAAGTGGGCTTCCAGATGCAAAAACCAAGTGGTTGGCTTATGGAACCAAAAGTCCGGGACCCTGACCATGACAGCGCACGCAGTGCTGGTGTGCTCCCGCTGGGGTGTCTCTGTGGAGTTGCTCGGCTCGTTCTCCATTTCACATCTCGAGGTCACCACTGTGGAGGATGGAATCAGACGAGACAGCAAGCTGAATGACACAGAACTTTATGCATCCTCCAACACAGAAACAGACTGCCTGGGTCTCTAGGCGATCGCCTTTATACACCTTTATTCCTGCCTCCGAGACCCAGAATATGAGACATTAACATACAGTACACAAAGCATGTGTGAGACATTAACATACAGGACACAAAGCATTACTTATTACCATCTATCACACCCCGGTGAACTTTGGTGACTCCTGTCACAGTGGGGGGGCACGGCTCCTCTCTGTTACATCTACAGACGTGGACAAAATTGTTGGTACCCCTCTGTTAATGAAAGAAAAACCTACAATGGTCACAGAAATAACTTGAATCCGACAAAAGTGGTAATAAATAAAAATTCTATGAAAATTAACGAATGAAAATCAGACAATGCTTTTGAATTGTGGTTCATCAGAATTATTTTAAAAAACAAACTCATGAAACAGGCCTGGACAAAAATGATGGTACCCTTAACTTAATATTTTGTTGCACGACCTTTTGAGGCAATCACTGCAATCAAACGATTTCTGTAACTGTCAATGAGACTTCTGCACCTCTCAGCAGGTATTTTGGCCCACTCCTCATGAGCAAACTGCTCCAGTTGTCTCAGGTTTGAAGGGTGCCTTCTCCAGACGACACGTTTCAGCTCCTTCCACAGATGTTCAATAGGATTTAGATAAGGGCTCATAGAAGGCCGCTTTAGAATAGTCCAATGTTTCGCTCTTAGCTATTCTTGGGTGTTTTTAGCTGTGTGTTTTGGGTCATTATCTTGTTGCAAGACCTATGACCTGTGACTGAGACCAAGCTGTCTGACACTGGGCAGCACATTTCTCTCTAGAATACCTTGATAGTCTTGAGATTTCATTGTACCCTGCACAGATTCAAGACACCCTGTGCCAGATGCAGCAAAGCAGCCCCAGAACATAACGGAACCCCCTCCATGTTTGACAGTAGGGACAGTGTTCTTTTCTTGGTATGCTTCATTTTTGCATCTGTGAACATAGAGCTGATGTGCCTTGCCAAAAAGTTCCACTTTTGTCTCGTCTGTCCATAGGACATTCTCCCAGAAGCTTTGTGGCCTGTCAACATGCAGTTTGGCAAATTCCAGTCTGGCTTTTTTATGATTTGTTTTCAACAGTGGTGTCCTCCTTGGTCGTCTCCCATGAAGTCCACTTTGGCTCAAACAACGACGGATGGTGCGATCTGACACTGATGTACCTTGACCTTGGAGTTCACCATGAATGTGTTTAGAGGTTGTTCTGGGCTCTTTTGTTACCATTCGTATTATCCGTCTCCTCCTGCGGCCACGTCCAGGGAGGATGGCTACAGTCCCGTGGATCTTAAATTTCTGAATAATATGTGCAACTGTAGTCACAGGAACATCAAGCTGCTTGGAGATGGTCTTATAGCCTTTACCTTTAACATGCTTGTCTATAATTTTCTTTCTAATCTCCTGAGACAACTCTCTCCTTTGCTTCCTCTGGTCCATGTTTAGTGTGGTACACACCATGTCACCAAACAGCACAGTGACTACTTGTCACCCTTTAAATAGGCTGACTGACTGATTACAAGTTTGTAGACACCTGTGATGTTACTTAGAGGACACATCTTGGTTGAACGTGTCCCTATGGTCACATTATTTTCAGTCTTTTCTAGGGGTACCATCATTTTTGTCCAGGCCTGTTTCATGAGTTTGTTTTTTAAAATAATTCTGTTGAACCACAATTCAAAAGCATTGTCTGATTTTCATTGGTTAATTTTCATAGAATTTTTATTTATTACCACTTTTGTCAGATTCAAGTTATTTCTGACCATTGTGGGTTTTTCTTTCATTAACAGAGGGGTACCAACAATTTTGTCCACGTCTGTAAACCCCCCCAGTGCCTTCCTGCCTCCTCTCCCCTCTTTCTCATTCATTCTTCTTATCTCTCTCCTCCCCCTGACCTCCAGTTCTGGGTGGAGTGCTCCCTATTATGTGCCACCACAATCTATTTTAAAAACTCTGTATATTGTTTAATTAATGATTTTTCTGAAATAGCAACACTGACTGCATACTAGAGAAATAATGTTACAGCCAATTATGTTAATTTTGAAGGTTTTCCAGGTTTATAAGTTATTTACTTCTGTAAAATGTATTTGAATCCTGCATTAGCACATATAAAACCATCACTCATGGTGTATTCAAGATCCAATATAGTTCAGTACATTGCTGTTTAAGGTAACATATGAGTGCTTTTGAGCATGGATTTTGCTATCTGGAATGGCTACTGTGGCATACCCCTAATACTACCTTAAATGCCACCTTAAGTATCATGGACGTGGGGACACATTTACGTAATGATGTCACCACGTTGTGAGTATAATAGAGGACTGTTGGCGGCAGCCTGGGCTCTTGTGGCACTCTGCCTCTACATAACACCAGCCTGTACCTGCTGTTAGCAAGCTTGTTAGCTATAGTTGTATGTTCCACATGCTGATAGCTTCTTTAATAAAGAGCTACTGTTTAGCACAGTTGTTGCCTCCGCTGTCCCTCATTTACAGACATAACACTGGTGACGAGGAGAAACTTAACAACATCGACATGGAAGTGTGCTTGGCACCCCTGCCCCCATTCCTCACATCCCCAGGTGAGCCGCCCATCCCATGGCCTCACTGGTTTGATTCATTCCAGACATACGTGTCGGCTATGGACCTATGAGTCAGTAAGATGCAGCTGTGGGTGTTCCTGATTCCCAGCCTTGGTACCGAGGGACAGCAGGTGTTTAGTACATTGGGACAAGTGGACACACACGAGGAGTGCATCACGCTGCTAGCCAGACACTTTGTGATGCCCAAAAGCATGCTGGCTAGGAAGATAAGGTTCTGCCAGCACCAACAGGGAGCAGGACAGGTGACCCAGCAGTACGTCGCGGACCTCCGCTGTCTGGCAAGCACGTGCAGGTTTGGCCAACTAGAGGACAAAATGGTGAGGGACCAGCTAGCAGAACACACCAGCAACCCACGGCTGCGGGCGAAGCTGCTGATGGCATCAGACGACCTGCCACTGGTGAAGGGGGGGGGGGCAAGTGTTTCAGCTGGAGGCCGCCGACAAGCTAACATTACAGCTAGATTACACACAACAATGGACCCCGCTAGCACAAGCAGTTACCCTGGCAGAAGAACACGGTTACACCACGACCTTCTTGGAGGACATTGAGGTGAACACTGCGGGTCAACGGAACATCATGAGACACCAAACGTGTGGTAACTGTGGCTCCCCGACGCACTGAGCACTCCTGCGCTCCTGCCCAGCCAGGGGGCAGCGATGCCAATGATACGGCAAGCTTAATCATTTCGCCAAAGTGTGTCGCTCAACACGTGTAACAACAAGTCCACCACCCAGTTCAGCCGAATCACCACCGACAACCACCATCCACACAGTGGACTCCAGAGGAGCAGAGTACAAATGGTGCACACTGAGGCTTGACGACGTCAGCTTGCTGTTGCTGGTGGACACCGCCACTGTGAGGTCCATGATGAACTGGGTCACAGTTAAAAGATTCTTTCCCTGTCATCCAATCAGGAAGAATGCAGCGGAGCTTTACAGGAATGGCCACACTCGTATCAGCTTAATAGGAACCATAAGACTGATGGTTCGCTACGGGTCCAGAGTCCTCCCAGTATTCACCTCCCAAGAAGCCACACATGGAGACAACATCCTGGGGTGCAACCTTTTTCATGAGTTAGGCTTTACCATTCACGATAACTAAGGACTCTGTTTGACCGCTGATCATCGGAGTGCATCACACCTGGATGTGGGTATGGCCGCTCCAAGTTGACACCGCAAGAAGAAGAACCAAGCATGGAGAGAAGGCACAAACCGGACTTGCCTCTGATCCTTGCCCGGCATAAGTCTCAGGGAGCCGCCGCAGAGTTGAAGGAGAGAGAGTTTGTGGCCAAGAGAGACCCTGATGAACAATGACAACCTGGCGTGCGTCCTGTTGCCAGTGAGAGCATCACACCGCCGCCACCATGACCAGCACCAGAGGAGAGAGGGCAGAAACTGGAATCGTCTCAGATCCTCGCCCGGCATCAGCCTCAGGGAGCCACAGCGGTGCTGCAGGAGAGAGAGTTCATGGCCCAGCAGGACCCAACAGAGCAACGTCAATCCAGAGCATGTCCTGCCACTGGCTTGAATGGCACACCGCCACAACAGCAGCCAGTATCTGGGATGAGAGAGTAGTAGTGCCGAGTGCAGCCGAACTGACTGCCGCTCACAGTGCTTGACTGGGTTTGGGTCCGCCGATCTGAATGCCTGGACCCACAAACACTCCAGTCACCACCAGTGATGATCACCGTGCAGTTGGGGCCAGCCACCTTCCAGACGGCCGATGGTTCGAGATGGTAGGCCAGCTGTCTGCGAAGGGTGAGAGCAGCTGCCCCAGATCAAGCCACGATGCTGGAACCAATTCAGCCAGTGTGGGACCTGGACTGGGACTTTGCAAGAGAGCACCCAGGTCTGCTGCAGCCAGCACCTCTAGGGCTGCCGCCATCGTGGGCTTGCCAGAGGCCCCTGAAGGTGAACTGTAGCAATGACTGTGTTTTACAATGTTTAGGCAGAGCACGGTTGACAACAGTGGCAGAATAACACACTCAACCGTGCAGGGTTTACCGGTAGTCCACCCGGTTGCCCAGGTTCATGTTAGTTCATGTAATGTTATACTGTATGGAACCTTGAGTAGTGTATGGTATGGATCTGCTTGCTAATACTACCACATAGTGTGCTTTAACATCATGCAGTGATGTGTTTACCGTCATGCTCATGTTAGTCACAGCACTGTCAACAGTATACTGCCATACATGTGCTGTGTTAGCTGTATGCCAATGCATCGCCACATTCAATAAAGGTGAAACCATCACCAGGGGTTCTGGTTTTTCCAAGGGGGAGGTAAATATACTGCTAATACGATCTTAAATACCACCTAGAGTGCCACAGATGTGGGGACACATTTACGTGATGACGTCACCATGTCGTGAGTGTAATAGAGGACTGTTGGCGACAGCCTGGGCTCTTTTGGCACTCCGCCTCTACATAACACCAGCCTGTACCTCCTGTTAGCTAGCTTGTTAGCTATAGTTGTATGTTCCACGTACTGATACAGTAGTTTCTTTAATAAAGAGCTACTGTTTACTACAGCCATCGCCTCCTCTGTCCCTCATTTAGAGACATAACAGCTACCACCAAAAAATCTCTGGAAAAAAACCAAAAACATAACCATGTCACTGTGTTTGGGTCTGTCTTCCTCTCATTCAGTCTGACTCACTTGTGAGGCACTGGAGTAAGACCACCCTCCTAGATTTATCCGCACCCAATTTAATGATGATGGGAGTAGATGAGTTCCTGTGACTGTCCAAAGTCACACAGACAGTGTTGCTACCTGAATTAGCTTAGTATCGTGAGTGCAGTCTTCATGGCTACTCTCTCTATATATTCTACTTATCGCACTACACATACATGTTTCCAGGTGGTTCATTAACCCACAGTAGGGATGCAAGTTATCAATTAATTCATTAATCATTAGCTGATTCAACTTATTGCTCGATTAACGATTAATTGATAAGCGTCAATTTTCCTAAGAATCTGAATTTTCCTCGGTATAATATGGTCTTTCTATCTCGAATATATAAAGAGTTAATTACTGTTTTTGATAGTGGTGTGCAATACTGCAATTTGATCCGATACCAAGTAAATACAGGGCCAGTATTGCCGATACTGATACAATACTGATACTTTTTAAAGATTAAGGTGGAGGCATTATCAAATTACTAAATCTGAATGATTTTTCATGATCTTTAAGTGTTTTGTGATTTTTCCTTTGGATTATTAGTTAGTTAAAACCCAGGACAGAATTCGGGCAAAGTTTAGAGGTACAAATACACAGTATCACTTTCGCAGTTAACACAAAATGGTAATTATATTCAATCAAATCTGAGCCATATTAAATTCAGTACATTTGTTTCAATTCCAGTAAATGTATTCATTTAAATAAAACATTTCAATTGGATAAACCAAGGTCTTACCATAATTTATACTTTTTGAGTTGGCTTAAGTAACAAATGACCAGTTGCACTTTGAAAATTAATGTTAACTAACGCTGAAGATGACTAAAATACCTGGATATTCTCTGCCATATTGAAAGGCCTCTGCCAATGATCTCTGCCTCTGGGTTGGGGGTCTGGGTCTGTTGGGGCCAGGAGGTGGGGTATTTCTCTCCTCCTCTCTCCGTTTCTGTAGCTCAGCGTTGTCTTTTGGATGATTTTTCATATGCTTGTATAAATTAGTTGTGTTACCACTGTATTTCACAGCCTTTTTACAAATTGTACAGCTTGCCATTGTTTCATTTTTTGGCCTAACAGCAGGTTGAAGGTAGCATGGATGGGTTTTTGCACTTGTGTAGTTTCTTCCTTGCTCCGCTCCCCTTATCTGCCCTGATTATTTGAAGCAGGTGGGTGGATCTTCAAGCTTGTGTGCCATTGGAACTTGTTGTGGCTCTCCGTTGTAACCCGGAAGAGTGGGGTTTTTTTTGCTCTGCACAACACATGTGCTCTGGGGGCTTGGCGTTTTCTTCTGCTTTTTCTTGAGTTTTGATTGAAAGGTGGCAGTGGGTGACTGTGTGCACCCTTGCCTGGACGGCAGCGCCTCTACATTTCATAGAATAAGCTCCCATTGGAAAGGACTGCTGAGTTATCAATTAATTGACAATTACCTGTAATTTAATTTACTCAACTAAATTCTTATCGACAATTAATCAAAAGTCAATTAATCATTAACATCCGTATTCCACAGTCAATTATAGATCGCTTCCAGACATTATTCTGGTGTATTTTATTACATTTTGGACAGGGTGGCCCTAGCAAATATGCTAGCAGACTTAGGCTAGCTTAATTATTTTTTTATGGCTCCCTTTGGTATAACTCACCAACCACCCCCATCAATATTCATTATCTGAGCTGGATCATCTACAAAGGCTTGACCATACAGTATTTCTAGACGTCATTTTAGCTTATTATACTATTGTAGGGAACCCACGCTGGGATATTCATCTCAGACTGGAAGCAGAGGGGAGGGGAATATTCCCTCTGTGGGCAGAGTGTGGGGGATTTAACGGAGGAGGACAGTACGTTTTGTAATGAGAGAAGTTATGGTAATGCAGCAGGAAGGAGTAGCTGCGGGGACAGTAAGGGGTGGATGTGTGAATGTATTGTGATGCAAGATTTCAGGCAGCAGGAGGAAGGAATGGAGTGATATAAAAGGAGAGACCCTGGTTTATTGAAAAAAGTCTTTTTCTGTGTATGAATGAAGTGAGAGAGAGAAATAAAGTTTGTCTGTCATGCAAGTTTGGTTCCTTTATTTGCACTCTCCACACTGGTGACCCTTGAGTAATTATGGAACACGAGACAAGAACCCTGGAGTTGGCCTGGACGGGAAGCCCCAGCAACGCGGCAAGCATCCCAGAGACGGCTCGGACGGAAAGCCCCAGCAAAGCGTGTGCTGTTTCGGTCAAACTACTGGACTTTTGGCTGCACGACCCGTGGTCTTGGTTCCACCACACCGAGGCTCAGTTCGCCCTCCGGGGAATAACAACAGATGAAACCAGATATTACTATGTGATCGCAGCGCTGGACGCTCGCACGACTCAGCAAGTAGCGAGCCTGCTCCAACAGCCTCCAGCCCACGATAAATACGGGACTCTCAAGGCCGCGCTGACCCGGCGCTACACACTCTCGGACTGTGAGAGAGCAGAGAGGCTCCTGAGGCGCTCCGAGTTAGGAGATGGGTCGGCGGTCGAACTGATGGAGAATATGTTGGCGTTGATGGGCACGGACGACGGGCATTTTCCGTTTGCCCACCTTTTCCTCCAGAAACTCCCAACAGAGGCAAGAGCGGTCCTGGCCAACTCACCGTTGCTGGCTGCATGCGACTACCGTGCGCTAGCTCAGGAGGCAGATCGGATCATCCTCACCACCAGAGTCCTCACAGTGAACGCGGCGGCATCGGAACCCAGCGAGACGACCAGCGGAGGCGAGGAGCCGGCGATGGTAGCGGCGGTGGGGGCCAGAAGGCGCCAGAGAGACATGCTCTGCTCCTACCACCACCGTTTTGGAGAGAACGCACGCAGATGTGTGCCACCGTGCCAATTCAAGCGTTCGGGAAACGCCAAGGCCGGCAGTTAGTAGCAGCTGCGACTGCCGGTGAAGAAAACAAGCTGCTCTACATGACGGACTCGCACTTGGGGAGACGGTTCGTCGTAGACACCGGCTCCCAAAAGAGCCTCATCCTGCCATCCTATGCCGACCGGCTAGCGGGAGCTAGCGGCCCCGAGCTGATAGCCGCAAACGGCTCGGACATTAGGACTTTTGGTGAGAGGACATTGACTGTATCCCTACACGGCCGTATGTACGAGTGGACTTTCGTCATAGCGGCATGCAGTTTCCCAGTCTTGGGAGCTGATTTTCTGTGTGCACACAGGTTGCTAGTCGATGTTGCTAACAGACACCTGATTAATGCAATGTCTTTTGATTCTCTCCCCTGTACAGCTTGAGGGTCTGGGCCAACAACGCTAGCCAACGTCACAGCTCCAGGCGGTAGGTTCCACACACTGCTCACTCAGTTCCCAGCACTCATGGTCCCGACGTTTTCGGCGGCCATCACTAAACACGGGGTGAAACACTTTATCACCACCACTGGGCCATCCATTTTCGCACGACCTTGGTGCCTGGACGCAGCTAAACTGGCCATAGCGTGCAAGGAGTTTGACAACTTGGAAAGGTTGGGCATCATCAGGCGCTCAAACAGCCCATGGGCATCCTCACTACACATGGTCCCTAAGGCCCAGGGATTGTGGCGACCGTGCGGAGATTTCCGTAGATTGAATAACGCCACAGCACATGACCGCTACCCGATTCCCCATATTCAGGATTTTCTGTTCACCTCGCCGGGGCACGCATTTTTTCTAAAATAGACCTGGTCCGCAGTTACCACCAGGTCCCGGTGCGCGCGGAGGACATACCCAAAACAGTGGTAATAACTCCGTTTGGCTTGTTTGAGTTTTTACGCATGCCCTTTGGATTAAAAGGCGCGGCACAGACATTCCAACGCATGATGGATGCGGTGTTGCGTGATCTGCTGTTTGTGTTTGTCTACCTGGATGATATCCTGGTGGCCAGCGCGTCCGAGGACGAACACGTAACCCACCTCAGGACGGTTTTCCGGAGGGTGGAACAGCACGGGTTAATAATCAACCTGGCGAAATGCCAGTTCGGCGTGAGGGGGATTGACTTTTTGGGGCACCGCATCTCACTGGAGGGAGCAATACCCTTGCCCGACAAGGTGCGTGCTGTGGCGAATTTTTCCCGGCCTCAGACAGTCAGGGCACTGCAAGAGTTTTTAGGGATGGTTAACTTTTATAACTGGTTCCTCCCCCGTGCAGCTCAGCTCATGCAGTCATTGTATGTCGTGCTCAAGAAACGGAAGCCGGTGGACAGAGTCGAATGGACTCCAGAGCGGGAGCAGGCATTCTCTGAAGTTAAAACAGCCCTGGCAAACGCTGCACTGTTGGCGCACCCGGACCCGGCGGCCCGCATAGCGCTGACTACCGACGCCTCGGACGAGGCCATAGGGGCCGTCATGGAGCAACGTGTCGCTGGTTCTTGGCAGCCGCTCGCTTTTTTCAGCAGGGCTTTGCGAGACAGTGAGCGTAAATACAGCGCGTTCGACAGAGAGTTGCTGGATCTCCACCTGGCCATACGCCACTTCCAGTTCTGGCTGGAAGGGCGCAGCTTCACTGCGTTTGTGGACCACAAGCTGCTAACGTATGCGATGGCCAAGGTTTCGGAACCATGGTCGGGCCGGCAGCAGAGACAGCTGGCTGCAATCTCGGAGTTTACGACCGATATTCAGCATGTGGCAGGTAAACTGAATGTGGTGGCGGACTGCCTCTCGCGCGCAGTAGTGGCCCCAGTCTGCGTGGGGATAGATTATACAGCCATGGCCGCAGAGCAGATTGGCGATGCGGACGTGTGCGCGCTCCAGTCTGGACCAACAGGGTTAAGGCTGGAGAGCAGAGTACTGCAAGACGGCAGCCCCCCCCCCCCAATCTGTGACGTCTCCATGGGACGCCCGCGCCTGGTGGTCCCAGTTGCTTGGTGCCACCGAGTGTTTGAGTCAGTTCATGCTCTGGTGCACCCAGGAGTGCGCGCATCAGTCAAAATGGTGGGAGCAAAGTTCTTATGGCCAGGCCTGCGCAAACAAGTGAAAGAGTGGGCTGCAGCCTGCGTAGCATGCCAATGAGGCAAAGTACACAGACACACGAAGGCCCCTTTGGAGCCGTTTCGTATACCGGCTAAGAGGTTCGACCATGTTCAGGTGGACCTCGTGGGCCCCCTCCCGCCATCGCAGGGGTTCACGCACCTTCTGACAGTGGTGGACCGCACCACATGCTGGCCAGAAGCAGTCCCGCTAGCGGCAACCACGTCCGTGGACGTGGCGCACGCCTTTTTGACAAAATGGGTGGCACGTTTTGGCATCCCGTCGGACATCATGTCCGATAGGGGCTCTCAGTTTGTTTCCGACCTCTGGTCCGCGATGACCCGTAGCCTGGGTGTATCAATTCATCACACAACCCCGTACAACCCACAGGCCAATGGGTTATGCGAGCGTTTCCCTAGGTCGCTGAAAGCAGCACTCAGGGCTTCGCTTACGGATGCAAATTGGGTAGACCGGTTGCTGTGGGTTCTGTTAGGGTTGCGTTCCGCACCAAAAGAGGATTTGGAGGCTTCCCTGGCGGAGCTTGTTTTTCTCAGCCACTGCGGCTCCCAGGGGAATTTTTACCAGATAATCCCACGCCGGACAACTATCTGTCTCAGCGTTCGCAGCATAGCACAGATACAGGCACGCTACAGGGCCCAGCCTACCACTGTTTTCCACGCGCTTTTGTGCCAAAAACTTTGAAGAACGCGGCGTTCGTGTTTGTCAGGCACGATGCCCCCCCCCCCCCCATTGCGTCCTTCCTATGATGGCCCGTTCAGAGTGCTGGAACCAGGGGACAAACAATTTTTGTTAGACTTGGGGGGTCGTCCGGAGAAAATATGTATAGACAGACTTAAGCCCACCTTTGTGGTGGCGGACGAGCAAGTGATGTTGGCTCGGGCCCCTAGAAGGTAGAAGATTCATCAGAGCAGCCACATGGGCAAGTAGAATGTCCCCCCCCCCTCGCCATTGCCCACCCGCAGACAGACACACCCCCAAGAGCCCCCCACCGGCACAGCAGCATTGCGGAGTCGAAGGACCCTCGTTACAGCAGATATGGGAGGAGACTGAAGCCAAAAGGACGTGAGGGTTGAAACTCAGTCTGAGACTCTGGGGGTGGGGGGGGGGGCAGTGTAGGGAACCCACGCTGGGATATTCATCTCAGACTGGAAGCAGAGGGGAGGGGAATAATTCCACAATGGAATTTCCCCATTGTGGGACTAATAAAGGCTTATCTTATCTTATCTTATTTTATCTTAATATTCCCTCTGTGGGCAGAGCCTCGGGGATTTAACGGAGGAGGACAGTACGTATTGTAATGGGAGAAGTTATGGTAATGCAGCAGGAAGGAGTAGCTGCGGGGACAGTAAGGGGTGGATGTGTGAATGTATTGTGATGCAAGATTTCAGGCAGTGGGGGAAGGAATGGAGTGATATAAAAGGAGAGACCCTGGTGTATTGAAAAAAGTCTTTTTCTGTGTATGAATGAAGTGAGAGAGAGAAATAAAGTTCGTCTGTCGTACAAGTCTAGTTCCTTTATTTGCACTCTCCACACTATAGATTATTATACTCTGGCCATGACACTCTTACACAATAGTCGGTAAGAGCCAGCCAGCCGCTTATTCAGGCTCATTTTCTATGCTAATTATATCCCATCGACTAGTCCTATACCAACAACCATGACTACCATGACTACACAAACATGTCCCCAGTTGTTTTATTTGGGCTTTTACCCTCTCACATTCAGCTAGTTCTATGTATCTTACAACAAGAACTAGCTAGCTAACATTAGCCTCAACCACAGATCTCAGGGTGTGTTCCTAAACCTCAGAGCAACGCAAACTGGAGTTTACCCAATACTTCTGGGCCATTAAGTCAGAGATGTTGCTGCTGAGGTAGGCTGAATCTTTTGTAACCTGAGGTCATGTTGCAGCATTCCTAAAGACAGACTTCCCCTACCTTTGGTTTAAAAGGACTATCTAATGCAGTCAAAACATTCTATAGTTCAGGGGTTACCAACTGGGGGACTCCGGTCCAGATCGGGACCACGAGAGTTCTCTGTCTGGACTCTGAAGCCTTTCGATACAATTTTGGAAAAAAGGAGTGTGTGTTGGACACAATACACATGACACTCCACTCAGGTCAAGGGGCTTGGTGAGGGAGAAGATAGAGAGATACTAATGGGGAAAGCTGAGAGGAGCCAACCAAACAAAGATGTGCCTTTCGCCCTCTGCCGCGCCAGGCTGACACCTGAGGACGCAGGGGTGCGAATGCATTGTAACAAAGACCTGCTCTGTGACGTGCGGGTCAGTGTTATGTTAATGTGTATGCATGTCTTGCAGTCAGAATGTTAATCCCCTTTTCCACTAGTACCCACTCAGCCCTACTCACTTCGACTCAGTGCGCTTTGTAGGCTTTTCCATTAGTACCTAGTACCTGGTAACAGGTACTTTTTTCGTACCTATTCCACTGGGGTTTTAACCGTGCTGAGTGGGGCTGAAAATGTGACATCAACAGACTGCAGGTCACTGATTGGTCTGGGCGTAACGCCATGAGAGCAATGTTTGAAGGCTGAATTCAGAATCTCGAGGCGCCATTTGCCAAGATTCATCCGTGAACCGGCAACAAGCGTCAGTATAAACAACGATAGAATGGCTTCACAGAAGTCGGATTCACAGAAATCAACACCACGGTCCAGCAGAGTTTTCTGTGCCTCTCGGCTGACGAGAGAATCCAGAGGGGAGTAGACGGAGCTACCCGAAATGAATTTACGGCCACCGGAGCACCCAAGCTCAGCAGTTGAAAGCCGTGATATTCGGATATAAAGGATGGTGGGTGATGTGATATGATGTGATATTATGCATCTTTTATGTTATTTATCCCAGCAGTGGAAAGTTCAGTTTGAACAGACCACAACAACATCGCTTGTGTGCAGATAATGAGCTAGCTAGTTAGCCATCAATGCTATCTCCGTGCTCTGTGCTCTCCTTGTATTCTGATGAAATAAGCTAGTTGTCATCCTGGTGAAAAAGGTGGGTTTTTTTACATGTTGCACTTTTGTGCTGTGCATGTACTTAAGTTGTGTGTATTTGAGTTCTAGAGTCTGACCAGCATCTGCTATGACACTGACAACACAGCAATGTGTTCTAACTGGTAAGCCATATTAAAATTGAACACCCCGTTGTTTTTAGTTTTAGTAGTGGAAGACAAAGTACTCAAATCCTTTTGCTTTCTAAGTTAAAGTGTAGATAAAGTGCCAGTGCCAAAACTAAAGTACCTGAACCTGAAAGTAGCACAATTTCCACTTAATATGAAAGGGACTGAACAAAGATTTATTTGATTGTGTGAATATTAATTACAGCATAATTGAAAATGAATGGCACATCCACTGTAAAATAATCCACTTGTTTAGTCATTTATTTTTTTGTCAGATCACTTGTGTGATCCTTTGTTATATTCATAAGAGTGTATGGTGCACTTTGGGGAAAATGGGAGTTGTTCAGTCATCATTATAATTTAGTTTATATGTGTAGTTTATAGTCTATCATCAATAAATGCATGCAGTATTATAATAACAGGACACATTACAAATATTTGAGACCCACTGCATTGCATCCTTTTGTATTTTAGCAATCCAAGTACAAAACACCGCCCACACTTGATGCCAGGGCGATTCAGCTGTGACAGAGCGGTGGCTAAACTTTTATTGATTAAAATTACGTATTTTGACTGAGTGACTCCATACTCGGGGATGCACACCCTCAGTTAACATACACAGTCGTGAAGCGCCTCTATGAGACGAAGAGAAACAGACTCAGGTGCTGAATTACACCCATGACATATTTATTAAAGAAAAGAACTAAAGTCCCAAAATTGTGCAAACATACAAAAATGCAAACAAGAGCAAACTTACGTTTGGCGTCCCTGGGCCAACACAGTCCAGCAGGCGCAGAAGGAGATTGGAACACATGAATGAGACGTGATAGTATGTTAAACGAACGAAACATGGTAAACGACATTCAATGGTGCAGTGAGGAATGACTGACCATGAGCAGACTAAATATAAACTGATAATAAAATAAGTGCCCACAGGTGTGACTGCACCCGAGCGGGAGGGAAGGATGTAGTGATCCGCTCTGCCTGCCTGTTGCCTAATTGCCTCCACAGCTGCGCGCACACCTGCTTTCCTCATCAGCCTGCCTACTTAAGCCGTGTTGCCCTCAGGTCTGCACGAAGATGTCAAGCTCCCTGGTCTGGCAAGACCTCTTCACCTCTTCGTCACCTGCATGTTCCGGAGTTCCATCTCCTGTGATCCCTTTTCACCTCGTCGTCCTTCTGGGAGTCCTAGCTCCCCAACGCCAAGTAAGTCTACTCCTAACTTCATCACCACTCTTTGTGCTGCTCCCCTGTGCACAGGTGGAAATCCATGGCAGCAGACGTCCTCCTCCTGGCGGCGGACCAAGCTCACTCTGCACTGCACCAAGCTCACCTCTCACCTCCTCTGCAACCGGGGCCAAAGACACTGTCCCTCTGGCTGGAGCCTTTGGGACCTCACCTGTGCGACTCACCAACTCGCCTACAGTAAGACTGGACTATTACTGAATCATCTCTCCCGTTTGCTGGCACTAATCCCCCTGTCTCTGCTCTTCCCTGGGGTTGCCAGTCTGTACGGTGCTCTGCTCGCCCCAGCTGTGACATTCATGCACACACACACACACATTTTACACTCACATTGCACAATAAAGATAATTGAGTTTATTCTTGAGTCTGTGTCTGCCTTCTGGGTCATAAATCATGTCAAAGGAGAGCATCCTAATGGGAACTGGAATCAGGTGATGATAATGAGAGGGGAGTAGTAGGACTGGCAGTCTGACAGGCAACGCCTACACAAAGTGCAAGGCACAAACAAGCTAAACAATAACAAGGAAAAATGGGAGACAATATGAAAACTCAAAAGGCATAACGATACACAGATAAATATGAAAACAGAGAAAAGCGATGGAACTAGGCCTGGGAGGAAACCCGGCTCAGTTCATGACAGAGCCCCCCTCTCAAGGGGTGAAATCCAGACACCCAACGTAACATCAAAAGAAAAAGAAAAAAACCTACCCCCTCCCAACAATCTACCCAGGGCGGGTGGTGGGGGGAACAGGCCAGGAGGGAACAAAAAACAACCCCGCTCGGGGCCCACACCAGAAAAACACAAAATTAAACCCCCCAAGTCCTGGAGCTAGAGGGCTTGGGAGGCCACCCAGAGTCCCAGGCCCAGCGGACAATAAGGTGTAACCGGTCAGGCGGCCTGCCCAAGTCCCAGGCCAACCGGACGGCCAGGTTGAGTCCTTTGACCACCAGTCCTGGAGAGGTAACCCAGGAGGCTGGGGGCCTCTGGGGGTCCCGGCCTGCAACATAGTTGCACCTGCGGTGGTTCTGGACCAGAGCTCAGCTGCACTCATGGTGGGCCCTGGCTGGGTCAATGTAGCACCCACGGTGGGCAATGGCTGGGCCAACGCTGCACCCATGGAGAACCAGCTGACCCGTGCAAGCACCAGACCCAGGAGGCGGTCTATCAAAGGGACCCTGGGCGAGGATGAAGAAGGAGGGCCCATGATGACCTCGATGGGGGGAGCTGGACCCATGACGTCATCAGATGGTGAGACCGGATCCATGGAAACCCCTGGCGATGGTAGATCTTCTCCAACAACCCTAGGAGAAGGCTCAGGAATGACAGGGAAAGAAACGTGGTTAGGGTCGCAGGCAGAGGCAGAGCCCAGCAAGGTGAGCTCAGGTGCAGGTGAGGGCTGCACGCTTTAGCGCGACACGGGACGGCTCAGCACGCTTTGTACGCTTTTCCACAAGCCCCAACACGGTTTAACAGCCGTGATTCTCAGCCCCGCTGAAGGGCAGGGTACAGCAGTGCTGAGCTGTGCCGTGTTGTGACGTTAACAGACTGGTCGCCGCTGATTGGTCAGGTCGTAACTGGCGCTGATTGGTCAGGTTGTAACCGCCCCTCTCCTCCTCCTCTTCTACCAAATCTTCACGACCTTCTCAATAAAGTTTTTGAAAAAAAAAAAAAAAAAAAAGAATCTTCACGACCTACTCAGCACGCAACCACTGTTGGCGGTTCCTTTTCAGTGTATTGCTGTGCTATTTTTCATTTATTCTCTATCAAAAATGGCTTCGCGTAATAAGGGTGTTCCATGGAGCAGTAAGGAGCTGCAGTGTCTGCTCACTGCATTGTCAGACGAACGTATTCAGCGCGAGTTAGACGGAGCCGCCCGGAATGAAAAAATATACCGGGAGGTCTCAACATCGGAGTCCTTTAACGGTGAGTTTTAATTTTTTTTTATTGTGCGTTTTTTCGCAAATATATTCGGTAAGACGCTCAGTTTATTTATGCAATAAAAAAGCTGTTCATTTGTGGATGGATCGCTGCTTTATTGCAGCACAATGCGGACTAAAGCTTTTATTGTAATTATTCATGTGAACAATACGCTGAAATAAGCTTATGTATTCTTGTTAAAAACTATTGTCTTTTCTGTATATATTTTGTGCTGTATTTTATTGTGTGCATTTTCCTTGTAGAATCATCCCACGCGTCCGCCGCGACAGCCCGCACGGATTATTCAACCGAGCCTTCCTGACCCACAGCTGGCAGAGACGGATTAATTCTACCGAGCCTCAGCACTCAGTGGTCGGCGTGTATAAAATGTCGATTAACCTTCATGTTGTGTTGCAAAGTTTTTTTTTGTTTTAATATTTTGTATATAATAAAATGGAATTGTTTTGGAAAGTGTGGTTTGTCTGTTATAACACTGAATTATAAAACAGTATAATTACATAGAAATTCCATTGCCTAGTCTGATCAAAATGATACTGAGGGTCAACCATTGTAAAGGTAATGTAATTTTTAACTAGACCAAAAAAGAAATCTTTTTGTACGCTTTCTGTTCTTTTTATTGAAATATCATAAAAAATTAGCACCAAGTCAAAGGTACAAGTATATGTAAATTGAATGTTCTATCGGCATTCCAAATTCAGAGATTTACAATACTTTAGAAGGAGTGTAGCATCATCTAAACGGAAAATAATAATACTGTTGTTCCAAACGTTGACCTGAAGGTGAAAAACATGAATTTTTTTAATTCAGTACATCCAAAATGCCCTAGGATGTGGTGTAGTCCAGTGTGCCACCGTCTCATTATTTAATACGAATAAAAACAAGTTTCAGCTCATTATTTCTAGGTCATTTGGCAGTTAATTCAAAACAAAAGTGACTTGTGTTGTTGCAGCTTAATTATGAGATAAAATTAATTGTGAGATAAAACCACAGAGCGTGCAAGGCAATAATCCTTGGATCCTCCATTTTTTGTCTGGTGTAAATAAGGACTCAGTCCGGTGCATAACATCACAGGAGTGTGGCCCCGCCTCGCTGAGAATCTGCTGCTGCCCCGCAACACTGTGCTAATGGAGATAGAAGCGTTCCGAGCTGTACTGAAGTGAATCGAGCCGTACCGAGGTGTGCTGGGCTAGTGGAAAACAGGCTTTAGTGATGGGAGGGGTGCTCTGAGCTTATCCAGGAAATATTTGGTGAGGCACGTTTCGAGGCGTGCATCGTGACGTATGTGTTGACGTGACCCACGTGACTGGGTCAGGAAGCCGTTCATGATTTTGCACGCAACATGAAATAAAGTGAGCAGCAATACCCAGTGGAAATCCCCGTCCCTCATATTTTGTGTTGTCATGTTTGACTGTGTAAGGGATTTGTCACAGCCAATTTTCTCATGGAGGCAGCAGCAAAAAGACGGACTTCTCCTGTTTGGGAACATTTTGAGCGCATTTCTCCTATTAATGTATTTTCCATAAATAGGGGATATTTAATGCAGCTGAGGTGATGGCTTAGTGGTAAAGCATTTGCACTACAAGCGGGAGGCCTGGGTTTGACTTCCAGCTGTGCCATTCTTGTCATTTTATTTTGTATTCTCAAGGTGAAGTGTCTGCTGTGTTTCAAAGAGCTTGGATCATTATTATGCATCGTTATGCTGAAGCACTATTGCTATTGTGCCCTGCATGAGAATAAGGCCAGAGTTGAATATACTGGGACAGCATAAGACTGCTGAAAATTTATTATTTCTTAATAAAAATGGACAAGCAGTACAAGCACACCAAGTAACACAGACACATTCACTGGAGTCACCCCACTTTTATTATTTCTTTTTCCCCTTATTATCATTGATGTTTCTTAAAAGATAGCACATTTATTGACATTGAAAAAATACACAAACCAATAACGCCCTTGTAAAAATCTGCATGCTATATACTTTGTCGACTACATGGCCTAGTAGAGTAAATGAAGTTTCACATGAGGCCTCATCTACAGTATATGAACCATTTTGATGAAAAGCTCAAATGTTTAAGAAAGCCTCAACTACCTATGACTAAGTAGTAGCTTAGAGGTAAAAAAAAATATATATCCTGGAATTGGGAAGACGGGGTTCAAGTCCCAGCTGGGTCATTCTAATAATTTATTTTTATTTGCACAGTGAAGTGTCTGTCGTGTTTCAAAGCACTTGGGTACAACAAAAACACATCATTATGCTGAGGCACTATTGTGCCCTGCATGACAATAAGGACAGAGATGAATGTACTGAAAGAGACAGTATGACTGTTGAAAAGTTATTATTTCTTAAAAAAAATGGATAAGTAGTGCAAGCACATTCACTGTAGTCACCTCAGTTTTATAGTTTTTTGCCTTATTGTGGCGGCATGGAATAATAAGCGGCGAACTGATAGTTTTTGAGGGAGTTTATTAATCATACTGCCATCACGAGAACTCACTCCAGCACCGTGCATGCACGCCGGAGCGAGCCCGGAGGCAGCAGTGGTCAGAGAGAGAGAGAGAGAGAGTTACAGAGAGATGCAGTTTAAATACCCCACTACAGACAATGCATGAATGGCACATTAACATCACAGTAAATGACCGGAAGGCAATGGGACATTTGCATCACAGTACAGAGCAGGAAGGAACATTTGCCTTTGAGTCATACATATAAGCAGCAGGCAGGAAGGAGCTAGACAAAGGGAGGCTGCCTATTGATCTCAATACACACATCTCATTGTTCTGCCAATTGCTCCAGCTGAGCGCTCTGCTTGTCCCAGTCTGTTGTGGGGGTCACCCACAGTACTCCCCCCCAGAGGGCTCAGCGGGGAGCTGAGGCCTCGATAGTCCGGCTTTGGAAGCGAGCTGCGGGGAAGGCTCTGTGCCGAGGAGGTGGAGGGAGGGGGTGGGGGCAGCAAGTGCCGGCCCAGGACGGCGAAATTGTTTGGGCAGCGCAAAAATTGCCTGTGGATCAGCGATGTTGAGGGGCTGTCCCGTTGAACGTGGCGGAGGTCCACAGCGGCTGTGCGAAGAAAAATTTGTCTCTGACTCCTCTCGCGGCTATGAAGGAAAACAGGAGCTGCAAGGCTGCGTAGCGGCTGTGAGAAAAAAGGAGCTGCAGCTGTGTGAGGGACTTGGCGTGTTGGCTTTAGGTGCGCGCGCGCAGCCCTAAAGCCCTCGGGGACAGCTGACGGCTGAATTCCCTTTGTGCGCCATGGCTGAGACCCGTACAAAATCCTGTGAGCGAGCTGCGTGCGTGCTTCAGGTGTGTGAGCAGCCCTGAAGGTTCTGTGTGCAGCGGCGAAGGACGATGGCGGTCTGTGGAGCCGTTATTGTCCTGTGCGTGGTGCGCCGTCCTCGTAACCCCCCGGTGTGCGTGCGGGGTTCGGTGCTTGGCAGGTCCGCTGTAGAGGCGAGTCAGGGTCAGGGAGCTTGCTGGAGATCAGCGTAGTCGGCGTCGATGGTCATCCCTGTTGAGCTGTTGCTGTAGATTGGTCATGGTGCGTTCAGGTCCACACGCTGCGTTCTCCGTCGGCCCTGGAGGTCGCCGTCGTGGAGAGAGGACGAGGTGCGTGCGCTCTCGTGTGGAGGAGCTGTGAGAGCGGCCGGTCCCAGCGTGGATGTGCAGATCTCAGGCGTGCAGATCTCACCATGAAGCATTCTGCAGCTTTCCCGGTTGTGGGTGATCTCCAGAGAGTTTTGCCTGGTGGTGGCTCTGCGTCGAGGTCTCCCTGTAGCAGAAGGGAGGGCAGATCATTTGCGTCAGGCTGCTGCGTTCGCTTGTTGTCGGAGAATCACCGCCGGGTGCTGCGTTCGTTGTTGTCGGGTCACCAGTGTAGCTGTCCAGACCAGAAGGTTGCATTGCACAAAGCGTGTGCTTTCTCGGGGTCACCAGTGTGGCGGCATGGAATAATAAGCAGCGAACTGATAGTTTTTGAGGGAGTTTATTAATCATACTGCCATCACAAGAACTCACTCCAGCGCCGTGCATGCGCGCCGGAGCGAGCCCGGAGGCAGCAGTGGTCAGAGAGAGAGAGAGAGTTACAGAGAGATGCAGTTTAAATACCCCACTACAGACAATGCATGAATGGCACATTAACATCACAGTAAATGACCGGAAGGCAATGGGACATTTGCATCACAGTACAGAGCAGGAAGGAACATTTGCCTTTGAGTCATACATATCAGCAGCAGGCAGGAAGGAGCTAGACAAAGGGAGGCTGCCTATTGATCTCAATACACACATCTCATTGTTCTGCCAATTGCTCCAGCTGAGCACTCTGCTTGTCCCAGTCTGTTGTGGGGGTCACCCACAGTATGATCATTGATATTTCTTAAGACAGTGCATTTACTGAAATGAAAAAAACCCCCACATTAAACCAATAATACCCTTGTAAAAATCAGCATGTTGTATACGTTTTGTCCGCTACATGGTCTGGTAGAGAAAATGAAGCCCCACATAAGGCCTTGTCTTTGTGAACCATTTTGATGAAAGGCCTCAAGTCCTCCAGAAAGCCTCATTTGGCCATCACTATGCTGAATTACCCCCATGACATATTTATTAAAGAAAAGAACTAAAGTCCCAAAATTGTGCAAACATACAAAAATGCAAACAAGAGCAAACTTACATTTGGCGTCCCTGGGCCAACATAGCCCAGCGGGCACAGAAGGAGATTGGAACACGCAAATGAGGTTACACAAACAAAATGTGGTAGGAGACAAATAGGATTACACGAATGAAACGTGGTAAACGACATTCAATGGTGCAGTGAGGAATGACTGACCATGAGCAGACTAAATACAAACTGATAATGAAATAAGTGCCCACAGGTGTGACTGCACCTGAGCGGGAGGGAAGGAGAGCATCCTAATGGGAATTGGAATTAGGTGATGATAATGAGAGGGGAGTAGTAGGCCTGGCAGTCTGACAGGCAACGCCCGCACAAAGTGCTGACCCAAACATGCTGCCTGACAGCTGCTAGTCAGAGAACCAATACAAGAAATAAACAAACTCAGAAATAGACTGAAAAATAAATTACACACAAAACAGGACAAGGCCCAAACAAGCTAAACAATAACAAGGAAAAATGAGAGACAATATGAAAACTCAAAAGGCATAACAATACACAGATAAATATGAAAACAGAGGAAAGCGATGGAACTGAGCCTGGGAGGAAACTCGGCTCAGTTCATGACAGTACACCCTCAGTTAAAGTACTAGATTCCATTCATCTGACAGTATTAACTCATTCTGATTGCTGAGGCCACAGTAAAAACAAATGATTTTAAACATAACCCAGCCCTTGTAAAATCTACTTTACTGAAGCGCAGCTACATGGAGATTGTGGTTAAATATAACAACAAAGTACTTTGTCACATTTCACCACTGGCTTTTAGCAACAAGTGTATTTCCCAAATATGTTTTAAAGTTGCTTTAATTAACCACCACCCATTTCTGTCTTTCATCTAGGAAAACGATCCACCCCAAACCGGACCTTGCGTCACTATATAGAGATGCAGGCTGAAGATCTGGTGAACCGGGACTAGTGTGAGCGACACATCCAGTTGCTTCTCAGTGAGGCAGCATGGCCGGCGTGTGTGATCCATTCTATTTTTTTTTTACAGTTTGAATTGTGCACATTCTAAATAATCTGGAATTTGCTGCTGATTGTAATAAACAATTTAGTGACTTATGTGTTTGCATCATGATTTTCTATTTTGTCTGTTAAGACACCGGTGGGAAAAGAGTCAACAGTACAAAGCATTTATCAGTGACTTTGAAAATAATGGCTCATTTTTAAGAAAAGTAACCAAAAACAATTATTTTATTTACTGAAGACTGTATTGTTGGATGTGCCAGTGCAGAGGATGCTGTATACTTTAGTGATAATACCAGTATATGGAGGAATTTTGGGCCATATTAGCATCTGTATGTTCTAATAATGGGTTAGGGCAGGGGTGTCCAATCGTGTGCCATGGAGGGTCAAGACCCTGCAAGCTTTACCTCCAACCAGTGTCTTCAACAGCAGATTGCACCGAATTTCTTCCACTGACTGCTGATCAGTGAAAACACCTGCTGAAGAGACTGGGTAGAAGAGACAACCTGCAGGGTCTTGGCCCTCCATGGCACATGATTGGACACCCCTGGGCTAGGGTTTAATGGGATTTAACATTTTAACACAAACTGCTTTATGGTTCATGATTCTGTTGACAGACTTACACTAAACCAAAAGTGATTTCTCAAACTGCTGGATTGTTCTTAGACAGCTTTTCCAATCTTTTAGTATTTAATTTATGTCACTTGGTGGTAACCTTCACACATAAAACAAAAGTGGAGACAGATCTGCAAAAAGTACAAAGGTTTATTGTCAAAATTCCCAGTGCAATACTACATGAACACATGTATAGTACATTGTTGATGCAGAGAATATATATTTATACAGTGTCTACCTGTATCTATCCAGTAAATCAAATATTTTCCATGTAACCTTGTGACTGCATTATTTTAATTGCTTTTAATCCTAGATCAAGTTTGTTTTGGCTTAAAATGCATCATAATTGTTAAATATATCTTATTATTCCTAACTCAGTACTGTTTACCTGTTGAAATATATATTTTATGGCTAATATAACCCCATAAATACAATATGGCACCTGGCAATCAAGTTTTGGCAGCTGATCACTTTTTGCTATGACACCACCACAGACTCAGTGCTGCTGGAGCAGGTACAACCCATGATGTCTCAACAGTCTCTCCGTGATTTTCACACAGATCAGAACAATTTGTTGAACAGGAAGCTAAACATTTCTACAGACATTCTTAAGTTCTATAACCACTGAGCATTTGTGAAGCTGGGGTGACATCACTGGAACCTGTGTTGAACGCCAGACCCACGGTTTGAAGTGGTAATTTTCCCATAAGAGGGCCATCTGAAACACACACACAGCATACATATTGTAGGACCTAATAGCGATAACTTGCAGTCATTACAATGTAGTATGGTGGACTTAAAGCAAACTAGCATTAGCAATCATTAGCTTACCTTCATATGTGATCTGGTTCGCATCCTCACGTCTTTGACTCTATGGCTTCCTAAACGCTCCAGTACTTTTCTCCAGTGTTTGGTCTCACTGCCTGTACCCTTATCTGGCTCTCATTTTTTGCCTTTACTCTGATAAAAAGCCAGACACGGAGCAGTCGCCTCGTAAGACGCCATGTTGTGTTTTTCTTGTGTCGCGTGTTTCACGTCATGGGAGTGTGGCGCCACCTTGTTGCAAAAAAATCCCACCCACCCCAAGTGGTACTCTGCTGTAATGGAAACAAAAGTGTGCTGGGCCGTGTAAAACTGTGTAGAGGCATGTAGGGCTGACTGGGGACTAGTGGAAAAGGGCCTTTAATGTGTTTACCCTGAGTGCCAGAGTGCATAAAGGAGTTCACTCAGGCACTCAGGTTTTAGAGTTTCTGTGTTTATGTTGGAAGTGGAATAAAGTTTGTGTGTCGTGCAGCTCGCTGCCTCATCTGCTTCCATCTTCACAAGACTTGTTTTGTTTTGATGGGGAAAAAAGTGGAAAAACATGGAACTGAACTGCTGTATTGGCGATTGCCCGGACAGATTATGGCACGAGCCCTTGGGCGCTCTCCTGCTGCAGACTCCCCTCTCCCATGAAGGCCACTCTCACTCTGCGGCTCCAACCACTCCAGAGTATTTGTTGCAGGCGCCACACACATGCAAGGCCGACAGCCAGGACATCCACCCCGGACAGACATGCTTGGTTTCAGGTCTGTACCCACGAAAAGAAGTGCTGTTGTGAAATTGAATGTATTTACCGGAGTAATTCCTCTATTCTACCAAGAGTAGTCTGTGCTGGGATGCAGGGGTAAGGTCGCTGGTTATGGAGGCCCTTTTCGTAGCCTCCGATATCACGTAAAAACTCTGTAAAAGCTCCGTGTGTTACTGAACATGAAAAGTTCCACCTCCCCTTTGCCTGTAATCATGAAGTTACAGCTCCATCCATGCTGTAACAGTGTTTACTGTTGAGATTTTTAAAAAAATGTCAGAGGAATTCTGTCTTCCATCCATCTATCTTCTACTGCTCATCCAGGTGGAATTATATTTTGTGTCCATTTTTTTTGTCCCACAGTTTGAAAGTTTTTCTGCACTGAAAATATTGTATAGAGACGGACTTTTTGTGAAATTTTGTTTTTAGATATTAATCTTTTTTTAAATGCAATACAATTTAGTTTGTGTTCTCCTGGAAAACATTTTTAGGATTTTAGTTGCAGATTTTAGAATTTTAGACCTATTTATTTAGCGTCAACAAACACATTTAGTGTTCTCCTGTATTATAAAAATTTAAATAACATATTTTGTTTGAAATTGAACAAAGAATTCTGTTGTGATTGGGGGCACGGTTAAGACCGTGCCCATGCTTTATGTGCATTTATTGGTTGGCGTCCACTGTATTATTGTTATTGTGGAGAAAGGAAGCAGGCGAGGCAACGAGCTGAACAACACATGAACTTTATTCCTTCTCCAACATTCAGTACAGTCAAAAGCTCCCGGGTCTTCATGAACCTTCCTTTTATTACCTTTAATTCTGTGCATTAAGACCCAGGAATCGCAACAGTCATACAATGTGTGGAACAAAGACATGCATGGCACATTAACAACACAAAGCGCCAGAACCGCTCCTCACACCTTCTCCCCCTCTGGAGGGTCTTGCGCTTTCAGAACTCCCCGGTAGGCAAATAGTCTTTTCTGTCCTGTCTGAGACCCCCTGGTAGCACTTCCTTCTTCAGCGCACTGCTCCCTCTTTCCCCGGCTCCCCACTCTGGGTGGACAATCCCCACACCATGCCCCCACATTAATATGATCATGAGTTTGATTATGATTTAGGTACCTGTGATTTGTTTTCACTGTGTTGTTATTATGACTGTAAGTCAGTTTATGAGTAAGTTCCCTGTTTATTGTTATCATGTCTTCCCTTGTCACCTGGTGTCTGTCTTATGTTTGTCCTTTTGTGTTTTAGTATATTTTTGTATGGTGCCTGCATGTTCTTTGTACGTCTCTCTCCCTGTCTGTGAGTGTGTATGTGTGCAGCTCCTCCCATCCTGTGAGTTCACCTGCTGTCCTGATTATCCTCCCAAGCTGTTTTGCGTTTCCCATTTATGAGTTCCCCTATATGTGCTTGGCTTTGTGAGAAGTCATCGTGTCATTCTTGTGGCTCGTCCCATGCCAAGTTCTCTGTCTTATGCCACACTACGTTATGTTTATGCAATGTTTGCCAAGTTTTTAGTTAGTTAAGTTCTGTTAATAAATCACTGTTCACACCTGACCCTGCCTGCACTCCTGAGTGCTCCTTTTGCTCCCTGATCTGCCCAGAGGGCAGATTGTGACAAATTCACTTTAATTTTTTTTGGTTAAAAATTAATATAGTTAAAAGCAGTTAAAACATGAGCTTAATAAAATAATGTGTGAAAGTAAGTTAAATGATATTGGCCTGTCTGTAGACAGCTGTGGTCTTCTGAAAGAGTGTCAATGAAATGATGGCAGTTTTTAAAAGCACATTTTGAGATAAATCTGTCCATGTGTCAAATTTTTCTTCCATCTGTTTCAAAAAAAGATGTTGGAAGTAAATGCATAGGTCATTGCAATTACTTTGCTTTAAAAAGACCAAGCTGTCACGCAGTGGGAGGGAAAAATCCTGAATAGAAAAAAACAAGAAGCATCAAGATGCTTTGAAAATAGTTTTACAAATAAATTGGAGTTCTGAATCATAATCCAATCATGAGATGCCAAAAGATTCCCACACCTAGTTTGGATTTCAGCTGAAGAGAAGGACTGACTTATCAGACCTCTTGCAGTTTTAGTTGGTGACCCCTGCTATAGGCAGATGGAAAACAAACATATTTCTGGCACTTTATTTCTTCTTTCCAGTTCATGAAGACATACAGTGCATCTGGAAAGTATTCACAGTGCTTCACTTTTTCCACATTTTGTTGTTACAGCCTTATTCCAAAATGGATTAAATTAATTTTATTCCTCAAAATTCTACACACAATACCCCATAATGACAATGTGAAAAAAACTTGGATGCACCTGAGCTCAAAATTGAGATCAGGTGCATCCTGTTTCCGCTGATCATCTTTGAGATGTTTCTACAGCTTAATTGGAGTCCACCTGTGGTAAATTCAGTTGACTGGACATGATTTGGAAAGGCACACACCTGTCTATATAAGGTCCCACAGTTGACAGTGTGTGTCAGAGCACAAACCAAGCATGAAGTCAAAGGAACTGTCTGTAAACCTCCGAGACAGGATTGTCTCGAGGCACAAATCTGGGGAAGGGTACAGAAATTTTTCTGCTGCTTTGAAGGTCCCAATGAGCACAGTGACTTCCATCATCCATACATGGAAGAAGTTCGTAACCACCAGGACTCTTCCTAGAGCTGGCCGGCCGTCTAAACTGAGCAATCGGGGAGAAGGGCCTTAGTGACCAAGAACCTAAGGGCCTAGGTGACCAAGAACCTGATGGTCACTCTGTCAGAGCTCCAGTTCCTCTGTGGAGAGAGGAGAACCTTCCAGAAGAACAGCCATCTCTACAGTAATCCACCAATCAGGCCTGTATGACAGAATGGTCAGATGGAAGCCACTCCTTAGTAAAAGGCACATGGCAGCCCACCTGAAGATTGCCAAAAGGCACCTGAAGGACTTTCAGACCGTGAAAAACAAAATTCTCTGGTCTGATGGGACAAAGATTGAACTCTTTGGCGTGAATGCCAGGTGTCATGTTTGGAGGAAACCAGGCACCATTCATATCCATCCCAGTGGTGGTGGCAGCATCATGCTGTGGGGATGTTTTTCAGTGGCAGGAACTGGGAGACTAGTCAGGATAGAGGGAAAGATGAATGCAGCAATGTACAGAGACATCCTGGATGAAAACCTGCTCCAGAGTGCTCTTGATCTCAGGCTGGGGTGACGGTTCATCTTTCAGCAGATAAACAACTCTAAGCACACAGCCAAGACATCAAAGGAGTGGCTTCAGGACAACTCTGTGAATGTCCTTGAGTGGCCCAGCCAGAGCCCAGACTTTAATCCAACTGAACATCTCTGGAGAGATCTGAAAATGGCTGTGCACCCACGCTTCCCACCCAACCTGATGGAGCTTGAGAGGTGCTCCAAAGAGGAGTGGGTGAAACTGCCCAAAGATAGGTGTGCCAAGCTTGTGGCATCATATTCAAAAAGACTTGAGGCTGTAATTGCTGGCAAAGGTGCACCAACAAAGTATTGAGCAAAGGCTGTGAATACTTATGTACATGTGATTTCTTAGTTTTTTTTATTTTTAATAAATTTGCAAAAATCTCAAAAAAAAAATCTTTTCATGTTGTCATTATGGGGTATTGTGTGTAGAATTTTAAGGAAAAAATGAATTTATTTCATTTTGGAATAAGGCTGTAACATCACAAAATGTGGAAAAAGTGAAGTGCTGTGAATACTTTCTAGATGCACTGTATTCCTCAGATTGGTTCTGTATACAGTATGTCAGCATTCTGAATCCCCTACCACTAGACCTAGCTACTAACTAGCTTTTCCAGGGGCATCCATCTTGATTTCAGTATTGTTTTTTGGGATGATAAAACTCTGACACCAGGTCTGTGATATCAGCTGGCTATGGACCACAGAAAAAATAGGAATGGACCATTAGAAGGGTCTGGATACCTTTGGATAATCTGTTTTTTGAACGAAAATAAGTCTGTTTTTTCCTTTTCCTTTTTTTCATATGGTTGAAAAAATAGATAATCCAAAGGTACCCAGACCCAGAAGTGACAATAGAGGGAGAGAAGGGTGACCTGTGGCTTATTAGCATTTAAAGAAACGTACTAAAATGGGTGCTTTTAAATCTAGGTGGAAAATTGTACTGAAGTAAATCCTGAGGAAGTTTGACCAAAGGATATCACAGTCATTTTATTAAGACCTCTGGGGACTTTGTCAGCATTTAGAAAAATGGTATAATTTGTCCCTTTGAATACTTTCCTCTTTTGCAGTATACTACACCGTGTTTCCTGTATTTTTACACCAGTTTACAGTGAAGCAGCACATGACAGAAAAATCCCCTTTCCCCTTATTTCACCACAGTTCTGACATATCACAGCTGGTGTTGTTAGGAAGAGTCTCTGCTTGTCTTTTTAAGGTCAGGAGTTCACTAAAGTCTACAGTTTCATTTTATTAAAACACTCCTAATGCAGCTCTTACTGATATTTGATCTGCTGATAATGACTCGTACATGGACAGCAGTACTTTTAGCAGGTACATAATATCTCTTTTTTAAATTGTCATTTTATTTCAGTGTAATCTGGGGGGAGGGGTCTGTTGTGTCCATATTTTTTGCTTCTTTCTTCTCCTCGTTTTTTGCTTTGGAAACTAATCTTTTCTGTAGGTTTAAATTATCAAACATAATTTCCATTGTGACCTTCCAATACCAGTTTGTAAAATTTGATGAGTCTGCAATTTTTTTTCCATAACACCTGGCTGACTCATTAATGTGTCCCCCAAAAAAGCTGCCCTGTTGTGCAAAATCTGCAACATATGAAATGCTGCTCAACTTCTCATAAAACCCCACTCTGTCCCACTATCACCCCCAGAAACTGGCAGTGGGATCATTGATTTGTTCTGGAGTTTATTATCAGCTGTTTTCTCTGTTCTTATCCAAATATATTGAGGGCTGGTGAGAGGAGTGGAACACTTCATAGTGTTGGCAGCAAAGCAAAGAATCCGAAGAAGAGAGATTGACGGGGAAAATATGAAAGGAGAAGTGGAATATATTCGCTGTTTCGATATTTGGGAAATATACCGAAACAAAATGAATCAGAAACTGGATTCCTCAAACTCAAGAGTGTGGTCTCTTTCACCATCAGACTGGCCCGGGTGGGAGCAGAGAATTCATGCTTTTAAAATCTACTTTGATGAGGTTAAAAATAAAAAGCAGAAGTATCAAATTAAATGAAAAGTTACAGGATAGTATCAAAAAAAAAAGGAGGAGGATATAAAGAAGCCTCATTCTCCTTTGGTTACCTTCCAGTGTGCTGTGGATCTTGTTGGCTCCTTCATTGCTTGCAGGTGTAATAACATGGACTGATCCAGGGCTGAGCTTTTAAAGTTCAGCAGCTCAAAGTAAAGCTATTTCTACGTCCCTTTCTTTTGGAAAACAGCAACTCAGCTGTAGTCTGCAGCTGCTTAAAATACCGGTAAAACATCTCAGTCTCTTTATCAGCCATTAAAAGATGAGCCAAGATCTCCATTCCTGCTGTGTTATGTTATAACCTTTTATGGATCTTCTGCTGCATTAAGTCAGGGAATATGTCCTCAGTAGATCTTAAGGGCATAAAAAGCGTGCAAATGTGATTTTTTTTAATCTAATATGCAGGATTTTTCAAATTGTCTTCATGCTTCTGGTAAAAGTTACATTAGATGTTTGAGCAACTATAAATGGGAAGAGTCCACTGACAGTTTTTAAGTAGTTTTCTAATGTAGTGGTTTTCTGCCTTGATAAATCAGTTCAACTAACTGAATTCAGGGTACATCCTTACTGTGCCATGCCCCGCTGTTGAGCACTCATTGTTTCTGGTCCAGCCTGGCCTGAACATTGCTACCTCTTGTATACGTCATTCAGTTTAATACGACACACTAGCATTGTACTCAAGACCACACTGATGTCAGAGTGTACAAAGTCAAATACTTAAAGGTAGGGGTGGGCAAAATACCAGTTCGATGTAGTATTGCAATACTTGGCACTCGCAATGATGCACTGATCCCTAAATGCATGTACCAAACTTTTATTAACTATATACTGTATATGTATGTAAATGCTGCAAACTCTTGGGTGTTAATCTACCAACTGAGTTTTTAGTTCACAAGATGGCGCAAAGTAAGCGTGCATAGTCATGTGAAGTCATAACTTGTCTTGCAAGATTTGCAGCCTGGTGTACAAGTTAGGGAGAAAGGAGTAGGATGTACCAAAAAGTTAACTCATATGTCCGGCTTTTGATGGATTTTATAACAAAGATGGAATGAAAGACTTTGACATGTCATATTCAACCCTCAAGGTTGAGTATGTCAACCCACAAAAAAAGCCCCACTCTGAACAAATGGGCCGGCACACTCCTCTTGGTACCATCCAGCAACAGCAGTGTTAGCGGATGACAGCTAAGCTAAAAACGCTCTATGAGTGGCACCGAAATCCAGCAACAGTCACGTCAAAATAGTGCCAAGTAAAAATCAACCAACTCTGGATATCCCCAGTACAACAAAGTCACCTCCAAAGTCAGAGTGAGTCAAGAAGACCACACAGTCCACCACCCTCCCCAAGTGCAGATACCTGTGTCACTGCAGAAAGCGAAGTTCACACTGGAACATGAGAAACTGGAGCCCCGGAATGTGACCCTTTCCTGCTGCCACAGCAGTTGTGAAGCTGCACCGAGAAGTGAAGCCAAAAGCTGAGAAATCCCCAAGCAGAGCAGAACGGACCGCACAATGACACACCATCCTCCAGAGGACTGTCAGCCTCCTGCCACCAAACAAAAGTGGCTGCGGTGAGTTCAAATGAGTGAAAACCTAAATGAAACAGATATTGACAGTTGTACTTTGGGGACACAATCTGATGTTGAATTTTGGGGCTGGATACGGCATCGCAATACTTAAGGAATCGTACTATTATGATATTATTGCATCATGACCCAAGTATCTTGATGATTATCGCATTGAGGTCTCCTTCACTGAAGCATTGGACTGGGGAGGGAAAGGGTACAGTTTACCCAGGGCCCACTACAGGGAGAGACCCTCATAAGGCCTGGAAAGGGTTTTTTGCGTTGAATTTTTAAAATTTCAAATTAATTTATCTCATAATGAAATTCACTGTGGCTGAATGAAATGACAGAGACTGAATTTTGCATTAAAAATTATGATGGATTTTCTCTGAGGCCCCTATCACCTCTTTAAAAAGGTGCAAAATGGTTCAGTCCACACCTGGACCTGGTAGATTCAACTGATGTATAGCATGATCTGACAGAGGAGCAAGAGGCAGGGAAAAAAGTTATGTCTTTCCCCAAGGAATGGAAATCAGGCTATGCAAAAAGAAAAGAAAAAAATGAGAGGGAGAGAAAATTAAGTGTGGAGGTAAGCAGTTGTTTACTCATTTATTTGAGAAGAGATGGTGCTATTGTCATGATCCTGGGCACGGTGGGGGCCATGCCCAGTCTCCAGTTGGAGTTCAGTCTTTTTCTGTTTGTTTGTTTCTTTATTTATCATGATTGGTTGTATTTTATCTGTTGTATTTTTGGAGTGTTTGTATTCTTGGTTTGGTCCTTATTGTCTTGTCTATTTGTTGTGTGTTATTTTGTATTTATGGTATTAGTTATGTCTTTTTGGGGTTGTGTTATTATATTCTTGTGTTATTTAGTTTCCGGTCTGCACTTTATTTTGCATTTCTGTACTTTTATTTTTGTACTTTTATTTTAAACTTATTTTTGTGGGCTGCACAGCTGTCGCTTGTTATTTTGATTCCTTTCTCACTCATGTTCCCACAACTAATCTACTACTACTACCTGGTGATCATCTGGTTCCTCCCCATTTAAGCAGACCAGTATAGCTCATTATTTGCAGCGGTCTTGCATTCTGTATCAGACGTTATTCCTACGTCCCACCTTATTCTCAGATGGAGTTCCCATCTGTTTATATTCTCCAGGTGTTCCCCGTTTCTCTGCCAATTCCGTAAGTGTTAGTGTTTGTTATTTTGTGTTTCCTTTAATAAATATTCACAACTCACAGCTCCAGTGTTTGGTGCCTTTATCCTGCCCTGATGGGCATTTGACAGAAGACCACTGGCAAAGTAGACGCCAGCGGACTGAGTAGTTTTTTCCCATCCATTTTTATGTGTCATTTTTTCCCTGCCGAGTGTGTCCTGGCAGAATGACACAGTCGGGCATGGATTGGAGCCGTTATGGCCTGTGTGAGGCACTGTGTTGGGTTACGGGAATGGTGGAGGACTTAATCTCGGACGCACACTTCACCCACATCCTCGAGGAAGCCCTGAAGATTCTGGAGACCGCGGCAGGGATTATGGCGCTATACCCCGGCCTGCGGAACTATCCAGAACTCTCGGGTCGCCTCCTTTTTGTGCAAAACTTACAATGTATTCTCCGTGGGCTGATGAGAAGTTCTCCTCCATCTGCACCGATGCCAACTAATGAGCATTTCCCGGGGCAGATACCTTCAGCCTCTCATTGCTTGCCAGTCCTGGGATGGAAACGCCCAGCCTCTCGCCACCACTCAGCTGTGGTCCACCAGAAGGACTCCTCCACCGCAGCTGTTAATTTGGCCACTGCCCTCATGCCTGTAGTGCCGGCTCCACCCAGGTCGAGACTGGTGCCCCGACCCATGGCATGAAGCGAGAGGAAGTCATCTGGGTCTCCAGCAGCAGCTTCCACCACAGCCTGGGAAATAAGGCAAGTAACTTTTCATTCTCAAACCCTTACTAATGAATTGCTTTGCCTTATGCTCGATAGGGGGGCTCAGCGGCAGCCACGTAATTTGGCTGAGTTCTCCCCATCAGCTGCTACTGCTTCAATCGCACCTCCTTCTTCTGTGTCTCCCCCGTTTCCTCTGTGCATCTGCCTGTCCAGGGAAGGAGCCGCCTGACTGTGGAGGAGCCTGCTATCCTGGAGACCCTGGTCTGAATCCCGCAGTCACTGGATGGAAGAAGGAGGAGCGTTCCCCGCATCCCGAAGCCTGAGCCGACAATCGAGTGTCCCCTGGTTTCAGCCGTGCAGGATCTGGCCCCATTGGTGAGATGCCCTCCAGCGCCAGCCGCCACACCTGGAGATTCTAGGTATTACAAGTAATCCTGCATTTTGGGAGCGTAGTGCTCTGTTAGGATAATAGGGTAGTATCAAATCTTTTAAATAAAAAGGGGTCTGATTATTTAGAGCTTTGTAAGTAAGAAGGATTTTAAACTTAATTCTAAACTCTATGGGAAGCCAATGAAGGGAGGCCAGGACCAGAAAGATATGATCTCTCTTTCTAGTATCTGTTAAAACTCTTACTGCAGCATTTTGGATCAGCTGAAGACTTTTTAAATATGTTTTGGGACATCCTGATAATAAAGAGTTACAATAATCTAATCTAGAGCTAACAAAAGCGTGGATTAATTTCTCAGCATCACTCTGAGACAAGATGCTCCTAATCTTGGCAATATTACGCAAATGATAGAAGGTAGTCTTAGAAACAAGTTTAATATGTGAATTAAAAAGCAGATTTTAATCAAAATAACTCCAAGGTTCCTCACAGAACTATTAAGAGTAACCGCATCCAAACTAAGAGTTTGATTTGGAAAGGTATTTCTAAGGTTTTGTGGACCAACTAGAACAGGGGGGCAGTGAGGGCCATTCTACTGCAGGTTTTCTGTTCCACCCACTCTCTTCAGCAGGTGTTTTCAATGCTTAGCAATCCTTGAAGCTGATCAGAGCACACATCTGCTGAAGAGACTGGGTGGAACAAAAAACCTGCAGTGGAATGGCCCTCCATGGCACATGATTGCCCACCCCTGAACTAGAATGACTTCAGTCTTACCTGAATTTAAAAGCAGGAAATTACAAGTCATCCAAGCTTTGATTTCCTTAAAACAGGCCTCTAACTTGACTAATTGATTACTATCATCTGGCTTTATTGACAGGTATAATTGTGTGTCATCTGCATAACAATGAAAATGTACACAGTGCTTTCTAATAATGTTGCCTAGCAGAAGCATACAGTGGTGTGAAAAAGTGTTTGCTCCTTCCTGATTTCTCATGTTTGTTTGTCACACTTAAATGTTTCAGATCATCAAACAAATTTAAATATTAGACAAAGATAATGCAAGTAAACACAAAACGAAGTTTATAAATGAAGGTGTTTATTATTAAGGCAAAAAAAAATAAATAAAAAAATCCAAATCTACATGGCCCTGTGTGAAAAAGTGATTGCCCCCTAAACCTAATAACTGGTTGGGCCACCCTTAGCAGCAACAACTGCAATCAAGCGTTTGCGATAACTGGCAATGAGTCTTTTACAGCACTGTGGAGGAATTTTGGCTCACTCATCTTTGCAGAATTGTTGTAATGCAGCCACATTGGAGGGTTTTCGAGCATGAACCGCCTTTTAAAGGTCATGCCACAGCATCTCAATCGGATTCAGGTCAGGACTTTGACTAGGCCACTCCAAAGTCTTCATTTTGTTTTTCTTAAGCCATTCAGAGGTGGACTTGCTGGTGTGTTTTGGATCATTGTCCTGCTGCAGAACCCAAGTGTGCTTCAGCTTGAGGTCGCGAACAGATGGCCAGACATTCTCATTCAGGATTTTTTGGTAGACAGCAGAATTCATGATTCCATTTACCACAGCAAGTCTTCCAGGTCCTGAAGCAGCAAAACAGCCCCAGACCATCACACTACCACCACCACATTTTACTGTTGGTATGATGTTCCTTTTCTGAAATGCTGTGCTACTTTTATGCCAGATGTAATGGGACACACACCTTCCAAAAAGTTCAACTCTTGTCTCGTCAGTCCACAGAGTATTTTCCCAAAAGTCTTGGGGATAATCAAGATGTTTTCTGGCAAAACTGAGGCGAGCCTTTATGTTCTTTTTGCTCAACAGTGGTTTTTGTCTTAAAGCTCTGCCATGCAGGCCATTTTTGCCCAGTGTCTTTCTTATGGTGGAGTCTGGAGTGAGGCCTGCAGTTCTTTGGATGTTGTTGTGGGGTCTTTTGTGATCTCTTGGATGAGTCGTCGCTGCGCTCTTGGGGTAATTTTGGTCCGCCGGCCACTCCTGGGAAGGTTCACCACTGTTCTGTGTTTTCACCATTTGTGGATAATGGCTCTCACTGCAGTTCGCTGGAGTCCCAAAGTTTTAGAAATGGCTTTATAACCTTTTCCAGACTGATAGCTCTCACTTACTTTCTCATTTGTTGTTGAATTTCTTTGGATCAAAGCATGATGTTGAGCTTTTGAGGATGTTTGCAGACGACATTGTGATCTGTAGTGAGAGTAGGGGGCAGGTGGAAGAGAACCTGGAGAGTTGGAGGTATACTCTGGAGAGAGGAAAAATGAAAATCAGTAGAAGCAAGACAGAATACATGAGCGTGAGTGACAGAGAGGCAGGTGCAATGGTGAAGATGGAAGGAGTAGCGGTAGTGAAAGTAGGTGAGTTTAAATACCTGGGGTTGGCCATCCAAAGCAATGGGAAATCCACAAGAGAGGTGAAAGAGTACAGGCAGGGTGGAGTGGGTGGAGATGAGTGTCAGGGGTGATTTGTGACAGAAGGGTAGCAGCAAGAGTGAAAGGGAAAATTTACAAGACAGTAGTGAGACCTGCTATAATGTATGGTTTGGAGACGGTAGTGCTGACAAAAAGACAGGAGGTAGAGCTGGAGGTGGCAGAGTTGAAGATGCTAAGATTTCATTGAGAGTGACTAGGAGGGACAAGATTAGAAATGAGTATATCAGAGGGACAGCTCACATTGAGCGGTTTGGAGACAAAGTAGAAGAGGCAAGGCTGAGGAAGATGCAAGGGATAGGGTGAGATGGAGGCAGATGATCTGCTGTGGTGACCCCTAAAGGGAGCAGCTGGAAGAAGACGAAACAGTTTTTAGTGATAACCAACTATGTACATCAGACCAGAACATTCTAGCACATGGGCATTTGAAAAATAGATGGTCAATAGTTTCAGCTTCTGAAGAAGGGATAGGGACCTGTACTTATACAGTGCTTTTTCTAGTCTCAAAGACAACTCAAAGCGCTTCACTAGTACTAACCCTCTATTCTAAGGGCCTATAGGAGACATATCTAGGGACAATTTAGAACAACCAATTAACCTAACATGCATGTCTTTGGATTGTGGGAGGAAACCGGAGCCCCCGGAGAAAACCCACGCAGCACAGGGAGAACATGCAAACTCCACACAGAAAGGTTCCTACCCCTGCCAGCCTGGGGATTCTAACCTGGAACCTTCTAGCTGTTAGGCAACAGTGCTAACCACTGCACCACTGTGCTGCCCAAAGAACAGAACAAAATGCACAGGGATCAACTGCAAATTTAAATCTCCTATGGAGAAAATCATTTACAGGTGTATATTGCTGATGGTATTTTGAAATGAGTTTCTTTCACTTTAGGAGCAACAGGGTAAGACATGAAGAAAGAGAAGGCCTGTTGCCTCAAAGTGATCTCTGTCATCCCTAATAGACCATGAATTAAAGTCACCGTAATTGATCTGTTTGAAGACCAGACTTACAAGTTTGTTACATTTTTTTTAATCTATAAAAAAGCATGTAAATAAAAAGGTGCTATGGGTTTATTCTCAAAAAAGTGCATCATAGACAAAGAGGTTTGGAAATAAACTGCTGATGACAGTAAATATACATATTCACAAAGCCAGATCTGCAAATTATATACTAGCATCAAACCAGCCACAACAGTAGAGCTTACTACCCAGGACTTTTAATGAAAATGGCCCCATCTTAGACCTTGGAATGTAAAATTCAAATTTGGTTTGTGTTTAATGAGGTGGCCCACACACAGTGCCGAACCCGGGGCCCAAAATTTGGTGCTACACCCCTGCCCCTGCAAGAGGTCGAGACCAGGTCAAGACCAAGCCCGGGAGAGATCAAATTGAGGCCAAGACCTACCCTTTCTTGGTCTTGTCTGGTATTCTCTTGGTCTGGTTTAGACTACAACACTACAACTTCTGCATGGCTCTGTCACTAAGACCCCTTTTGTTGAAGAGAAGCTCAGTCTCTGAGTCGGCACAGTAGACAACAACACGGTGAGCACTTTTGCTTCACAGACCTTGTGGCTTAGTTTGATTCTTTGTTGAGAAACCCACATAAAGCCCATCCAGCCAGGATAAACCCAAGGAAGTTTGGTACTTCTTAACCATGCACTGCCTGACAAGAAGTGGTCTTTGGGCAAACTCATTAATATGAATATGCTGAATAGTGTCAAAACAAAGTGGGAGCTTGAGAATTGAGGACATTTGTAAACAGATGTGGAGACTCATAATACAGTAGAAATTCTGGAACAAAGAAAACCCTTCATTATTATGTCAATCTTAGTGGGTTGATATGCAGCAACGTAGACCACTGAAAAAAAATAATGTACTTTAAATAGAAGCCAGTTTGTGCCCCATTTTGACCTTTTTATTTTAGAATTTGTCTTCTTAGTAGATCATTTGTGTGTGTGTGTGTGTGTGTGTGTTAATGGTGGCACTGGCCTCTCCAAAATGTATCCACAAATTTTCGCCGTTGAACTGACAGTTGACAGAGGGGATTTTTTTTTTTTTAACCACGATTTCCCCAACCCTGTACTACTTGGTGACATACTGGAGTCTTTCAGTTGCAAATGTATATTCTTCTACCTTCACTTACCATTTGTAAGAACAAATATGGTCGTATTTATGTTTCTAAAGAAGTCCAGATTTGCAGATCTAAATGTTTTTGAATTACTCCACTTAACTCGGGCATGAGGACTGATACAAATCAGAAAGCAGATCATCACCCAACTAGCATAAACTGGGAAGAGAATGTAATTTAAACTAGATGTTGGCCCATACTCTGGGTCACTGGTCACTGAGCTCACATCTGGGTTCCCAGGCTAAAGAAACACAAAAGCCGTGATACTATGGAGATATTTTTATTCAATATGCCCCAAATCATGCAGCTAATTTGAAGTGTTTTAACATTAAATTGCAATATTTTCTCCATTTTTCCCTAATTATGCAACATGATGATCATATTGGGTCAAAGTGTGCTGCTTTGCAGGCTGCTTGCTTGCTGATATGTACTATGTGTTCCATTTGATCCATAATAACAGAGAAAACCACAGTCTTTGAAACATTGTTAAGCAAATTCCACACACTTAAAGACCTATCAAGTGATCTTAATCCAAAAATACCATAAAAAGCACTGAATTTTCAATCTGAGAAATATGATCTTATAACGATAATCTCCCAGTTTGTTAGTTCAGGTCAACCAAGTCGCTCTAAGTTTTCTCCAGGGTTTGATGGATTCCTCTACTCTCTTTCTGTCTGTGTTACTCTGTTACTTCAAGTTTTTATCTTAATGAAATATTTGACAGGAATCGTTTTCTAAACGGCCCAGTTTTTCTTTTTCTATTCAAACATTCAGAATACTGCATACAAAACAAAACTGGCACAATTACCCCCAGTAAACAACAGACTCCAGGGTAACCCATTCAGTTATTCGATTAATGACTTTTACATGCTTGCTGTTCAGTTGTAACTGGATTTCAAACCATTTACCCAAAAGGACCAACGGGCAATTAACGCAAGCTTAAACAAAATGACAGTGAAATAAGAAACTAAACGCTGTGGTGTATATCTGGTTCCATATTCATTTTCCACCATAATGTATAACTGCATCAGATTTAGGAAGATTTATAAGTGTACAGAAAAAAATATGTAAATTGAAGCATTTCTAAGGACAGGAGAGAAAATACTCAGAGGACCACTGTGACCCACTTTGACCAGTGTCAGTTTTATGGTGGATATTTACATTTTGAGCGGTCTCTCTGATATACTCATTTCTAATCCTGTCCCTCCTAGTCACTCCCAGTGAGAATCTTAGCATTTTCAACTCTGCCACCTCCAGCTACGCCTCCTGTCTTTTTGTCAGCGCCACTGTCTCCAAACCATACATCATAGCAGGTCTCACTACTGTCTTATAAATCTTCCCTTTTACTCTTGCTGCTACCTTTCTGTCACAAATCACCCCTGACATTTGTCTCCACCCTGCCTGCATTCTCCTTCACCTCCCTTGTGCATTTTCCATTGCTTTGGATGGTTGACCCCAAGTATTTATACTCATCTACTTTCACTATCACTACTCCTTCCATCTTCACCGTTGCACCCACCTCCCTGTCACTCACACTCATGTATTCTGTCTTGCTTCTACTGATTTTCATTCCTCTTCTCTCCAGAGCAGGGGTGGGCAGTGAGGGCCATTCCACTGCAGGTTTTCTGTTCCACCCAGTCTCGTCAGCAGGTGTTTGCTCTGATCAGCTTCAAGGATTGCTAATCACTGAAAACACCTGCTGAAGAGACTGGGTGGAACAGAAAACCTGCAGTAGGATGGCTCTCCATGGCACATGATTACCCACCCCTGTTCCAGAGCATACCGCCACCTCTCCAGGTTCTCTTCCACCTGTTCCCTACTCTCACTATTTTCACATATTTGTACTAATCTGCTCTTAGTTGTTAACATACATGGCTACTGTTTATCTCAGACAGTTCATCGTCATGTTCCCCACCTCCATAGCAGTGCATATATAATGTTTTGCTAAGTTGCTGAAAATTAGATATTCAACTGTATCACACTGTATTGCTTGAAACATGGAAGTCTTTGTGCAAGTAATTCATTTGGGAATACTTGCCAAGTCTGCCAGCTATTTTAACCACAGAATAACAGGTGATCTCCATTTTTGTGTTGCATTTCATTACAACTTCAGAGTTTAAACAATTTGATTTAGAGTGCGAAGATGGAGGACAAAAACAAATCATTTTCATATCTGACACATATCTTGTTCTGCTGTAAAATCTGAAATGTAGTTATGTCTGTAAATGGGCTGGTATTAGTAAGATGGCGGCTGGGTCGGTTATGAGATAGACCAGGGTGGCTACTACCAGTTTCCGGCGGTGACGCCACCCAGGGTATAAAAGAGTGGGCGGAAGAGGCTCTGCCTCTTTCGTCGTGAAGCCACCTGGCCAGCAGGAGAGTGCCATAAGCCTCTGTATATAGTTGTACATTATCCTGAATAAACCCCTGTTAACCGAGGTGAGACTCACTCGTCATTCCTACATTATGGACACAACATTTGGCGACGAGGTAAAAGCGGTAATGGAACGCTCTGTTGCTAGCTTTCGGCCATTTCTTGAGGCACCGGGTGAGTGCCTTATGCCGTGGCCTCCTTGGTTCACTGCCTTCACCAACTATCTTGTTGTCCTGAACTTGGGAGAGATGGAGAAGCTCCATAGGCGAGCTGTGTTGGTGCATAATTTAGGAATGGAAGGGCAGAGGATTCTAGAGAATCTTGGAGGTGCGGACAGTTTTGATGAAGTGGTGCAGCTAATGGCGCGGTACTTTAAGATGCCGGAGAGTGTCATTGTTAGACGCATTCAGTTTTGACAGCGCCGCCAGCGGTCGGGAGAGCCTGTGCGAAGATTCGTGGTGGACCTCCGTGAGCTGGCGAGGGAATGCAGATTCGGGAGCCTGCAAGACGAGATGATTCGGGACCAGTTGGCGGAACACGTCTGTTGCACGGCGGCCCGGTCCAGATTGTTGACACACCCAGGAAAGATGTTAGCTGAGGCTGTCGAGCTTGCCCAACAGTTCGAGGCAGCAGAGACCATTGCGAGGGGCCTTACTGAAGGGGCCTCTCTGGCGAAGAATGAGTCTTGTGCTAGGGTACTGAGCCTGGACCCTTGTGATAGCGAATGCGGAGAGGATGACTTTGCCTCCGTGGTCAGGATAAGGTCTGCCCCTTGTACGCCAAAATGTTATGGATGTGGGTTCACTGAGCACCGCTATAAGTCCGGAGTGTGCCCGGCGAAAGGAAAGCGTTGTGGCAAATGTGGGATTTTAAACCATTTTGCCAGGGTGTGTGAAAACTTCATACGCAGGAGCCATGGGAGAGAACCGGGTGCTGCACAGAAAACTCCGACAGTTGTGCATACCGTCTCCCCGGAGATGACAAGGAGGATCGGCTGCACTGTCACGTTGGATGGAGTTGAGATTCCACTCCTAGTGGACACAGGAGTGGTGATTTCTGTCCTGAATCTTGAAACCATGGATAGACTGTTTCCCCACCGACAGATAAGAAGGCAACAGGTAGAATTTTATGGTTATGGGCGGAACAGGTTGGCTTTTTTGGGCTACGTTGAGATGGAGGCCCGGTATAAGGACAGTGTGGCGCCCAGTGCTCACATTAATGTTTCTGCATCCGGTGTTAACGTAATGGGTTGCAACCTATTTTACAGCCTTGGGTTCTCCATTGTGAACGTTTCGGGTGAAGAATGGTCTGGATGTGGACTGTGGGGCTGACCTATTCCTGCCGTGGAGGGTGCTTAGGTGTGGGATTCAGACTGGATGGACAATGTGACTTTGGGAGTGCACACACCACACCACGCAGAGCTCTCTCGGGATGGACCTGATGCTGTCAGGCAGGCAGCCCTGGACAAGGGTGCCGGATGGCACAGCGGGTCCCCTGACGAGGCTCATCAGGACGAGGTGCCAATGCTAGGAGAAAACGGGGCTAGACTGCGGACCGTGGTTATCGTAAAGCGCTCCCAGCGACAACCTGCCAAGATTAGACCCAGGAGAGCCCGCAAGACGGAGCATCTGGAGTCGGGGGCCTGTCGCAGGACCGGTTATCTGATTAAGAGGAAGTGGGCTCCCTCGAAGACCAAGGTTGATTCTCGAGTACATCTAGATCACAGTCCACGCGAGCAGTGGGACAACCAGAGGCGGTTCCAGGTGGAGCCCAGTCGGATGGAGGCAGCTGGGCGTAGGTCTATTCATGTCTGGAGACACCTGAGGGATCTGCGGCTGCTGGAGGTGGAGAGGAGACGGTGCAGCAGGAGCCCTGAAGCGAAGAGACGGAGATGCCGTGAGAGGGATCCATCCGGGGACTGAGGGTTTTTATTTTGCATGCACGTGTTGCTTTCTTCAGTCCTGTTTTGATGTTAGTTTCTATTTGGTGCCCCGATAAATTGTGTTTAAAAAAAAAAAAAAAAAAAAAGAAGACAGTGAGAGTGAGTGCGGGAGGCGCCATTGTGATGCATAGTCGCGAACCTATTTTAGTTGATTGCATATCACTCGTAGATGCCTGTGTGTGTGTGTGTGTGTGCACTGTGCTTTGCAAGTTTTGTGAATTAGGGTTTTGCTGTTAAATTTTTGTAGTGTGGCAGCTCTGTGTGAGATTGTTAGTGAATTTCTAGAGCTTGCCTGGATTATTTGACTTATTTTGATTGGCTTTTCTAAGTGTTGGAAGGAATTTGATTTAATTGGATTGTATTATTTGAGTAGCCCCTTGTTTGTTTTACTCTGTGAGCCCATTGTGGGGTTGGGGTGGGGGGCCGCCAATAGAATGTGTCTTGTGTTTTATTTTGTGTGTTATTTGATATTGTTAAGGGATTATTTTTAGTTAGAAACACAGCTCTGTTGTTTTGTTTGTATGTTCCCCTTTTCAAGCGGCAGAATAACCCGCTCGGCCGTGTGGGGGGTGCTGGTGGTCTACCCAGCCCCTCAGCCTTAGTTGTATGATTGGATAGCTGTTTTGTTTATTTCTGTACATATTTTGATTAGTGATTGTTTCGGGTGATAAATTTGGGTGGGTTATCTGTGTGCTTGGCATTTTTTTTTTTTTGAGGGGGGGAAATGTTATGTCTGTAAATGGGCTGCTATTAGTAAGATGGCAGCCGGGTTGGTTATGAGATAGTCCAGGGTGGCTACTACCAGTTTCTGATGGTGACGCCACCCAGGGTATAAAACAGTGGGCAGAAGAGGCTCTGCCTCTTTCGTCGTGAAGCCACCTGGCCAGCAGGAGAGTGCCGTAAGCCTCTGTATATAGTTGCACATTATCCTGAATAAACCCCTGTTAACCGAGGCGAGACTCACTCATCATTCCTACATTACAGACACAACAGTAGTTATTCATCTGGTGGTGAACGCAGTGCCAATCAGGGCTGTGTGACACTGAATCACACAATCACAGAATATGATTTTCAGTAAAGTTAGAAATTGGGAGGGGGGGGGGGGTTGAGAGAGCACTGCGTGTCTTCGTGTTGAGTTTATGAAAACCTGCATCTGCTTTGATTGACGGAGATCAAATGGATTTCCTGTGGAGTTGAAGATATGGAGAACTTGACTGTTTGTTTGGGTTCACAGGGTGAGATGGAAGTTTAACACTGATGGAGAAATGATGAGCGACCCTCTGTAGCTGAACTCAGAGGGAAGATGAACAGGGGAAAAACAATAACGAAAAAAATCTCACATTGATAAGAAGAATAATGGGGTCAAGAGAAAACAAGACAGACTGTCCTGTGGTGTAAGAGAGATGTTAAAAAGCTTGTTCTCACTGGTGTGGATCTATGAATAATACTGAGAAGTTTCAGACAAGAAATTTTAAATCCAAGATTAGGAAATTTTGAGGAAAAAAAGCAAATGCATTTTTTTCTTGTTAATTTTTTAATATGTATTTTTTAAGTTAAATTTGCCACTTTTTTGATACAAATTTGAGATTTGTTTTGCTGGCTGTAAAACTGTAACTCTTTCCTTGAATATTTAAGACTTTATGCTCACAAATTTGCAATATTTTCTCATGAACTGGAGACATTTCATTGTACATGTATGACTTTAATAAATTAGCATTTTTAAAAAACATAATTGTATTTTTTTTTATTAATTTAGTGACTTTGTGACAATATTGTGATTTTTTTTTTTTAAATGTAAAATTGCAACTTTTTTCATATAAATTTGGGACTTTTTTGACAGACCTTGATTGAGGGATGTGCTCTCTAAGTGCCCTGTGGTTACATTTCTAATTAACAGCAGTTTTGTTTAAAAACAAACAAAAACAAGAACCAGAAGGCAGACATAGATGTTTTTCTTCAGACAATAAAGACCCAGATATCTATTATTATTATTAATAATATTAATCATCTTCTTCTTTCGGCCACTCCCACCACAGCGAATCATTTGCTTCCATCTCATTCCATCTCTTGCATCTTCCTTTGTAACACCAACCCTCTCCATGTCCTCCTTCACTATATCCATGAATCTTCTCTGTGGTCTTCCTCTTTTCCTCCTGCCTGGCAACTCCATCTTTAGCATCCTTTGTCCAATATATCCACTGTCCCTCCTCTGCACATGTCCAAACTATCTCAGCTTTGCCTCTGTTACTTTGTCTCCAAACTACTCAACCTGAGCTGTCCCTCTGATATATTCATTTCTAATCCTGTCACTCCCAATGAGAATCTTGGCATCTTCAACTCTGCCACCTCCAGTTCCACCTCCTGTCTTTTAGTCAGCACCACCGTCTCCAAACCACACATCATAGCAGGTCTCACTACCATTTTGTCAATCTTCCCTTTCACTCTTGCTGCTACCCTTCTATCACAAATCACCCCTGACACTTGTCTCCACCCACTCCACCCTGCCTGCACTCTCTTCTTCACCTCTCTTTTGCATTTTTCTATTGCTTTGGATGGCCGACCCCAGGTATTTAAACTCCACTACATTCATTACCTCTACTCCTTGTATCTTTACCATTACAGTGGTCTCCCTCTCATTCACACTCATGGATTCTGTCTTGCTTCTACTGACGTTCATTCCTCTTTTCTCCAGTGCATACCTCCACCTCTCCAGGTTCTCTTCCATCTGCTCCCTACTCTCTCTAGAGAGCACAATGTCGTCTGCAGACATTATAGTCCATGGAGACGCCTGCCTGAGCTCGTCTGTCAGCCTGTCCATCACCATGGTAAAAACAAGAAGGGGCTCAGAGCTGATCTCTGATGTAATGCCACCCCCACCTTGAATCCATCCGTCACTCCAACAGCACACCTCACCACCGCCTCACTATCCTCATACATGTCCTGCACCACCCTCACATACTTCTCTGCCACTCTTGACTTCCCCATACAGTTCCTTGGCACCCTATCATATGCTTTTTCTAGATCCACAGTGCAACTCCTTCTGACCTTCTCTATATGTCATCAACACTCTTAAAGCAAACATTGCATCTGTAGTACTCTTTCTTGGCATGAAACTGTACTACTGCTCACTGATTGTCACCTCTTCTTAACCTGGCTTCAACAACTTTCTCCCATATCTTCATAGTGGTGCTGATCAGCTTTATGCCTCTGTAGTTACTACAGCTCTGAGCATCACTGGGACTATAGGAAACACAATTCTGCACAATGAAAATTACACTCATATTAACAAGAATGAGAAAATGGTGAACTAGAAGACCCAAATGCTGACAGAAGCTAATAATACAAATATAAATCACAGAGGAAACAAACTTGAGCTCAACAGGGACAAAAGATGAGGCGCTAAAAGACTGTGTTGACTCCCATCATAATTAAACACAAGGGAGCAGAGCACAATTATAAGAGAAGGAAAACAACCAGGACACACAAAGAATACCTTCAAAACCTAACAGAGTGCACAAATGAACAACCAGAACTCAATAAATTCAACCAAAACACCAGATTATTACAAAACACACATACAGTTCTGCAGACTCCTAAAACAAGAAGTGTAAATGTGCTTGACCATAAATGACCAAATAAACATTAGTCATTAAGTGGTCATGCACCCTTTTCTCTCCATAGAAAGCAGACAACAGAATTAAAGCTGTTGCTCTCCTCTGCTGCAGCAGGCTGGACTTGTGTTGAAATGTTAGTCTCGGCAGTGCTGCAGTGATGCTGCAATTGCTGCATGCTGATGCTCTTTATTCTAAGTTGGGGTAATCACATCCTTCATTTCCCTTCCTTCTCCTCCCCTATTCAGCCCCTCCTTCAGATGACTCTCTTTTGTCATTACTTCCTTTCTTTCGCCTCATTCTTTATTCCCTCCTTTTTTTTTCTCATGGCACATTTCCAAGGCTTCACTATTTCACCTTTTTGCAGGTGCAGTCTTCTGCATTGCCTCATTTTCTGTTGTAATTTTTCATACTCCCTAAAGGATGTAAAAAATTACCATTCAAATTCACCCCTCAAAAGCAGAGACTGGACACGCTCTGAGTTACACTTTTTTGTAGCTGATTATAAATTGCTGCTTTCTTGCAGGACAAAGTACTTCATGATGATGTTCAGATGCATATTTTTTATAAAAAAGGACATTTATTATTTATTCCACAAATCCTTACAGATACCCAACTTGTACTTTCCTGGCAGATTAATCTGAAGACCAAAGATTTAAAGGTCCCATACTATGCAGTTTTGAGACATCCTTGTCAACATATAGGAGGTCAGCTCATTCAGGATTTCCCCTGACCCACTTCTGGTTATTGTAAGAGACTGAAATTGCACATATATAATAGTATATGTCTCTATAGGTCACGTGGTAATTTACAGCTCTGAAATCCTTTTCTCTTTTACAGGTGCTAAGATGGAGTAAGGTGTGATAATGGAGCATGTTGAATGCAGAACAGTCATCAGGTTCCTGTACTTGAGAGGCCACACATCATGGGAGACATTCGATGAAATAAGAGACTCATCATGACGTAGTCAAGCACTGGCATCGACTGTTCAAGTGTGGTTGGACATGTGGAAATGGCACCTATTCCCAGGCAACCAGTGTGCCATTGATGAAGACACCAAGTTGGAGGATCACCACACAACTGTTTGCCAACTAGCCCAAAATGTCAAGATCAGTGTGGGGTCTGTGGAAAAAAAATAATCACCTATTCTCTGGATTCCCCGGTTGCCAACACTTTTCCAGAAGCAGGGACAAGCCATGTGCTCCCAGGTTCTTTTGGCCATGTGCCAAGAAAACCAGGAGAACTTCTTCAACAAGCTAATCATGCAGGACGAAACATGGGTCCATCACTATGATCCAGAGACTAAAGGCCAGTCGAAGCAATGGAAGCATTATGATTGGCCACCTCAGAAGGAGTGTCCATCCCTCAGCAGGCAAGGTCATGCTCACGGTCTTCTGGGACCAGCATGGCTGATGGATTTCCTGGGAAGGAGTACCACAATTACCGGGACTTACTGAGCTTCACTGCTGCAGAAACTGTGGAAGACCATCAAAACAGAGACACAGCATGCTGACCAAAGGTGTCTGCCACCTGCAAGACAATGCACAACATTCACAACTTGCGTTACCAGTGCTCAAGGACAGTCCTGTGGCTGTGAAATCCTTTGTCACCCCCTTTCTCTCCCAACCTCGCACCATCTGACTTCCACCTCTTTCCAACTATTAAGCCATTTTTGAAGGGCAAGCACTTCCAACACAATGAAACATTGATAGAATAGAATACTTTAACTGTACAATAAAGCCTATTGTATTTTATATCTGTTTCCTATTGCCATTTTTGACACCACAGATCAAAATCCATCAGGCTGTTTTTGCATCAGTCTCAAAGAAGGATACCTTACATATTGCACTGGAGCTTTCTTTGACTTAGAAACATTTTTTTTTTGACATTTTAACATCCACATGCAGGCATTTCCTGCATTTGAATGATTTAACTGGAAAGTTTGGTGATTTGGATCTTAGTCGTGACTCACTCCCTCCGTGTCACCAGGAAGAAACGCACAGTCACTGTTTCCTTGTTACTGGGACCAGTTTGAGGGGAAAAAAATTAATCCTGATGGATTCTGATAGAAATAAGTAAATATACTGTATGTGTATTTACTTTACAGATGGAAACATAAATATATGTATAAAGATGCATTCAATATATAAGTTGACATTTATGTGCAGCCAGGAATGGAAAGTTCTTTTTTCCTGACCTTCTCCTATTCATTTCCTATTTTTCCATGAAAGTGCAGCTGGGCTGATTTCATACTCGTGTTTCTGATGGGATCCTCTGTGATTAATGTTGGCTGCTCTTCCTTCTCCAAAATGCTGCAGGATTCAGAAAAAATTAAAGATTCAATTATTCATCTGACAGCTTCTCCTTTTTCATCTCCGAGCAGAGGCTTTTTGTTTCGTCTACCACTTTCAGAAACGAGTGACTGTGTGAGAAAGGGTGTGTTAGCGGTCAATAAGGAGAAACCCAGTGGGATTAGATTAAATTTTGAAGACAGATGAGGAAGGGAAAGCTCATCAACGTTGGTCAGAGAAAATCACTCCCATCAGTTTATGAGAATTTCAGATCCAGTTTTTTTGATCTGGATTTCTTGGCAGCGTTGGGATGATGTGAGTCAGGATGTGATCAACTTGCCTTCATTTAAAACCACCATCATCATCATCATCATGAGGTTTTAAAATCTTAATCCAATCAAATCCAAGCTGAAGACAGGCCGACAAGAAACAGAAGCTTCATTTTAAGAGGCTAAAGCTAAGATTAACCTGACAGAATTCAGGATTAGTTTTGATTTTGGGCTCAAATTTTGTCACCAGTCAGAGGTGGTTAAAGTAGCCGGAAGTTTTACTCAAGTAAAAGTATTTTTCCCCTAATATATTATTTACTTAAGTACAAGTAAGAGTAGTCCCCAAAATATTGTCAGAATCTGGACATGGCTGTGCTCGTATCTTCGCTTTATTTGTTTCTCTGTAATCTTCAGGACGTGAGTTGCGCCATGACCTCGCCCTCTGTTTGTTAGCCTTAGTTTGTTTTTCATTGATTATTATTATTACTATTATCATTATTCTCTTGGTCTTGTCTCCCCTGGTCCCTCTGTTCATGTTTTGTGCTTCCTCTGTCTATGATTATCTGTGCAGCCTTGCCCGTCCTGTTTTCTGTGTCTGTGATCAATCCCTGCCGTCTCCATTTGTCCCTGATTGTATCCACCTGTTCTGTATTTTGTTGATTACTCCTGTGTCTATATATGTCTATATTTCTTCCTTTTGCCTTCAGTGAGAGCAGTCGCATTTTTTTTCCTCCCTCCTCCTATCCTGCCTCCTGACCTAATCCCAGCTTGCTGCGTCTGAGTGAGTGTCTGTGCCGTCTCACCATCTTGCTGATCTCAACCCAAATGGAAAATACGGAAAATGGATATAAGCTGGGCTTTAAACGCAATTGACACCACCTTTTCAAACAGAAAATTGGGCCCGGGGGAGCCCAAATGTGGAGAGACCCATGGATTGGAACTCATGTGTCTGTGTGATTTGACTGAGGATGTGGAAAAACATCTACCTGTTTTGGCTACGATCACAGGATTTCTGCCGATTGGGCTTTGGAGTTCTCCTGGTGTATCGAAAATTTAACTGGAGGAGCTAATTTAAATGCGGACCCGGCGGAGCTGCTTCTCAAAAATTCGACCAGATGGGGAGTGCACGAAGTAGCGGCAAATGACCAACATGGAATTTACCATCTGCATGCATTAGAGAGATGGACTCTATCGGACATGTTCATCTGTGTTTAGAAGGGGAAACATCTGGAGTCGCTTCGTGCTCTCCAGGGAATGATATGAATTTAAAGCCAGTGAATGTTAATTTGAATTGTAAGCTCAGAATATGACAATAGGGAAATCCTATACTCCTATACTCTGTCTGAGCAGATTCGGCCTTGATCGGCGCCCCTGGATAACTCACTCCTCCAGAGTTGAGATAAGCGGATGTGTCAGCTGGCTCGCTAACCCAAACACCGCTGCTGTGCAATAAACAGAACTCTTCAGGGACAGCGTTCATGAACTATAACATCTATCGTTGCCTAGGAGACTATTTGTTGTGCTCCAGTAACTGATACACTCAACACTGCACACACACTGATATCATCATACTGATATACATACACTGCTCTCTCCCTGCTGTGTGATTTGTCTACTAAATGTCTGCTAAATAAGCACTGAGGTTTTTTTTGCCTGCAATCAAAATTTCGCTTACTTACTTAAGCGTCAATTTGATAAAACATGTTTTTTTCTCTCGCCTACTGTGTGATATCCACTGTTTTTCTTTTTTTTTCTTCTTTATGACTGGCGCCTAGCGGCTGCCCCGGCCTTGGATGCGCTCTGCAGAGCGTGCCCAAATGCCAAGTCACGTTTCGTTACCTTGTATTCATACATGTGTAATGACAAAGTTGAATCTCATCTCATCATCTCATATGTCAGTATCAATTGGTGTTCTGTATGGGTGTCATAGTCATGTATACGTGAACAACATGCTTCTGTTCTGCCTGTTATCCTGCCGTATCCTGCCAAGTCGTTTGAGTTTTTGGTTGCAGCTTCCAAGCTGTTGTTGTTGTTTTGTGTTTTCACCTTCGAGCTGCGCCCATTTGGTCAGCTCTAAATAAATCACCGTGAATTTAAGTACTGCATTTGGGTCCAGTTTTCTACCCACCGTGACAAATATAAGAATAAGAAACTAAACTAAAAGTAAAAAGTTGCTTGAGTAGTGAGCAATGACTTTCCTCTTGTCAGTTTTAGGCTTGTTTTTAAAATTTGTGACTCTTTTTCTCATTATTTTAATATTTTTTTCCTCATTGATTCATGACTTTTTCTCATAAAGGTACAACTTTTTCCTTTATACATTTTTTACCTTTTTGCATGAATTTTTCCAACTTTTCTTTTTTTTTTCCCAGCATACTAGAATTACACTTTTTCAGAAATTTGTGCTTTTCACATCTTTCTCATAAAATTTTCTGCCTTTTTTACCAGATAAGATTGTATTGTTTTCTTGTATATTTGACATTTTATTTTTATATTTTTTTAAAAAAAAATTGGCACATTTTTCTCATAAATTTATCAGTTTCATAATTTGGAACATTTTTCTTTTACATTTTCTGCTTTTTGTTGCAAATTTGCAACTTTGCCCTTGCCAGCTTTTTTCCATTAAATATTTTAAGGAAAATAAAATATAAAGCATTTATATATAATCTTCAAAGCAGCACTATGGAACTTTCTTGTTCCAGGTAGGAACACTGAAAAGACTACAACTACGATGGCTGTCACCTCAGTCCCAACAGCCAGCTACAGGGTGCTTTGTTGTTCGTTGCTACAGTTGTGCCCCTGTGATTACCTGCTAGGACTGAGGTCATAGTCACCATTAGTCACCGTAGTCTTTTCAGTGTTCCTACCAAGAACGGAGCTGTTTCAGGCAATATGGGCTCACTCAGGCGATGGGGGAAGTGACATTCACTCAGTCAAAGGTTGATGTACCATCAAAATATTTTTGGAAACATTACTTTAAAGGTGCAGTGTGTAATTTTAAGCTCTAGCTGGCAGCCCGACTTCATTTATCAGTCAGCAACCTCTTCCAAAACATATAGGAGATCCTGCATAAACCATTTGTGCAAGTAAAGTTTGACATAAAAACTTGGAAAACATATTTGGTTCATGTCACGATCTGGGGCACGGGGGTGGGGGGCAGTGCCCAGTCTTTAATTTTAGTTGGTCTTTTTCTGTTTATTTGTTTCATTATTTCTCCCTTGTTTGCTATTATTGGTTCCTGTTTTATTATTGACATTCTGTATTGGTTGTGTCTTTATGGGTTCTGGGTAGTGTTTTGTTTTTGACAGCGCTGCGCAGCTCGCGAGCTGTCATTAATTGTATTCTGTTGCCACTCATATTCCACACCTGCTGCCAAACGGGTGAGCTTCGTCTAGGTCAGTGTTTTCCCCTGTTTTATCCCAGCGTTCTCAGGCTTCTGCCTGCCTGTGGCGTCGAGCCCCCGCTCTCCTCCAGCACCCTTATCATCTGCTATTTGTATGTGTTGCTTGGTTATTTGTTTGTCTTTTCTTGAATAAATTTGCAAAACACACAGTGAGCGTTTGGTGTCCTTCAACAGCCCTTAAAGGGCAGATTCATGACAGAAGGACGTGACCAGGGTGGGTACCAGCCACTGTGTGTTTTTGCTGTTTTTTTCCCCTCCTTTTTCTCCTTCTCCCTTTTTGTCCTCCCCGTATTAAGACCGGGTTTTTTCCGGCATGGCTGGCCACACGGACAGGGAGAGAATAGGGCTGGATGAGGAGGAGTGTTGGGTAATTGGACTGATAAGGGACATCGTGTCTGATGTTTGCTTAACCCACACTCCTGAGGAGGAGCTGCAGGTGTGGGACAGCGCAGGTCTCTCCGCCACCAGAACCTGTGCCGCGGAGGAGACGCCCCCAGGGACGGACGTGCCGAGCTCGGGACCGCAATCCAGCTGCAGTCCCGCCTCCCTCCTTCAGACTGAGTCCCGCAGCCAGCTGTATTGAGTACGCCGCGCTCGATGAGCCGAGCACGGAGGAGGTGGAGGAGCGCAAAACGGGTGATTGCAGCTGAGAGAGGGCTAATCTTGGACTACAAGCCCTGGCTCCTCCCTGAGCTTCTGCTGGAGGGAGCGTCACCAGCCTGAAGGGAGTCTAAGTCAATGGCAAAGAGTCCCCAGACTCCAGTGCTCCGCCCATCGCATCTGATTACGTCCGCAGCTCCCGGGAGAACGACGTCCAGCCTCACAGCAGCCACCGCCGAACCCTGGGAATTAAGGCAAGTACCTTTTCATTTTATAACACCTAATAATGAAATGTCTTGCCTTATTCCCGGTGGTGAAGCTCGGCAGCAGCAGCCTGCTGTGGCTGAACTTTCACCATGTGCTGCTGTTTTTCCCCCTCCTCTTCCTGTATTCCTCAAGGGTCCGTCATTTACGGAGGAGAATCCTCTCCCAGCCCTGCAGCCATGCCCAAGATGGGAGGACAGCGCCACCTATGCTCCGGAGCATGAGCCGGTAGTGGAGTATCCCCTGGCCCCGGCAGCATGGGAGGAGGCGTCAGTGGTTGGAGGGTCTCCTGCTGCAGCCAATGTGCCCAGAGGTGCGCCAGCTGCTCCACTGGTGGTTCTGCCAACCTTCCAGCCAGAGGCCTGGGTCGTCGCAGCGTCGTCGGAGTCCTGGACGGCAGTGGAGCTCAAGCTCAGGCAAAGTTCCTTGTTTAACTTAGAAAAATCTTGCCTGGCTCTTGGTGGGGGGAACAGGGTGCTGCAGTCAGCCGCACTTGAGCTTCCCCCTCAGGGCTCCACTGCTGCTGGTGACTCAGATCCGGTGTGTGTCTGTGCTTTTCCTGTCTCTTCTCCTGAGGTGGCTGGGGGTCCCGCCTATCTGCCAGAGGCCACCGTGGAAGTAGCGCCTCCACCCGAGGCCTCCGTGGGTGCTGTGATGCCTTTGCCCGAGGCCTCCGCGGATGGTACACCCCAGCCCGAGACCTCCGCGGGTGCTACATCCTCAGTCCCAGGCCTCTGTGAGTGCTGCTCCCCCTCCGTCTGACGTCTCCCTGGGTGCTGTGCCCCAGCCCGGGGCCTCCGTGGGTGCTGCACCCCCTCCGTTCGAGACTTCCGTGGGTGCTGCTCCCACTTCGTCCTCGGCCGCCGCGGGTGCTGATCCCACTCCGTCTGGGGCTGCCACGGGTGCAATGCACCAGTCCGGGGCTGCTGCCGGTGCAACGGCCCATTCCAGGGCCGCTAAGCAGCCTCTACCCCCATCTGGCTGTCCTGCTGGTCAACCACCATTGTCACTGGGTGCTATGGATGGATTACCCAAAAATTTTTTTACACACTGTACCTTTATGGTGAAAATCTTGCATACTGTTGCTTTAAAATACTCCAAAAACAGAAACAATAAAAAAATTCAATATTTTCTGAGCTAGAAGAGCAATGCCTCAAGTCAAAGGTGCATCAACAAAGTCTTGAGCAAAGACTGTGAATACTAATGTACATGTGATTTCTTAGTTTTTTTATTTTTAATAAATTTGCAAAAATCCCCCCAAAAAAGGACTTTTTTCACATTGTCATTATGGGGTATTGTGTGTAGAATTTTGAGGAAAAAATGAATTTAATCCATTTTGGAAAAAGGCTGTAACATAACAAAATGTGGAAAAAGTGAAGTGCTGTGAATACTTTCCAGATTCACTGTAGATTCATTACACACAGAGTGATATATTTCAAGTGTTTATTTGAATTTTGATGATTGTGGCTTACAGTTAATTAAAACCCCAAATTCTCTTTCTCAGAAAATTAGAATATTACATAAGACCAATAAGAAAAAAATGATTTTTAAAAGAAAAGGGCTCCTTTTGCATGAATTACTGCACCAATGCAGTGTGGCATGGAGGTGATCAGCCTGTGGTACTGCTGAGGTGTTATGGAGGCCCAGGTTGCTTTGATAGTGACCTTCAGCTCGTCCGCATTGTTGGCTCTGGTGTCTCTCATCTTCCTCGTCCATAGATTCCCTATGGGGTTTATTTCAGGAGAGTTTACTGGCTGGTCAAGCAGAGTCATTGTTGAATTTTGATCATAACAATGCTGTCATACTGCACCCTACTGTCACGTTTGGCTCTGCGAGCCATAAATAAGAGCCAAGGACTGACCAGTGAGTTTGCGTTGTTTATTAACGATAACAGAAAGGAACAAAGGAAAAATAGCCTCGTGGGGCAAAACCCAAACAATACAGAAGTACACTTACGAATAATGATGAAAGGGATGAGAAGTGCGCTGGAGCCGGACGTGGGGGTTCCAGCCTTACCCACACTGGGAGGAGCGTGGATAAAAGTGCGAGGTCACAGCCCCGAGTCATCAGGACTGCTCCCTTTTAAAGTGGGTGACAGCGCCTCAGCTGATGAGAGGTAGTTGGCCTCCAGCCGTCTCATAGAGCTTGACAGCTGCAGGCCCACTGAGACGCTGTCAAAGTAAGAGCTGGGCTGAGGAGGAATATGGTCTGAGCGCCGATAAAAACGGCGCATGACACCTACAATATAATTGGTACCTCGTATTTCACCCTGTGCTTATGATCCTTCTTTATACAATCAGTACTATCCATAGACTCATAAGGATCATCATCTATTTAACCTAGTAGTAGCTTATGTTGTATAAAGTTATCTAAGCATTTTTACTTTAATTGCCTGGGTAACTCCTTTTTCTATTATGCTGTGTGTATTTCTGTTGGTTGGGTGGTCTGTGTCATGTTGCTGTTACACTGTAATTTCCCAGTTTGGGATCAGTAAAGTACATCCATCTATCTGTCTGTCTGTCTGTCTCAGGTCAGGCATTGGTTTGCTTGCTACTCAATAACCATGAAAACCAATACTACCTGTTTCATTTTGTTTCTTGTCAACCTGCTGTTAGCTCCTGTCAGTCGGTAGATTTCTGTTTTGTGGTGTTTGGTTTTTGACTACCGTCTTGGCTTCTGATAACTGAGTTTGGATTACGGACTGGACATCCTCGTTTCGACCCCTGCTTGACTTAAGACGCTGATAACCGCATTTACAGACTTGGAAAATGGGAGCAGAGCTGAGTGGCCTGCCACTCAGCTAGCTAAACAGCTGTTCAGTTAGCTGTTTAGTCAACATAAATCATCCGGGATCATGGGTCCTAAGAAAGCTCAGCAGGCTGAGGAGGTGGATGATATTAAAAAGTCGCTCAACTTCTTAGCTGAAGAGGTTTCTGCTGTTAGGCTGCAGCAGAAAAATATATATGTTAGAGGTGTAATATTAATATGTAAGATGTACTAAACTCACTCTGGGACACTATTGTATGGTAGGTGGGACGGTACTGTGTATATCTATGTTGTTTGGGTCTGGGTATATATGTATGGACTGTATGTATGTAGGGATGAACGGGTGTCAGAGTTGATATGTATAAAAATATAGTTAATTGTCTACTTGGGGTTCTTAATTCATGTCAGGTCAGGCATTGGTTTGCTTGCTACCGGATAACCAAGAAAACCGGTACTACCCATCTCATGGGTCGGGCCATTGGTGACTCAACTGGCAGCCCCACCCTTCCGAGGGCATGGAGGGTGAAACTGGGCATCCTGGCAGAACTAAAAACAATATCTGTCACAGGTCTGTGGTGGACCACTCCCAGTTACACGGGGTGAGACTGGACATCCTGGCAGGTAAGCACATCTGTCGCAAGGTCTGTGGTGGATTTTTGCCAGTCAGTGCATCGTGACATGCACTACACAAAGAGCAGAGATAAACAAACCTATCATCTGGTCAGTCACTGCAACATATACTGCAGTCAGTTTGTCTTGACCTGTCCTTGCCACTGATAATACCTCTATCTGCCAAGAATGTGCCGCTAGTCCAGCAAAAGCTAGCAGTACTCAAATACTTTGCAAGCAGTTTCATGAAATGGTCAGTCAGAAAGCAACTCATACTGGCTCGGATGTCGCCCGGGTTAACAAGATCAGGAGTTCCTGGCAGCGGAAGGCAAAGGACAGAGCTGCATGGAGGAATATGATCAGACCTAAACAGAACAGTCATTGTCATCCCCGACAGACTACTATGATGATGATGAGAAGAGCAATGACTTCAATCAGCAATTGCTGATTTCAATTAAATAAGAATAATAAATTCACTTAAACTTAATTACAATTCATTCTTAATTACAATTAATTAATTAATTGTAATTAATTAATTACAATTAATTCATAGTTACAAGAGTTCTCCATCCATCCATCCATCCATCCGCCCTCTACTGCTTATTTGAGGATCTGGGTCGCAGGGGCAGCGGTCCAAGAAGAGTAGCCCAGACTACTCCATGCTCACAGATGCCCATGATCCTTCCTGCAGGTGGTGAGCATTATGTCTGGAAGCAAGGAACAGTGGATACATTCTGGGTGTTCATGGGTAGCTTTAATGAACCCAAGCTAGCAACACGTGGAACATGAATAAGCTAACAATACAGGGGTACAGACTGTGTAGCAGGCTAGAGGCGGAGTGCCAAAGACCTAGGACTCCCACCGTTAGTTCCTTAATATAGTCGCAGTGCGGTGACATCATTATGTGAATGCGTCCCACATCCGTGGGACTTAAAGTGCTATTGGCGGTATGCCACATTTACCTCCCCCTTGGAAAAAAACAGAACTGCTGGTGATGGTTTCACCTTAGCTGGGTGTGGTGATACAGTGGCATTCAGCTAGCACAGCATAAACATAACCAGAACCATTTCACGTAATGGAGCACAGAGCTAGCTAACAGACATGCATGACCTGGCTATCAGCAGGTGATATAACCATCTTCTGTCCAGCTGCCAAGGAAAAGTGCCGTTACTGGGGTATCATCTGGTGGGTTGTCCGGTGGTGGACATGGAGGCAGATTGGTCTTGTCGCTGATGGGGCAGGTCCTACCCTCCTCTGGGTCCTGCCTGACTGGGGACCGGATCTCCTGCGATGATGCAGCAGCTTGAGAATGCTTGTGCTGCATGAGGACCAGCTCTGGGTCCCGTGTGGGTGTGGTCTGGAGCTCCTGTAGCGGCTCCAGGTCCTGCATGGATGCGGTCTGGGGCTCCTGCGGCTGCTCCGGTTGCGGTGTGAGGCAGGGAGTGGCTGTGTCCATGTCTGAGTGCAGCGGACTCAAACCATTGTTGGCCAAACTGAGTTCATCACTGGGCCGGCGTGCTGTGGCAACCTGCTGTCCCGCTGTGTCTACCTCAGGGACCTTCTGAGAAGACATGGGGTTGACAGGCTCTGCAGCTGGGGCAACTGTCTGTACCGGTGGAGCCGACTGTGGGGAGTGTGGGCCGGGGCCCGTTAGCTACAACACTAACTGGGCAGCCTCTTCTAGCTCTATCTGGGATGCTACCTCCAGTGCTTTGGTCAGCATCACGCTGTTTGGCGTTGTCACAAGCTTCTCCCACAGCTTCATATTTGTAGTGTGCTCTGCCAACTTATCACATACCCTTTCTTCCTCTTTGTCACTGAAGGTGCACACGCAAGTCAGGACACGGATCTTGGTGACATAATGGTGGACCGTCTCATCCTCATGCTGGTGGCGCTGGCTAAACCTGACTCATCTAGCCACCACACCCTCGGGGTTCAAAAAACATGCGGCTAGCAACATGATACATTTGTCCTAGGCATCTGCTGATCTCAATGTTCTGAAGACACCTCGTCCCTCTTTGCAGAGGCTTCAAATCAGCATGGCACGCAGCCTAGCCTTGCTAGTGTTAGCCAGGCTGATGGCGCACACGAACAACTCAAACAGTCTGCGCCAGTGAATCCAAGGAATGGGTAGCTTGCCTGGTGTGGCGAGGAACAGTGGAAAAGTTGTGAAACACTCTTCCATCTTCAGGAAAATGTCTTATTTTCCTCCAGAAGATTAGTTTTTTTTGGTCCTCATCGCCAAAATGTTATGTCTGGAAGCAAAGACCAGCGGCTATGTTCTGGGTGTTGAAGGATAACTTTAATGAACCCAAGCTAGCAACACGTGGAACATGAATAAGCTAACAATACAGGGGCACAGGTATTAGCGGTATGCTACAGTGAGCCCACTGGAAGGTGGACCTATGTGGCCCCTTTAGGTACACTGGGTCCTTGTTGCAACTTTTTTTTTTCCACAGGGATCCACTCAACTGCCCTTGGTCCAGCCCTTCACCAAGGACCAATTCGCCTTGGGAGACCCTACCAGGGGCAAGTTTCCCCTGACAGCATAGCTCCTTGGATAATTAGGCCACCCAAAGCCCTCCACCACGATATGGTGGTAATCCACGGACGAGGCTAGAGTTTTCAACTCAGTGAACTCATAAGCAACTCAGAGTACGACCAAATGAGTAAAAGTTCTTCTTCATAATTAAAGTAAAAGTTTTTCTTCATAAATTCACTCAAGTATGAGAAAAAGTATAAAACTACTCAATAAAGTACATTTTTGAAAATGTTACTTAGAGTAAATACAAATACCTCTAAGGACACATCACATCTAACTTCGTTTAATTAATTTTTCTCTCTAAACAGCTCTGCATCCCATCTTTGTTTAAGTCCACAAACCTGGCAGTAAAGAGACGGACAAGGGTGCTGCACTGAAACTGGCTTTATTGCAGAACTATGTACACGGCATCACATACACCACACTGTACCGAGTCATCTGGGTACGACAGCCCTGTAATGGTGGGCTCTCCCATATATAGGCTGGTGTGATGACGTCACCAGCCGGCTGTGTCATCACATCACATATTGTACCAAATCCAATGATCACAATCTTCTCTCCACACACTCAATTAAGACAGATAAGTGGAGTATTCTGCCTCTTGCCTTTTCCCAGCTGTGCTCCTAACTAAACAGTCCTTTTTTCTTTACAGTCTCCCATGGCAAGAGTGGTTCTGGGGGGCGGGGGGGGGGGAGGTTGCAGGCACCAGACCCCTGGGAAAGGGGCCGATCTTCATAGCATAGAGGCCCTGATCCCACACCGCATCTGCTGGCTCCCGCACGGCCTAGCCACCTGGACATGCTGCAACCGGTTTGCGTGTCGAACCGAGCCATCCGTCAGCCGAAAGCACGCCGTCCCCAGCTTCGCCACAATTCTCAGCGGCGCTCGTTGTTTCGCCAGCTGTGGCCTGGCCAGTTGTCGCCCTGCTCTCTCGTTGGCACGAACCCAAACCCAGTCCGTGACCTGGAGTGGTACCTTGCTTGGCTTTACGTGCTGCTGTGCTCCTGGTGGCTCTGCACACTCATTCGACTTGGTGCCTCCTTCATGCTGTGGTGGTTCAGCAGTCACTGCATTCGCAGTGGACCGTTAACCCATTGTCTCCTTTGCCGGTTGAGGCTTGTCATGGCTACTGTCATGGCTTGAGTCCTGAGCGGACTCAAGCTTAAGCATGCCCCAAATCCAACTTATCTTGGAGTGACCCTTGATAGGACCTTATCCTTCAAGGAACATCTAAAGGGGACGGCTGCTAAGGTGAAAGTACGAAACAACCTGCTCTGCAAGCTCGCTGGTGCAAAATGGGGGGCGGCAGTCTCCACCCTGCGCACCTCAGCACTGGCCCTTTCATATTCTGTAGCAGAATATTGTGCCCCTGTCTGGTCCAGGTCATCTTACACACACCATGTAGACACCCAGCTCAACTCAACCATGAGAACTATAACTGGAACAATCTGCTCAACACCACTCCCCTGGCTCTCTGTACTGTTAAACATAGCCCCTCCACACATCCGGCGAGCAGCATTAACTCAAAGGATGCTCCAAAAAGTTAAAGATTTTCCTCACTTACCAATCCATGCAGATATCTACACCCCACCCACTGCCCGACTTTCATCCAGACGGCCGATTTGGAAAAACCCTCCCCCAGCTGACTTTACCATCCAGACAGCTTGGCAAGAGGAATGGGAAACCAAGGAGGTCTCAAACAAACAGCTGGTGATAAACCCCAACCAACAGGTCCCGGGCACCAACCTCCCAAGGAGACAGTGGTCTACACTCAATCGCTTCAGGACTGGACATGGCCCCTGCTTGGCCAGCCTTCACAGATGGGGCAGTAGCCCTAGCCCACTGTGCGCATGTGGAGAGGAGCAAACTATGGAACACATCATAGAGGCTTGCCCGCTCCAAAGACTGGAAGGAGGATTACACACCCTCCATACAGCAAACCAGGAGGCAACTGCTTGGCTTAAGGACTTTGCATTCGCTAAATAAATAAATGGCTACTGAAGCAGTCCGGTTCCCCCTCTGGGCGGCTCTTCTCCCGATAGCATGAAACGTGCACTTTGATGTTGGTACCGTCCGTAAGTACCTCATCCCACACTACGATGGTGTCCTCCAGGACCGGTGAGCTTCAACTTCTGTCCCCGGACCATTCGAATCCAGTGCAGTCCATAATGGTGAAGCCCAGTCCGTAGAAAAGGTTGCAACCCATAATGTTGTCACCGTGCACTGCCACCTGGAATGTCAAGTCGTGCATGGCTTTGGACTTGTAGTAAGCAGTCTGTGACCACTGTCCCCATACAGTGGAGTTGGGTTCCTTCTGATTCTGTGGTTGGGGAAAAACTTTTTCACCGTGGCCCAGTTTAACATCGACTGCACCGCCGCCGTGTCAAGCAGGAGTGGTACGGCCACTCCGTTCAATTCAACTGTACAATACAAGCAACCGCTGACGTCGGGGCTTACCGAGAGGATGGTCGTTGCTGGCGGTCGGGCTGGCTCACTTGGCGGGCCCCATGGTGCTAGCAACTGGCATACCCTGGTGAAATGGTCCAGGCGTCCACACCTGTTACACCATTTTCCTCTTGCCGGGCAAACTCGTGCTCCATCCCGGTGCGTCGGGGACCCACAACCCCCACAGACAGGGCCTCTCGGAGCGGGCCTTCAGCTCACTGCATACGCCTCATACTCTTCTGCTGTGTACTCTTCATCCTCCGTGTCCACCGCATTAGCTAGTGTCGACTGTCTGGGTAGCCTCTGTGTCTGGCGCCCATTTAGCTCCTTGGCTAACTTTTCTGCTGCTTCTAGCTGAAGAGCTAGCTCAACCGCTCTAGCTAGTGTCAGGTCGTTTGGCGCCGTTAGCAACCTAGCTCGTAGCACATTGTTACATGTGTGTTTGGCCAACTGGTCCCGCACCATTTTGTCCTCCAGTGGCCCAAAACGGCACACTAGCTAGCTTTCTCAGGTTAGCGAAGAACTGCTGAATTGGCTCACTGACTCTTGACTGTTGTCTCTGGCGAAAGCGAATCCGTCGTTCTGTCACGCTGTCCGGTGCAGCAAAATGGTTAGCTGTTAGCTCCACAAGCTTCTCATAGGAGTCTGTCGCACCCAGCTTGCGGAGAATCTTCTGGCCCTCCATGTCCAGGTTGTGGAAAAGCAGCGCTCGCATCCTTACTTTATCCAACTTTCCCAGGTGCAACGCAATAACATAAACCTCAAACGCCTCCAGCCAACGTGGCCATGGAATTGGCGGTTCCCCTGGGAGCTCAAGGAAAGACCGCAGCGGTGTTATGCACGCCTCCATGGTTAATCCTTTGTCGCCAAATGTTTTGTCCACAAACCTGGCAGTAAAGGGAAGGCCGAGGGTGCTGCACTGGAACTGGCTTTATTGCAGAACTATGTACATGGCATCACATACACCACACTGTACCGAGTCGCCTGGGTAAGACAGCCCTGTAATGGTGGTCTCTCCCATATACATGCCGGCGTGATGATGTCACCAGCCGGCTGCGTCCTCAAGCTGCATATTGTACGAAATCCCATTATCACAATCTTCTCTCCACAATTTAAGAGAAAAACACCAACGGGTGACAGTAAAGTAGCAAAGAAAAATGTTGTAAATATTCAAGAAAAAAGTTAATTTATAACAAAAATTGGAAATAGTAAAATTTGCAAATTGGCATGAAAAAAGTAAAAAAAAAAAAAATCAGAAATAGTTGCAAATTTATAAGAAAAGTGTGAAAAAGTTCATTGTAAATTATTAAAACAATTAAAGTATTAGTAAAAAACAATTTGAGAAAAAAGTCACAAGTTTAAGAGGAAAAACAAACTGGCAAGAGCAAAATCTTTACTCACATTTTAGAAGATACTTCTTACTCTTAAAAAGTCCCATTTACTGCACTTTTCTCAGATGCTGACAGCTCCCACAGGTCTTAATGAAATGTTTGTCACATATTTTGATGAAATTGCCTTTAATTATTTAATTATTGCAGCATCATTTTGAATCATCTTTTGCAGCCTTTCTCAGAACAGCTCATTTCAGTGCATGTCTCTTTAAATGCCCAAGAACTGCAGTTAATGCCACCTTCCCTCTTTCATCACCATAGAGAACCTAAGTCACGCCCTATATGGGACCTTAAATTGGAAAAAAAAAATCTCAATTGAAACGAATGGCAAGAGCAAAATTATCTTTTGATCCCGATTGAATTTTGCCACAAGTTACACGCATGTTTGTCAATTTCAAAAATAAATTTCCACATAATTAAACTTGATGGCTGTTGTATAATAACAGAGTAATATTTAGTTTTTGTGAAAACAGTTAGTGGACAACCACTCCCATTATCCCACATCACCAAACACGAGCATGGCGGGAGATTACTAAAACCTCACCTCCTGTTTCCTGACCGATGAAAGAAGGATCCAAAGAGGAGAAAAACAATACAAAGGTATTGTTTTGTATTGTGAGAGCTGGAGCTGATCCAGAGGACTGTTAGGTACTTCACTCTGGGTGTGCTTTGAAAAGATGACGTAAGCTCTGTCCATCTGTGTTTGTAGTTTTTTTCATTCATGTATTTTCACAGTCTTATACCTTAACAGTTAGACAACAACACACACCATTAATTATGTGGAAAATTATCTTTTAATTTGACAAACATCATATGTGTAACTCATGGCAAAATTCGATAAGGATGAAAAGATAATTTTGCTCTTGTCATTCATTTCAATGGAGAATTTTCCTGATTTAAGGTCCCATGCGCAGAAGTAGAGGGGGCATGACTCTCTATTGCTAATCTTAGCTGGCTAGCTCCTAGCATGGGTAGCAAGCCTGAGCTAAATAACATAAATTTGTGTCAAATAATAGATGAAATAAAGAATCACTAGTGGACAGGAGTATCTGTTTCAGTGGTTGACAAGATATAACCAGTCCTTGGAGTACAATAAAAACAGAAACATTCACGTATGAGCAAACGGTGGCCCATTCAAGACTTTGGGTCATGGTTAAAGAAAATAAACTTTAGTAAACAAAAATGACATCTTGGAGTGAGCTATATGGTCAAGGGTTGGTAGATTCCAGTGGGGGTGAATAGCATTTATAGAAAATAGCACCCAAAACCAGTCGGATCAACAGTTAAGTTAACGCTAGGTGGTCCATTTGTCAGCTTCTCCCTGCTGAGGCAAGCTCTAATGCAGTTAGACAGCCAAGCTAATGCTAACAGTTCGATGTAGCATTACAGCAAAATAAAACAAAACGAGTCAGAATGATGCAAAATATATTATCAACTGTGGATTAGTGAATCAGGTGGAAACAAGGATGTTGATTAATTAAGTTAACGTAAGTTAAGAGAGATTTTAACATTTTTACTGTAGTCATGTGACAAGAAAGCATTTTAGAAGGTGAAAATCCACAAACACATTTGAGTGAATGGAACCTTCAAGTAATTCTATACGGTTATTTATACAACAGTTAGTTCCGACTGAGCAATTTGATTAGACAATAGGGATTCCAGGAGTTATTATATTCTATGATAATTGCGCTCCAACATTTCACTGGATATGCATCACTCCGCTTCAAAGGTATTCTAGTAACCGTTAATTACTAATAGTAATTTAATGTCAACTTTATCCATGAGAACTGCAATACTGTGTTGGATACCTTAATTTCCACAGTGAGACGCTGTTTGAAAAGAAATCTTACCTCCATGACCCGGATGTCCCACCCTTTTGAAAAAACCTTATTCAGTTTACAAAGTCTGCCTTTGTATAAACATTGTTAAGCTATTTCATGTCTGTTTAAAAAAAAAAAAAAAAAAGACAGTGCAACAGTCGGATTTATTGTCTCGATTAACAAACCACAATACCTTTGTGGTGATGGACTCTTTGTTTCATCTGAAAATGCCAAGAAAAACTGAGCGATTGTGCCGAAGCCAAATTGCTAGCATGCTAACTAGCCACTGGCATTGGCCACTTCTTGATCTCGGCCCTTCTGCGGCACCGACTCAACAGGTGACCGGTATGCATTATAAGCACTGACTTTCACACTTGACAATATTTAATTTGTTTGCATACATGTGAAATGACAATAGACGTCTTCATGCTAATTAAGATGTTTATCAACAGTTAATGGCTACATTTAGAAGTAACTTTTTTTTCAGCTGCACAAAATAACTGGTTAAACAAAGAAATCATAATATTTTGTCCAGTATTGCTGTCATTTAATAAATTGTGGTTGCTGAACTGTTGTATAAAAGCAATATTGCACAAGAGGGAGTATGGTATCAATGAATACAGTAACTGCGGGTGTGATCCGCTGCGCGTCGGGCATATGACCTATTACACCCGCAGTTACTATATTCATTGATACTGTACTCCCTCTCATGCAATATTGCTTAGAATATATAACTTTTTTCACTCTCACCCTTTGTAATGCTTGAGTCCACCACGGGATGTGTCCGTTTTGAAGTTCACGTGTTGAAATCTTGCAGGATAAATCCCCGCCAACAGGATACAACTGTGGAGTATGAGAGGAAAAGGAAAATGTTCTCAAGGTTAAAAACATAAAATATACCATAAAATATCTCATAGGTTGTTTGTGGGACTTTTATCTTTTATCCATGTGCTGGGCTTTGAAAAACCTTATTTAGAGAAGTCGGTAAGTCAAATATGTACTGATGTAAGACGATTCTATATCATTTCATATCGTTCAACATTTCTGCACTCTTACATAATGAACACTGGGGCTGTGTTGGTTTTGGACTTTAAATCTGATGGCCAAAACCAGAGAAAACACAAGAAGTTTTAAACAGTATTTTTCCCATAAAAGGCCCCTGAATTAGCATCAAGGAGTGACTGGCAGCAGAAAACAACACAAACAACCACCTGCAACAGAAGATGGCTGCAGCCACCACAGGAATATGGTTGTCATGGCAACATCCTCCCTCCATCATCCCCTGTGTGTAGAGGTGAGGGATGAATGCTCCTGAGAGGGAGGGAGGAGGTCCGAAATCTGAGCTTCACAAGGACAGAGCTGAAATTACGCTCAAGTAAAAGTGCCATGACCAAAATTATTTGAGTAAGACTTTTGCCAGGTTGTGAGTTTTTTCCTCTCAAATTTGTAACTTTTTTCTTGTCACTTTGCAACCTTTTTCTTTGACAATTTTAACTTTTTTTCTTGTAAATTTGTAACTTTTTTTCCTATAAATTAATAACTTTCTTGTAAATTTCTGACTTTGTTCTTATAAATTTGTGACTTTCTTGTAAATTTGCAACATTATCCTCACAAATTTGTAACTTTTTTCTTGTCACTTTACAACCTTTTACTTTTATTTTTTTCTCAAACTTTCAAAGTTTTCCTCACAAATTTACAACTTTTTTAAAATAAATTTATAACTTTATTTCTTGTAAATTTGTGACACTTTTGTTGTAAATTTGCAACCTTTTCCTCAAAGTTTTTACTTTTTTCTTTTCAAATTGCAACCCTTTTCTTTAAAAACGCACTGCAGTGGATATACATCCCCTTAAAAACAAATCAACATTGTCTAAAATTGTATCTTATGCTATTTTTTTCACTTTCCAAAAAAAAACAAAAAACCTTTCATGGTGTTATACTTAATTGTGAAAATATTTTTTCCCTTTTCCTCCTTCAAACGCCAGGTTCTATGAATATTCTAACTACATCATGGAAACATGAAAGGCTAACGACAGCTAATGCTACATTACACAAATAGAATAAATCCTGTGATAAAATGCAGACTTACCAGTTGAACAACATACCCTCTTGTATGCACGGTGGCCCAGGATAATGGTTGGAACGGCATCAGTCTTTAAAAGCAGTTTTATGGTAACACCCATCTTAATTTGGGTCAAATTTCCAACCAGCTGTTCAAAAGTGCTAAGTGGCACCGGAGGCTAAATTGACGCTTTAGTTCCACCCTCTTCCTCTGAGGCCATACCAGTGCTTAGTCCTGATTGGTTCACCTGTTACAATGACATCACAAAAACAGTATCTAAACTTGCCTTTTTCCACGAGGAGGAGCTTAACTGAACTTTAACAGCAGGAAAACACAGACATGACACATGAGTCATTTAGCTCTTGATGTGTCTTCTCAGTCATGAAAAACATGTTGCAGACATGTTAACAAGAAAAAAAAAGATTTTGACTTGAGTGTCACATTAAAATTTTTTTACTTTTTTCTTAAAAAATTTCAATTATTTTCTCAAACATTCAACTATTTCCTCACAAATTTGTAACTATTTTCTTGTCACTTTGGAACCTTTTTCTTTTACATTTTTTAAAATTGTTTTTCTTGTAATTTTTTTTTTCATGAAAAAAAAAAAAAAGGATTAGGAACCACTGATTTAGACAAAGACCAAAGTTTTTTTTTTTTTAAATGTTTTTGTTGGATGGGAAATCCCCCCCCCCCCCCCCCCCCCCCCAGTTTTAAAGGATTGGAACTATTCCCATTACCTCCCAAACATAATCTTGCATTGGGCCCACAAAAAGCTAGAAACAGCCCTGACCTGCTTTGCCTAATAATATCTGTCACTTTGTTGCCACAATTTTAAAGCAACTTCTAGAAACAGATTTTTTTTTTTAATTACAGGTTTTATAAGATGTCACCTTCTTGTCAGTCTTTTGTTTGTTTGCATATTGAAGGATTAATCCTCTTGATTTAAGCGTCAAACTGGTTGGAGCCAAACGTGCACATCATCGAGAGCAGTTTATACTCTGCTCCCCTCTGCTGGTGAAAATTATTTACTACATGAGAACAAGCTTAAGTTCCCCCAAAACTGTTTCATAGCCAAAAACACATTTGAACCTTATAATTAAGGTAAAACAGCAGAGTTTTAAATATAAACTAGACTAACAATGTTTGTCATAGATGATTTCCATTTTTTGTGCCAATTTGTGTTCATTTTCTCTTTTTTCCAATATGTATCATGTGATTTTACTTGTGACTTTTTTGGCGCCGTTTCTTATTTCCTTGTCATTTTTTCTGTCACATGTGAGGCTTTCCATGTAATTTTACTAAATAAAAAAAATTCTGAGACCCCGGGGCAGACCCAGGACTCGGTGGAGAGACTATGTCTCCCAGCTAGTCTGGGAACGCCTTGGTATCCCCTCTGAAGAGCTGGAGCAGGTGGCTGGGGAGAGGGAAGTCTGGGCTTCTCTGCTTGAACTGCTGCCTCCGCGACCCGGACCTCCGGAAAAGCGGTAGAAGATGGATGGATGGATGGATGGAAAAAAATTCTTATAAATTAATGTTCTCGTTAAACTATGTGTTTTCTCTTAAATTTGTAGCTCGTCTCAATTTTAAGACCTTTTCTTGTAAATTTGCAATGTTTTTCCATATGATTTGCTTAAACTTTTTGTTTCATAGAAACTTGCAACTTTTCTCATCATTTTGAAATGTTTTGTCTTAATTTAAAAACTCTTTACTTTTTTTTTTTTTTAATCATGAATTTGCCTTCCCCCCCCTCCACCGGTGCCAAGTGCTTGCTCACAGATTGTTGGGGTCTTTCTGCAGTTGTGGGGTTTTCCCCCTACAGTTTAACAATGATGAGATGACTGTTGTTGTGAAATGATTTATATTCAGATACTACCAGGGATGTGCACGGACATGAGGGGCTGTTCTAATCTGAATCAAGGGCAAAATTACAAGAAAAAGAACGTGAATTTATAAGAAAAATGTCACAAATTCATCAGAAAGTTGCAAATTTATGAGGATAATAGATGTACAAAAAAAAATCACTGGAAATGGATAAGAAAATAAAAAATATAGGCACCAAATTCATGAAGTTGTACATTTTTAGAAAACATCACAAAATTACAAGAGAAACACATTTAAGAGAAAAAAAACCCCATCTATTTTTAAAGAATAAAATATGATCAGGAAGACATAAGGGGAAAAATGTTGAGGCCATTACAATCAAAATACATTATGAAAAAAGCCTCAAATTTTGATGAAGACTCAAAATTTTGTGGAAAAATTAAGAATGTCTCAATCACGATAAAAATGTAGCATATTATGAGAATGTTCTAAAATCACAAAGATTAAAAAAACGAAGAAAAAATGCTCTAATTTACCAAAACATTTCGGACAAAAGTCACAAATTTACAAATAAAAAAATTCCAGAATAATAATATAGCACAATTACAAGAATAAAGTCTCAAAATTACAAGAAAAAAAGGAAGTATTTTAAAAACAGCAAATCTACTAATAAAGTCACACTACAAAACATGTCACAACAGTTATGTTTTTTTCTTCTTCAAGTCCTGAGCCTGGTGACCATCTCATACAAGGGTGCCGCCCACAGAGGGATCTTTTCCCCAAATACCTAACAAACAGCCAGCTGAAGCCAGAGTATCTCTCCGGAGGCCATCTCTCACACGTGTATGACCCACACAGGCATCTTTTCCAAGAATACACAATGGACGGTGAGCCAACGTCAGACTTTCTCTATGGAGGACATCTCATGCCCGTGTACGGCCCAGTCTGGTAACCTTTCCCGGGCCACCACCTGGTCTGAGGTGGTGGTCCGGGGCAGGAAAAGGGCCTCAGACGCGTCAATCACCAGCCCTCCTCTGCTTGTCTCCAACCGCTACGAGGCTCTGGCAACGGCTGATAATCCACCTTCCACCGATGCTTTAGCTTCACCGGTTCCAGTTTGCCTGGGCTCCACCTGGCACGCAGCCCCCGCTAACGTCGCACCGGTCCCTTCGTTGGATGACCCGGCGGTCTTTCCTCCGCTGAGGGCTGACAGCAGTGGCTGCACGGTGGCGCAGTGGTTAGCACTGCGGCAGCACAGTTTACCCTTGGCCGGGGGATTGTGGGGATCGTGGGATCGTGGGTTCGATCCCAGCCCCCGACCAACAGTGATCTGTGTGGAGTTTGCATGTTCTCCCCGTGTTGCGTGGGTTTACTCCGGGATTTCTCCGGTTTCCTCCCACATGCCAAAAACATGCATGTTAGGTTAATTGGCTGTTCTAAATTGTCCCTAGATATCTGTTTCCTATAGGCCCTTAGAATAGAGGGTTAGTATTAATGAAAGCGCTTTGAGTGGTCTTTGTGACTAGAAAAGCGCTATATAAGTGCAGGTTAGTTAGTTAGTGGGGCGGCTGGCGTGGCCCCAGCTGAGCCCCAGCGGCTCCGGCATCGTTCTGGAGAGTCCTGTGCCCAACATATGATCCTGAGGGAGGCTGCTCGCTGGCACTCCGGGAAGCCACACTGCACGGAGCAGTCTGGGAATCCCTCCTCCGGTTCTGGCGCCGCTTCCCTGCCCTGCTAGTCAGCTGGTGAGGTAAGCGGCCCTACCTGCCCCAACGATGGGACCCCCACTCTGCCGCCACCTCACTGCACTACTCTCGCCGAGGGACCCTGCAACCACCAACGTCCTGCCCGATTTTTCCTCCAACCACAATGATCGTCGGTGACTCCATCAGGCACATCAGGTATTTTAACTCTATTACTCACTGTTTCCCAGGAGCTACTGTCCCCGACCTGTTAGAAAAGCTACCGGATCTGCTGCAGTCACAACCTCCCTCCATCACACAGATTATTATTCACGTAGGGACTAACGACACCACCCGCAGACTGTCTGAAATCACTAAAATGACTTCTGCAAACTTTTTAATATTTTATCAAACAGCGGAAAGTCTGTTTTTATTTCTGGCCCTATTCCCACACTGCACCGTGGACCAGACCGTTTTAGCCATATTCTTGCCCTCTCAACTTGGCTCAAGTCCATCTGCAGCAGCAACAACATTAATTTTATTGACAATTTTAACTTGTTTTGGGGCCGCCACACTCTCTATAAATCTGACGGCATACATTTAAATGCATCAGGTAGCCGGCTTTTAGCAGCAAACTTGATGCATATCATTCAAACCACAACACACAATTGACTGTTTACATCCCATGACCCCTCCCCTCCGGATCCACTCACATCTCTGACCCCCAGGCAGACTATCCAACACGAGTCCCATTTTTGTCAGCCTCCACCATCTGGTCTGGAAATAAATTCACTATCCACCTTCCCCATTAGGACACTGATCACGGACAGACCTCCATCCATAAAACATACAGTTCACAAGAACTCAACGGCCACACTGCCTACGTTCTGTGGGTCAGTCTCCAAACAATAATCCACAGAAAACAAGTTACTCACCCATAAATAACTCACCACCTACCCTAAATATGGCTCTTTTAAACATACGTTCTCTTGCCAACAAGACTTATCATCAATGACCTGATTTTAGATAATAAGATTGACTGTTTATTTTTAATGGAGACGTGGCTTGGCACGGATGCACCAGCAGTTCTTATTGAGGCCTCCCCACCAAATTTTAGTTCAGTTTTTTTTCCCATAAGAAAGGGCAGGAAGGGTGGGGCTACTGCTTCTATTTTTTCCTCCTCACTTGCAGTAAAGCAAATTTTACCTGATCAATATACTGCATTTGAGCACCACGCTTTTGTCTTTAGCAACCCCGCAATTTTATCGTCACAGTTTACAAGACCACCCAAATACTGCCCTGTTTTTAATTAATGAGTTCTCTGAATTTTTATCAATAATCCACTCCTCATACAATTTTATTCTCATTTCCGGTGATTTTAATCTACACGCTGATAAGCAGGGCGACCATATGTCAGAAGATTTTAATGACTTGCTTACGTCCATGAATTTTACTCAACATGTCGTGCAGCCGACTCACAACAGGGGACGCACTCTGGATCTTGTCATTAGCTATGGCCTGCCCACGAGTGTGTCCTCTGTTGTTGACTTGGCTGTATCTGGCATTACTGTGTGTTTTTTAACATCATTGGTTTTATGCAACAGGAGACCTCGGTGCGAACTGTGAGGAAGCGCCATCTGACATCTGAAGTGGCTGCTGATTTTAATCAAACTCTTATACAACATTAAGGCGACAAGTGAAGGCGACTTCACTTCCGCCCTCCCAAGAGAGTAGACGCTTTTTTCTTCTCTCCTGCTCTGACTTTTTCCTCCCCTCCTAACTACTGGATCCCAGCTTGCTGTTGTCTGTCTGCGTCCAACTGCGACCGCCGAAAAGAAATTATGGAGTTAATAAGCTGGGCTTTGAACACAATTGACACTATTTTTTCAACAAGGAAAAGTGCTCCGGGGGAAGCTGTCTGCTCCGCTGGAACGGCTCCAGTGGGCTATTTACGTGACACAGGTAACTGGAAAATGCTGTGTCTCTCTAATCTCTCTATCGAAGATATTGAAGATTTGTTTATCTTCGTAATCTTGGTGATTGGGATAATTCTGATTGGGACGGGAATTGTCTTGGTTTACCGCAAATTGCTGAAGATGGATTCAACCTATCAAAATGCTGGCCAGGCGAGGTGCATCCAACAAATTGAAAAACTGGAGAAGACCCTGATAGCGACTACTGGAGAACTGTCTCGTAAGGTGGATTACATCATGGGTTCGCTCAGGTCTTTCCACGACGAATTCAAAGCTGCGCAATGAAGGATTAATGTACTGAATCTACAGAAGAAATACAAGTCTTCTCTGTGATCAGTCCTATTTGGCATTATTATTCCCCATGAAAATTCCTCCTGGCTGTCTGCAGACTGTTTTTTCAAAATCATGAGCACAAGGCCTTGGACAGCCAGCTGCAGCGCCAGATAAGACTGGCGCCAGACAGACAAAACATCTTCTGCCAAGGGTCCTTGGGTCTCTCTTATTATCATCAACACTGCTCAACACCGCACACACATTGATCCATGAACTGAATAAAGATAACACTGCTCTCTTGTGTCCTGTGAATTCTGTGTGTAGCGAATATATGTGCATTGAGCTTTTTTTTTCCTTGAACTCTTAATATTGATTAAGTATGTAACCAGTATTTTGAATCAATGATTTTTTTGCTCCTTCCTATTGTATCATCTTTATGCGACCTGTACCCTCCTGCTGACAGGCGCGTTGCAGATGCGCCGCGGCACGGAAATGCAGGTTCATTACTATGTCAAGTCAAATTCTCTCGTATGTTATCAGTGATCTGTTAATGTACTTGGCAATAAATCTTTTTCTGATTCTGATTCTGAACATTCCCCCAGTAATTTTATCTGCATCGTGTGATTTTATTGTTTTTTTTTTCCACAATATCTTTATTGAACCTTTTTTTTTTTTTAACAAACATGATACAAGCAATCAAACACTAACACTAAAGTACTACAAAAAAAAAAATGCACTAAAAACACCAACAACCACCAACAAAATCAAGTCTTCAACAATGCTCCTCTGTTTAGTCTAGACAATCCAATACATAAGTATACATATTATGTTCACCAGTTTGGAATTTACAAGGTCCACACACATCATTCACCTTCTTCTTCAAAAGTTATGTTTAAATTTTTTACATAATCAATAAAAGGTCTCCATATATTCTCAAACACAATTTCCTTTGATTTCAGTATATATGTTATTCTTTCTAATGGAAGGTTTGTTAACATCTGTCTTAACCACTGAGTCACATCTGGTCTATGAGTCTTTTTCCATAATAGTGCAATACATTTTTTGGCATTAAGCAAACTGAGGTCTATGAATGTTCTTTCACTTTTATTAAAATTATGCTATTCTGGGTACAGACCCAACAAAAACAGTTTAGGATTCAATATGATTTGTTTTGAGATTATTTTTTCAATTGTTACCCTCACCTCTTCCCAAAACATTCTTATTAATCTACATTCCCATACACAATGAAATAGAGTTCCTTTACTTTCCATGCATTTTGTGCATGTATCTGGTATATTTTTGTTATATTTATTTAACTCCTCCGGTGTAACATACATCCGCATTAACCATTTGAAATGTATCAATTTAAGGCGTACATTTATTGATTTGGTTTGAGCTTCTGTACAAGCCAATTCCCATTGTTCCTCTGAAATTTCAGTTTGCAGATCTTCTTTCCAGTAGTTTAATCTTTTCAGTGAATTTTCACTTGAAGATAGTGTCAATGAGTTATAAAACTCTGAAATAATACCCTTTCTTTTACTATCTTTCATCATCATTTTTTCCAAGGATGAATAAATAGGTCGAGTGAGAGCTTTATTTTGATTTGATCGAATAAAGTTTCTAAGTTGAAGATATTTAAAAAAATGTGTTCTGAGATTAAATTTGATCCTCAGCTCTTCAAAAGACATTATGTTATCTGCACATGGAAAATATAAATCCTGAATCTTTTGTATCCCTTTTAAATTCCATACTTTAAATACAGCGTCCGCTCTCCCTGGTTTAAAATATTGATTACCCCATATTGGACTAAATTGTGACAGTAACTGTGGTTCTTTTAAATAGTTTTTAGCTTCACACCATATTTTGATCATATGCTTTACAAATGGATTTTTAACTTGTTTTTGTAATTTTTTTGCCGAATCTGAGTATATGAATATGGGAAGAGGTAAAGGTAAATTGTATGATTCCATTTCAGTCCAGTGAGGGAGATTATTTGATGAAAAATAATATGTCATAGACCTCAGTTGTGCCGACCAATAATACAACATAAAATTTGGACATTTCAGACCTCCACGATCAAATGGTAAATATAATAAAGACAGACGTAATCTAGCCCTCCTGTTGTTCCATATAAATTCCACTAACTTTTTTTTTATTCTTGAGAATAAATCTAAAGGTGGTGATAAGGGAATGTATTGAAATAAATAAAGTATTTTAGGTAAAATATTACTTTTAAGTATATTGATTCTCCCGATCATCGACATTGGTAGTGACATCCATCTCTGAGTTAACTCATTGATATCTGTCATTAAGGCTTCATAGTTGACACTGGCGACTGATTCTAGCTTGGGCACAATTTGGATTCCTAAATATTTAAACTGATTTACAACATTGAATTGATTTACCTCAGGGGCTGGGTAATTTCTCTGGGTCTCATTTAGCATTAATATTGAAGATTTAGTTTTATTTATTTTATATCCTGATATTTCCCCAAAATTCTTTATTAAATTCAACAAGGTTGGAATTGATTTTTTTAGATTCGACATTAACAAAATTATGTCATCGGCGTACAGGGAGATTTTATGTTCTGTTGGTCCAACTTTAATTCCATATATTTGTGAATGTAAACGTATCGCTATCGCTAAAGGTTCAATTGCCATAGTAAACAGTAAAGGTGAAAGTGGACAGCCTTGTCGACATCCTCTATTGATTTTTATTGGTTTTGAAATATTGTTATTTGTTAGGATTTCTGCTGTAGCATTATTGTATATTATTTGAACCCATTTTATGAAATTATTTCCAAGTCCAAACCTTTGTAGGACTTCAAAAAGAAAGGGCCATTCAACTCTATCAAAGGCCTTTTCGGCGTCCAGTGATAGGAGAGCTGTATCCGGTGCTTCTTTATTAAAATAAATAATATTAAATAGTCTTCTTACATTATGGAAGCCTTGTCTTCCCTTTATAAAGCCATTCTGATCTCGATTAATAATATTTGGTAAAATTTCTTGTATTCGTCTTGCTAAAATTTTACAGATTATCTTAAGGTCGGCGTTTAATAGGCTTATTGGTCTCATATTTTCACATTTATTAGAGGGCTTACCTGGTTTTGGCAGCAGTATAATTAAGGCATTATTTATGTATGATGGTAAATTATTATTTTGAAATGCTTCTAAAACCATTTCCAAAAAAGGTTTTATTAATTTATTCTTAAATTTCTTATAAAGGTCAACTGGAAGACCATCTGGTCCTGCACTTTTTCCTGATTTCATATTATCAATGGCTAGCCCAACTTCTTCTTGACTAATTTTAGACTCCAATATCTCCCTGTTTTCATTTGGAATACACGGTATAGATAGTTCGTTCAAAAACCCATTTAGTTTTGTTAAATCAAATTCATTTTTAGTATCATATAATTTTTCATAGTAATCTCTAAAGGCTCTGTTAATTTCTAAAGGATCTATAACTACCTGTCCGTTACTTATAATACTAGTAATTGGTGTTTTAATTTCTAATTGTTTAATCTGCCATGCCAATAATTTTCCTGATTTTTCACCTTGTTCATAAAAAGATTGTTTCAATCTTAGAAGACTCGAGGCAGCTCTATTCGCTGATTTTTTGTCGTATTCAGCTCTCAAAATCAGTAATTCATTCTCCAACCTTGGATCACTTCCTGCATACACTTTTTCCTGAAGACTTTTCATTTTATGTTCCAATTTAGCTCTCTCCTCTCGAGTCTTCTTAGATTTTGATCCTGTATAACTAATAATATGTCCCCTAATAAAAGCTTTGAAAGCTTCCCACTTTACACATGCTGATGTTTGTGTAGTATTGATGTCAAAGTACTCGTCTATCTGTTTTTCTATATACTTGACAAATTCCTCATCCTGAAGCCATTTATGCTGAAATTGCCATCTACCTGATTCCTTTGTCAATTTTTTATCTACATATATTAGACAACAGGGTGCATGATCAGAGATCACGATGTTATCATAAAAGCAGTTTTGAATCTTGGATCTTAATTCTGTGGAAATCAAAAAATAATCAATACGTGAGAATGTCTTGTAGGTACTGGAATAACAAGAATAGGCTTTAACTTGTGGTTTCATTTCTCTCCATATATCTAACAATCTCAATTCTTTCATAAAATGATTAATAGTCATCCTACATCCAATGTGCGTACAATCCAGTCCTGTTGATCTATCTATACCTGGATTCAATGTACAATTAAAATCCCCTGCTATTATATGTTGCCCTGTAAGTGATGATAAAATAAGAAATAAATTAGCAAAGAACTTTTGATCATCTATATTGGGACCATATAAGTTCACAAGATTTATATTTTCTAATAGCAAAGAACCTTGAATGATTACATATCTTCCAAGTTTGTCTCCAATTACATTTTTCACTTGAAAAGGGACTGATTTATGTATGAGAGTCATAACTCCCCTGGCTCGGGATGAAAATGATGAGGTGAATACACTTCCTTGCCATCTACTCCTAATTCTTTTTATATCCTCCTCTATTAGATGAGTTTCTTGTAAAAACACAATTTTTGAACCCATGTCTTTTATTTTATTCATAACTTGTTTAAGTTTTTTAAAATTTTGTAGACCTCTACAATTCCATGAAGTTAAATTAAGATTAACACTTTGGTTTATGATCAATAGAGAGTTTGGGATTACCTTGCAGTGTAAACATGCTCATACAGAGAAGCAAAAACATGAGTGGTTGAACATTCATCCTACAAACTACACACAAACAAATTCCCCCTTCCCACACTTGTGGCGAACCCCCCAAAATCAAAAGAAAAATTCCGTCTCCCGATATAGCCATCGACCGTTCCACATCCACGGGGAACAGCCTAAGCCACTCCTTCTTCATCCTCCCAATCACCCTAACTCTACTGCTTTTAATGACGTAACATTAACTCTCCTCTGTAGTTTTCCAACTTAACTCCAAAATTTTTAACAACTTTGTACATCATAGTTTTTTTTTGTTTGTTTTGTTTTTGTTTTTTTTAATATATAATACAATCTATATTTTGTAAACTTGCTGTTTACTTCAAGTCAGTCAGATGCCTGTGCAAATGCTTAATTATTCTACCTTATATTTTGTTCATGCTTAGCTCCCACCAGTCTCTTCTTCTTCTTTGATCTTCTTGATGAACTCCTGCGCCTCCTCTGGGGTCTTGAAGATGTGGGTTCTGCCCTCATACGTGGTCAACAGTCTCGCAGGATAGATTACACCATGACGAATCCCAAGGTTGCGCAGCTCCTTACGTATGGGATCAAACTGCTTCCTCAATTGTTGGATTCCTGTGGCCAAATCTGGGTAGAACCGCACCTGCTGATCCTGGTGTTTAATCTCTCCTTTAGCTCGTGCAGCGTTGAAGATCTTCATCCTGTCTCTGTTGCTAAGAAACTTCATAATTAAGGTCCTCGGCGGTCCCTTATCTCTCCGTGGGCCAATACGATGTGCTTTTTCCAGAACCACTGCTGATTGCAACTCCTTGCTGCCCAGCACCTCCGGAATCCACTTTTCCAGAAAGGAATATACGTCCCGACCTTCTGATTCCTCTGGAAGACCCACCAGCCTCAAGTTATTCTGTCTCGACCGAGATTCCAAATCCAAAATATTATCTTCTAGACATTTATTTTTTTTTTCCAAAGTGCGCACCTTTAATTGAAGACGGGTGACGTCATCTTCAGCACTAGCGAGACGGAGCTCCATCTGCGCCGTTCGTTCTACACAGTCACCCAATTCCTTTCTTATTCCTTCCAACGCTGTCATAATCCCATCAAATCTAGAGGAAAAGTCCGCTCTCATTGAACTCATGGCAGCCATCAGCGCATCTGCGCCATTCCCCGCAGATATCGCACCGTTGCCAGCCTCCTCCGCCATATATGGAGTTTTGTTTGCTGCGTCACAGACCTGAAAGTCCGTTAATTTGGACTGTTTCGGCGGCTCGCTTTTCCCTTTACCTGGTTTTCCAGCCTTAGGCTTCGCTGACATATCCTCGCCCAAACGCTGGGATACGTTCTGTCCCAAATGAGAGAGTTATTTGCCGATTTTTTTCTCCAGGAGCAGAGCAGAGTGAAACGCGTCCGTCTTACGTGGCAGCCATAACCGGAAGTCCGTGTGATTTTATTGTTGATAATTTTAACAGTAAATTAAGGTCAACTATTGACAGAGTTGCCCCAATAGTCACAAGGACAGTTATATATACAGTATATATATACACACACACACTACCGTTCAAAAGTGTGGGGTCACCCAGACAATTATTTTGTGTTTTCCATGAAAAGTCACACTTATTTACCCCCATGAGTTGTAAAATGAATAGAAAATATAGTCAAGACATTGACAAGGTTAGAAATAATGATTTGCATTTGAAATAATTTTTTCCTTCAAACTTTGCTTTTGTCAAAGAATCCTCCATTTGCAGCAATTACAGCATTGCAGACGTAACATGATTGCACAAGGGTTTTCTAATCATCCATTAGCCTTCTGACGCAATGAGCAAACACATTGTACCATTAGAACACTGGAGTGATAGTTGCTGGAAATGAGCCTGTATACACCTATCTAGACATTGCACCAAAAACCAGACATTTGCAGCTAGAATAGTCATTTACCACATTAGCAATGTATAGAGTGTATTTCTGATTAGTTTAAAGTTATCTTCATTAAAAAAGTGCTTATCTTTCAAAAATAAGGAAATTTCTAAGTGACCCCAAACTTTTGAACGGTAGTGTATATATTTGTAACCTGAACCTGATATATAAACCAAAGCCTCCATGGAGAAATAACCAAATCCAAAAACTGAAAAGAGAGTGCAGGATGGTTGAGAGGAAATGGAGGAAAAACAAATTGACTATCCATCCATCTTCTTCCTCCGCTTAATCCCTTTTGGGTCGTGGGGTGGGGGTGGGGGTGCTGGAGCCTATCCCTTACCAAATCATCATCATAGGAGTCTGTCGTGGGCGACAATGACTGTTTCATTTAGGTCTGATCAGATTCCTCCACACAGCTCTGTTCTTTGCCTTCCGCTGCCTGGAACTCCTGTCTATATCCAACTTCTTGACGTTTCTTTTTACAGTGTCTTTAAATCTGAGCCTTGGTCTACCCTGATTGCGTTTGCCCTCGCATAACTGTGAGTAGAGTAACTGCCGAGGGAGACGCTGGTGGTCCATCCTGTCAACATGTCCAAGCCATCTCAGGTTCATCTGTATTAGCACGTCCTCCATTGGTGGTAGACCAGCTCGTTTCAACACTTCTACAGTGGGGGAAAAAAGTATTTAGTCAGCCACCAATTGTGCATGTTCTCCCACTTAAAAGATGAGAGAGGTCTCCAGTTTTCATCATAGGTATACTTCAACTATGAGAGACAAAATGAGAAAAAAAAAAATCCAGAAAATCACATTGAAGGATTTTTTTTTTTAATTATTACTTATTTTGTACCCGTAGGTAGATTTGTTTTGCAGACTGGTGACAAACCACCAGCTGCCGGTCGCTGCGTGCGCAAGCACCCCTCAACTCCCTAACCTGCATGTTTTTGGCATGTGGGAGGAAACCGGAGAAATCCCGGAGTAAACCCACACAAACACGGGGAGAACATGCAAACTCCACACAGATCACTGTTGGCCGGGGGCTGGGATCGAACCCACGATCTCACGGTCCCCGCGATCCCCCGGCTGAGGGTAAAACTGTGCTGCCACAGTGCTAACCACTGCGCCACCGTGCAGCCCCAATTAAATGAATTAATTTACCAATTAATTCATTAAAACTCATTAATTTTAATGAATTAATTGGTAAATTCCTCAGTAAAATAAGTATTTGGTCAATAACAAAAGTTCATCTCAATACTTTGTTGGCAATGACAGAGGTCAAACATTTTCTGTAAGTCTTCACAAGGTTTTCACACACTGTTGCTGGTATTTTGGCCCATTCCTCCATGCAGATCTCCTCTAGAGCAGTGATGTTTTGGGGTTGTCACTGGGCAACACGGACTTTCAACTCCCTCCAAAGATTTTCTATGGGGTCGAGATCTGGAGACTGGCTAGGCCACTCCAGGACCTTGAAATGCTTCTTATGAAGCCACTCCTTCGTTGCCCGGGCGGTGTGTTTGGGATCATTGTCATGCTTAAAGACCCAGCCACGTTTCATCTTCAATGCCCTTGGAAGGAGGTTTTCACTCAAAATCTCACGATACATGGCCCCATTCATTCTTTCCTTTACACGGATCAGTCGTCCTGGTCCCTTTGCAGAAAAACAACCCCAAAGTATGATGTTTCCACCCCCATGCTTCACAGTAGGTATGGTGTTCTTTCTCCTCCAAACACGACAAGTTGAGTTTTTACCAAAAAGTTCTATTTTGGTTTCATCTGACCATATGACATTCTCCCAATCCTCTTCTGGATCAACCAAATGCTCTCTAGCAAACTTCAGACGGGCCTGGACATGTACTGACTTAAGCAGGGAGACACATCTGGCACTGCAGGATTTGAGTCCCTGGCGGCATAGTGTGTTACTGATGTAGCCTTTGTTACTTTTGGTCCCAGCTCTCTGCAGGTCATTCACTAGGTCCCCCCGTGTGGTTCTGGGATTTTTGCTCACCGTTCTCGTGATCATTTTGACCCCACGGGGTGAGATCTTGCGTAGAGACCCAGATCGAAGGAGATTATCAGTGGTCTTGTATGTCTTCCATTTTCTAATAATTGCTCCCACCGTTGATTTCTTCACACCAAGCTGCTTACCTATTGCAGATTCAGTCTTCCCAGCCTGGCGCAGGTCTACAATTTTGTTTCTGGTGTCCTTTGACAGCTCTTTGGTCTTGGCCATAGTGGAGTTTGGAGTCTGACTGTTTGAGGTTGTGGACAGGCGTCTTTTATACTGATAACGAGTTCAAACAGGTGCCATTAATACAGGTAATGAGTGGAGGACAGAGGAGCCTCTTAAAGAAGAAGTTACAGGTCTGTGAAATCTTGCTTGTTTGTAGGTGCCCAAGTACTTATTTTACCAAGGAATTTACCAATTAATTCATTAAAAATCCTTCAATGTGATTTTCTGGATTTTTTTTCTCATTTTGTGTCTCATAGTTGAGGTATACCTATGATGAAAATTGGAGACCTCTGTCATCTTTTAAGTGGGAGAACTTGCACAATTGGTGGCTGACAATACTTTTTTGCCCCACTGTATGTTGGTTATTTTGTCTTTCCATGAGATGTTCATTATGGCTCAAAGGTGTCTCATCATGTACGCATGGAGTTTCTTTACCTGCACTCTGTAGACAGTCCAAGTTTCAGCATCGTACAATAAAGTAGCCAGTACTGTCGCTCTGTACACTTTGCATTTCACACGGATTGACACATGTCGATTGTTCCACAGTCTCTCCCTCAAGTTTCCAAACACAGCGCTCGCTCTTCCCATTCTGAGAGATAGTTCATCCTCCAGCCTAGCATTCTCTGAAACTGTACTCCCTAGATACTTGAAAGTCTTGCACTTGACTAGTGGCTCTGTACCAATGCTGAGTTCTTCTGGTAGTGATGTTGATAATTGGAACTTTGGTGGTTGATAAAGGCACTCTGTCTTCTTGATGTTGATTTGGAGGCTGAATTGGCAAGCTGCTCTTGCAAATTTCTCCAGTAAAGATTGCATATCTTCCACACTGTGTGCAACTAGAGCACTGTCATCGGCAAAGAGCATTTCTCTTACTACCTTTATCGATGTCTTACTCTTGGCTTTAATTGTGCCACATTGAACAACTCTGCTTCTTTCCTTGTGTGAATGTATACTCCTTCTGAAGTGTCTTTGAAGGCCACCTCAAGCATGGCTGCCAGATATAGCGAGAAGAGTGTAGGTACCAGCACACACCCTTGTTTCACCCCGTTGCTTACTGAAAAGTCTTTAGATACTGAACCACTCATTGCCACGTTTGCTTGCATGCCTGTATGGAGTGCCTCGATCAGGCTGACAAACTTCTCTGTACAGCCATATTTCTTGAGTACCTGCCAAAGTCCTTGTCGCGAAACGGTATTGAAGGCTTTACTGAAGTCTATGAAGACTACATCAAGCAGCATGTTTTGTTTGATACACTTTTCTTGAACCTGTTTCAAGCAGAAAATCATGTCCATTGTGCTTCTTCCACTTCTAAAGCCGCACTGGGTTTCTGTTGCGAGATGTGTTCATTGAGTCTGTTCAGTAGTACACGTGAGAGAATCTTACCAACAGTGGCTAGCAGTGATATACCTCGGCAATTTCCACAATCTTTCCTGTCACCTTTCTTGAACAAAGGCACAATACTTGCATCCTTCCAGTCTTGAGGTACTTTCTGGGCATCACATATCTCTTGGATGAGCTTGTGCAGGCAGTTGGTCAGCTGAACACCACCAAATTTCCACACTTCTGCTGGAATTCCATCCCTTCCTGGAGCTTTACCATCCTGTGTTGTCCTGATAGCTGCAATTAGTTCATCAAAATTTCGTTGTTTATCCAGACTTGATACAGCTGGTCGCTGCACTAGAGCTTCTTTTTTTTTTTTGTTACTTATTTGTACCCATAGGTAGATTTGTTTTACAGTCTGGTGACAAGCCACCAGCTGCCAGTCGCTGCGTGCGCAAGCGCCCCGTATCCCTAACCTGCATGTTTTTGGCATGTGGGAGGAAACCGGAGAAATCCCGGAGTAAACCCACGCAACACGGGGAGAACATGCAAACTCCACACAGATCACTGTTGGTCAGGGGCAGGGATCGAATCCACGATCCCCGCGCTCCCCCGGCCAAGGGTAAAACTGTGCTGCCACAGTGCTAACCACTGCGCCACCGTGCAGCCCACCTGAGACCTATGTTCCAGGCCATAGCCTTCCCAGTGGACTAAGTACTGGAGACCCTGGCCCCAGTGGCGAACGTCCAAGATCTTCTGGATGGTATGGGTGGTGTGGCCGTCGAGGACTCGGGGAGGAGGAGGTGGCTTCGGGGGGGGGGGGCAGAGGGGACTGGCAGAGATAGGCTCGATGCTGGACACGTGGAGCACCCGTGGGAGCTGGAGCTGGACAGCAGAATCACCAACGATGTCTGTGATGGGGAATGGGCCCAGGAAGCGAGGCAAAAATTTCCTGGATTCTGCCTTCAGTGGGATTTGGTCCACCGACACCCAAACCTCCTGCCCAACCTTGTACTCTGGGGCAGGGACGCTTCTCCAATCTGCATAATGGTGATTGTGCTCGGTGGACCGGAGAAGAGCAGCTCGGGTGGCTCTCCAGAGCTGATGACAGCGGCGAAGATGAGCCCCCATGGATGGCACTGCAACCTCTCTTCTCCACCGTGGGCAGCAAGGGGGTGGGGGAGGTTATATCCCACGGAAGCCTCGAATGGCGTGAGCGCGAGACCATAGAATTGTGTGAATACTTCACCCAGGTCAGATGCGAGCTCCAGCAGGACGGGTTGTCGGCTGCCACGCACCTGAGGGCGGCCTCCAGAGACTGGATGGCAAGCTCAGCCTGTCTGTTGCTCTGTGGGTGATAACCAGAGGTGAGGCTGACGGAGGTACCAAGGGAGTGACAGAAGGATTTCCAGTCATGGGAGATGAATTGGGGGCCCCGGTCAGACACTATGTCAGTGGGGATGCCGTGGAGCCGGATGACATGGGAGATGACCAATTCAGCAGTTTCAGCGGCCGATGGCAACTTGGGGAGGGATACCAGGTGGATGGCCTTGGAGAATCTGTCAATTATGGTGAGGATGACCGTGTTGCCGTGGGAGGGGGGAAGTCCGCGGACAAAATCAAGGGCAATGTGGGGCCAAGGTCGGCTGGTTACGGGGACAGGATGCAGGAGGCCAGCAGGGGGTGTGGAGCTGGATTTATTGCGGGCACACGTCTGACAAGCTTTAACGTACTCCTGCACGTCCCTCCGCAACATTGGCCACCAGAATACTCACCGGATAAGACCAATAGTGTGCACCACACCCGGGTGGCAGGCAAAGTAACTGGTGTGCCCCCACTGGATAACTTCGCTGCGGAGGGCGGCAGGCACAAACAGACGGTTCCCGGGGCACCCTGCTGGTTCAGCCTCTGAGGACTGGGCTTGTCGGACCCTCTACTCCATCTCCCAGGTAAGGGCTCCCAGGACGCACGGAGGCGGGAGAATGGGCTGGGAGTGGGACGGGGGGGTGGAGGAGTCAGAGCCAAACTGCCTGGAGAGAACGTCAGGTTTTAAACTACGTGACCCGGGCCTGTATGTAATGGTAAAGTTAAATCGAAGCAAAAATAATGCCCAGCGGGACTGCCTGGCGTTAAGTCAGTGGGCCGACCGCAGATACTCCAAGTTCTTGTGGTCGGTCCACACAACTATGGGATGGACAGCTCCCTCCAGCCAATGTCTCCATTCCTCCAGGGCCAATTTAATGGCCAAAAGCTCCTGATCCCCGACATCATAATTCCTCTCGGCTGGGGTGAGCTGCTGAGAGAAATACGCACACGGGTGGAGCTTTAGGTCGGAGGATGAGTACTGGGAAAGAACTGTGCCCACCCCTGTGTCAGAAGCATCCACCTCCAGGGTGAATTGGAGCTGAGGGTTGACCTGCGCCAAGATGGGTTTGGTAGAGAACAGGTCTTTTAATTCACAAAAGGCCTGTTCAGCTGCCTCGGACCATATGAATGGCACCTTAACAGAGGTCAGCTGCGTCAAAGGCTGTGCTACCCCACTGTAGTTCCTTATGAACCTGTGATAAAAGTTCACGAACCCTAAGAAGCGTTGTAGCTTCTTACGGGAGTGGGGTGTTGGCCAATCCAACACAGCCTTCACCTTGGCCGGGTTGGCTCTCAGCTCCCCCTCCGCTACAATGAAACCAAGGAAAGAAGTGGAGTTGGTGGAAAACTTACTTCTCCGCCTTGACGTAGAGCTGATTTTGTAAGAGCTGCTGTAACACCACTCTTACGTGAATCTGATGCTCCTCTGGCGTACGAGAGAAACTCAAAATGTCATCTAAATACACGAAAACAAATTGATTAACCATATCACGGAGGACGTCTTTGATTAGGCGCTGGAAGACGGCATTGGTTAGCCCAAAGGGCATGACTAGATATCCAAACTGCCCCAAAAGAGTTTGAAATACCGTCTTCCACTCGTCCCCCTTGCGTATTCGGATTAAGTGATAAGCATTACACAGGTTGAGTATGGAGAATACGTGCACGCGCTGAAGGACCTCAAACGCGGAGTTGATTGGGGCAGAGGATATTTGTCTTTGATGGTGATGGCGTTTAATTCACGATAGTCAATGCACGGATGCAGAGACCCATCCTTCTTACCAACAAAGAAAAATCCCACCCCCAGAGGAGCCGAGGATGGCTGAATGAGGCCGGCGTTCAAAGAATCCTTAATGTGTCTCTCCATCGCCTCCCTCTCCGGCCCAGAAATGTTGTAAAGCCAGCTGGACGGCAGCTATGCACCCAGGAGGAAGTCAATAGCACAGTCATACGAGCGACGCGGAGGAAGTGACAGCGCTTATGACTTGCTAAAAACCTCCAAAGTCATGACAGACCTTGGGCACGAGGTTGAGGTCCGGTGGCTTGACTGAAGGAGAGGAGACGGGCAGAGACGGAGAACACTCGGCTGAACTTAGGAATGTAGCCAAACAATATGGGCTCCAGGAGGAGATGGTATTTTGTGCCCAATTAAGAATCGGGTTGTGCCTCCGGAGCCAAGGATACCCTAAGACCACCGTGTGAGAGGACCTAGGAAAAATGTAAAATGATAGCTTCTCCCAGTGGTTGCCAGACAGAAGAATGGAGATCTGCGCTGTGCACTGAGTAACGGTCGCCACCTTATGGCCTGATACAGTGGCTACGTCTCGGGGAACCGGAAAATTAGTGGTAGGTATCCCCACCTCCCGAACGAGCTGGGAGGAGATGAAATTTTGCTCTGCCCCTGAATCAATGAGGGCAGAGATCCTCCTCTCGACCCCCGGCAATTGAACCAGGGTCGAAATAGAGAAATTGCCAGGGGGATGTGAATGAGTCCCGTCCATCAGACCCCCCACAGCTACTGACGGGCCGTGTCTTTTGGTTGCAGGTGGCATGCGTCCCGATTGTGCTTAAGTGAGCCACAATACATGCACGTACCGATCCGCTTCCACCGCTGGTATTCCTCTGGAGGGAGATGGAACCTGCTGAGCTCCATAGGTTCAGAAGCGGAACTGGGATCACCTGAGTCAGCAGCCATCGCGGGCACACGCATGACGGGCAGGCGAGAGGAGGAGCCATGCTCCTTCGCACGCTCACGGTATCGGTTATCCAACCCGACATTTGATCGACGAGGCCGTCCAGGGAGGCGGGAATGGCATAAACCGCCAGGTCATCGCGGAGGTGAGGATTTAAACCATGGAGGAACGCGCTGTGTAAGGCAACATCGTTCCACCCCAATTCTACCGCTTCGACCCGGAACTCCACCGAGTAGTCGGCCACCGACCAGCTACCCTGGTGGAGTGACAAGAGGAGGCTCATGATGTTCCCCTCACTTTTGGTATGGTCAAATGTGCAGGAGAAGTTGGCCACAAATTGGTCAAACGCCAGGGGTGCTCCCTCCTGACTATTTAGAATGGACCAAGCCCAGCTAAGGGCTTGGCCCCGAACCAGAAGGGTGAAGTAGTGAATTTTGGAGATGTCGTCCAGATACTCCTTCTCCACCTGGTCCAAATAGAGCCGAACTTGACAGAGAAAATCCCTACGTCCCCCCACCTCCTGGCGTACGGGGCCAGTGAGGGAACAGAGGTTGTTCGGTGAACGATTGAAGAACCTGAGGCAAGGGGAGGGGGGCGGAGAAGCCAGAGCCGACATGTGAGCCAAATGATCGGAAACTGTGCTCAGCTGCTGCGTGATTGTCTGCAGCTGCTGAGTGAGTAGAACCACCTGCCTCTCTGTAACGCCGAGGCAGTGGAGCGCGGAGTGCTCCGTTGCTGCAGCACCCGCTAAGCTGCTACCTTGGCTGGCTCATTCTGTCATATTGACTGGACGGACAGCTTAAGTGCAGGGTGCAACACCAAAGGAGACACAAAAACAGGAGAATGTTTGACCTTTTAAATCTCAAAAGAGCAGTTTTAAGGAAAACCGTCACTCGCCAGAGAAGCAGCAGCCTGCGGAGGAGAGACAAGAGCTGGTTAGAAGGAGGAATGGAAAAGGGAGGTGGACATATAATTTTCGCCACTTATGTGGGAGGAGAGAAGACTCTGGTACAGAGCCCAGCGAGAGGAGACGAACCAGCAGGGTAAAGCTGGGGAGACGATTGGGATAATGGGCTGTGTCTGACTGGGTGGAGGGTAGGAGCTGCAGCGGGAGAGACAACGAGGCTGGTGAGCACACCGCAATCCCTGGAGACGCACCACTCGGATGGCAACGACCTGGAAAGAGGAGAAGGAGAAAATTGCACAGGTTAGCAGTTCCTGTTCCACACAAAAAAAACCAACTTGCTAATTTGCTTTAATACTGCAATCTTGGCAGTGTACCCAAATGAGCCAGCGTAGAATCAGTGAAGAGGTGGTCCTTATAAACGCTGGCTCAGGAAAGGCAGCAGGTGCGTCAGTCCCCCCAGGTGTGTTGATTACCTGAGAAGCAGGAAAGAATGGGAAGGAGGGGGCGAGCGCTCATCAGGACATGACACTTGATCAGTGGAAGGAATCTATAGTCATCCCAATCCCCAAAAAGACTCACCTGAAGGACCTGAAAGACTACAGACCAGTTGCCCTGACCTCTGTGCTCTGTAAATGTATGGCGCAAGTGGTGTGTGGCTTTCTGACCAACATGTCACACAAACTGGATCCCCTCCAGTTTGTCTATAAAGCAAAACGGGGTGTAGAGGACACATGTCTTGCGCTGTTAGATACTGTCACCAAACAACTGGACTCTTCACACCCACGGATTTTGTTTATGGACTTTTCTTCTGCTTTTAACACTGTACACACAGACACCTTGCTACGACAGACCTGCAGGTTCATCCAACACTGATTTTATGGAGTCAGAGTTTTTTTATACGACAGGCCGCAACAGGTGTTTAAACGGTTTACATCTAGCAAGTCGATTTTAAACACAGGTCTTCCTAAAGGTTGTGTTTTATCACCATGTCATACAACCGAGCAGTCAAGGCGTGTGTCACAGAAGAACTAGACTTCAAGAATTTGCAACAAGCATTTTTCCATTTATTTCAGACACTGTGCAGGCAAAACAGCTTACATCTAAAACATCCCACACCCAGCCCCAACCAAATGAAAATCACCTGCTAATATACCCAGTGAGATAATTAGTCTGATTAGAACATACCAATGTCCACAGGTAAGGCAATACATATCCACATTTTACATATACTCAATACCTTAAAATATTCATTGAACAAATAAATAGTTTACACAATATTTACAAAATCACACATAATAAATAAACACCAATAAATAGTATAAACCGTTATTTACATTTAAATCCACCACCAACTTCCCCTGCTACTCATCTACTGCATACTTTTTCCTCCTGGCACCCTCTCTTTATAAGGCACTCGAGCCCCCGGGGAATCTTTTGCCTCAGACACCCCCAGGAAGTATGCTGGCAAAGGTAAATATTTTTTTACAGTTAGGCCCAGAAATATTTGGACAGTGACACAATCTTCATGATTTGGGCTCTGCATGCCACCACATTGGTAGGGATGGCAGAAATGGAACGCTGAAGCGATCGAATCATTTGGAACAATTGATTCAGAAAAAGAATTGATCTTTTGGAACGTTCGAAACATCTCCCCACAGCGACATCTGGTGGCCAATCTGAAAATATGACATTCAAACAGTAGAGCAGTGTTGCCAACTCCCCAGCAAGGTCAGTGGCTGTTGGCTGTCTGTCATCGCCTCATTTACACAATTGACAATCAGCATATAATTGTAATGGATGGTGTAGGAGAGAGAAATAACGACGTAGGAGAGACAAAAAGTGAATTAAAAAACCAAAATATGTATAGAAATACAAATGAACTATCTTCTGTTGATTCTTGGTTTGTTTGTAATTTTGCCTTTGAAACAGGTCATTTCTCAATATAACTTGATAACTTAAATGCTTTGTTTAGACCCACATTACATAAATCAATTTTGTCCTCTACTGTTATGGGTTAGAATATCACATTTAATCAAAAGACTTATGTCGATTGTAATTACTAGTCTTTTTGTCTTAACTTTTTGTGATGTGTTTGGGGTTATAGTATCATTTGTATGAAAGGATATTTTTTCTCAATCAGTATTTGAAGGGTGTGCTTGAATACAATATAGACATCAATCAGTATTTGAAGGGTGTGCTTGTGTACATTCAAGTATTTTTATTCAGAAAAACAATTTATTCAACAGTGCTTGGACTTACCTAGCAGTCACAGGCCATTTTATTGATGAAAATGGCAAACTAGACACAACTGTCCTTGGAGTCACTCATTTTCCTGAGACACACAGCTGAACACCTGAAGGAGGCCAAGAGCACTCTTTTGTGTTCATGGGGGATTGAGAAGAGCATTACTTGCCTAGTTATTTCTTCTAACTATCTCTATTTCCTATAAATATCTTGTTATTTCTCTCTTCTACACCATCCATTACAATTATATGCTGACTGTCAATTGCGTAAATGAGGCGATGACAGACAGCCAACAGCCACTGTCCTTGCTGGGGAGTTGGCAACACTGCTCTGCTGTTTGAATGTCATATTTTCAGATTGGCCACCAGATGTCGCTGTGGGGAGATGTTTCGAACGTTCCAAAAGATCAATTCTTTTTCTACAACATGACCTCTTTTAGTGATTAAGAGCATAATTGTATTATAAATACTGATAGATCTGAATAAATAATATTTATATTAAATTTTTTTTTGCACCATTTGTATTTTTTTTTTTATTAAAGAAGTTTTTCTTTTCCCCCCACTCCTTTTTGAGCATGAATTAATTGATTTGAATTATTGAACTTACATGTATTCTGTTGAATGTCTTTGCATCATCAGATACTGCTGTATACAGGTCATTTTGTGTTGTTTACTCACTTGCTTAAAATAAATGTCATTTCGTTTTAATTTCATTTTAATTTATTTCAAGCAAGTAATCAAATAACAAATAACCTGCATACAACATTATCTGATAATGCAGACATTCATCAGAATAAATGAAAGTAAAATATATCAAAATCATTAATTTATGCTCGAAAAGGAGCGGGAAGAAGAAAAACTGATTTAATCCTACCCCCATTTCTCATCAGTAGCTTGACAAAGACATTTCAGTACTTCCCCCTGTCTATTTTGAAATGAAAATGAATTAATACATTCTATTGCTGTCCATTTTGTATTTCAACTTCTTTTGCACAATTTTTAATTTGCACTATTCTTTTGAGTGTTTGAGATTTCTTTGTGTTTTTCTGTTTCTGGCACTTTATCTGCACACTGGAGCTGTCATGAGTCATAGCAGTAAATTTCCCCACTATGGGATCAATAAAGCATCTCTACTCAACTCTCTACTAATAAATGTATGTGTGTTAAAATGACATTAATACATACCATAAAACCATGCTGGCCTTGGGTGGATTCAGCACTTAGTTGTGTAGTGCTAGTAATGCAGACATCAGGATGTTTTGTCTGCAGATGTCTCCACATAGTAGTTGTATGATTGCAAAATGCAAGCTGTTGCATGCAATGCAAACATTTAACTTTCTTTGGTTCAAAAAGGTCAGAGTGTTCCCAGACACTTGACCTGGGACGCTTTCTAACACCATCCATCGCAAATTAGTCTCAAGCCAAACGCTCTCAATCAAAAAACGCTCAGTACAATACACTCAAAGAGGCAAGACTTCGCAAAATAAATGCACATATCAGAGGCTTTTAAATGTTTTAGGTGTGTGGGTTGATGAATCAACAGCCAATCAGGTGAAGACATGAGAAATTATTATTTTACATATAAAGTATATTTAAGGTGGATAGTTTTCATATAATAGGCATTTTAATTTTGTGTAATGGAGGTCAGACATCATAGATAAAACTAGACACTATAAATGACTGATTAAACTCATCACCTACACCAACACTTCCAGTGTCGCAAAATAATAAACCAAAATAACTTAATATTTTTGTTTTGACTATAAAACAATAAGAGCAAAATTAAACACAGGCATGTCCAAAAATTTGATAATATATTTTTTCTACCCAAGTTTAGAAAAGGACAAAACAAAAGTAGAGACCAAAAATTTGTTTTTTCTGATTTTATTTTGATTTTATTTTGAAGTGGAATTACAAATGAAGGAACCATACACGGATTTGTATTCACTTGCTGAAACAAAAACGATTGTGATGTTTCAAAACAATTGGGGGCGGAATGGAACAGTCACGTGACACTGTCCTTCGAATACAGACCTCGGAAGAGCGTTTCGAATCACAAGTTCCGCCTAGGTTCCGGTACGTTCCAAAGCACTGTTTCGATTTTGCCATCACTACACATTGAATTTGAAATGAAACAACTACAACAGAACTGAAGTGCAGACTTTAAGGTTTAATTCAAGAGGTTGAACAAAAATATATGATTGAACATGTAGGAATTGTAGCTATTTTTATACAAACACTCCTCATTTCAGGGGCTCAAAAGTAATTGGATAAATAAACATAACCCTAAGTAAAATGTTACTTTTCAATATTTTGTTGAGAATCCTTTGCAGGCAATGACTGCCTGAAGTCTGGAACCCATGGACATCACCAAACGCTGGGTTTCCTCCTTTCTGATGCTTTGCCAGGCCTTTACTGCAGCTGTCTTCAGTTGTTGCTTGTTTGTGGGTCTTTCTGCCTTAAGTTTTGTCTTGAGCAAGTGAAATGCATGCTCGATTGGGTTGAGATCTTGTGATTGACTTGGCCATTGCAGAATATTCCACTTCGTTGCTTTAAAAAACTCCTGGGTTGCTTTTGCAGTATGTTTTGGATCATTGTCCGTCTGTACTGTGAAGCGCCATCCAATCAACTTTGCTGCATCTGGCTGAATCTGAGCAGAAAGTATATCCCTATACACTTCAGAATTCATCCGGCTGCTTTTGTCTTTTGTCGCATCATCAATAAACACAAGTGACCCAGTGCCATTGGAAGCCATGCATGCCCATGCCATCACACTGCCTCCACCATGTTTTACAGAAGATGTGTGCTTTGGATCATGAGCTGCTCCAATTCTTCTCCAAACTTTCTTCTTCCCATCATTCTGGTACAGGTTGATCTTAGTCTCATCTGTCCAAAGAATGCTGTTCCAGAACTGGGCTGGCTTCTTCAGGTGTTTTTTGGCAAAGTCAATTCTGGCCTTTCTATTTTTGAGGCTGATTAATGGTTTGCACCTTGTGGTGAATCCTCTATATTTACTCTCATGAAGTCTTCTCTTTATGGTAGACTTCTGGAGAGTGTTCTTCACTTGAGTGGATGTTGTGAAGGGGTTGTTCTTCACCATGGAAAGGATTCTGCGATCATCCACCACTGTTGTCTTTCATGGACGTCCAGGCCTTTTTGAGTTCCCAAGCTCACCAGTGCACTCTTTTTTTCCTCAGAATGTACCAAACTGTTGATTTGGCCACTCATAACATTTCTGCTATCTCTCTGATGGATTTCTTCTTTTTTTTTTTTCAGCCTCAGGATGGTCTGTTTCACCTCCATTGAGAGCTCCTTTGACCGCATGTTGTGTGTTCACAGCAACAGCTTCCAAATGCAAACACCACACTTGGAATCAACTCCAGACCTTTTAACTGCTTAATTGATGACAGGTTAACGAGGGAATAGCCCATGCAGCCTTGTTATTTTTTTTTGCAGCTTTCTGAGTCAATTGTCCAATTACTTTTGGTCCCTTGAAAAAGAGGCGGCTACGTATTAAAGAGCTGTAATTCCTAAACCCTTGCTCCAATTTGGATGTGAATACTCTCAAATTACAGCTGAGAGTCTGCACTTTAAGCCCATATTGATTATATAATTGTATCCTGAATATGTTTTCGTAAACAGCTAAAATAACAAAACTTGTCACTGTCCAAATATTTTTGGGCCCAACTGTATTTGCCTCACCCAATTGACTTGAATGAATGAATGAATTTATTTATTTCGGATAGTACATTACAGGTTAAAAGAAACTGTATAATATAACAACAAGGTCAAATTAGACAAAGACTCCTTCTACTATACAATTCCACGTGAGTTATCCGAAATGGGTGATGGCTGAAGCCGCAGCTTATATTGCCCACCCATATTCCATCCAAGATTTCAAAGGAGAAAAAAGAGAAAACAAGACAAGAGCGATTACAATTTAAAACAAGGCTAAGACAAAATATGACTGAGAGAAAAAGAAAACTGAGCTAGTCTAAGTTAAGCGGTTACTATTCAAAAACAAATCTAAGACAGTGTCAGAGAAAAAAGAAAAACTAAGCTATAACACAACACAGGCTGGAAATGTCAATCCTTATGTGAGTTTACATGTCGTCTTGTAAATATGTTTGGAGTATTTCTTCCTTTAGTTTTTGTTTAAATTGTCCAAGCTTTGTACATGATTTTAATTCAGGTCCAAAATCGTTCCATAATCTGACACCTTGCACTGAAATACAGTGTTGCTTGGTAGTTGTTCTCACTGTAGGCTTTTGAAATATACATGTTCCTCTGAAGTGATATCGTTTCTCCCTTGTTTGGAACAACTTTTGGATATTTGCGGGCAGTGATAGATTCTTCACTTTGAACATTATTATTGCGGTTTTAAAGTCGATCAGATCTTTCAACTTGAGAGTTTTTTGTTTAAGAAAAAGTGGGTTTGTTGGTTCCCTGTAAGCTGCTTTGTTGATTATTCTAATAGCTCTCTTTTGAAGCATAAAGAGTGGATATGTTTGTTTTATATGTATTTCCCCATACTTCATTACAATATGTCATGTATGGGAGTATTAATGAATGATACAAGGTGTATAGTGTGGGTTGATTCAGCAAATTTTTCACTCCGTGTAATATTGCAATTGATTTGGATACTTTACCTTTTATATAATTAATATGTGGCTTCCAACACAGTTTGTTATCAATTATTACTCCAAGGAATTTAGTTTCGGATACCCTTTCAATCTCTACACCATTTACACTGAGTTTGGGTACTGGGTAGTTGTGATGGTTGCTAAAGACTATAAATTTTGTCTTGCTTAAATTGAGCGTTAATTTGTTTGAATCAAACCACAGTTTCAGCTTTCCTAATTCCTTTCCGAGTGTATCCAGAAGTTGTTCCAAATTGTTTCCACTGCATAGCAGGTTAGTGTCATCAGCAAACAATATTAAGTCCATTTTTTCTGAAACTTTACATATATCATTTATATACATATTGAATAATAATGGTCCCAAAACTGAACCCTGTGGGACTCCACAGGTGACCTTCAGTAGCTCTGAGTTTTTGTTGTTAACACATACAAACTGATATCTATTCTTTAAGTAACTTCTTAACCAGGACAGTGCTACCCCTCTGATACCACAATTTTGTAGTTTCTTTAATAATAGATTGTGATCTACTGTATCAAATGCTTTTTTAAGATCCAGGAATACTCCAACTGAATACTCTTTATTTTCAATGGCTGTTGATATTTTTTCTGTAAATTCCATTAAGGCATATGCTGTTGTCCTTTTGTGTCTGAACCCATATTGCTGCTCACACAATAAATCATTCTTCAGTATGAAGTTGTCAATTCTCTCATAGAATATTTTTTCAAGTATCTTGGAAAATTGCGGTAATAGTGAAATTGGTCTGTAGTTGGAGAGTTCCCCTCTGTCGCCTGTCTTGTAAATCGGAATTTCTTTAGCTATTTTCATTGCATTGGGAAATATACCTGATTGGAGAGACAGGTTACAGATATACGTCAGTGGTTTCACTATGCATTCGATAACAGTTTTGACTAGTAGCATATCAATACCATCGCAGTCAGTAGATGTTTTACTTTTGAACGATTTAACAATTTCAATGACCTCTCTTTCGTCTGTGTTCTTTATGAAGATGGTGTCTTTTACAGCAGTGTTATTGCATATTGAATCACCTGTTGGCACCGTAGTGGGTATTTCTTGGGCCAGTTTAGGTCCAACGTTAACAAAAAAATTATTAAATTCATCTGCAGGTGAAGCTATATTCACATTTGGAGTCGATTTATTATTTTTTGGAGTGTTAGTTGGGTAGCTGGTATTTCTGCTTTTATTTCCAAGGATACTGTTGATTATTGTCCATGTATTTTTAATATTGTCTTTGTTTTTTTCCAGTTCTTTACTGTAATAGTCTCTTTTACTACATCTTATTATATATGTTAACTTATTTTTGTATGTTTTATACCGCTGCTCTGCTTCTTTTGTCCTTTTCTTTATGAAAGCTTTATATAATAAATTTCTTTTTACACGCCTTTTGTAGTCCTTTGGTTAGCCATGGTTTGTCAGTAAATTTGTGTTTAAGCTTTTTTTTAACTAATGGGCAGTTTTTTTCATAAAGAGTGGTTACAATGTTTGTAAATGTGTCATAGGCTTCATTTACATCTGATACATAGACTTCTGTCCAGTCTTGCTTCAGCAAGTCCTCTTTAAAAGAACTGATTGCGTTTGGTGATTTGTGTCTTTACGATTTTGAGATTTTTTCTGGGTTGGGCCCCGTGTGGCCATGGATAAGTGCAAAGACTGGCAAGTGGTCGCTTATATCATTTATCAATAATCCACTTTCTATTTTCTTGTCGAGAACATTGACAAACAGGTTGTCAATAAGTGTAGCAGAGTGAGCTGTGATTCTACTGGGATGTGTTCTTGTGGGATATAGACTCATGCTGTACATAGAGTTCATGAACTCTGTAACTACATTTTGTTGATGTGGATTAAGTAGATCAATATTGAAATCTCCACAAATTGCTACCATTTTCTTACTAGTAATATTATTGTACAGCTCGACTAATTTATCTCTGAATGTCTCAATGCAAGTTCCAGGCGTTCTGTATATGCAGCTTATGATTAGATTTTTTGTTTTGTCTAGGTCAATCTCAACAGTAACACATTCCAGAATCCCTGGTAGTGCTGAGGACATTTCATTTACAAGCTTACATCTATATAGGTCATCAATATACAGTGCAACACCACCACCCTTTTTTTGAGATCTGTTAATGTTAAACATCTGATATCCCTCTATTGCCATCAGGGGAGCCTGGTCTGCATTAAGCCAGGTTTCAGAGACTGCTATAGCTGTGAATTTTCTGTTTAGCTGTTTTAAATAGTCCTGAATCTGTGAGAAGTTTTTGTTAAGACTTCTTAACACTTAATTATCATTAGCTCTTTATCTCAAGTGGACTTCAACTCACCCAGAAAAATAGATCTCCAGCCCACAAATAAATATAATTTACAACTTCAAATTCTGTGTGTATTTTTATACATTAGAATACATTTTAACATTGCAAAGTTATAAATTCCCTTACACATATAATATACCACCTAATTAAAGAGGTCCATACCAGTGATGACACTCCCATCACATTTCCTCCCCCCCCTCCCAAGAGTACAGTACTCCAAAACTCCTGTACTCTGGAAAGGCTGTCTGCCACAAAGTTGGCTTTCCCTGCCATATACTGAACTGTAAAATCATAAGGCTGCAGGGACAAATACCACCCTGTGAGACGACTATTGGAGCCTTTCATCCTGTATAGCCACTTCAAGGTCTGATCTGTCTCTAAAGTGAAATGATGACCCAGCAGATAATACCTCAACGATTCAATGGCCCACTTCATGGCAAGACACTCCTCCTCCATCGTAGAGTATCTAGTCTCCTGGTCCAACAAGTTACGGCTCAGGAACAGTACTGGATGCCTTTCTCCCTTCACCTCCTGGAGAAGCACTGCTCCAACGCTCACTCCTGAAGCATCAGTCTGGAGAATAAATGGACAGGGAAAATCTGTACTATAGAGAACCCCATCACTGAAAATGGCACCCGTCAGATCCTCAAAGGCTCTGCCACATTCCTCTGTCCATTTCACCTTGTTTGGTGCTGAAGCTTTGGTGAGGTTAGTAAGAATCGCTGCTCTCTCAGCAAAATGGGGAATGAATTTACTGTACCATCCTACCAAACCCATAAATGAACATACCTTCTTTGTAGTGGGCATAGGATAGGCCTGAATGGCATCCACCTTTCCCACTCGTGGCTTAATCCCCTGACCAACAACATGACCCAGGTACTCCACCTGCTGCTGTCCAAAGGCACACTTGTGTGGATTAATGGTCAGTTCTGTCTTAATCAGACGAAGGACCTGCCGAAGGTGCAACACACGTTCCTTCCAGGTCTGACTGTAGATGACCACGTCATCCAAATAGGCAGGTGCAAAGTATGATGCACCTCTACCTGGTCCATGAGTCTTTGAAATGTTGCAGGCACCCCCTGGAGGCCAAATGGCATAACTCTAAATTGAAAGTTGCCATAAGGTGTCTTAAAGGCTGTCAATTCTGTAGTTTCAGGCGCCAAAGCCAACTGCCAATACCCCTTGCTCAGGTCTAGTGTGGTAATAAACTTAGCCCTGCCCACTCTCCCCAACAGCTCATCAATTCGGGGCATGGGGTAAGACTCAAACTTTGAAACTGCATTTAGATTTCTAAAAATCAGTGCAGAACCTCAAGGAGCCATCCTTCTTTGGGACCAGCACAATGGGACTACACCATTCACTCACTGATTCTTCAATCACCCCCAGCTACAACATCAAGTCAATCTTCTGCTTAAGCTTTGGGACCAAATGTTCAGGGATTCTATAACACTTTCTATGGGGAATAGCCTTTTCCTTCAAATGAACTTTATGCTGAACCAATGTGGTGAAACCAGGCTTCTCCTGAAAAAGTTCTGCATCCAACAGTGCCTCTCTCTTTGTTGATAAGACTGCAGATGAGACACATCCACTAAACAAGGCTCTGTCGTGTTTGTGGGAAAAGACTGTTCTCTTTCCTCATCCACTTCAGTCACACAAATGAGGAACTGATGCTGTGGCTGTTGATGAACAGGCTGCTGCTGCTGGACAGGCTGCTGAAAGTCCTTCAACAAGTTAACATGAAAACATTGATGTTTCTTCCTTGTGTCAGGCATATACAGTTCATAGGTCACTGCACTTAATTTCTTAGTTATCTGATATGGACCCTGCCATCGAGCCAACAGCTTACTGTCACTAGTAGGAAGAAGCAGCAACACCTGCTGGCCTGGATGAAAAACTCTTTCTGGCCTTCTTATACCAAGTCTTCTGATTAGTCTGTGCCGTCTTCATGTGCTCCTGAGCCAAAGCAGTCATCTGGTCCAGCCTCTCTCATTTTTATAACTTAAGCCACCACAAAGTCCTGATCACTAGGTGGACTCTCCCAGTGCTCCTTTAACAAGTCCAGTGGACCCCTCACCTGATGACCATAAAGTGGCTCAAAGGGTCAGAATCCTGTTGAAGCCTGGGGAACCTCCCGATAAGCAAACAACAAATATGGCACCCATTGATCCCAATCAGAGCCTGTACTGGAAACAAACTTCCGCAGCATGTTCTTCAGAGTTTGATTAAATCTCTCAACCAGTCCGTCTGAGCGTGATATGGGATGGTCTTAATATCCTTTATACCCAACAGCTTATATACTTGCTGCAACAGCTTAGACAGGAAATTTGTTCCACAGACTAAGGACCTCTCTAGGTATGACTACCCTTGAAAAATAATTGCATGAGACAGTTGGCAACCTGCCTAGCCTTAATAGATCTCAATGGGAAGGTTTCTGGGTAACGAGTGGCATAGTCACAAATGACTAAAATGTACCTGCTACCAGAGGAGCTTCTCTCTAGGGGGCCAACTATATCCATCCCTATTCTGTCAAAAGGTGTTCCAATGACCGGCAATGGCTGAAGTTGGGCATGGGCTACTCCCCTAGGTGATGTAAACAGACATGTTTCACGTGAAGCACAGAACTCCTTAACCTGGGTGTACATTGCCGGCCACACAAACCTAGCAAATCTTTGAAGTGCTTTTTGGAATGCTAGATGAGCTGCCCAAGGAATAGCATGTCCTAGCTCCATAACCTTCTGTGTGAAGCCTTGTGGTAAAGCTATAGCCATAACTTCCCCCTGATGCTGATACAAAATACCATTTTTGATCACATAAGAGGCCTCAGCCCAGCAGTCTACTCTGCCTCGTTTCACACCCTCAATTTCAGAGACTTTATCAAACCAGGGTTTTAGTGATGGGTCAGCTTTCTGCAATGCAGCAATGTCAGAAGGAATGTCAAAATTTACTGACTGGCTTAGCTGTGTTACTACTTCACCCAGGTTCTTAGCTGTAACTAAAACCTTGTCCCTTCTTCTCTGGGCCTTAGATTTTGGCTGCTTAATTGGGCCCACTTCTAACCCAGAATCATAAAAAGGTAGCTCTTGGAGAACATTTCCAGCCCTCTGGGCTCTAGTTGTGACCATATTACATTCCCTCTCAGATACATTTAGCCTCTGTTCATTAGCGCCATCTACCTATCCCCCCTCAGTTTGCCCCTCACCTGTTGCATGATATCCAACAAAGTTGGAACATCATTGCCAAGAATAGCTGAATATGGCAAATCAGGCACAAGAGCTACAGAAAGGAGAAGTTTGACCACCCACCGTTAAATAGACCTCAGTGGTCGGGTACAGCTTCTTATCCCCATGTACACAACTAATATTCACTGTAGTCTCGCTCCACAGATCTCTAGGGACCAAACTGGGCAGAGCAACAGTCTGAAAACAACCTGAATCCAAAAGGGTCTTTTCATACTGGCTATTAAGCAAAACTGATGTTTTATATACCTCTCTCTGAACTGGGGCTGAGAGGGTGGGTCTTGGGACTGAACATAACAGAGAAGGCTTACTTTGCTTTGTAGCTGGACATGTGTACTGAGTGTGACCGATTTCATTGGACTGGTAGCAGTGTATATCTTGCCTAGAGAAAAAAACGTGACTTTTTACTAATATTGTGTAACAATATGGTGATTAATAATTATGATCAGGTATAAAATTATTTAATTTGTATTAATGTATTGGAACCTGAGATGAATTCTCGGTTCACACACAAACGGTTAAAACACTCGTGGGGGCATCAGCTCCCATCTCTAAGGAGCAATTTAATCTTTAATTTCACTTTATACCCGTTTAATCACTCAATAAATTAATCAGTCTCAAAATTTCAGTGAATTCGATACTGGGGACTTTGACCAGATTCAGATTGAAATAAATTCTCAACAACTTCTCTCATTTTCACATATTTATTAAATGAAATGATTAAAAGACATTGTAACGATTTCATTAACCATGAAAATAAACTTGTAAATGATTAACAATGTAAACATTGGCAGAACCAGGGTTAAAATGTGAACTGAATTTAGATCAGTTTGAATTAACAGATTATGAAAACATAATCACATAAACAAACATTTATGGGGAAAATTAATTATATGGAAATTCTAGATTACTCTTAAGAAAATAAAAATGGAATTTTAATGAAGGAGTTATATTAATGGCTCTAATTTTGCCTTTGATCAAATATTGAATGATTCTCAAATCTCAGACGTTTGATTCAGCAGATGGATAAAGAAGATGCAGCTTACGTGACCATGCATGGTGAGTTCTTTCGTTGTCCTCGGGAAGCTTTAGATGTGGAGAAAGGCCAAAAACCGGAATATTTGACCAGCAAATATTCAAACGAGGACTGGCCTCTTTGCAGTCTGTTGTCGCAGGATGAGATTCTTGATGTTTTATTCCAATAGCTGAAGTCCAGCCGAAGCGTCTCCCTTTTCGTGGCGTGTGGGTCTCTCCAGCTGCACGTGGATCAACGACTTCTCATGAGAGAATTCGAGAGTCATTACCCAAAATCTGATCAAATAGCAAAATAAAAAGAATTTTCGGACTGGTGGAGATGAAAATAGTTTCTAGTGCGTCAGTTGGTCAATAAAAATTATAAAAATAAAGTCAAGATTAAAATTTAAATTAAAATGGTGGTTTTACAGAAAGTTTAACAGGTGAAAAATTATAGAAATAGAGACGTCTAGGATTGGAGTTTTTAACTTCTAATTAGAATTGAGCTCAAGAAAGAAAGAATTAATTTCTAGGTGTTTAAAGAAACATTAAGATACAAAGAGGTTACAAAAAACCCCCAAAGACATGATACTTCAGGTTCTGTGATCATAGAAAAGAAACACGTGGGAGAAGGCTTCTTTGTTCGGGCCGTGAAGTCTCTTTGTTCTCCCGAAAAGATCCTCTGCTGTGTAGACAGACGTGAAGTGACAATGAGACAAGGGAGAGAGTGAGGTGATGACGCAATTCCCTTTTTATCTGTGGAGAATTTTCGCTGGCTTTTCTGGATTGACAAGAACTCAGATCAACAGCCTTCCTTCGTGGGCGGGCTTTAAGAACTTTAATCCAATAAACAAAGTCTTTTGTCTGGAACTTTTAGAGAGCTGTTGTCAAGCAAGGATTGGCCGTGATAGATCACATGATTTGAGAAATGTTTTTGGTAACTTTTTACATTTAATATTCATCTATACCCTTGTATATAAACTAAGCTAACCTTAGTGATTCATGTAATTTATAATCAGTGCTTATAAATTAACATGCAGGAAAAAACATTCATTTAAACATTTTAGCATGCACATATTTAAATTAAAGATTAATATGTTTCAAACCCATTATTGATTTTCCACATTAAAACATCAGAGTCCATTGGCTTTTCCTGGTGTCCTGAAAAAGAAGAGAAATGTTTAGAATTGAGTTAACACAGATGTGATGAAAAGCTTCACTGGTTAACTCCAGCATGTCCCAGAGTTGCCAGTAGAGGGCAATGTTGAGCTGTGGATATTTGTAGGCCATGAGGTACTCCACAGAAGTCTATTCTATGTCTCCACGTTTATGGGCCAAAAGAGGTGTTAAAAGGAAGTGCATTAAAAAGGATTCCAGAGTCTGGTTTTAACAAAGGAATGTGAGTTCAGCTGTGGTCCTGGGATGAAAGAGCAATTCTATGGCTATCCTCTTCCTGAGTGAAACAATGTCTTTAAGCAGAAGAATAATTCTTATTGATGAACCAAACTGGGATGATGCTACAATTGTGTTTACCATTTGTGAACTGACTGGAAGTGGAATAAGGTCTAATTTGAGCTTGACCACCCCTTTCACCTCCATTAGACTTACTCTGTGTGGTGAAGTAGCCGTCACGGCTGAAAGCAGATCTTCTGCTCCCAGACCTGGCTGACAGGAAAACTTCTGCAAGCCAAGCAGCCCCCTCTGCAGTCCTTGGGTCACGCTCTCGTATCTAGACTTCCAGTTCTGGGTCCACCACCCGCAGAAACTGCTCCAGAATCATCACTTCAGAAATGTCTTATCGTTGAGGTCTCTGGTTTAACCCATTTATTAACCACTTGCACTCCGGGCAATTTTCCTAAAAATGCCAAAAAATAACGTGCCCAAAGTAAATCGAAAGCTGTTCTTCAACCCTTTGCAGCATCTTCATGGGGTTGGTCTCATTTAAAAGAAAACACTTTGAATTTTTTGGCAAAAAAAAACATAATCTCTCTACGTGCTCCGGCCACTGAGTTACAGTCATCTAAACATACTGAACTTGAAAAAAAATTTGGACAGTGTTTTTTTGGATACAAATGCTTGTAAATAACACACAGCTGTCCGATCCGGCTGGAAAATGCAACAGAAATGTAGAACCAAGTGTTATCCAGCTGAGATCCAAATTTGGTAACAATACCACAAAAAATGAATATTTTACACAGCTTTGTTCTCAGGCTGTTCCCAGGCATTTTGGAACTGTGCCAAATGGCACAGTTTGGAAAAACGTCGGTAACTTTCGAATGATTCAATGTAGAAGCTTCATTTTAGGCTCAAAGGAAAGGTTACACTCAGGGCTGTGTCTGTGTGTGTGTGTGTGTGGGGGGGGTCGTCCCCCCCCCGCTACCAAGGACAGAGTTCGGCCCTCGCTACATGAGATTACACTCGCATGTTTCTACACCAACGCTGTCACAGCGGCTCCCCCCCCCCTCGCTACTGTGTGTGTGTGTGTGGGGGGTTGTCCCCCCCCCACCGCTCGCTACAGAGGATAGACTTTAGCCATCGCTACACAACGGATTAGCCTTATGTGGTGATGTAGGACAGCAGTGCAGTCACCGCGGCTCCCCCCCCCCCTCGCTGCAGAAGAATAGCGGGGGTGGGGGGGCGTTCACAGCCTGTACACTGCAAGCAACCCCTTGTACCGCGACGCACGAACTTCAGACTTCGTGAACCGCACAGCTGTAATTTACTGATCGGTCAAAAGTCATTTTGGATTACAATTTTCAGGGATAGAGAATAATTTAGCTTATAACACCTTACCTCTTCACAGCGGAGTCTGGGCGAACTTGTCTTCCTCATTGTGAGACGAACGCGACGCTGGTCCGCTCTGGTTCTGGTCTCGCGACTTGATCAAAACATAATTCCATTATTGCGGTTTTGTGCTTCCATGATTGCGGTTTTTGGCGAACGATTTTTCAAAACAAATAACAGTAGTAATTAAAAAAAGACTGGCGAAGGCGTGTGTGTCACTCAGCCTTCGTCGTCAGCCTCCGTCGGTCTATGATCACCATGGAAGAAATCATAACGTCTACTCTGCTGGAACCAATACAAAATAAGCACCGCCTGTGGCCTTACATGCCGATCCACGAATGGCACTCCCTGTCACACAGGTTGCATTTGTGGATGGTCTCCATGCTGCTGGGTCTGTGGAGCTCTTCCTGTGTCCTTTTTTGATCCACTGCAGCAGCCAGTCTTCACCCAGCCTTAAAAAAAAAAACAGCTCACGAACTTCTCTGCTTCAATTGGCTCACTGCATTCAAAGCGTTGGGAGGCGGGTCCTCCTTCCTAGATTTTCATTCATTGGTTCTTCAAGGTTTCAGAAACCCAATTCAAGGCTCTTATTAGTCGAATGAGAGGTCAATCAGATGAACTAATCTGTTCGCGGCTGTGTTTGCAGATTTTTTTTTTCAGTGGCGCTTGGAGGGCACACCACCTACACCACCACCATCAATATCCTTATCATGCGTCATGCGCACGAGGGCGCACGAGCGCGCTCGTGCGTCATAGGACGCAGAGACTTGCCCGCCCGCGGAACAACGGAGCGCAAGTGGTTAAACAGGTCTTTCAAACGAACAAAGTTCACGAGGGGTTTCATCCTGATGAACGTCCAGGGAATGAAACCTTCTTCTATAGGTGTCGGCTGTTATTTCATTAAAACTGCTTCTTTCACTTTTTCATAATCTTCTGTGTCTGACATGTCCATAAGCACTGCGTGCTTAAGCTGTGAGCAGAGGAACCAGTTGAATAGCCTACTCTTCTTTTCGCCAGTGGCAGACCGTAGCAATTCTTTCAAATGTTGTCAGATAATGTTCAGTATCATCCTCTGGAGACAGCGGGTTCAGCCTGGGCTCGTGGTGCATGTGTGTTGTCCTCGGTTGCACCTGCAGCAGTAGCTCCTCCAGAGGGACCAACCCGACTAGCTGTCACACTGGAGTCTTCACCCGAAGCGTCATTCTCACCACTGAGTTCAGCCCGGCTTTCATACCCCTCTCTCAACTCCGTCACCTGTGCTTGTATCTGGCGAAACTGGTGCTGCTTACTCCGCCATCTTTGCTCCTGAAGAGAGGCTTCTTCCTCTAATTGATGATGTCTGTGAACAAACTAATGACTTCACCAAGCTTGTTAATTCTTCCAGCTTGTCTAGTCCGCTGGCCCCCTGCTCCTCAGTTGCCGTACCCGATTCACAGTCCTCTAACTGCTCCTGTTGCTTCTTTGCATTTCTTTTAGCCATTGCTTCTTCTGTACAGTGCCGTCACTTCTCAGCTTTTAACAACACTTTCCGCTTTTTCTTCTGACACCATTTGTCATACTTTCCACTTTTTCTTCTGACACCATTTGTCATACAGCCGAGCAGTCAAGGCACATGTCACAGAAGCGCTAGACTTCAAGAACTTGCAGCAAGCATTTTTCCATTTATTTCAGACACTGTGCAGGCAAAACAACTTATGTCTAAAACATCCTACACCCAGCCCCAACCAAATGAAAATCACCTGCTAATACACCCAGTGAGATAATTAGTCTGATTAGAACATACCAATGTCCACAGGTAAGGCAATAAATATTCACATTTCACATATACTCAACAATACCTTAAAATATTCATTAAACATATAAATAGTTTTTACACAATATTTACAAAATCACACATAATAAATAAACACCCATAAATAGTACAATAAATAGTATAAACCGTTATTTACATTTAAATCCACCACCAGCTTCCCCCTCTACTCATCTATTGCATACTTTTTCCTCCTGGCACCCTTTATAAGGCACTTGAGCCCCCGGGGAATCTTTCGCTCCAGACCACCCCCGGAAGTATGCTGGCAAAGGTAAGTGGTTTTTTATTTGCCTCACCCAATTGACTTAATTATTAACATTAGCTCTTGAAGCAGAAAAACGGATCTCCAGCCCACAAATAAATACCATTTACTAGTGATGGCAGAAATGGAACGATCGAGAGATCGAATCATTTGGAACAATTGATTCAGAAAAAGAATTGATGTTTTGGAACATTTGAAACATCTCCCCACAGCGACATCTGGTGGCCAAATGTTATAATACTACACTGAACCAGTCAAGTGTTTTCGGGTCTTTATCTTAACGTTTTGTGTTTTGTTTGGGTTTCTAGTATTTGTCTGAAAATATATATTTTTTCAATTAGTATTTGTAGGGGGTGCTTGTTTACAAAATAGACATCAGTCACCGTTTTTAGGGGGTGCTTGTGTACATTCAGTTCTTTTTGCCTTCCTGTCAAGGAACAACAAAAAGACTGAGTTAGAAGGAATGCTGCCATGCAACTTCATATATTGTAAATATATTTAACTATATGTAAAATATACGTATAACTATATGTAAATGTACAACAATATGGTAGTAGATTAGTTTATTTGACAGGGACAGTGCAATAAACATAGACAATTAATCAAAGACAATCAATCTGATGTGTTGCACATAGAGTGTATAGCTATTAGCTAATTTGCAACTCTTGTCCCTGGATGGGCTTTAGAAAAAAGAATCAAGTAAAGATGGGAAAAAAAATAAAAAATATACACAATAACCACATACATCAATGCAGAAAAATTATAAATACACAATTATAAATATTATAAATATTATAAATACACAAATATAACAGCCTGACTCACACTTAACATAAATATTATAAATACACAAATATAACAGCCTGACTCACATTTAACACATAACATAACTCACATTTGCCTATTTCAGGCCTTCCTCCCTCCGTCACTCACTATAAACACATTTATTCCTTCCCTTCATTCACTCTCACTTTGCAGACAATTAATTCATACATGAGTACATTCTTGTTTATTTTTCAGCCAGTTTTTAACATTTTTAGTGAATGTTTTAAAGTCCGTTATTTTAATTTCATTTGGCATTGTGTTCCAGATGTGACTGCCCTTTATAGAGAATGCTGTTTGTCCAAATGTGGTTCTGCGGTGGAATATTTTAGTTATTGTTAACAGAACTCCTGGTGGCTCTGCTGCTGTCCTGTCTTTGGACGAAACCAGCAAGTGGCTCGGGTGCTGATTTATGGAAACATTTGAACGTTAATTTCAGAAGACAGAGGTCAATGAAGCTCTCAAAACTCAATAGGTTGTATTTTTTTAAAACATTACAGTGATGCCACCTAATGGGCTTTTTGTCCAAGATTTTTAGGGTTTGATTATATAATGAACCTATATGTCTTATTGTGGAAGGGGCTGCTTGAGCCCAGACTGTCAAACAGTATGATATATGAGAAAAAACCATAGAATGCATATACAGTGCAGCTGCTTTGTAAGGTATGTAATATCTAATTAATTTAAAGCAGTTCAGATTTTTTTTACTGTTTTTGAAATTTTCTTTATATGAAGATTAAATTTGAGTTGAGGATCTAGTACAATGCCAAGGTATTTGAATTCTGTAGCTAAACTGATGTCATGATCATGTATATTAACTTTAAAATGTTGCAGGTTACATTTTTTGATTGAAAAGCACATTGAGACGGTTTTCTGAAGGTTCAGCAATAGATGGTTCTTGAGGAGCCACTCTTGGACATCAACCATATTTGTAGACAGTACATCTGCAGCCTGTGCTGGAGTCTTGGCAGCTGTGTAAATAACTGCATCATCTGCATAAAGTTGGCATGTTGCAGCTGAGCAGTGTAACGGCAAGTCATTAATAAAAATGCTGAAAAGTAAAGGACCAAGAATGGACCCTTGTGGGATACCCATGCGGTTGTTTAAAAATGAGGATTTATCCTGGTGAACTTTTACACACTGTTCTCTATTCTGGAGATAAGATGCAAACCATTCTAATGTATTTGGGGAGAAGTTAAAAGATACCATTTTGGATAAAAGCAAACTGTGGTTTACAGTATCGAAAGCCTTTTTGAGATCTAGAAAAACAGCTCCTACCACATTACCCCTGTCCAAGGACTGTTTGACGTTTTCAATAAGGCAACAATTTGCTGTTTCTGTTGAGTATCCTGGTCTAAAACCAAATTGATGTGGATGAAGAAGTTGACTGTCTTGTAAGTAGTCTATCAGCTGTGTAGCTACAACTTTTTCAAGAACCTTAGATAGGACTGGTAAGAGAGATTGGGCGGTAATTGCATATATCGTCTTTACTGCCTGATTTATGAACTGGTATGACGACAGCTTTTTTCCAGCCAGATGGAAATGTACTAGACCTAATGGAGAGATTAATGAGATGGGTCAGTGGTTTGATTAATATTTTGCTGTGCATTTTGAGAAAGGAGGTGCTCATATTGTAGATATCATTAGTTTTTGAGTTTGACAGTGTTTTAACAATACCAGCAATTAACTTCTCATTTACCTCATTGATGTGAAAAGTATCTGTTGGAAGTGTGGAATTTGTGTTGTTGAGCACATTTGGCAGCACAAAAATTTTTGTTAAGTCTTCCACAGAGCCCACAAAGTGTGAATTAAATTCATTTGCCAAAGTAGCCTTGTCACTGACGGTCTTGCCATTGATTCTAAGTTCCTTTACCCCCTTCTGATCGTTTTTTTTATTAGTTAAGTTATTTAAATGCCTCCATAGGGAACTGTTGTTACCCTTTGCATGATCTATCAGTTTATTGTAATAAGATATTTTTGATTTTCGCAGCTCATGTACCACTTTATTTCTTAAACTTTTGTACACAAGGTGATCATTTTGTAGTTTGGAGGTTAGTGATGTTTTCAGTGCATAGTCTCGTCTCTTCATAAGTTTTCTTATTTCATTATTTAACCATGGTAGGTTAATCTTCTGTTGTCTACTTTTAATTTGCTTTGAAAATTTTTCTATAGACTTTGTGATTGTTGCAGTTATAAAATTACAACAATCATCTACTTCACATGTTGACATGAGCTGCTCCCAATTTTGATTCTCTAAGTAATGTTCAAACTCCTCATTTTTTGATTTGGGGATAATAAAATTTGATTTGTCAATATCGACTCCCCCAAAATACTGTAGTCGCTTTTTAGTAAGTTTCCTGACAGCAAGAACCATGTTATGATCTGAGAGACCAGTTACAAGATTATAGGTTCTGGTTATTCGTTCTGGTTTATTAGTAAATACCATGTCAATAAGTGTTCTGGATTGTTTGGTTATCCTGGTGGGCCCTTTGATGATTTGCTGGTAATTAAATTTAGTCATGAGGCTTTTCAGTTTTTGTTTGTCTTTTTTATCAGACCAGTTGATATTAAAGTCACCATGAATTATTGTTTCTCTGTTCTTCTCAAGTTGTTTAACCAGATCACTTAATTCATTATAAAAGGAAGAGTTGTGTGACGGTGGGTTGTACACTACTGCAATGTTGAAATTCATTACCGGAGAGAGACATACATTAACAGCTAAACATTCAAGTGAAGTATTCAAATCAACCAGTTGACATTTATATTTCTCTTTGATGTAAATTAAAACACCTCCTCCCCTCCCTACCTGCCTGTCTTTTCTAAAACACTGGTAGCCCACAATATCGATCATATTAGTGTCTATGTTCCTGTGTAGCCAGCTTTCTGAGAGACAAAGGTAGTCCAGATTTGAGTCCAACAGCAACACCGAAATCTCATCTCTTTTGGGGATTATGCTCCGTATGTTTAAATGACCACCGAGGATCCCCTTTGGTTTAGCCTTGGTGTCCCAAAGAACTCGTGCATGATTAACAGTTTGGAAAAATAAATGTTGTTTTTGCTTTTGTACAGCTCGGTTTTGTGCTAACCCAGTGGTCTGCTGTTTAATAGTGGCAGGTCCAGGGTTAAGGTGAATATCTCCTGCCAGAAGTAGCAGAACTAACAGAACTTTAATTGTATATCCTCTGCCATATTGTGATTTTTGCTTAACAGCCATGTTTGCCTTAATTTGGAAGTTTTTGCTCAGGGCTTTTAAAGACCACAGAGTGTAGGGTGAGATGTCCAAGCCCAAATCCATACAGATAAAACTTTTTAACTTCACCTTTGGTAGAGTTTGTCGGAAAATCCTTCTTGTTGCAGGTCCAGACACACAAAGACAAAATGAAGAGGAAGTAGAGAAGGCTTATTAGTGGTGCCCATCAGCCCACTTTTTAATCCGGTGGCAGCCATCTTCAGTCTTTCTTGGAAAGAAGGAAAAAGAAAATCTGTGGATAGTAAAATAAATTCTGCTTATATCGCCAGAATCTGATCCGATCGTCCTCGAATCCAGCTGGGCCTCAGCTAGCCAACTAGCCCCTTCCGTTGCTGGTCTCGCTGCTCATAGCCGCCGTAACTGGTCTCCCGTCCCGCTCCTCCAACCGAGTCTCGTCGCACACCGCCGCTGCCACCGAGCTCCGCTGAGGTCACGGTAAGTCCTCCGCTAGGCACCGCCACCTACCGTCGTCTGCCTGGGTGAAATCTCTGCTGAGCCCCGTCAACAAATAGCCGCTTGCCTGGTAGTATCTCCGCTGGGCCTCGCAGCTGGGCTTCGATTCAGGCTGGTGTAAGGTGGAATGACTGGCGCCAGCATTAAGCTAACTAGCGTTAGCTTAGCAATCGCTTCGGGTAGTCTCGTCGCACACCGCCGCTGCAGTCACGGTAAGTAAGTCCTCCGCTGGGCACCGCCGCCTACCGCCGTCTGCCTGGGTGAAAACTCTGCTGAGCCCCGTCAACAAATAGCCGCCTGCCTGGTAGTATCTCCGCTGGGCCTCGCAGCTGGGCTTTGATTCAGGCTGGTGTTAGGTGGAATGGCTGGCGCCAGCATTAAGCTAACTAGCGTTAGCTTAGCAATCGCTTCAGGTAGGGCACATCAGTGAATCACAAGGAAGCGCTGGAATCGCTGGTCAGTTTACTCACAGTGGCCGGATAAAAGCGATCAAAGGGGTAATCCACCGGAGGTATATCCGATCGCTGTAGGTTAGTTATTTAGAGACTGGCACCAGCATTAAGCTAACTAGTGTTAGCTTAGCAATCGCTTCAGGAAGGCGCATCAGTGAACCACAAAGAAATGCTGGTCGCTGGAGAAAGGCGATTAAAGGGCAATCCAACGGAGGTGGCAATTCAGCCCGTGCGTGTTCGCCACGAGCGCCGATCGCTGCAGGCCAGCCACTTTTAATGGCAAAATCAGTGACTTTGTCTCAGCACTGAAAAAGTGTGACCATCCCGGTCGCCATCTTGAAGTCGCCGTCTTTTAGTGATCACATGCATAATAATAAAGGTGTATAAATAATAAATGTATACTCATATGTGTATTAAAAGAACATGAATGCATACCATAAACATTACGCTGGCCGTAGCTTGATTCAGCACTCGGTTGTGTTCTGCTAGGAATGCAGGCGTCAGGATGTTTTGTCCGTAGTTGTCTCCACCTACTTGTTGTATTGTTACAAAATGCAAGATGTTGCATACAGTGCATACATTTAACTTTTTTCCCTCAAGAAGGTCGTAGTGATCCCAAACAGCTGACCTGGGACGCTTTCTACCCCCATCCTTTTCCAAATAATGTAAATCCAAAAGCAGCTCAGTACAAGACACTCAGAGAGGCAAGACTTCACAAACTGCACTTCAGAGGAGCTTTGAAATGTTTCAGGCATGTGGGCTGATGAATCAGCAGCCAATCAGGCAAGGACACGAGAAATTAGTATTTTACATTTATATAATACATAAATTGTGCATAGAATAGGCAATTTAATATTGTGTAATGGCAGCATTTTATTATTCCATCTGAGAAACGGGATAACACAATCACTGCACAAAACGGTGAAGTTTGAAAACAGTTGGTGACGTAATGGAACGCGAAATGGAACAGTCACGTGACCTCCTCTTTCTGATACAGACCTCGGAACAATGATTTTTATTTATTTTGGATAGATTAAAAATAAAGATTAAAAAGAAACAGAATAATATAACAAAGGGGGAAAAAATCCAACAAGTTCAAATTAGACAATAACTCCTCTGATTATACAGTTCAACATAAGTTATCCGAAATGGATGATGGCTGAAGCTGCAGCTTATATTGCAATTCAGTTGCTTATATTGATTCAATTCAGAAGTTCCACCTAGGTTTCGGTATGCACTAAAACACTGTTTTGACTTTGCCATCACTAGTTTTCATATAATAGGAATTTTAATTTTGTGTAATGGAGGTTAGACATCATAGATAAAACTAGAGACACTTTAAATAACTGATTAAACTAATCACCTACACTAACACTTCCCGTGTTGCAAAATAATAAACCAAAATAATAACTTAATATTTTTGTTTTGACTATAAAACAATAAGAGCAAAATTAAACACAAGTATGTCCAAAAATTTGATAATATATTTTTTTCTACCTAAATTTAGAAAAGGACAAAACAAAAATGAGACCCCCAATTTTTTTTTTCTGATTTTATTTTGAATTGGAATTACAAATGAAGGAACCATACACGGATTTGTATTCACTTGCTGAAACAAAAACGACTGACGCTTCAAAACAATTGGGGGCGGAATGGAACGCAATATGGAACAGTCACGTGACACAGTCCTTCTGATACAGACCTCGGAACAGCGTTTCGAATCACAAGTTCCGCCTAGGTTCCGGTACTTTCCAAAACACTATCGATTTTGCCATCACTACCATTTACAACTTCCAATTCTGTGTATTTTTATACATTAGAATACATTTTAATATTTGAAAGTTATAAATTCCCTTACACATGTAATATACCACCTAATTAGAGGTCCATACCAGTGGCGACACTCCGTCTTCACACGCCAGTTTTGTTCTGTGTACACAAATAACATCTGCGACAGTGAAGGAATGAGTCTTTTTAAATATGCAGATGACATAGCCCTGGTATGAACATGGCGAAAAAACCAGTAAACTTATAGCTAATCAGCTGCGTGGTATTAGAGCTAAGTAAATTATTATTGGAGTTAGGACAGATAAAGGAGAGGTGACATCTGACCAACAAGTGATTAATGATATTTTCAGGTCATTTTATTCCAAATTATATACCTCAGAATATACAACAAACTTAAAGGATTTGAATTTTTTTTTTGATTCTATTGATATCCCTTCGATTTCCTCAGAATCTCGGCAAATTCTAGAAGCTCCCATCACAAAAGAAGAAATTCAGCTGGCAATCCATGCAATCAGGAAAATCTCCAGGACCTGATGGGTTTTCTGCTGATTTTTTTCAAAAAATTCTCTGACGACCTTGCCCCTTTCCTTTGTCAAGTTTTTACAGAGTCGCTTGACTCCGGTACACTTCCGCCTTCATGTTATCAGGCCTGTATCACTGTGTTGCTTAAAAAAGATAAGGATCCTGTTGATTGTGCTTCTTACAGGCCTATTTCCTTGTTAAATACTGATGTTAAAATTTTGTCAAAGTTGTTAGCTTCAAGGTTGGAAAAGATTCTTCCTTTTATAATTTCACAGGACCAAACCGGTTTCATTAAAAATCGCCATTCTTTTTTTAACTTGTGGCAGTTGTTTAATATTATTTATACTCCTCACCACAACATACCTGAATGTCTTATTAGTTTGGACGCTGAAAAGGCATTCGATAGGGTTGAGTGGGAGTATTTGTTTTTTACTTTGGAGAGGTTCGGTTTTGGCCCTTCCTTCTGTTCCTGGATTAAACTTCTCTGCTAGTCCTTTAGCTTCAGTGTTAACTAATTGTCGCTATTCTGACTATTTTAGACTTTACTGTGGTACGAGGCAAGGCTGTCCTTTGAGCCCGTTGCTCTTTGCCTTGGCAATTGAGCCGTTAGCTATTGCAATCCGTGGGAGCCGGGACTTTATAGGCATTCGTAGGGGTAGCATCGAGCATAGGGTTTCACTCTATGCTGACGATCTTTTACTATTTCTCTCCAACCCACTTACTTCACTACCCGCTATACTCAACATTTTGGATAGTTTTAGTAGGTTTTCTGGTTATAAAATTAATCTTAATAAGAGTGAATTGTTTCCAATTAATGAAATGATTCGAGTTCAGGATCTTGAAAATTTTCCTTTCAAGGTTGTTATTGATCATTTTAATTATCTTGGGATATGTGTCACTAAACAACTTAATTACTTGTTTAAAAGTAATTTTCTCCCCTTACTTGACCAGTGCAAGCTAATACTTTCCAAATGGTCCCCATTATCCTTGTCCTTAATTGGCAGAATCAATTCTGTAAAAATGATGTTACTTCCAAAGTTTTTATATTTGTTTCAATGCCTCCCCATTTTTATTCCTAAATCCTTTTTTAAGTCTTTGGACTCTCTGATTACCTCACTTATTTGGAATGGTAAACATCTGAGATTGAGGAAAGTTTTTCTTCAAAGACCCAAATCGGTGGGTGGCATGGCTCTGCCCAACTTTCAATATTACTACTGGGCAGCAAATATCAGGTGCATGTTATATTGGAAACATTTCTATCTGGGACCCAAATCACCCATTTGGATCCTTATGGAGTCACATGTGGACAATCAAACCTCCCTACCGGCAATTTTAGGTTCACCACTTCCCCTTGCTTTGTCTACAAATCAAATCAAACTTTGTCATATTGCTGTACATACAACTGTAGTGCAGGCAAGATGAAATTGCGTTTCTCTCGGCATCCATATAAGAAGCAGCATGATTAAGACACACTCCCACATAGCTCCCACCCCCCCCATCCATTCACACATCCCTGAGACATACTTGGGGAAAAAGAATAACTAACTATAATATACAAAATGTTCATAGGTGCAGTAGTGTGTGTGTGAGATTCCGGGTCAGCTGTTCAGCATCCTGACAGCTTGTGGGAGGAAGCTGTTGATCAGTCTGGTGGTTCTGCCTCTGATGCTCCGGAATCGTTTACCAGATGGAAGAAGTTCAAAGTGTTTATGCAGAGGGTGAGAACGGTCCTTGACAATGTTCAGTGCCCTGCTCCTACAACGGTTCTGAAAAAGTTCTTGGACAGAGGGGAGGGAGACTCCAATTACCCTCTCCGCCCCCTTGACTATCCTCTGCAGGGCTTTTTTGTCTGACATACTGCAGCTGGAGTACCATGTAGCAATTCAGTACGTCAGAACACTCTCCACCACACCTCTGTAGAAGGTCCTGAGGATGCAGATGGGGAGAGAGGCCTGTTTGAGTTTCCTCAAGAAGTGTAGTCTCTGCTGAGCTCGCTTCCTGATCTCCAAGGAATTCTTGCTCCAGGACAGGTCCTGCAAGATCTGCACTCCGAGGAACTTGATGTTCTCTACTCTCTCCACTAAACGGCCGCCGATGCTGAGGGGGACGTGCTCAGGCTGCGACCGCCGGAAGTCGATAATCATCTCCTTTGTTTTGTCCACGTTGAGCACCAGATTGTTCTCCCTGCACCAGCCCTCCAGGTCTCACTTCTTCCCTGTACATTGATTCCTCATCCCTCTGAATAAGTCCCACCACCGTGGTGTCATCTGCAAACTTAATAATCTGGTTCCCCTCGTGTTTGGATACACAGTCATGTGTTAGAAGTGTAAACAGTGGACTGAGTACACAGCCTTGAGGGGTTCCGGTACTCAGTGTGACAGAGTTGGAGATGTTGTTTCCAACCCAGACAGACTGAGGTCTCTCAGTCAGGAAATCCAGGATCCAGAGACATGTGGCGGTGTTCAGACCGAGAAGGAGTAATTTCTCTATCAGTCTCTGGGGAATAATGGTGTTGAATGCTGAACTGAAATCAATGTACAGGAGTATGGCGTAGATGTCTTTCTGGTCCAGGTGGGTGATGACAGAGTGTAGGGTGGTGACTATAGCATCCTCCGTGGAGCGGTTTGAATGATATGCAAACTGGAGCGGGTCGTGTGATGCAGGGAGGCAGGCTGTGATGTGTGGTTTGACAAGCCGTTCAAAAGTAAGTGCAACAGGACGATAGTCATTCAAACATGACACCACTGGTTTCTTTGCCACCGGTACAATGATAGAGGTCTTGAAGCATCTGGGAACGATGGCTTGACTCAGGGAGATGTTATAAATGTCAGTCAGGACATCCGCCAACTCGCTCGCGCAGTCTCGGAGCACACGTCCCGGAATGTTGTCCGGACCTGCAGCTTTGCGTGGGTTGATTCTGGATAGGGTCCTCCGTGTGTCCGCTGTGTTAATGGTAAAAGCTGGTCCGACCGATGGTGGGAGTGGGCTGGCCCTCCCTCTGATTGTCGAGTTTGATGCTTCAAAACGTGCAAAGAAGTCGTTAAGCCTGTCTGGAAGCGAAGCGTCGTCATCATCGACCCCCTGCCTAGACTTAAAGCCCGTCAGTGTCCGTACTCCCTGCCACATCTGCTTGGTGTTCCTAGTGTCACAGATGTGTCCCTGGATTTTCTCCGCATAGGCGTGCTTTGCCACCTTAATTCCCTTTGAAAGCGCAGACCTTGCTGAGCGGAGGGCAATCCTGTCCTTCACTCTGAACGCTGCATCTCTGGCTTTAGCAGCGAGCGCACCTCTGCAGTCATCCAGGGCTTATGATTACCCCGCATAGTGATGGTCTTCACTGTAGTGACATCCCCTGTGCACTTCGCGATGTAGCTGGTGACCGAATCAGCATACTCCTCCACATCTGTCCTGTCTTCCTGGGAGGCTGCTATTTTGAAGATCCTCCAGTCTGTGTGATGAAAACAGTCTTGCAGTGCAGAGGTTGCACTCTCTGGCAAAATCCTGATTTGTTTCACTGCTGGCCTGCTGCGCTTCAATAAAGGTTTGTAGGCAGGAACCAGCATCACGGACATGTGATCAGAACGGCCGAGATGGGGGCGGGGTAACGCTTTATATGCATCTGTGTTTGTGTACACTAAGTCCAACATATTCTCTCCTCTGGTCTTAGTCTACACATTGTTTAAACTTGGGGAGCACAGTCTTTAAGCTGGTGTGGTTAAAATCCCCCACAACCACCACAAAACTGTCCGGGTGTGACGTTTGGATTTTACTGATTGCATTGTGCAGTTCCCCGAGTGCCTTCTTAGCATTAGCATTAGCGCTCGGCGCTATGTAAACACCAACTACAAACACGTTGCTGAATTCCCTCGGCAGATAAAAAGGCCGACAATTAACAATAAGGAACTCCGCCAACGGAGAGCAGTGTTTAGACACTAACGTGGCATTAACGCACCAGTTCTTGTTAACATAGATGCATAGCCCACCCCCCCGGCTCTTACCGGAGCTCGCCGTTTCCCTGTCGGCCCGGAACATCGCCATATCTTCCAGCTGAATGGCCTCGTCAGGAATGTTGTCGTGGAGCCATGTCTCGGTGAAAACAAACACACAGCAGTCCCTCCATTCTCTCCGGGTTTCTTTCAGCAAACGCAGCTCGTCTACCTTGTTTTCGAGGGCGCGGACGTTTGATAGAAGAAGCGACGGTACCGCTGGTCTGGAGGGGTTAGCCTTTAGCCTAGCATGGATCCCGGCCCTTTTTCCTCGCTTTTGCTTGCGCTCGCTCCGCTTCCGCTTCCTCCTCTCCCGGGTAGCTTCCAGCGGGGACTCCGCCAAAATTCCATGCTGGCGTAGGATGTCCAAATCACAACCGATCGCCACGATTCTTGCAGCGTGCAGTACCTTGATGTTTAATAAGGTCTCACGGTTGTAAGTTTTACAGACTGTACGTCTGGGATGATTAAAACTCTCACACTCGCTGATACCAAGAGGGGCCGCTGCGTCTAGGCGTGCCGCCATCTTTTTTTCACTGGGTAATAATAAAGTAGTTCATCAGTCTCTTAGAATTTGGTCTCAATTCAGGAAAAATTTTGGTCTTCAGTTTTTCTCCATTAGAAGTCCAATTGCCGCGAATCATTTATTTACCCCATCAACTATTGATGGTGCATTTCATATATGGCACAGAAAAGGTTTAAAATCTTTTGCGGATTTATATTTTGATGGTCAATTTGCAAGTTTTTCTCAACTTTCCACTAAATTCGACATCACTTCTATACATTTTTTCCGCTTCCTCCAGGTCAGACATTATGTGCAAACCATGACAAAACAATTCCCTCAAAAACCTTCTGATAATCCTCTAGATGATTTTTTATCAATTAAACCAACTTCTAAGGGGGTAATATCAGTTTTATATAATTTAATTTCAAATTTACAATCTTCTTCTCTGGCCGCTATTAAATTGAATTGGGAACAAGATCTTAATTTTACTTTTACTGATGAACTGTGGGACTCTATTCTTGGCCAGGTTCATACTGCATCAATGTGTGCTCGTCACGCGCTTATTCAATTTAAGATTGTACACCGGGTGCACCTGTCCAAGGTTAAGTTAACACGTATTTACTCGGATATAGACCCAACTTGTGAAAAGTGTGGTAGTGCTCCTGGCACTTTGCTTCACATGTATTGGTCCTGCCCTTCATTGATGAATTTTTGGCATTCTGTTTTTATTACTATGTCTGAAGTCCTGCAATATCAAATTAAACCTGATTCATTATGCACAATTTTTGGTGTGGCTCCAGAACTTGTCTTGCCAAATTCCAAATTAAAAGTATTCAAATTTTCATTATTATTGGCTAGACGTGCTGTATTACTGAAGTGGAAAGACTCTTCGCCCCCTTCACATTTACAGTGGATAAGATATAATGTCCTGTTTGGATTTAGAAAAATTCAGATACAGTTCGTGGCTCTGAAAACAAATTCAATAAATTATGGCGCCCGTTTCTTGATTTCTTTGAAAGATCCCCGATTATAGTTTCTGAGTAGCTCATATCCCCTTTACCCCACCCCCACCTCACACACACAATTTTTCCTTTTTTTTTCTTATTTTTTTTGTTGTATTTTTGTTTAAAGGTTTTTGTGTTTTGAAGCATCCACATTTGTTAGTTTTAAATTCTAGTTTTGCACTGTTTGGTTAAAACAAATGAAAATTTCTAATACTTTGTATTGTATTGATACTTCAATTAATAATAATAAAAAGACCTTTGAAAGAAAAGACATGGCCCTGGTAGCTCATCTGACAGTTACTGCACTGGCCCACAACAATTGAGCTCAGACTGTTAATCAAAACTTTCTGGAGTTAAACACCACAAAGACTAAGGAGTTGTGCTGTGGGAGCAAAGAGGAAACTTAACTACTCTTTACACTCCTCAGTATCCAGGGTCAGTCTATTGAGCAAGTTCAAGTTTTTAAATATTTGAAAATGGAGATGGACTGCAGCCTGTCTTTTGCACACCACATTGACTCTATAAAAAAGCACAACGCTTCCACTTGAAGAAATTGAGAACTTTTAATGTCAGCAGACACATTTTAATTCAAGTTTGTACTTCGTTAATTGAATCCATTCTCACTTTTAACATTCCATCATGGTACAGCTCCCTCTTCATCAAGCACAAAACAAAGCTTTCCTGTATAGTTAATAAGGCTAACAAACTCACTAGCTCACCACAGACACCATTATCTGAACTGTATCAGCACTCTGTGATCTTGAAAGCCACACTGATCAGAGGATTCATTGCACCCTATCACTCTTTTCAGTTACTGCCATCAGGCAGACTATATTAAGTTCCATTGGCCCATAAAAACATTCACAACAAATCATTTATTCCATCTGCAATAACCATCCTGAACAAAATCAAATAGTTATCATACTGCACATGATTTTATTTGCGGTTTCCTTTTTAACCATGTTTCCTCTTAAAATAGTTTTTATCTTGTGAGATTGAACTTGTCTTGAGAGTGCTGAATGTTTCATTGTTGTAGCTGTGTCAAAGAAGAATTTCTGTCACCGACTGGGACAGAGTTATCTATCTGCAGCCCACATGAATACAGAGCTTCCTCTTGACCAAGTTCAGATTTATATGATTTATAGCCCAGACTGGCACCATTTCCCCAACTTAACACATCCCACGCCCATGTACAGCCCAGACTGGCACCCTTTCCCCCACTTTGTGCACCCTATGCCTATGTACGGCCCAGACTGGCATCCTTGACCCCAGTACGCGCTGGGTGGAAGTTTCATGATGGAGCCTGCAAGGGGCAGGGACCAGATCTTGGGACCACTGTGCACGACACCTTCCACTCCCTGGCTGTGCCTGGAGATGCCTCTGTTTCTCCATCTATTTGACACCTGGATGCATCTCAGGTGACCATCTGACTCCTGAGTCAGCTCTGATGACAATCTGACTCCTGAGTATAGCTTGGCTCTTCAAAGTACAGCTCAGATGGCCACCTGACTGTCAGAGCTGTATCTGGGACTCGGGTGGCCATCTGGGATGTGCTTGGGTGTCGAACGGATGAGGAGAGGATGCATTTCTGAGTGCAGTGGAGGGTGTTGTGTGCAGTTGTGTTGGGGACTGATCCCTACTTTTTGTAGGCTTTGTTGTGAGATGGTCTCCAGCTGGTGCTGGGTCTAGTCGCAGCTTGGTTAGGGTGGTCGGAAGGAGAGTCAGCACCCTCGGGGTGGGTTGTCCTCTTTGGGTTGGGGATGAGGTTCTGCTTCAGGTTGAGGAGTTCATGAATTTAAGGGGCTTCCCCTCAGGTGACTTGTTTTGTGCTGGTCTGCTGTGGTGGGGAGGAGGTTGGGGGTGGGGCATGGCTTATTTTCTTTGTTTGTGTACATGTTTTGAATAAACAAAAATCTTTCCAACACTTCTTTATTCGATATACAGTAATATTCTGAGAGATAGTTCCGTGAATTTGTTATTAATGCAATATTTATTAGGAACAGAGCAAGCTTTTCCCCCACCGTAAATCACTCGTAGGAAATCGGAAGAATATTTTACACACAATACTGTTCTCAATGGCATAACTTTGTTTCAAACATTGGGGGGGGGGGTGAGATCTCTGCCTGTATAGAGCCTAAGTCATGCCCCCTCCACTTCTGCATATTGGATCTTAAATTGAAAAAAAATTCTCTATTGAAATGAATGGTAAGAGCGACATTATCTCTGGATCACGATCAAATTTTGCCATGACTTGCACATAGTGTTTCCTCTGGCTTAAAGATCTTGGCGTGGTGGCAACATTTTTTTTCCGGGGGGTGGGGGGCAGAAAACACATGACATGATTTTAACCACAATATGTTAATTTTACACTATTTATTTTTATTTTTAAAAATTTGCACAGTAACCGTGCATAATGGAACTTACCATTTGAAGTATTGTACAACCAAAGGCTTGAATATTGGAGCACTGGGCCAGTCGGGGTCCCACCCAGATGTCCTGTGTTTGGACTTTTTACTTGTGTCATCCTTCTCTCCTTCCTCTGCTCTCACTTCTCCTGGACCCTCTGCCTGAACACTTTCCTCTTCTCTTCTGTCTCATCTTTCCCTCTCTGAGCCCTGTCTAATTCAGGTTCTCTCTTGGTCTATGGTGGTATACAAACAGATTAGAAAATACCAAGTGTCATGTTTTGTTCTGCAGGATTTTTTTTCCATGGTTTACATTCATTCATTCATTCATTTATCTTCTTCCACTTAATCCTTTTCGGGTGGCGGGGGGCTGGAGCCTATCCCAGCATCTTTAGGCGAGAGAGGCAGGGTACACCCCGGACAGATCGCCAGTCCATCGCAGGGCCAACACAGAGAGACTGACAACCATTCACTCTCAGTCATACCTAAGGACAATTTAGAATCCCCAGTTTTGATGCCAATTAACCTAACTTGCATGTTTTTGGCATGTGGGAGGAAACCGGAGAAATCCCGGAGTAAACCCACACAGACATGGGGAGAACATGCAAACTCCACACAGATCACTGTTGGTCAGGGGCTGGGATTGAACCCAGGATCCCCCGGCCAAGGGTGAGTTGCTGTGCTGCCGCAGTGCTAACCACTCCGCCACCGCGTGTATTTTATAACCAAAATGTGTATTTTTTATATTTTTGAATTCTAGTTTCTTTTTTTCCATTGACGAAGAGTGGGGAAAAAAAACATTCATAACAGTAATTTACTCAATCATACTTAAATTATATGATCAGAGGTGGGTATAGTAGCCAGAAATTCTATTCATGTAAAAGCAGTACTATGAAATTAATAATTAAAAGTAGACAACCAAAAATTTTTAGTTGAGTTCAGGGTACAAAGAGCACCCACTTAAAAACTTGAGTAATGACTTCAGTCTTGCAGGTTTGAAGTTTTTCTCCAAAATTTGTAACAAACAGATCTGTCGCAAGGTCCATGGTGGACTGTGCCAGTCATTGCATCCTGACATGCCACTACACAAAGAGCAGAGATAAACAAACCCATCATCTGGTCAGTCACTGCAACGGATACTGGATTCAGTTTGTCTTGGCTTGTCCTTGCCACTGATGATGCCTCCATCTGCCAAGAATGTGCTGCTAGTCCAGCAAAAGCTAGCGGTACTCAAATACTTCACAAGCAGTTTCATGAAATGGTCAGTCAGAAAGCAACTCATACCGGCTCGGATGTCGCCCGGGTAAACAAGTTCTGCGCTGATCTGTTGACACGCCGACAGACAGTGAAAAGTAAGTTAGGAGCAGGAAGAGAAAAGAGGAAAACGGCAGCCTTGTGTGTAGCAGAATGGAATGCACGCTCTCTGTGGGACAGATCAACATCACAGCACCCAGAAAGACCACACTTGTGGCCCTGGAAATGAACAGGTACAATGTAGACATAGCTGCACTTAGTGAAACAAGATTGCCTGGATATGACGGCTTGGAAGACCATGGATACATATTCTTTTGGAGTGGGAAATCAGCTCAAGAAAGGAGAGAAGCAGGAGTAGGCTTTGCAGTTAGAAAGGAGATGGGAGCAATGCTTGATGAAGAACTGGTGCCAATCAATGACAGGATAATGACTGAGACTCCCACTACAGCAGAAGATGTATGTCACACTCATCAGTGTGTATGCCCCAACAATGACCAACACAGAGGTGGCAAAGGAAGAGTTCCACAGTGATTTATGTGAGACTATTGGGCGTGTACCGACTGACGGGCTGATACTCGAAGATTTTAATGCTAGAGTTGGTTCGGACACTGAGAAATGGAAAGGAGTGCTAGGCAATCATGGAGTAGGCAAGTGCAACACAAATGGAGAACTTCTACTTGCACTATGTTCAGAGTACAACCTTGTTAACCAACACCCTATTTAAGCACAAGGACACACACAAGAAGACATGGATGCACCTAAGATCCAAGCACTGGCACTTGTTAGACTACATCATAGTAATTCAGAGAGACATTAGGGATGTATTGGACACCAGAGCAGTGAGAAGTGTGGACTGTGGTACTGATCGTGTTATGCTAAGATCTAAATTAAGAATTTGCAGACGGCACTGCAGGATGGGTGAGAAGCAACCACAGAAGTTAAACACTAGTGCACTGAAATAAGATAAGCCTTTATTAGTCCCACAATGGGAAAATTCCAGGATTGCAACAGCACAGGGATAGCAACACTCAGAGCAACAATCAGAAGGCAAGAGAAAAACAAGAGCAGCGAGTATACATACACTACCGTTCAAAAGTTTGGGGTCACCCAGACAATTATTTTGTTTTGTAGAAAATATAGTCAAGACATTGACAAGGTTAGAAATAATGATTTGTATTTGAAATAATTTTTTCCTTCAAACTTTGCTTTCGTCAAAGAATCCTCCATTTGCAGCAATTACAGCATTGCAGACCTAACATGATTGCACAAGGGTTTTCTAAGCATCCATTAGCCTTCTGACACAATGAGCAAACGCATTGTACCATTAGAACACTGGAGTGATAGTTGCTGGAAATGGGCCTCTATACACCTATGTAGATATTGCACCAAAAACCAGACATTTGCAACTAGAATAGTCATTTACCACATTAGCAATGTATAGTGTATTTCTGATTAGTTTAGTTATCTTCATTGAAAAAAAGTGCTTTTCTTTCAAAAATAAAGAAATTTATATAATAAGTGACCCCAAACTTTTGAACAGTAGTGTATGTACATATAAATATATAAACACACACAGTGTGGAGCATTGTCGTTAGATGGAATAAATGTATGAGTATATAAACATACACAGTGCGGAGCATTGTAGCTAGATGGAATAAATATGTAAATATACAAACACACAGTGTGGTGCATTGTCGCTAGATGGAATAAATATATAAACACACAGTGCGGAGCATTGTAGCCAGGTGGAATGAAACCGCATAACAGTCTACTTAGTTATCCTACATGGTTTGATTATGTACCCATACATATTCTCACCCTCCATAGCGACCGGTATTTTCCTAGTTGTATACCGGAGGGGACCATTGTGTAAGTCTATTGCGTCTTTTGCATTCAATACTATTAGGTTGTACATTCTGACAGCTGTAGGTAGGAAGGACCTGCAAAACCTCTCGGTTGTGCACCTAGGATGATGTAGTCTGCTGCTAAATGAGCTCCTCAGTGCATTCAGTATGTCCTGCATAGGGTGGAACTCGGCCTCCAGCAGAGATGACTGTTTAGCCACCATCCTTCTCTCTCCCATCTCCTCCACTGGGTCAAGGCGCTGCCCCAGGACAGAGCTAGCTTTCTTGATCAGTTTGTTCAGTCTCTTCCTATCGGCTGCTGTTATGCCACTGCCCCAGCAGACCACTCCAAAAGTGATGGCTGATGCCACCACCGTGTCATAGAATGACTTCAGCAGCGCCCCTTGTACACCAAAAGACCTGAGTCTCCTGAGTAGGAACAGCTTGCGCTGTCCCTTCTTGTAGAGTGCGTCAGTATTGTGTGACCAGTCTAGTTTATTGTTCATATGAACACCCAGGTACTTGTAGGATGTCACCATCTCAATGTCTGTTCCCTGTATATTTACTGGTGCTGTGAGGGGTTGTCCTTGCCTGTGGCAGTCCACCACCAGCTCCTTAGTTTTCCTCGCGTTGATCTGGAAGCAGTTCCGATGGCACCAGTCCACAAAGTCCTGGATAAGCCCTCTGTACTCGGCTTCATCTTTGTTGGAGATGAGGCCAACGATCGCAGTCGTCAGAACTTCTGTAGATGGCAGTGTGTTGTGTGAGAAGTCCGCAGTATAAAGGGTGAACAGGAAGGGAGCCAAAACCGTTCCCTGAGGGGCCCCCGTGCTACAGATGATTGTGTCGGACACACAGTCCGGGTTCTCACAAACTCTGGCCGGTTTGTGAGGTAATCCAGGATCCATGATGACAGGTGCTGGTCCACCCCTGCGCACAGCAGCTTGTCCTTCAGGATCATCGGTTGGATGGTGCTGAAAGCACTGGAGAAGTCAAAGAACATGATCCTCACCGCATTCCCGGGCTTCTCCAGGTGGGACAGAACGGTGAAGGAGGAAGATCACCGCATCCTCCACCCCAATGCCATGCTGGTAGGCGAACTGGAATGGATCCATTGCTGGTCCCACCAGGGGACGGAGGTGAGCAAGGAGCAGTCTCTCCAGGGTCTTGATCATGTGAGACGTCAGGGCCACTGGTCTGTAGCTGTTCAGAACTTTGGGGTGGGAAGTCTTTGGTACAGGTTCCACACAAGATGTTTTCCACAACTGTGGCACCCTCCCCAGCTTCAGGCTCAGGTTGAAGATGTACTCCACAATCCCACACAGCTGGTCTGCACAGGACTTGAGGAGCTTTGCGCTGATGCCGTCCGGTCCCGACGCCTTCCTCGCCTTGATCTTCCTCAGCTCCGTCCTCACCTGGGTCTTAGTGAGGGTCAGGTTGGGGGGCTGTGTTGGGAGTGGGCAGCAGGACTTGATGTCTTCAGAGGCAGCAGTGGTTGTTGTGCAGTCGGGGGGGGGGGGGGTTGGTCAAACCTACTGAAAAACAGATTCAGATTGTTCGCCCACTCCCTGCCCCCTGTGGCCTGGGGGGAGGTATTCTGGACCCCAGAGATGGTTTTGAGGTTTCTCCAGACCCCACCGATGTCACTCTGTTGCAGCTTGTCCTCCATCTTCTTTCTGAAGCTGTCCTTGCCTTCTCTGATCTTTCTCCTCAGCTCCCTCTGTACAGACTTCAGCATCTCCCTGTTTCCCAACCTGAAGATCCTCTTCTCTCTCAGAAGTGTTTTTATCTCAGGGTTGATCCAGGGTTTGTTGTTTGAGCAACACCGTATGGTCTTGGTGGGTATGGTGTTGTCCACACAGAAGCTGATGTAGTCCGTGATGGTGTGAGTGAGGCCATCGATGTCCTCACCATGTGGATCGCAGAGCTGCTCCCAGGCGGTGGTTTCAAAACAGTCTTTTAGAGCGTCCATTGCCTCCTCAGACCATAATTTCACTGTGCGCATGACCGGAGGTTGTCTGTGCACTAGGGGTTTGTACACCGGCCGGAGATGAGCCAAGTTGTGATCCGATCTCCCGAGTGGGGGGAGTTATGATGAGGTGTACGGCTCCTTAGTGTTTGCGTTGAATAAGTCCAGTGTTTTATTGTCTCTAGTGTGGCATGTGACATATTGGGTAAACGTGGGTAGAATGGGAGACAGTGAAACATGGTTGAAATCGCCTGAGATGAGAAGAGCATCTGGGTGTTCTGTCTGCAGCCTGCCAGTTACTGAATGGATGACGTCACGCGCTGTCCCAGCGTTCGCAGTCAGATTTGGATAAATAACAATGCAGATCACGTGTGAGTATTCCCTCGGGAGATAGGTAGTCCGCATGCTAACAGCTAGCAACTTGATGTCTTTGCTGCAGTGTTGTTGTTTAACAGTGACATGTCCCGGTCTGCACCAGTTGTTGTTAACATACATCATCACTCCACTGCCCCTTGCTTTGCCACTGTCTGGTGTTCGGTCTGCCCATATCGCGTGGAAACCCTCCAGTTCAATGTTAGCATCTGCTGCTAGTTCAGTTAGCCACGTCTCAGTAAATAACAAGGCAGCACACCCAAATGCCAAAAGAAGCAGGGAGAACTTACACAGGAAATGGATGAAAACTTGAAAGACTGGGACAGCAACAACTCAGAGAATGACATAGAAGAGAAATGGGCAACACTGAAAGATGCGGTGTATCATACTGTGAGTGATGTTTTAGGCCACCCTGAGAGGAAACATCAAGATTGGTTTGAGCATGATGAACATCTGAAGAAACCACTAGAAGTGAGGAATACAGCTAGGCAGGAAAATCAACAGTGTAACACAAGGTCAAAGAAGAAGAAATACTCAAAGGCTCAGAGTGAGCTACAGAAGTACACCAGAGAGATGAAGTCCAACTGGTGGGATGAAAAAGCGGAGGAACTTCAAACTGCAGCAGACAAGGACATGAAAACATTCTTCACAGGTTCGAGAGAAATCTACGGCCCTAAACCAAGAGGATTGATCCAAATAAAGGCTATGGATGGTGAAACGGTTTTGCAGGAGAAAGACAAGATCCTGGACAGATTTGCAGACCACTTTGACCAACTACTAAACAACCCTGGAGATCTCACTGAAGAGGCTAAAGAAGCTTTAGTGCAGCGATCAGTTGTGTCAAGTCTGGATGAACCACCAAATCTTGATGAACTAATGGCAGCTATCAGGACAACACAGGATGGTAAAGCTCCAGGAAGGGATGTTCAGCTGACAAACTGCCTGCACAAGCTCATCCAAGAGATACAGTATGTGATGACCGGAAGGATGCAAGTATTGTGCCTTTGTTCAAGAAAGGTGACGGGAAAGATTGTGGAAATTATCAAGGTATGTCACTGCTAGCCACTGTTGGTAATATTCTCTCATGTGTACTACTGAACAGACTCAATGAACACATCTCGTGGAATGTACTACTGGAAATCCAGTGCGGCTTTAGAAATGGAAGAAGCACAATGGACATGATTTTCTGTTTGAAACAGGTTCAAGAAAGTGTATTGAACATAAGAACATGCCACTTTATGTAGTCTTCATCGACTTCAGTAAAGCCTTCGATACTGTTTCGCAACAAGGACTTTGGCAGGTACTCAAGAAATATGGCTGTACAGAGAAGTTTGTCAACCTGATCGAGGCACTCCATACAGGTATGCAAGCAAACGTGGCAATGAGTGGTTCAGTGTCTCGAGACTTTTCAGTAAGCAATGGGGTGAAACAAGGGTGTGTGCTGGTGCCTACACTCTTCTCGCTATATCTGGCAGCCATGCTTGAGGTGGCCTTCAAAGACACTTCAGAAGGAGTATACATTCAAACAAGGAAAAAAGCAGACTTGTTCAATGTGGCACAGTTTAAAGCCAAGCGTAAGACATCGATAAAGGTAGTAAGAGAAATGCTCTTTGCTAACGACAGTGCTCTAGTTGCACACAGTGCGGAAGATATGCAATCTTTAGTGGAGAAATTTGCAAGAGCAGCTTGCCAATTCAGTCTCAAAATCAACATCAAGAAGACAGTGCCTTTATCAACCACCAAACTTCCAGTTAACATCACTACTAGAACAGATCAGCATTGGTACAGAGCCACTAGTCAAGTGCAAGACTTTCAAGTATCTTGGGAGTACTGTTTCAGAGAATGCTAGGCTGGAGGATGAACCATCTCTCAGAATGGGAAGAGCGAGCGCTGTGCTTGGAAACTTGAGGGAGAGACTGTGGAACAATCGACATGTGTCTATCCGTGTGAAATGCAGAGTGAACAGAGCGACAGTACTGGCTACTCTATTGTACGGTGCTGAAACTTGGACTGTCTACAGGGGTGCAGGTAAAGAAACTCCATGCGTACACGAGACACCTTCGAGCCATAATGAACATCTCATGGAAAGACAAGATAATCAACATAGAAGTGCTGAAACGAGCTGGTCTACCATCAATGGAGGACATGGTAATACAGATGAACCTGAGATGGCTCGGACATGTTGAGAGGATGGATCACCAGCATCTCCCTCGGCAGTTACTGTACTCAGTTATGCTAGGGCAAATGCAATCAGGGTCGACAAAGGCTCAGATTTAAAGACACTGTAAAAAGAAACCTGAAGAAGTTGGACATAGACGGGAGTTCCTGGCAGCGGAAGGTGAAGGACAGAGCTCAGTGGAGGAATCTGATCAGACCTAAATGAAACGGTCATCGTCACCCACGACAGACTGCTATGATGATTAATATTTCTATGCATTTACAGCTTTTTTTTTTTCTCCACAATATCTTTATTGAACCTTTTTTTTTTTTTTTAAACAAACATGATACAAACAATCAAACACTAACACTAAAGTACTACAAAAAAAAAAATGCACTAAAAAACACCAACAACCACCAACAAAATCAAATCTTCAACAATGCTCCTCTTAGTCTAGACAATCCAACACATAAGTATACATATTATATTCACCAGTTTGGAATTTACAAGGTCCGCACATATCATTCACCTTCTTCTTCAAGAGTTATGTTTAAATTTTTTACATAATCAATAAAAGGTCTCCATATATTCTCAAACACAATTTCCTTTGATTTCAGTATATATGTTATTCTTTCTAATGGAAGGTTTGTTAACATCTGTCTTAACCACTGAGTCACATCTGGTCTAAGTCTTTTTCCATAATAGTGCAATACATTTTTTGGCATTAAGCAAACTGAGGTCTATGAATGTTCTTTCACTTTTATTAAAATTATGCTTTTCTGGGTACAGACCCAACAAAAACAGTTTAGGATTCAATATGATTTGTTTTGAGATTATTTTTTCAATTGTTACCCTCACCTCTTCCCAAAACATTCTTATTAATCTACATTCCCATACACAATGAAATAGAGTTCCTTTACTTTCCATACATTTTGTGCACGTATCTGGTATATTTTTGTTATATCTATTTAACTCCTCCGGTGTAACATACATCCGCATTAACCATTTGAAGTGTATCAATTTAAGGCGTACATTTATTGATTTGGTTTGAGCTTCTGTACAAGCCAATTCCCATTGTTCCTCTGGAATTTCAGTTTGCAGATCTTCTTTCCAGTAGTTTAATCTTTTCAGTGAGTTTTCACTTGAAAATAGTGTCAATGAGTTATAAAACTCTGAAATAATACCCTTTCTTTTACTATCTTTCATCAACATTTTTTCCAAGGATGAATAAATGGGTCGAGTGAGTATTATTTTGATTTGATCGAATAAAGTTTCTAAGTTGAAGATATTTAAAAAAATGTGTTCTATTGAGATTAAATTTGATCCTCAACTCTTCAAAAGACATTATGTTTTCTGCACATGGCAAATATAAATCCTGAATCTTTTGTATCCCTTTTAAATTCCATACTTTAAATACAGCGTCCGCTCTCCCTGGTTTAAAATATTGATTACCCCATATTGGACTAAATTGTGACAATAACTGTGGTTCTTTTAAATAGTTTTTAGCTTCACACCATATTTTGATCATATGCTTTACAAATGGATTTTTAACTTGTTTTTGTAATTTTTTTGCCGAATCTGAGTATATGAATATGGGAAGAGGTAAAGGTAAATTGTATGATTCCATTTCAGTCCAGTGAGGGAGATCATTTGATGAAAAATAATGTCATAGACCTCAGTTGTGCCGACCAATAATACAACATAAAATTTGGACATTTCAGACCTCCACGATCAAATGGTAAATATAATAAAGACAGACGTAATCTAGCCCTCCTGTTGTTCCATATAAATTCCACTAACTTTTTTTTAATTCTTGAGAATAAATCTAAAGGTGGTGGTAAGGGAATGTATTGAAATAAATAAAGTATTTTAGGTAAAATATTACTTTTAAGTATATTAATTCTCCCGATCATCGACATTGGTAGTGACATCCATCTCTGAAGTAACTCATCAATATCTGTCATTAAGGCTTCATAATTGACACTGGCGACTGATTCTAGCTTAGGCACAATTTGGATTCCTAAATATTTGAACTGATTTACAACATTGAATTGATTTACCTCAGGGGCTGGGTAATTTCTCTGGGTCTCATTTAGCATTAATATTGAAGATTTAGTTTTATTTATTTTATATCCTGATATTTCCCCGAAATTCTTTATTAAATTCAACAAGGTCGGAATTGATTTTTTAAGATTCGACATAGACAAAATTATGTCATCGGCATACAGGGAGATTTTATGTTCTGTTGGTCCAACTTTAATTCCATATATTTGTGACTGTAGATGTATCGCCATCGCTAAAGGTTCAATTGCCATAGTAAACAGTAAAGGTGAAAGTGGACAGCCTTGTCGACATCCTTTATTGATTTTGAAATATTGTTATTTGTTAGAATTTCTGCAGTAGCATTATTATATATTATCTGAACCCATTTTATAAAATTATTTCCAAGTCCAAACCTTTGTAAGACTTCAAAAAAGGGCCATTCAACTCTATCAAAGGCTTTTTCGGCATCCAGTGATAAGAGAGCTGTATCCGGTGCTTCTTTATTAGAATAAATAATATTAAATAGTCTTCTTACATTATGGAAGCCTTGTCTTCCCTTTATAAAGCCATTCTGATCTCGATTAATATTTGGTAAAATTTCTTGTATTCGTCTTGCTAAAATTTTACAAATTATCTTAAGGTCGGCATTTAATAGGCTTATTGGTCTCATATTTTCACATTTATTAGAGGGCTTACCTGGTTTTGGCAACAGTATAATTAAGGCATTATTCATATATGATGGTAAATTACTATTTTGAAATGCTTCTAAAACCATTTCCAAAAAAGGTTTTGTTAATTTATTCTTAAATTTTTTATAAAGGTCAACTGGAAGACCATCTGGTCCTGCACTTTTTCCTGATTTCATATTATCAATGGCTAGTCCAACTTCTTCTTGACTAATTTTAGACTCCAGTATCTCCCTATTTTCATTTGGAATACACGGTATAGATAGTTCATTCAAAAACCCATGTAGTTTTGTTAAGTCAGATTCATTTTTGGTATCATATAATTTTTCATAGTAATCTCTAAAGGCTCTATTAATTTCTGAAGGATCTATAACTACCTGTCCGTTACTTATAATACTGGTAATTGGTGTTTTAGATTCTAATTGTTTAATCTGCCATGCCAATAACTTTCCTGATTTTTCACCTTGTTCATAAAAAGATTGTTTCAATCTTAGAAGACTCGAGGCAGCTCTATTCGCTGATTTTTTGTCATATTCAGCTCTCAAAATCAGTAATTCGTTCTCCAACCTTGGATCTCTTCCTGCATATACTCTTTCTTGAAGAATTTTTATTTTATGTTCCAATTGGACTCTCTCCTCTCGAGTCTTCTTAGATTTTGAACCTGTATAACTAATAATATGTCCCCTAATAAAAGCTTTGAAAGCCTCCCACTTTACACATGCTGATGTTTGTGTAGTATTGATATCAAAGAACTCTTCTATCTGTTTTTCTATATACTTAACAAATTCCTCATCCTGAAGGCATTTATGCTGAAATTGCCATCTACCTGGTTCCTTTGTCAATTTCTTATCTACATACATTAGACAGCAGGGTGCATGATCAGAGATCACGATGTTATCATAAAAACAGTTTTGAATCTTGGACCTTAATTCTGTGGAGATCAAAAAATAATCTATACGTGAGAATGTCTTGTAGGTATTGGAATAACAAGAGTAGGCTTTAACTTGTGGTTTCATTTCTCTCCATATATCTTTCAATTCTTTCATAAAATGATTAATGGTCATCCTACATCCATTGTGCGTACAGTCCAGTCCTGTTGATCTATCTATACTGGGATTCAATGTACAATTAAAATCCCCTGCTATTATGTTGCCCTGTAAGTGATGATAAGATAAGAAATAAATTGGCAAAGAATTTTTGATCATCTATATTGGGACCATATAAGTTCACCAAATTTATGTTTTCTAATAGCAAAGATCCTTGAATGATTACATATCTTCCAAATTTGTCTCCAATTACATTTTTCACTTGAAATGGGACTGATTTATGTATGAGAGTCATAACTCCCCTGGCTCGGGATGAGAACGATGAGGTGAAAACGTTTCCTTGCCATCTACTCCTAATTCTTTTTACATCTTGCTCTATTAGATGAGTTTCTTGTAAAAACACAATTTTTGAACCCATGTCTTTTATTTTATTCATAACTTGTTTAAGTTTTTTTAAATTTTGTAGACCTCTGCAATTCCATGAAGTTAAATTAAGATTAACGCTTTGATTTATAATCAATAGGGTGTTTGGGATTACCTTGCAGTGTAAACATGCTCAAACAGAAAAGCAAAAAAATGAGTGAACATTCACCCTACAAACTACACACAAACAAATTCCCCCTTTCCACATTTGTGGCAATCCCCCCCAAAAGCAAAAGAAAAATTCCGTCTCCCGATATAGCCATCGACCGTTCCACACCCACGAGGAACAGCCAAAGCCACTCCTTCTTCATCCTCCTAATCACCCTAACTCTACTGCTTTTAATAACGTAACATTAACTCTCTTCTGTAATTTTCCAATTTAACTCCAAATTTTTTTTAGCAATTTTGTACTTTTTTTTTTTTTTAATATGTAATACATTCTATATTTTGTAATCTTGTTATATGCTTCTAATCAGTTAAATGTTCAAATATTCTACCCTATATTCTGTTCATGCTTAGCTCCCACCAGTCTCTTCCTGGATCTTCTTGATGAGCTCCTGCGCCTCCTCGGGGGTCTTGAAGATGCGTGTTCTGCCCTCATATGTGACCAGAAGTCTTGCAGGGTGAATCACTCCGTGACGAATCTCAAGGTTGCGCAGTTCTTTGCGGATGGGGTCAAACTGCTTCCTTAATTGTTGGATTCCTGAGGCCAAATCTGGGTAGAACCGCACCTGCTGATCTTGGTATTTAATTTCTCCTTTGGCCCGCACCGCGTTGGAGATCGTCATCCTGTCTCTGTAGCTGAGAAACTTCATAATTAGCGTCCTCGGTGCTGCCTTGTTACCTCTCGGTGGGAGCTTTCCAAGATGACTGATGATTTTAGCTCCGCGTTGTTCAGCGCCTCCGGGATCCACCCCTCCAAAAAGGAGCATGAATCACGACCTTCGGCTCCCTCCGGTAAACCCACCAGCCTCAGATTGTTCCTTCTGGACCGAGATTCCAAGTCCAGAACACTATTTTCCAGATCTTTATTTTTTTTTTCCAAAGTGCGCACCTTTATTTGAAGTCCGCTAATTTCATCCTCCGCACTTGAGACACGGAGCTCCGCCTGCGTCACTCGCTCCACGCAGTCACCCAACTCCTTTCTCATTGCATCCAACGCTGCCATAATCCCATCAAGTTTAGCGGAAAAGTCTGCTCTCATTGAGCTAATGGCAGCCAGCACTGCACCTGTGCCGTCATCGTCAGCAGCAGCAGTTACCGCACCACCGCTAGTTTCATCCGCCATATCCGCAGCTTTTTCTACTGCGCCACAAACTTTAAAGTCCGTTAATTTGGACTGCTTCGGCGATTCAATTTTTCCCCCTCCTGATTTCCCAGCCTTAGTCTTCACCGGCATATCCTCACCCAAACGCTGGGAAAAGTTCTGTTCCAAATGAGTTATTTGCCGAATTTTTATTTCCAAGGGCAGAGCAGAGTGATACGTGTCCTTCTAGGCGGCCGCCATAACCGGAAGTCCTCGCATTTACAGCTTTTTAGAAATCTCCTCACCAACAAGACAGCAGGAAAAACCTCCCTTATTTTGTTTAGCTTGTCTGAAGGCTGCTGACGGATTAAAGTCATTGACTTTGTGAATTTCAGTCATCTTTACTTGCCAGGTACATAATAATGAACATAAATTAATATTGTAGTAACTGGTGAAGAAAATCCTCAGTGATTCAACAGTCACTCTAGCTTTCCCCTGCAATGAAGCTTAACCAGACCTGCTAGGTAAGCGACTCCTCAGTGTTGTTCTGGTTACCAGTGGGTTAAAACTACCATAAATGCCTCCACTGCTCATCTCTTGTACTTTTTCATGTTTAAAGTACCTTAATAAACTCATGTTTCTGTCGGACAGTCACACTAGCGAGACCCTCTCTGCCTGGTGACTGGAAAGCTTGCGTGGGCAGGGCAGTTCTAAACTCCGCACGGATGATAGCCACATGCGTTGTTGGTGTGCGTGCTTGCGGAAAGTCATTGCTTCATATTTTTCTTAAATTCATATCTTCTCATTAGTGTGGCAATAATTATTCCGGTGAGGCGGGCCACCGCCCAGAAATGTTACCAGAAGAAACACTGCACATATGGTGTTTGTCAATTTAAAAGATAACTTTCCACATAATCAGTTGTTGGCTGTTATATAATAGAGTAATATTTATCCATCCATCCATCAATCCATCTTCTACCGCTTTTCCAAAGGTCTGGGTCGTGGAGGCAGCAGTTCAGGCAAAGAAGCCTGGACGTCCCTCTCCCCAGACACCTGCTCAGCTCTTCAGAGGATACCAAGGCATTCTCAGACCAGCTGGGAGACAAATGGTCTCTCCAGCAAGTCCTTGGTCTCCCCCGGGGTCTCCTCCTAGACGGACGTGCCCAAAACACTTCAAGTGGGAGGCGTCCAGGAGGCATCCTGATCAGATGCTCATACCACCTCAACTGGCTCCTTTCAATGTGGAGGAGCAGCGGTTCTACTCTGAGCCTTTCCTGGATGACTGAGCTCCTCACCCTATCTCTGAGGGTGAGTCCAGCAATCCTATGAAGAAAGCTCATTTCAAATGCTTGTATCCACGATCTCGTCCTTTTGGTCATTACCCGAAGCTCATGACCATAGATGAGGGTAGAAATGTAGATGGAGTGGAAAATCGACAGCTTTGCCTTAGAGCTTAGCTTCCTCTTCACCACAACAGACTGGTACAATGTCCACATCACTGCAGATGCTGCTCCGATCCATCTGTCAATCTCTCGCTCCATTTTCTCCTCACTCGTGAATAAGACCCCAAGATACTTAAACTTCTCCACTTGGGGCAGGAGCTTGTCCCCAACCTGAAGAGGACAATCCACTTTTTTCCAGCTGAGGACCATGGACTTGGACTTGAAGGTACTGATTCTCATCCCAGCTGCTTCACACTCTGTGGCAAACCGTCCCAGTAAGACCTGTACGTCATTGCTGGATGAAGCCAGTAAGACATCATCTGCAAACAGATGAGATCCTGTGGTCAGAGCATGACACCCTCAGTTCCCTGGCCCTGCTTAGAAATCCTGTCCATAAAAATTATGAACGGGATCGGTGACAAAGGGCAGCCCTGGCAGAGTCCAACTCACTGGGAATGAGTCCGACCAAGTCTTGGCAATACGAACCAAACTCTCACAACGGTCGTACAGAGACTGAATAGGTCTTAACAACAAGCCCGATACCCCATACTCCCGAAGCACCCCCCACAAAAAACCATGAGGGACGTGGTCAAATGCCTTAAAGTCCACAAAACACATGTAAACTGGTTGGGCAAACTCCCACAAACCCTCAAGGATTCTCGAGGGTTTATTTTGGTGATTATTTATGTATTGGTTGTATGTATGGTATGTGTTTTTGTTGTGCAGCAGATCCCTCCGTCCAAGACAAATCTCTCCTAAAGGAGATCAATAAAGGTATTTTGACTTTGAGAGGGTATAGAGCTGGTCCAATGTGCCACGGCCAGGATGAAAACCACATTATTCCTCCTGAATCCGAGGTTTGACCAATGGCTGGACTCTCCTCTCCAGTACTTTGGCATAGACCTTCCCAGGGAGGCTGAGGAATGTGATCCCTCTAAAGATGGAGCACACCCTCCGGTCCCCTTTTTTGAAGAGAGGAACCACCACCCCGGTTTGCCATGCCAAAGGCACTGCCCCTGACCTCCATGCAATGTTGCAGAGACGTGTCAACCATGACAGCCCTACAACATCCAGGGCCTTGAGGTACTCGGGGTGAATCTCGTCAACCCTTGGGGCCCGGTACCAAAGAGATTTTTAACCACCTTGGCGAACTCAGCTCCTGCGATAGGTGAGTCATCCCCCTCATCCACAAGCCCTGTTTCCTCTGTGGAAGGTGTCATTGGGATTGAGGACCCAACCATATCCCCAGTCAAAGTCAGCAGTGCCCCATCCACACCATACAGTGTGGACAGGGAGCTGCTTCCCCCTCCTGAGCAGCTGGACAGTTTGCCAGAATCTCTTCGAGGCCAACCGAAAGTCTTGTTCTATGGCCTCACCAAACTCCTCCCATACCCTTGTTTTTGCTTCAGCAACCACCCAAGCTGCATTACGCTTGTCCTGCCGGTACACCTCAGTTGCTTTGGGAGTCCCACAAGCAAACCAAGCTTGATAGGACTCCTTCATCTTAATGTCCCCCCTCACCACTTGTGTCCACCTCTTGATTCGGGGGTTACCACCACGAGATGCCCCGACGACCTTGCGGCCGCAGCTCTGGGCAGCTGCTTCAACAATGGAGGTGGAGAACATGGCCCATTCCAATGTTTCCTCTGGCTTAAAGACCTTGGCGCAGCAGCAACATATTTTTTTCGGTGGGGAGAAAACACATGACATGATTGTAACCAGAAACGTTAATTTTACACTTTTTTTTTTCATTTTGCACAGTAATGTTGCATAATGTAACTTGCCATTTGAAGTATTGTACTACCAAGGCTTGACTGTTGGAATATTGGGCCAGTTGGGATCCCACTCAGATGTCCTGTGTTTGGACTTTTTACTGGTGTCGTCTTTCTCTCCTTCTTCTGCTCTCACCTCTCCTGGACCCTCTGCCTGATCACTTTCCTCGCCTTGGCTCCTCTCTTCTGTCTCATCTTTCCCTCTCTGAGCCCTGTCTAATTCAGGTTCTCTATGGTGGTATAGAAAAAGGCTAGACAATACCAAGTGTCATGTTTTGTCCTGCAGGATTTTTTTTTCATGGTTTACATAACCAAAATGTGCATTTTTTGTATTTTTATTCTAGTTTTTTTTTTTCCATTGACAAAAAGTAGGAAAGAGAAGGGGAAAAAATATTCATAATAGTAATTTACTCATTCATACTTAAATTATATGATCAGAGGTGGGTATAGTAGCCAGAAATTCTACTCATGTAAAAGCAGTGCTTTGAAATTAATAATTAAAAGTAGACTACCAAATATTTCTAGCTGAGTTAAGGGTACAAAGAGCACCCACTTAAAAACTTGAGTAATGACTTCAGTCTTGCAGGTTTGAGGTTTTTCTCCAAAATTTATAACAATTTTCTTATAGTTTTCTACTTTTCTCTGTAAATTTATCTAAATTTGCAACCATTTTCCTCAAATTTGTAATTTCCTCTTGTACATTTTAGACTATTGTAAATTTGTGGATTATTTTATGGTTAATGTTTCTTTTTTTTAAATCCAATCTAACTTTCTTTATAAAGCTCTTCAAAAACAACAGTTGACACAAAGTGCTGTACATCAACGATGAATAAAATATAAAAACAAAATACAGCTAAAGTACAAAACAGCACAAACAAAACAATCGTCATAAAATAAGACAAGAACAAATAAAATCAGTGTCTCAAACTGGGTCCAACGGCAGAGAATAAAAATGGGTTTTGAAAGGAGTTTTAAAACTGGACAGTGAAGAGGCCTGTCTGATGGATAAAGGCAGATTATTATAAAATTGCTGTTTTTTTAATAAATGTGAAACGATGTGGCATATATTTTTCCTCATACAATTGAAACTTTTGACCATAATTCTGTAGAGCCAGAACAGAGCAGTAACTCTGAATTCAAAGAAATATAATTATTAAAATTATATTTAAAGAAATAAATTAACTTAAATGACCAAATATGCAGTTATTTCTGTGATATTTCTATGTATTTATAGTTTTTTAGAACTCTCACCAACCAGACAGCAGGAAAAACTTCCCTTAATTTGAAATCCAAATCTTGGCACGTTTAGTTTGTCTGAAGGCTGCTGATGGATTAAAGTCATTGACTTTGTGAATTTCAGTCATCTTAACTTGCCAGGTACATAATAATGAACATAAATTATAAGTTAATATTGCAGTAGCTGGTGAAGTAAATCCTCAGCGATTCATCAGTCACTATTGCCTTTCCCTGCAATGAAGCTTAACCAGACCTGTTAGCTGAGTGACTCCTCATTATTGTTCCAGTTAACAGCGGGTTAAAACCACCATAAATGCCTCCACTCTGCTGTACTTTTTTTCCGCATTTAAAGTACTTTAATAAGCTCATGTTTCTCTTGGACAGCAATGCTACAGAGACACGCTCTGCCTGCAGAAACGATCACCCGGGCGCTAAGCCGGCGGGGCGCTTCCGCGCGGATGACAATCACACATGTTGTTCGTGTGCGTGCTTGTGGAGCGTTTCTTTCATATTTTTTCTTAAATTAGTATATTTTAGGTGCGGTGGCAAACTTCCTTAGCGTTACCAGAGGAAACCCTGCATTCAGAGTCCATGTCTCCAGACTCCCTCGGAATGTGGTTGAAGACCTCCCGGACAGGGGCCTCAGCCAGACGTTCCCAGCACACCCTCACTATACGTTTGGGTCTAGCAGGTCTGAATGGCTTCCTCCCCTGCCATCGGATCCAACTCACCACCAGGTGGTGATCAGTTGACAGCTCTGCGCCTGTCTTTACCCGAGTGTCCAAGACATACAGTCGCAAGTCTGATGACATAACAAAATCAATCACTGACCTGCCAACCTAGGGTGTCCTGGTGCCAGGTGCACATATGGACACCCTTATGCTTGAACATGGTGTTTGTTATGGACAAACTGTGGTTAGCACAGAAGTCCAATAACTGAACACCACCCGGGTTCAGATCGGGCAAGCTGTTCCTCTCAATCACCCCCCTCCAGGTTTCACTGTCATTGCCCACATGCACATTGAAGTCCCCCAGTAGGACAATGGAGTCTCCAAGAGGAGCACCCTCCAGCACCCCAGTCAGAGACTCCAAAAAGGGTGGGTACTCTGAACCATCATTTGGTGCATTGGCACAAATGATGGGCAGGACCAGTTTCCCAACTTGAAGGCGCAGGGAAACAACCCTTTCGTCTACTGGGGAAAACTCCAACATAGACAGCAAGGTGGGGGGGATACAAGAATACCTATCCCTGCTTGTCGCCACTCGCCCAGAGCAACTCCAGAGTAGGCCAAGCTCCAGCCCCTCTCCAGGAGACTGGTTCTGGAACTGGAGCTGTGTGTTGAGGTGAGGCTGACTATATCTAACCGGTATCTCTCAACCTCATGCACCAGTTCAGGCTCCTTCCCCACCAGAGAGGTGACATTCCATGTCCCAAAAGCCAGTTTAGGAGGCTTGGGATCGGACCCCCAAGGTCTCCGCCTTTGACCGCCACCTGATCCACATAGCACTGGAACCCCGTGAGCCCACTGGAGGGCAGACCCATGTAACTCCTTTGGGCTGAGCCCGGCCGAGTACCATGGGCGTAAACCCAGCCACCAGACGCTAGCCATCGAGCCCCTCCCCCAGGCCTAGCTCCAGGGTGGGGCCCCGGCAACCTCATACCGAAGATGGTGTCTCTCCTTTTCATTCCCAGCCAGCAAGTGGTCCTCTTGGCGGTATCAACCAGCTCTTGATACCGCTGGTTGATAAGTGTGAGACAGTGTGAGATACCGCTTTCTTGATAAGTGTGAGAAAGCATAAATGCCCCCTCATCCTGATTCATGCTATCTTTCCCCACGTCCTGATTTCTATGGCCTCCTTGATCCAACAGTTGTCTGTTACTCTCTGATCCAATAATTTTTGCGTTGTCCAAGTCCATGATGTGATCATTTCTTTTTCAGTGATCTGATATAGCTGATTTTAATGTTGCTTGTTCTGCCTTTTCTTTTTGTGATCTTGTGAGTCGTCCTTGTGTTTCCTTCTCACATTCCTTCTGGTGTTCTTTTTTTCCTTGTGGTGAATGATCTTCCGGTTTCTCCAATGTAGGTTTTGTTACATGATCTGCATGATATTTCATATTGCATTGCATTTACTGCCTTGTTCCATTTTGTCCTTGGGGTGTACTAACTGTCTTAACTTTTTGTGTGGTTTCACTGCTGTTTATTTTGTTTTTTCATGATCCTTTGGCTTTAATCTGTTTATTAAAATAGCACACATGAAAAATCACATACAATACAGCTTTTTTATAAACACACAACACCCTGCTATGTCCCTGTAACAGTGCAATTAAAACAAATCAAAAGTTTGCATTAAACTTAAAATTAGCTGTATTGAAATAATTTGAAAATAAACATTGTAAAGTTGCACTGTGGCACTAATGACATTAATTGAAGAGAGGAAAAAAAACCTGGGGAGGAATTATAAACATATGAAAGAGTGAAGACAATTTACAATGTTTGCAAATTGGTGAAAGAGTCAAAGTTGGTCCATTTTTGGAAAAAAATTCTAAATTGCCTCTAATTGTGGAATTGATCTTATTTTGATAAATGACACAATGTCTTTGAGCCACATACTGATAGATGGAGGTTTAGGAGATTTCCAGAGGAGTAGGATACAGTGCCTAACGGAGAAGTAAAGGCCAATATTTTATGTTGTGTGGGAGTTATTGGGAGGGGAACATGAGGAATCCCAAAGACAGCAATGTCAGGGTCCATTGGAATCTGGGTTCTCAAAACTGTGGACAAGGTAATGAAAAAGTCCGTCCAAAACTTCTGCAGCCGACTACAGGAATAAAATGTTTGTCAGGTTACAGGGTGAGGCATGACATCTGTCACACTGGTCCACTATGTTGGGATAGATTTTTGACAGTCTAGACTTTGAGAAACAAACTCTGAGAACCTTAAACTGTATTATTTGTAACTGGACACAAAGTGTACATGATCTAGCAGAGAACAGCATTATCCCACCAATTATCACTTATCTCAATTCCCAGCTCCTGCTCCCAGGCCTGTTTATTTTTCACTACAGTACAAGAATCCAGTGCCATGAGTTATAAATTTTGGAGATGACAGATTTTTGTCAAAGTCCGAACGCTAAAAGGTTGTCCCATAGTTGATCAGAAGGGAGCGAAGGAAAGAAAGGATAAAGGGACAAGAGAAAGTGTCTAAGCTGAAAGTAAAGAAATGGGTGGGAAGCGGGGAGATTAAAGTCGGTGGCTAGATCAGAAAAATTTGCAAAGATGCCATCTTTATAAAGATCGCAAACAATTCTAATCCCTCTGTTGTGCCACAGAAGATATGTAGCATTATTAAGAGAAGGAGGAAATAAATGTTTTTTTAAATGGTGGCATCTTCAGACGGAGACAGGAACTTGAAATATCTAAACTGCGACCAAATCTTGAGAGTGGATGAAACCACTGGGTTCTTTGTAAACTTAGCTGGGTTAAAAGGTAATGGAGAACTTAGCAGTGCTACAGGTGAAGAAGATGGAAAAGACTGAATTTCAAGTCTACACCATAACTGTTCAGGAAAATGAAGCCAATATAGCAATTTATGGATATGTCAAGGCCAATAATACAAAAGATTAGGGAGGGAAAGACCCCCATCAGAAGTAAATTTCTGTAATAAGGATAAACTTAATCTAAGGGTCCTCCCTCTCCATAAAAACAAAGAAATGATCTGATCTTGTGGAGTGTGTAAATGAAAAGGCAGATTCATGACAGACAATTTATTACACACTCACATCTCACAAGCACAGAATGGACTGAATGGTTACAGCAAGCTCTCCTCTCTATATCCCAAATCGCACTTCACAAATTTCCTGGCACTTCACCTCACACAGCATGATATTTACACTACACTGCATTCAACCGCCTCTGTCCTTCCTAGGCATTGTTCTCCCATGCTTATTCCCTGTCTGAGGTGCTAAATAACCTGACTTCCCCAAGGTCCCAAACCGCCCCCCCTCCAGCATCTAAGACTGACATTAGTCCACACTTGCTTTTGGCTTCAGTCTCCTCCCATATCTGCTGTAACTGGGGTTTACCGCCTCCGTGGCGCTGCTGTGCCGGTGGGGGGCTGCTGGGAGCGTGTCTGACTGCGGGTGAGCCATGGTGGTGGTGGTGGGGGGACTTCGTTCTGCCCGTGTGGCTGCTCTGGTGAATAGTTTCCCTGGGGAGTTCTCCGTTGGGGTCTTCCACGCCGAGGGGCCCCAGCCAACAGCACTTGCTCATCCACCACTACAAAGGCAGGTTTGAGTCTGTCTATGCCAATTTTCTCCTGTCTACCCCCCAAGTCTAGCACAAAATGCTTATCCCCTGTTTCCAACACTCTGAACGGTCGATCATAGGGTGGGCGCAATGGGGGGCAGTGAGCGTCATGTCTGACGAACACGAACTGCGCGTTCTTCAAAGTTTTAGGTACGAAGGCACGCGGAAAACTGTGGTGGGCAGGGCCCGGCAGTGTGCCTGTTTGCGCTACGCTGCAAAAGCTGAGACGGGCAGCTGCCCGACGCAGGATTATCTGGTAGAAATTCCCCGGGCAGCCGTAGGGGCTGCGCAAAAATGAGCTCTGCCGGGGAAGCTTCCAAATCCTCTTTTGGTGTGGAGCGCAACCCCAGTAAAACCCACGGCAACCTGTCTACCCAATTTACATCAGTCAGTGAAGCCCTGAGTGCTGCTTTCAGTGATCTATGAAAACGCTCACATAACCCATTGGCCTGTGGGTTGTACGCGGTTGTGCGATGAATTGTAACACCCAGGCTGCGGGCCATCGCGGACCAGAGTTCGGAAACAAATTGAGGGCCCCTGTCGGACGTAATGTCCGACGGGACTCCAAAATGCACCACCCATGCTGTTAAAAAAGCACGTGCTATGTCCGCGGACGTGGTTGCCGCCAGCGGGACTGCTTCTGGCCAGCGCGTGGTGCGGTCTACCACTGTCAGGAGGTGCGTACACCCCTGTGATGGCGGGAGGAGGCCCACGAGGTCCACCTGCACATGGTCGAACCTTTTAGCCGGTACCGGAAACGGCTCCAAAGGAGCCTTCGTGTGCCTGTGTACCTTGGCTCATTGGCACGCCACGCAGGCTGCAGCCCACTCTTTTACTTGTTTGCGTAGGCTCGGCCACACAAACTTCTCTCCCACCATTTTGACTGATGCGCTCACTCCTGGGTGCGCCAGAGTGTGAACCGACTTGAACACTCGGTGGCGCCACGCGACTGGGACCACCGGACGCGGGCGTCCCGTGGAGACATCGCAGATTGGGGGGGCCGCCATCTTGCAGCACCCTGCTCTCCAGCCTTAACCCTGTTGGTCCAGACTGGAGCGCGCGCACGTCTGCATTGCTAATCTGCTCTGCGGCCATGGCTGCGTAATCTATCCCCACGTAGACCGGGGCCACCACGGCGCGTGAGAGGCAGTCCGCCACCACATTCAGTTTACCCGACACATGCTGAATATCGGTAGTAAACTCTGAGATCGCGGCCAGCTGTCTTTGCTGCCGGCCCGACCACAGTTCTGAAACCTTGGCCATCACGAATATTAGTGGCTTGTGGTCTACGAACGTGGTGAAGCTGCGCCCTTCCAGCCAGAACTGGAAGTGGCATATGGCCAGGTGGAGAGCCAGCAACTCTCTGTCGAACGCGCTGTATTTACGTTCGCTGTCAAAGTTCTGCTGAAAAAGGCAAGTGGCTGCCAAGCCCTGGCGACCCAATGCTCCACGACAGCCCCCATGGCCACGTCTGAAGCGTCGGTGGTGAGCGCTATCCGGGCCATCTGGTCTGGATGCGCCAGCAGTGCGGCGTTTGCCAGGGCTGCTTTAACCTCCGAGAACGCCCGTTCTCGCTCCGGGGTCCATTCGACTCCATCCGCGGGTTTGTCTCTTGAGCGCGGCGTACAATAGTTGCATGAGCCGCGCCTCGCGGGGAAGGAAACGGTTATAAAATTTCACCATCCCCAAAAATTCCTGCAGTGCCCTGATCGTCTGAGGCCGGGGAAAATCTGCCACGGCACGCACTTTGTCAGGCAACGGGATCGCTCCTTCTGGAGGGAAGCGGTGCCCCCCCAAAAATCAATCTCCGTCACGCCGAACTGGCATTTCGCCGGGTTGATTATCAACCCGTGCTCCTCCGGAAAACCGTCCTGAGGTGGGTTTCGTGTTCGTCTTCGGACGTACTGGCTACCAGGATATCGTCCAGGTAGACTAACATGAACGGCAGATCACGCAGCACTGCATCCATCATGCGCTGGAACGTCTGTGCTGTGCCTTTTAACCCGAATGGCATGCGCAGGAACTCGAATAAACCGAACGGCGTTATTACCGCTGCTTTGGGTACGTCCTCCACGTGCACTGGGACTTGGTGGTAACGACGGACCAGGTCTATTAGAAAAAATGCGTGCTCTGGTGAGGTGAAAGAAAAAATCCTGTATGTGGGGAATCGGGTAGCGGTCGTGCGCTGTGGAGTTGTTCAATCTGCGGAAATCACTGCACAGTCGCCACGATCCCTCAGCCTTAGGGACCATGTGTAGCGGGGATGCCCATGGGCTGTTCGAACGCCTGATGATGCCCAACCTTTCCAGGTTGGCGAACTCCTCGTGTGCTATGGCCAGTTTAGCTGCGTCCAAGCGCCAAGGTCTTGCAAAAATGGGCGGCCCGGTGGTGGTGATAAAGTGCTCCACCCCGTGTTTAGTGATGGCCGCGGAAAACGTCGGGACCGTGAGTGCTGGGAACTGAGTGAGCAGTGCGTGGAACTTACCGCCTGGAGCTGTGACGTTGGCTTGTGCTGTTGGCTGGGTCGCTCGAGTTATACAGGGGAGAGAGTCAAAGGACAGTGCATTAACCAGGCGCCTGTTAGCAACATCAACCAGTAAACCCTGTGCACATAGAAAATCAGCCCCCAGGATATGGTAATTCAGTGTTGCTACGACAAAAATCCACTCGTATGTACGGCCGTGTAGAGATAAGATCAGTGTCCTCTCACCAAAGGTCTTAATTTCCGAGCAGTTTGCTGCCACCATCCCGGGGCCACTAGGTCCTGCCAGTCGGTCAGTGTAGGTCCGCAGGATGATGCTCCTCTGGGCTCCGGTGTCCACGAGGAAACGCCTTCCTGAGCGCGCGTCCATCATGTAGAGCAGCTTGTTCTCTTCACCGAGGGTCGCAGCTGCTGCCGACTGCCGGCCTTGGCATTTTCCCGAGCACTTGAATTGGCACGGTGGCGCACATCTGCGTGCGTTCTCTCGGAAGCGGCGGTGGTAGAAACGGAGCGTGTCTCTCTGGCGCTCCTTGGCCCCCGCTGCCGCTAGAGTCAGTGGCTCCTCGCCTCCTCTGGTCGTCTCGCTGGGCTCTGTCGCCGCCGCGTTGACTGATCGCCCTGGTGGTGAGGATGATCCTGTCTGCCTCCTGGGCTAGCGCACGGTAGTTACGCGCGGCCAGCAATGGCGAATTGGCCAGAACCGCTCTCGCCTCTGTTGGAAGGTTCCGGAGGAAAAGGTGGGCAAACGGAAAGTGCCCGTCGTCCGTGCCCATTAATGCCAGCATCTTCTCCATCAGGTCGATGGCCGACCCATCTCTTAACTCGGTCCACGCCAGGAGCCTCTCCACTCTCACATTCCAAGAGCGTGTAACGCCGGGTGAGCGCAGCCTTGAGCGCCTCGTATTTGTTGCGGGCTGGTGGCTGATCGAGCAGGCTCACTACCTGCTGGGCTGTGCGGGAGTCAAGCGCTGCTACCACATGGTAGAACTTGGTGTCATCTGCCGTTACTCCCAGGAGGGCGAACTGGGCCTCGGTGTGGTGGAACCAAGAGCGCGGGTTGTGCTGCCAGAAATCCGGTAGCTTGACCAAAACCGCACACGCGTTGCTGGGGGTTCCAGTCCGGGCTGTCTGTGGAATGGCTGCTGCGTCGCTGGGGCTTCCCGACCGGGCCGGCTCCGGGGTTCTTGCCTCGTGTTCCATAATACGTCTTGGGTCATCAGTGTGGAGTGTGTAAATGAAGAGGCAGATTCATGACAGACGATTTATTACACACTCACATCTCACAAGCACAGAATGGACTGAATGGTTACAGCAAGCTCTCCTCTCTATATCCCAAGTCGCACTTCACAAGTTTCCTGGCACTTCACCTCACACAGCATGATATTGACACTACACTGAATTCAACCCCCTCCGTCCTTCCTGGGCATTGTTCTCCCATGCTTATTCCCCATCTCTGTCTGAGGTGCTAAATAACCTGACTTCCCCAAGGTCCCAAAATCTAAAGATTTAAAGAAGTGCTTGGGTAGGAAAAGAGGAATACACTGAAATGGGTAGAGACACTGTGGCAAGCCATTCATTTTAATGGTATTAATTCTACCTATCAATGATGGAGGAAGAGAATTCCACCTCTGATAGTCTGCCTTAATCTGAGCAATCAAGGGGGCAAAATTGGCCGAATAAAGTGATGATAAAGAGCGGATAATGTTGACCCCCCCCCCCCAAATATTTAAACCCCAATGGGAAAATTTTGAAAGGAATGTCAAATTGGGTAAGCTTTAAGGCCAAAGGGTTTACAGGAAAGCATACACTCTTGCCAAAATTTACCTTATAGCCAGAAAAAGAACCAAACTTCTCTAATAAGGACAAAATTGGTGGCACACTAATCAATGGCCTGGACACATAAAAGATCAACCGCATAAAGAGATAACTTAAGTTCAATGCCAGAGTGAAAAAGACCATGAAATGAAGGAAGAGATTTTAAAGCCACTGAAAGTGGCTCTATGGCTAAAGCAAACAATAGAGGAGACAAGGGACACCCCTGTCTTGTGCCACAAGATAAGCTAAAATAATCAGAATGTGTTGTTTGTAACAACACACATAGCCTGGGGAGAAGTGTATAAAAGCTTAATCCATGACACTGTAGCCACACATGTGACTTAATGCCTTGCATAATGCCTCACATCTTAGATAAGAACAAAGTGCAGAGTTTCCTTGGAGATAACAGGAAGCTGTGAAAGTGTAATCTTTTATATGCAAGAGACTGCTTGGAGGATCCTTTGTGGGCCAAAGACTGTGTGGGGGATGCTAAGGGATTTAAGAGGAAATGCAAAGTTACCTTTGATGTGAATGCAATGTGACTTGTGAGCTGTGGGGAGACCTGGGTATATAAGGGACGAGTTTTTTCTGAGATGTCCTGTTTCTACAATGCTCATGTTGGAGACGTGTAATAAACTGCCTTGAGACAAACCTGCCTCGTCAATTACACACTCCACAACACAACCTTCCTCCCAAAGCCAAACTTCTTCAGCACCTCAAAGATAATGCCACTTGACACGATTAAATGCTTTCTCTGCATCCAATGAAATAACTTCAGGATCTAGAGAAGAGTGATCAAAGAAGATGGTGTTAAAAAGAGTGCGAACATTAAAAAAACAGCTGATGCCCCTTAATGAAACCGTTCTGGTCCTGAGATATAACTTGAAGGACTTTTTCCAGTCAGGTTGCTAACACTTTGGCGAGAATCTTCACATAAACATTGAGAAGTGAAACAGGTCTGTACGAAGTACAAAATGGGGGATCCGTATCTTTTTCAAAAGGAGAGATATAGATGCCTGGGTCAGTGTAGGTGGCAAAACACCTCGCTCTAAAGATTCATAATAAACGGCACAAAGAAGAGAAGCTTAATAATAAACATTTTAAAAAATTCAACAGGAAACCAGTCAGGGCCGGGTGCCTTCTGACTGTGCATGGATTTAATTGCACACGTAATTTCTTCTTAAAGCACGCGGTGCACCAAGCCCATCAGCAATCTGTAGATCTATAATGGGAATATCCAGATTCTGAAGGAAAGCAATAATTTCACTCGTATTTGTGGAGGATTGAGATTTATAAAGATTTGAGTAAAAATCTTTAAACGTTTCATTTATTGCTGTCGGGTCTGAGACTATATTTCCAGACGAGTTTTTGATGAGGGATTAATCAAGCAGAAGCTTGGCATTTTAGTTGGTGAGCTAAAAGTCAACTTGGTATATCTCCGTGTTCATAATAATTTGCCCAAGATCATAATATAAGACATTCAGCCTCATTTGTTGTAAGGTCTAGTTGTAATTGAAGGTGTTGTCGTTGTTTCAATAGTCTCTCTGATGGATTAGAAGCATTTTTTTCACAGTATCCTGAAGATTAAATAAGTCATTCAATTTGTTTTTTTTTTTTTCAGTTCTACTACAATGTGTTGAATAGGAAATGATTTGCCCTCGTAGATAAGCTTTAAGCGATTCCCACAATAGAGGAAGAAGTTGAATCAGTACTCTTAATAAATAAAAAATCATCAAATACTGATGTGATGAAAGTGTTAAATTTGTTGTCCGATAATAACAATGAATTAAACCTCCATGGTGAAGAAAACTGAGGGCAATTTTTAAATGCTATGTCGAGGCTGAGATGGGCATGATCTGAAATGACAATTGGATGATGCTCAGTGGACGTCACCCGAGATAAAGACCCATCAACAAAAAAATTGATTCAGGAATAGGATTGATGCACCTGTGTGTGTGTGTGTGTGTGTGGGGGGGGGGGGTAGAATAAGCTCTGACATGCGGATTCAGAAGTCTCCAGGGGTCAACATACCCATTCTGTAACATAAAATCAGATATTGATTTGGCCATGTGAGATTGTGTAAAGGATCTGAGACTAGAGCGATCCAGCGATGGATTCATTACACAATTAAGATCACCACCTAGAATAAGACAATGAGTGTTAAGAAGAGGGAGAGTATGTCATTTGTCTGCAAAATCTAGACTGTCAAAATCTGGAGCATAGATGATTACAAAAAAAACCCAGGATTAAGTAACGCACGTGCAATTATTATATCTGCCATTTTTGTCTGTCATTTCAGAGATAGTAAAATTGACACTTTTACTGATTAAAATAACTACTCCTCTGGCTTTTGAATTGAAGGATGAGTGAAATACCTTACCAACCCATGGACATTTAAGTCTAAAATGTTCACCATCTCATAAATGTTTCTTGCAAAAATATTATGTTGTGGAGCGTGTAAATGAAGAGGCAGATTTGTTTCAGACGCTTTATTACACACTCACATTCTCAAGCATAGTAAGAATGACATTCAAGTAGCTCTTCTCTTAAATACCATGACATTCTTCTAGAATTTTCTCACACACAAGATGATCTTCTCATCCAATCGCAATCAACCCACTCATCCTTAACACCTCCCTGTTATCTTACTGGGGAACCCCCACTTTGTTCCTGTCTAAGATGGTATACAATTAGGCTCTCCCCAGGTTGCCACCCCCCCCAGCAACTTAGATAGGACAAAAGGATAACAGTCCACATGCTGTGATAAAACCATTAACATCAGTCCACATGTTGCTTGGGCTTCAGTCTTCTCCCGTATCTGCTGTAACCAGAATTCGCCGCCTCCACGGCGCTGCCCTGCCTTTGGGGGGAAAACTTTTCTGTCTGTCCGTGTGGGTGCTCTGAGGAATCATCTCTCTGGGGAGCTCCCCGTGGGGGTCTTCCACGCCGAGGGGCCCTCGCCAACAGCACTTGCTCGTCCGCCACAACGAAAGCAGGTTTGAGTCCTTCTATGCCAATTTTTTCCCTCCTACCCCCCAAGTCTAGCAAAAAATGCTTATCCCCTGTTTCCAGCACTCTGAACGGTCCATCATAGGGTGGGCGCAGTGGAGGGCGGTGGGCGTCGTGTCTGACAAAAACAAACTCCGCGTTCAAAGTTTTAGGCACAAAAACGCGTGGAAAACTGTGGTGGGCAGGGCCCGGCAGCGTGCCCGTGTCTGCGCTACGCTGCAAAAGCTGAGACGGGCAGCTGCCCGGTGCGGGATTATCTGGCAGAAACTCCCCGGGCAGCCGGAGTGGTTGTGCAAAAATGAGTTCTGCCGGGGAAGCTTCCAGATCCTCTGTAGGCACGCAGCGCAACCCCAATAAAACCCACGGTAGCCTGTCTACCCAATTTGCATCAGTCAATGAAGCCCTGAGAGCCGCTTTCAATGATCTATGAAAACGTTCGCATAACCCATTAGCCTGTGGGTTGTACGCGGTTGTGCGGTGAATTGTAATACCCAGGCTGCGGGCCATCGCTGACCAGAGTTCGGAAACAAATTGAGGGCCTCTGTCGGACGTAATGTCCAACGGGACTCCAAAACGCGCTACCCATGCTGTTAAAAAAGCACACGCCACCTCCTCGGACGTGGTTGCCGCCAGCAGAACCGCTTCCGGCCAGCGCGTGGTGCAGTCCACCATTGTCAGAAGGTGCGTGCACCCCTGTGATGGAGGGAGGGGGCCCACGAGGTCCATGTGAACATGGTCGAACCTCTTAGCCGGAATACGAAACGGCTCCAAGGGAGCCTTCGTGTGTCTGTGTACTTTGGCTCGTTGGCACGCCACGCAGGCTGCAGCCCACTCTTTCACTTGTTTGCGAAGGCTCGGCTACACGAATTTCTCCCCTACCATTTTGACCAACGCACGCACTCCTGGGTGCACCAAAGAATGAATCGAGTCAAACACGCGGCAGTGCCACACGGCTGGGACCACGGGACGCGGGCGACCCGTGGAGGCATCGCAGATTAGGGAGGGCATGCCGTCTTGCAGCACCCTGCTCTCCAGCCTTAACCCTGTTGGTCCAGCCTGGAGCGCGCGCACGTCCGCGTCATTAACCTGCTCCGCGGCCATGGCTGCGTAATCTATCCCCACGCAGACCGGGGCCGCCACGAGCGCGAGAGGCAGTCTGCCACTACATTCAGTTTACCCGACACATGCTGAATATCGGTAGTAAACTCTGAGATCGCGGCCAGCTGTCTCTGCTGCCGGCCTGACCACGGTTCTGAAACCTTGGCCATCGCGAATGTTAGTGGCTTGTGGTCAACAAACGCGGTGAAACTGCGCCCTTCCAGCCAGAACTGGAAGTGGCGAATGGCCAGGTGGAGAGCCAGCAACTCCCTGTCGAACGCGCTGTATTTACGTTCACTGTCGCGCAAAGTCCTGCTGAAAAAGGCGAGCGGCTGCCAAGCCCCGGCTACGCGCTGCTCCATGACCGCCCCTATGGCCACATCTGAAGCGTCGGTGGTGAGCGCTATGCGGGCCGTTGGGTCTGGATGTGCCAGCAATGCAGCGTTTGCCAGGGCTGCTTTGACTTCCGAGAACGCCCGCTCTTGCTCCGGGGTCCATTCGACCCTATCTGCGGGTTTCTGTTTTTTGAGCACGGCGTATAATGGTTGCATGAGCTGCGCTGCGCGGGGAAGGAAACGGTTATAAAAGTTTACCATTCCCAAAAATTCTTGTAGCGCCCTGACCGTTTGTGGCCGGGGAAAATCCGCCACTGCACGCACCTTGTCAGGCAGCGGGATTGCTCCTTCGGGAGACGCGGTGCCCCAAAAAATCAATATCCGTCACTCCAAACTGACATTTCGCTGGGTTGATTATTAACCCGTGCTCTTCCAACCTCCGGAAAACTGTCATGAGGTGGGTTTCGTGTTCGTCTTCGGACGCGCTGGCTACCAGGATATCGTCCAGGTACACGAACGAGAGATCGCGCAGCACTGCATCCATCATGAGCTGGAACGTCTGTGCCGCTCCTTTCAACCCGAATGGCATGCACAAAAACTCAAATAAACCGAACGGAGTTATTACCGCTGTTTTGGGTACGTCCTCAGCGTGCACTGTGACTTGGTGGTAAGCGCGGACCAGATCTATCTTGGAAAAAATGCGCGCCCCGGCGAGGTGAATGGAAAAATCCTGTATGTGGGGAATTGGGTAGCAATTGTGTGCTGTGGCGTTGTTCAATCTGCGGAAATCCCCGCACGGTCGCCACGAGCCCTCAGCTTTAGGGACCATGTGTAGCGGGGATGCCCATGGGCTGTTTGAGCGCCTGATGATGCCCAACCTTTCCAGATTGGCGAACTCCTCGTGCACTATGGCCAGTTTAGCTGCGTCCAAGCGCCAAGGTTGTGCAAAAACGGGCGGCCCGGTGGTGGTGATAAAATGCTCCACCCCGTGTTTAGCGATGGCTGCCGAAAACATCGGGACTGAGTGCTGGGAACTGGGTGAGCAGCATGTGGAACTTACCGCCTGCTGCTGTGACGTTGGCTTGTGCTGTCGGCCGGGTCACTTGAGCTATACAGGGGAGAGAGTTGAAAGACAGTACATTAACTAGGCGCCTGTTAGCAAGATCAACCAGTAAACTGTGCACACAGAAAATCAGACCCCAGTATGATAATCCAATGCTGCTATGACAAAAGTTCACTCATATGTACGGCCGTGTAGAGAAAAGAGTAGTCTTCTCACCAAAGGTCTTAATCTCCAAGCCGTTCGCTGCCGCCATCTCGGGGCCGCTAGATCCTGCCAGCCAGTCAGCGTAGGTCAGCCGGATGAAACTCTTCTGGGCGCCGGTGTCCACGAGGAAATGCCTCCCCGAGCGTGCATCCGTCAGGTAGAGCAGCTTGTTCTCCTCCCCGAGGGTCGCGGTTGCTACCGACCCCCAGTCTTGGCGTTTCCCGAGTGCTTGAACTGGCAAGGTGGTGTACATCTGCGTGCCTTCTCTCCAAAGCGGCGGTGGTAGAAACAAAGCGTGTCTCCCTCGCGCTCCTTGGCCCCCGCTGCTGCTGGCGTTGGTGGCTCCTCGCCTCCTCTGGTCGTCTCGCTGAACTCCGTCGCTGCCGCGATGGTCGTGAACGCCCTGGTGGCGATGATGATCCGGTCTGCCTCCCGGACTAGCGCACGAAAGTCCCGCTCGGCTAGCAACTGTGAATTGGCCAGGGCCGCTCTCGCCACTGTCGGAAGTTTCCGGAGGAAGAGGTGGGTAAAAAAGTGGTCGTCGTCCATGCCCCTCAACATCAGCATCTTCTCCATAAGGTCTATTGCTGACCCATCTCCCAACTCTGTCCGCGTCAGGAGCCTCTCTGCTCTCTCACCATCCGAGAGAGTGAAGTGCTGGATGAGCGCAGCCTTTAGCGCCTCGTACTTGTTGCCAGTTGGTGGCTGATCGAGCAGGCTTGCTACGTGCTGAGCTGTGCGGGCGTCAAGCACTGTGACCACATAGTGGAACTTGGTGTCATCTACCGTTATTCCCCGGAGGGCAAACTGCACCTCGACGAGGTGGAACCAAGAGCGCGGATTGTTCTGCCAGAAATCCGGTAGCTTGACTGCGACTGCACATGCATGGCTGGAGGTTCCCGTCGAGGTTGGCTCCGGGGATCTTGAACCGTGTTCCATGATACGTCTTGGGTCACCAGTGTGGAGCGTGTAAATGAAGAGGCAGATTTGTTTCAGACGCTTTATTACACACTCACATTCTCAAGCATAGTAAGAATGACATTCAAGTTGCTCTTCTCTTAAATACCATGACATTCTTCTAGAATCTTCTCGCACACAAAAGATGATCTTCTCGTCCAATCGCAATCAACCCACTCATCCTTAACACCTCCCTGTTATCTTACTAGGGAACCCCCACTCTTTGTTCCTGTCTAAGATGGTATACAATTAGGCTCTCCCCAGGTTGCCACAATGTCAGCTTTCATCTTTCAGATGAGTGAACACCTTTGCTCGCTTGACTGGGTTAGTCAGACCTTTCACATTCCAACTCAAAAATTTAACAACCTCCACCTAAACTCCATGAGCTACACAAATCATGGTCAGTCATTCACAAATAGCCATTAAACGTAGAATTCCCCGTTAAAAAAAAAAAAAACAAAACAAAAAAAAAACAACAAAGCAAAAGACAATCAGGGACATAGCTAAAGGAACACCCCAAACCCACCTCTCAATAAACACCTTTTCTGAATCTAACCCCAAACGTTGGAACAGCAGTGTAGACTCCAATAGGAGTCATTCTCTTAGTACTTAGTTGTTAGAACTACAGCTAAAAATAGCAGATGGAACCTGCAGAGTAGAACTAAACGGCATTCAATATTTGGCACTTTGCCAGGGTGTTTAATATAACAAATTGCAGAAGCAAGCCAGATTCTTAATTATCTAAAAAAACAAAACAAAACGGCACCCTAAAAAAAACCTAAACAATACTAAAAAAAAAAAAAATGTGGCTGCCAAAGAAAAGTTTTCACACACAGAAAACCCTGGGCAGACATAAACTATCTACAATGTACAGAACAATATATTGTACTTATTGCTGAATATATTCAAGTCTCTTATACCTCAATTTGGATAACAAAAACATGTCTGTAGATGAGGTCACCTCTCTTGGGCGTAGACCAAAATAGCTACTGTAAATAACTAAAATTCAAACCTCTGAAGTGTGTGGTATAAAACTCACCAGTATTAAGGCATTAAATTAAAAAAAAAAAATGAAGAAAAAACATCAGCCAAAATGATTCCAGTTACCAAATCTATTTGGATACTGACTTGATGAAAGTCTTTGCTTCCTCTGGAGATGTAAAGTTGCGCTGCATCCCCTCGTACAGTAGGTGATGCGTAGCCGGGCTGGGTAAAAAAGACTGAACTGGACCCCCTCTATCACGCAGCTGGCGGCAAACCTCATTGAAGGTGGAGTGGGCCCACGCTGTCCTGGCAGTATGGTCCGGGAAGACTGAAATAGTCATGTTTCCATGCTTGATCTGCTGAAGCTACTTTGCCTTCTTCAAAATCTGGGCACAGTCAGAGTAATAATGAAACCTTGCCACTATAGCCTGAGGCTGCTCACCCACTCTGGGTTTAGCTGTGGGAATCCGATGCGCTTGATCCACCAGCGGCTCCCCTTCAAGAGCAAAGGTCTCCATCAGCAGTTTTGTCACATTAGCTGTAGTTGTCGACCCGGGGTCATCTTCTGGAATGCCGATGATTCTAATATTATGGCGAGATCTGGATTCCAAGTCTTCACATTTGTCCTCCAGCCTTATAACGGTTTGTTAAATGCTCTACTGTTTTTTAGAGAGCTGTAATATCTGTGCAAGTGGATAGGGACCACTCCACTTCAGCTACGATGCCTTTTATCCCGGTGAGGCTAACCTGCATGGTGGGGATATTAGCAGACAGCTCCCTTTTCAAGGTCACCAAATCAGCCTGAATTGAAGACAGACTGCCGCCGAGAGCTGACTGAAGTTCCGTTTTGAAGATAGCAGCCACATTGACCCGGACAGCTGACAATAATCCAGTTTTTAGCGTGGCTACATCAACTACGGAGGCTGCAGGTAACTTGTCGGTCACTGTCATCCATTGGGGGGAGACTTCACTGCCACACGAGGAGTCACTTTGAGCAATAGGCCGCAGGTGAGGCTGGATAGTATTACCTCCTTTGTTCGACTTAAGGGGCATTTTGTGTCAAAAAATGGTGTGCTAAATAGTAAGCTTAGCAAAAAAGTTCTGGCTTGTACGATCAGTAAAAAGTACCTGTTAATATACTGTAAATGTTGAATAACTCTGCAGGAGCTCACTGCAAAGTGACCTATTCCATGTCTCACCAAACTGGAAATCCTTATGATCCTGAATTGGTTCCGTTATCCCTCGGATGTATGGTATGGTTATGATGTCCTTGTTTATTTCGGCCTTTGTTCTGTGTCTTGATTCCTGTTTGCTTTCTTTGTTTTTGACTTGCGGTTTCCCTTTGTTTATGGCCCATACTGGATATTGGCAGCGTGTGAGTGCATGTTTTATGTGGTTTTCCTCCTCCTGTCTGTCTTGGTCTGTGATGATGGTGGACCATTTGTATAATGTCCTAACAACTGGTAGTTTGTGTGCTGTGGTGTTCTGATGTCCATAGTAGGTATTGATCCGTGTGGGTTGTTTCCTGTAGACTGTGATTTTTTTTATTTTTTTTTTTTATACTGCCGTCATCATTGTGGTGGATTTTCATGTCCAGAAAGGCTATGGTGCCATTTTCTTCCTCTTTGTGTGTGAATTTTATGTTCCCAGCATTGTTCGTGCTGTTCAGATGGTCAGTGAGTTCTTGTGTGTCCTTTATTTTCTCCAATATGTCGTCCACGTATCTCTTCCAGAGATAAAAACAACATTAAAATCAGCTATATCACATCACTGCAAAAGAAATAATCACATCATGGACTTGGACAGTGCAAAAATTATTGGATTGGAGAGTAACAGACACAAACGTTGGATCAAGGAGGCCATAGAAATCAGGAAGTGGGGAAAAGACGGCATGAATTGGGATGAGGGGGCATTTATGCCTTCCCACACCTGGGATCTGTCCCGTGGTTTAGCTGTTTGCCTTAAGCTGTGTTCACACCAAACGCGAACGAGTGGCGCAAATCCATACAAAGTAAATGGGAAGATGCAAGTACACGCAAATTTTCATTGTCGCGCATTCGCGTCTGCTAGCTAGCTATGCTAGCAGATAGCAAGCTAGCGGACAGAGTAAAATTATCACCATTGCAGAGTAAACTAGTTAGAAAATGAAACTCACCGGAAGACAGGAGGACCAGGAACTCTTCAGCTGAATCGGGTTTTTGATTTACCCATGGTTTCCGGCCATGGACCTCCGAGCAAACTAGCAACGTAAACACTGATCATCTGAAGTGCTGGAGGCTTGAGACAACATTTTCAGGTGAACCCTGGTCGGATAATGTAAACATAAGCATGACGCTATTTTGGGAATTTCCACAGCAGGTTGAACACAGCTGCAGAAGTTTTAAAGACAATTTTGTCTGTCTGCATCTCTATTTCATGTCTGTTGGCGTGTTTACATTGAGTTATAATGTAATTGTGCTGCGCGAAAATTTTGCCTGTTTGCTTCTGAAGCTGTGTTCACACCAAATGCAAAGACAGTGTCTCTCCTTTTCCTTCCCAGCCATCAACTGGTCCTCTCTTCTTCTTTTAGATTTGATTGGTGAAAGTCTAAAAGAAGAAGAGTGATGTCTGAAGAAAGAGTTGAGGTTCTGTTGGACACAGCAATGATAGGACTACAGCTCCTGACCAGATGAGTGATGATATAGAGTGAAGTATGTGGCGGTAATGCACCTGTAAGCTGGCTGCCAGCCACCAATCAGGTCTAGATTTGATTGATGGTTGGCAACCAGCTTACAGGTGCATTACCGTCACCTACCAGGTTGGAGTGTGGACAAGAGACTGGCAGAAAAAAAAATCTTATTAATCCAGTTGCACTTAAATATCTAAATACACCTACATGTATTTGTTTGACTGAAGTTCCTAACATGTTTTCCAAAACAAAACTTAAATTTGTCATGAATCTGGGTTTGGTGGTTCCAAACCCAGTTCTGACCCATGGTTGGTTTTGCCCTATTTTCCATCAGGTGCTTCAGGGAGCTATTTGGGTCCTTTGCTCCCTGACAGCTTGGGCACACCCCCTCCTCCTGTCAGTGCCATCAGCTGTGTCTTATTGGGTGTTTTCACACACACACACACACACACACACACACACACACACACACACACACACACACACACACACACACACACACACACACACACACTCCATTCATTCCCATTCACACGCTCTGACACTCACTCATGCACACCTGGGATTTATGTTCAGCCCACGCACTCACACCGGCGGTCTCTTCCCTCGTTAGTATTAATATTACTTAAATGATGTTAGTAGGAAGAGATCATTGGAGCATTCAGCTTCAAGCACAGCAGCGCGTTCCTCTGTTTGTTTGAATCCACTCCCTACGGATGATCTTCAGCCTGTTTACCTCTCATTCACCAGATTGCACGGACAGCCCCGGATTGCTCCTGCACTGTACATAAATGTCAGCCTTTCTCCCCGTGCCGACAGCAGCCCTGTGGCACTAGGCTTTCCCTTCCCTGGGCAGTTGAGCATCCAGGAGGCATCCCTGTATGTCTGGTGGCCTCTACTGTCATTACTGCATCTTGTCAACTCACTGTTCTGCGTGGTCATTTGTTGGACTTGTTATTTTTGGGGTTCATGTTAAATAAAGTGCACATTCTACTCCTGCAATTGGATTTTTCATTCCTTCCCTTGTGCGCTGCATAATAGTGCACGGGGAATCAAAACAGAATGCTCTGACCAGCCAGAAAAAACCCAGCGGAGTAGACGTGCGCTTCTTTTTTCTTTCCACCCTCTTTTTTTTCTTCCTCCCCAAGTATCAACATGGTGGTTCGGACGGAGAGGGAGCTGCAATCTGTGCTTCCTGGAGATTTTTTTCATGGACACAGAAGCCCTGTTCCTCCCGGGCCATTCGGCAGGCTCAGGACACAGCAATGAGGGTGATGGAGCGAGACAGCCTCTGGGATCATCCTGAGGCAATGGACATTCTCCGGGACATCTTCGCTGTGCCATGCGAGGAGTTGGATAAAGATCTTCCAGCGTTCGAGCTCCTCGCAGCCACCCCGCTTTCTTCTCTGGATAATACGGAGCTTCTCAGCATGGGTGACTCGCTGCCCAGCGCGATGCTTCGTATCCTGGATTATCTGGTTCCCGAGCCACCCGTGAAGAAGAGGAGGAACTCCTGCCGGAAGAAGCTTCCAGCCTCGCTGACGACAGCCCTGCCTCCTCGTCCCGAGCCATGTCCTGCTCCGTCCCCAGAGGGAACTGGGGGAACGTAGACTGGCTCTTCAGGCAGAGAGACCTCATCCTGGAGGTGAAGCTGTGGCTCCTCCCGGAGTTTGGAGGAATTTTCCCTGAGGGAGGGGGAGCCGCAGCTCAAGGAGGAACACCAGGAGAGGAGACTCCTCGGAGGCCACTGGGGACATCCAGAGCCAGGAGAACAGGCAAGTTTTTTCTGTTTACCCTCACTGTTGAACAATTTTTCCTGCCTCCTGGCCAGGAGACTCAAGGTTTGCAGTCCTCTGAGTGTTCCTCCCCAGTGGCATATAGTAACCCTTCAACTGATTTCTCCAAACCCTCTCTCTGTGCTCCTACGAGTTCATCAGCACCGGAATCTGGTCGCTCAAAGGGAGAGGAACCAGAGGTCCTGGAGGGCTCGGTGCTAGGACCCTGAGGTAAGGCCTTACCCGGCCACCACGGCAAAGGAGCTGGTGGTGAGGAAGATGGTGTCGGGGGCACCGAGACTGCAACCACCATCACGAATGCTGTGGGGGCCGCCGCAGCAGAGTCTTTCCCCGGACCAGACCTCCAGCCGACGGGACCCTGAACATCATCGTCGGCATCGCCGGAGTCCTGGATGGCGGTAGAGCTCGATCACAGGCAAGTAATCTCTCCTGTAGTTCACTTGCCAGTAATTGAGAGATCTTGTCTGGCTCTTGGGGAGGAGAGTTGGGTGCAGCCCCCAGCTGCATCTGGACTCCCCTCGCTGGGCTCTGCCGCTGCCAGCGCTCCTCTCCTTTCTCCTTTGAGCTCCTTCCTAGGGTTGGCGGAGAGGAGCTGCCACAACCTGGGTTGCCCACGGACGATGATGTGGGGCTTGCTGTCCCAGAGAAGGTCGATGGGGGTACAGCACCTGGTGAACCGATGGTACCCACGCACCCTAGGTTGTCGGAGTCCTGGACGGTGGTGGAGCCCGAGTGTAGGCAAATGTCTGTCAATGTCACACTGCCTGACTCATGGTGGCGGGGGGGCTGCTTGCAGTAGCCCTCGGGGCCACCTCACTGGGCTCTGCCACTGCCGGCGACCCTGACTCGGTCTTTTTCTCTCCCTCCAGGTTTGGAGTCCCCTGCCAGGGTCACCGGAGAGCAGCTGATCCCGCCAGAGGCTGCCGAGGATCTGTGTCCAGGAATCGTGGAGAGCCCTACCTCCCTCGCTGGGGAGGCCACTGCGGGAGCAATGAGGCCCCCGATGTGGACCGCCGCCGGTGCAGCAGGGCTCTGGCCAGAGTCCACCGCCAGTACAGCCACATCCCAGACCAGGACCATCGTGGGTGCTATGGTCCCCCTGCTCCAAGCTTCGGAGGGCAGGGGGGCTCCTGTCCCTTGGTTTGGCCACCGAGGTTCCCGGGTGGGTAGGCTGCCTCTCCGCCTTCCCCTTCGGTCCTGGTGGCTCCACCATGCTGGTTGGCCACCTGAAAGACTTGGCCTTCAGGTTGGGTGGCCCATTGACCCGGGCAGGCTGCCGGATACTGTTCTGTGGGCCGCCTGCTGGACGTGGGACTTGGGCAGGCCACCCAATCAGTCACCCCTCACCATGCCAGGGGCCTGGGACTCTGGTCGACCCCCTGAACTTTGGACTTCTGGGGAGGGGGGTTAGTGTCCTAGGTGGGGTCTGTTAGGAGGGTCACTGCTGTATATTTGCATATTATTTGTTGTATTTTTCACCGGTTGCTTCCCTCCTAACCTGTTTTTTCCCACCCTGGATAATTGTTTGTTTCTGGGGGGGGGGGTCCCTTGTGGTGGGTTTGTTGGTTTCAGCTGGTGGTACAGGGGTGCCTGGTATCCACCTCTGGGGGTGGGGGGCTGTCATGAACCTGGGTTTGGTGGTTCCAAACCCAGTTCTGACCCATGGTTGGTTTTGCCCCATTTTCCATCAGGCATTTCAGGGAGCTATTTGGGTCCTTCACTCCCTGACAGCTCGGGCATGCCCCTTCCTCCTGTCTGTGCCATCAGCTGTGTCTTATTGGGTGTTTTCACACACACACACACACACACACACACACACACACACACACACACACACACACACACTCCCTTCATTCCCATTCACACGCTCTGACACTCACTCATGCACAGCTGGGATTTATTATGTTCAGCCCACGCACTCACACTGGCAGTCTTTTCCCTCGTTAGTATTATTATTACTTACAGTAAATGATGTGTTAGTAGGAAGAGATTGTTGGAGCATTCAGCTTCAAGCACAGCAACGCGTTCCTCTGTTTGTTTGAATCCATTCCCTAAGGATGATCTTCAGCCTGTTTGCCTCTCATGCACCAGATTGCACGGACAGCCCCGGATCGCACTTGCACCGTACGTAAATGTCAGCCTTTCTCCCAGTGCCGACAGCAGCCCTGCGGCACAAGGCAGGGGAGATGCTCAACTGCCCTTCCCTGGGCAGTTGAGCATCCAGGAGGCATCCCTGTATGTCTGGTGGCCTCTACTGTCATTACTGCATCTTGTCAACTCACAGTTCTGCGTGGTCATTTGCTGGACTTATTTTTGGGGTTAATAAAGTGCATGTTCTACTCCCACAATTGGGTTTTTCATTCCTTCCCTCGTGCACCGCGTAATGGCGCATGGGGAATCATTACGAAATTAGCCCTTTCCATTACTGCAATCAGATGTTTCCTTTGTTCCTGGTATCCCTGACATTCCAACAAAACGTGCTGCACTGTTTCCGGAAAAACACAATGTGCACAGCTGCCAGTTGGGTGTTTACCTATTCTATGTAGCGTCTGGTTTAAAGTAATATGTCCTATTCTTAATCGGGTGATGAGTATCTCCTCTTTCCTGTTTCTGCCAACTCCCATTCCAGAGTCCACCCGCTTTTGAATGTCATAAAGATGTCTTCCTGTATCTGAGTCCCAAAATTCTTGCCACTTTACCACTATATAATTTTTAATTATTGATTTACCTTCTGCCTTACTGAGTGAGATTTCCAGATTTATTGCTTGTTTTGCGAATAAATCCACATCCTCATTACCCTCAATTCCAACGTGGGCTGGAACCAAAGGAAGTTTGACTGACCTTTACTGTAGAGGTAGTAAATTAAGGAGTGGATGTCTACAATTAGGTCCTGCCTACACGACTGCAGTGACTGAACACTCTTGAGAGCTGCCCAACTATCTGAAGCAATGACTGCATTGTTCTTATAATTTTTCTCCAACCACTGTAAAGCTAATATAATGGCAACTAGTTCAAGGGTGTAAAGTGATTACTGGTTCTTTTATTGATAGATATTTTGTATTGAGGAATGTATACCGCAACTCAACGACAACCAGCTATCACATTTTCCTTATTTACAGTGCATCTGGAAAGTATTCAGAGAGATTGTGTCGCTGGGTGTAAATACGTCATCAACTCCCAGCTCCTAGACACAGTCCAACGACGGGTAATTTTTTTCACACATAAGTTGTTCAGAACTCATAAGAACTCATCACGGCCAAAACAAAGCTGAGGAAAACGTCACAAAGCTATGAGGAAAAACAGACACACACAGAGTGAAGTATGTGGCAGTGAAGTACGTGGCAGTAATGCACCTGGGTTAATAGAGTGACGATATAGTGAAGTATGTGGCGGTAATGCAACTGTAAACTGGTTTCCAACCACCAATCAAATCTAAAAGAAGTTTTCACAGCGCTTCTTTTTCCACATTTTATGTTACAGCCTTATTCCAAAATGAATTAAATTCACTTTTTCCTCAAAATAAGATAAGCCTTTATTAGTCCCACAATGGGGAAATTCCAGGATTGCAACAGCACAGGGATAGCAACACTCAGAGCAATAATTAAGATACAAAAAATATAAATAAGAGCAGTGGATATACATACGTACACATAAATGTATAAATATACTGTATATGCAAAGTGCGGAGCATTGTAGCAAGATGGAATAAACAGCATAACCGTCTTAGTTATCCTACATAGTATGAACATGTACCCATACATATTGTCACACTCCATAGCGACTGATATTGTCCTAGCTGTATACTGGAGGGGACCATTTGTGTAAGTCTGTTGCGTCTTTTGCATTCAATACTACTAGGTCATCACGTTTTCTTGCTATCTCTGCGAGCAGCCCTGCTTAGGTTATACAGTCTGACAGCCGTAGGTAGGAAGGACCTGCGAAACCTCTTGGTTGCGCACCTAGGATGATGCAGTCTACTGCTAAATGAGCTCCTCAGTGCGTTCAATATGCCCTGCATAGGGTGGGACTCGGACTCCAGCAGAGATGAGTTTAGCCACCATCCTTCTCTCCATCTCCTCACTGGGTCAAGGTGTTGCCCCAGGACAGATCTAGCTTTCTTGATCAGTTTGTTCAGTCTCTTCCTATCGGCTGCTGTAATGCCACTGCCCCAGCAGACCACTCCAAAAGTGATGGCTGATGCCACCACCGTGTCATAGAATGTCTTCAGCAGCGCCCCTTGTACACCAAAAGACCTGAGCCTCCTCAGTAGGAACAGCTTGCGCTGTCCCTTCTTGTAGAGTGCGTCGGTATTGTGTGACCAGTCTAGTTTATTGTTCAGATGAACACCAAGGTACTTGTAGGATGTCGCCATCTCAATGTCTGTTCCCTGTATGTTTACTGGTGCTGTGAGGGGTTGTCCTTGCCTGCGGCAGTCCACCACCAGCTCCTTAGTCTTCCTCGCGTTGATCTGGAGGCAGTTCCGATGGCACCAGTCCACGAAGTCCTGGATAAGTCCCCTGTACTCAGCTTCATCTCCGTTGGAGATGAGGCCAATGATCGCAGAGTCGTCAGAACTTCTGTAGATGGCAGTGTGTTGTGTTGTGTGAGAAGTCCGCAGTATAAAGGGTGAACGGGAAGGGAGCCAAAACCGTTCCCTGGGGGGCCCCCGTGCTACTGATTGTGTCAGACACACAATCTCGGGTTCTCACAAACTGGCCAGTTAGTGAGGTAGTCCAGGATCCATGATGACAGGTGCTGGTCCACCCCTGCGCACAGCAGCTTGTCCTTCAGGATCATCAGTTGAACGGTGTTGAAAGCACTGGAGAAGTCAAAGAACATGTTCCTCACCGCATTCCCGGGCTTCTCCAGGTGGGACAGAACGGTGAAGGAGGAAGATCACTGCATCCTCAACCCCAATGCCATGCTGGTAGGCGAACTGGAGTGGATCCATCACTGGTCCCACCAGGGGGTGGAGGTGAGCAAGGAGCGGAGAATTTTTGCCAGATAATCCCGTGCCGGACAACTGCCCGTCTCAGCGTTTGCAGCATAGCATAGACACAGGCATGCTGCCTGCCCCGGCCCACCACTGTTTTCCACGCGCTTTTGTGCCAAAAACTTTGAAGAACGAGGCATTCGTGTTTGTCAGGCACGATGCCCACTGCTCTCCATTCTGCCCACCCTACGATGGCCCGTTCAGAGTGCTGGAAACAGGGGACAAACATTTTTTGTTAGACTTGGGGGGTCATCGGGAGAAAATATGCATAGACAGACTTAAGCCCGCCTTTGTGGTGGTGGACGAGCAAGTGCTGTTGGCTCGGGGCCCCTCAGTGTGGAAGACCCGCACTGAGAACTCCCCAGGTAAATGATTCATCAGAGCAGCCACACGGGCAAGTCGAAGGTTCTCCCCCTCACCATGGCCCACCCGCAGACGGACATACCCCCAGGAGCCCCCCGTTGGCACAGCAGCGCCGCAGAGGCGGTAAACCCCCGTTACAGCAGATATGGGAGGAGACTGAAGCCAAAAGGATGTGAGGACTGAAACTCGGCTCGGTCTGAAATTCTGGTGTGGGGGGGGGGGGGGTGTAGAGGCTGGGTTAATAATCTGACTGGATGCAGAGGGTAAACAGAAGGACAATAGGTATGGGGATTATGGTGAGGCAGCAGGAAGAAGGGGTTGGGGGAGAAAGGATGAATGTATTGTGATGCGAGATGTCATGCAGATGTGAGAGGGGTGGTTGATATAAAAGAGCCCCTGGTGTACTGAGACGTGCTTTTTCTGTGTATGACTGATGTGAGAGTGAATAAAGTCGTCTGTTGCATAAATCTGCCTCCGTTAATTACACTCTCCACACTGGAGTATTTTAGACAAAATACTCCATAATGACAACGTGAAAAAAATCTTTTGGAGATTTTTGCAAATTTATTAAAAATAAAAAACTGAGATCACATGTACATAAGTATTCACAGCCTTTTCTCAATACTTTGTTGATGCACCTTTGGCAGCAATTACAACCTCAAATCTTTTTGAGTATGATGCCACAAGCTTGGCACAAATATCTTTGGGCAGTTTTGCCCATTCCTCTTTGCAGCACCTTTCAAGCTCCGTCAGGTTGGATGGAAAGTGTGGGTGCACAGCCATTTTCAGATCTCTCCAGAGGTTTTCAATTGGATTCAAGTCTGGGCTGTGGCTGAGCCACTCAAGGACATTAAGAGTTGTCCTGAAGCCACTCCTTTGATATCTTGGCTGTGTGCTTAGGGTTGTTGTCCTGCTGAAAGATGAACTGTCGCCCCAGTCTGAGGTCAAGAGCGCTCTGGAGCAGGTTTTCATCCAGGACGTCTCTGTACATTACTGCATTCATCTTTCCCTCTATCCTGGCTAGTCTCCCAGTTCCTGCTGCTGAAAAACATCCCTACAGCATGATGCTGCTTACACCATTGGCGTGGTTATGAGCAGTGGCTGGTTTCCTCCAAACATGACGCCTGGCATTTATGCTGAAGAGTTCAATCTTTCTCATCAGACCAGAGAATTTTATTTCTCATGGTCTGAGGCCTTCATGTGCCTTTTGGCAAACTCCAGGCGGGTTGCCATGAGCCTTTTACTAAGGAGTGGCTTCTGTCTGGCCACTCTACCATACAGGCCTGATTGATGGATTGCTGCAGAGATGGTTGTCCTTCTGAAAGGTTCTTATCTTCTCAGAAGAATGCTGGAGCTCTGACAAAGTGACCATCTGGTTCTTGGTCACCTCCCTGACTAAGGCCCTTCTCCCCGATCGCTCAGGTTAGACGGCCGGCCAGCTCTAGGAAGAGTCCTGGTGGTTCCCAACTTCTATTTATGGAATATGGAGGCCACTGTGCTCATTGGGACCTTCAAAGCGGCACAAATTTTTCTGTATCCTTCCCCAGATTTGTGCCTAGAGACAATCCTGTCTCGGAGGTCTACAGACAATCCCTTTGACTTCATGCTTGGTTTGTGCTTTGACATGCACTGTCAACTGTAGGACCTTACATAGACAGGTATGTGCCTTTCCAAATCATGTCCAATCAACTGAATTTACCACAGGTGTATTCCAATTAAGCTGTGGAAAGATCTCAAGGATGATCAGTGGAAACGGGATGCACCTGAACTCAATTTTGAGCTTCATGGCAAAGGCTGTTAATACTTAGGTACATGTGATTTCTTAGTTTTTTTTTTTTTTTTTTTTTTTTAAATAAATTTGCAAAAATCTCAATCGCTTTTTTCACATTGTCGTTATGGGATATTGTGTGCAGAATTTTGAAGAAAAAATTTAATTCCTTTAGGAATAAGGCTGTAACATAAAAAAATGTGGAAAAAGTGCTGTGAATACTTTCGGGATACACTGTACCTGGGCTTTCCTAATTTCAGATTCTAGGTGCAAAATGGAATCCATAGTGTTGCTCCCTTTTTGGAACCCACTTTGAAAAGGAGAGACATTCCCTCCCTTCCAAAATGTAGTTCAGCCTTTCAGTCGCCATTTGTTCAATTGTTTTGCCTAACTGTGAGGTAAGAGCTATTGGCCTATAATTATTGGGATCTGATGAATCTTTCCCTGGCTTTAAGACTGGTACTATAACTGATTGTTCTTCTTTTTGATTTGATTGGCGGTTGGCAACCAGCTCACAGGTGCATTACCGCCACCACCATCATCATCATAGCAGTCTGTTGTGGGTGACTATGAACGGTTTTATTTAGGTCTGATCAGATTCCTCCACACAGCTCTGTCCTTAGCCTTCTGCTGCCAGGAACTCCTGTCTATATCCAACTTCAAGTTTCTTTTTACAGTGTCTTTAAATCTGAGCATTGTCTACCCTGATTGTGTTTGCCCTCGCATAACTGTGAGTAGAGTAACTGCTGAGGGAGACACTGGTGGTCCATCCTCTCAACATGTCCGAGCCATCTCAGGTTCATCTGTATTAGCATGTCCTCCATTGATGGTAGACCAACTCGTTTCAACATGTACACATGGAGTTTCTTTACCTGCACTTTGTAGAGAATCCAAGTTCCAGCACTGTACAATAGAGTAGCCAGTACTGTTGCTCTGTACACTTTGCATTTCACACGGATAGACACATGTCGATTGTTCCACAGTCTCTCCCTCAAGTTTCCAAACACAGCACTCGCTCTTCCCATTCTGAGAGAGAGTTCATCCTCCAGCCTAGCATTCTCTGAAACGGTACTCCCTAGATACTTGAAAGTCTTGCACTTGACTAGTGGCTCTGTACCAATGCTGATCTCTTCTGGTAGTGATGTTGATAACTGGAACTTTGGTGGTTGATAAAGGCACTCTGTCTTCTTGATGTTGATTTGGAGGCTGAATTGGCAAGCTGCTCTTGCAAATTTCTCCAGTAAAGATTGCATATCTTCCACACTGTGTGCAACTAGAGCACTGTCGTCAGCAAAGAGCATTTCTCTTACTACCTTTATCAATGTCTTACTCTTGGCTTTAAACTGTACCACATTGAACAAGTCTGCTTCTTTCCTTGTTTGAATGTACAGTATATGCCTTCCAAAGTGTCTTTGAAGGCCACCTCAAGCATAGCTGCCAGATACTGTATAGCGAGAAGACTGTAGGCACCAGCACACACCCTTTCACCCCGTTGCTTACTGAAGTCTTTAGATACTGAACCACTCATTGCCACGTTTGCTTGCATACCTGTATGGAGTAACTCGGTCAGGCTGACAAACTTCTCTGTACAGCCATATTTCTTGAGTACCTGCCAAAGTCCTTGTCGCGAAACAGTATCAAAGGCTTTACTAAAGTCGATGAAGACTACATAAAGCGGCATGTTCTGTTAGATACACTTTTCTTGAACCCGTTTCAAGCAGAAAATCCTGTCCATTGTGTTTCTTCCACTTCTAAAGCCGCACTGGGTTTCCGGTAGTACATTCTGCGAAATGTGTTCATTGAGTCTGTTCAGTAGTACACGAGAGAGAATCTTACCAACAGTGGCTAGCAGTGATATACCTCGGTAATTTCCACAATCTTTCCTCTCACCTTTCTTGAACAAAGGCACAATACTTGCATCCTTCCAGTCTTGAGGTACTTTCTGGGCATCCCATATCTCTTGGATGAGCTTGTGCAGGCAGTTGGTCAGCTGAACACCACCAAATTTCCACACTTCTGCTGGAATTCTATCCCTTCCTGGAGCTTTACCATCCTGTTGTCCTGATAGCTGCCATTAGTTCATCAAAATTTGGTGGTTCATCCAGACTTGATACAGCTGGTCGCTGCACTAGAGCTTCTTTAGCCTCTTCAGTGAGATCTCCAGGGTTGTTTAGTAGCTGGTCAAAGTGGTCTGCAAATCTGTCCAGGATCTTGTCTTTCTCCTGCAAAACGGTTTCACCATCCATAGCCTTTAGTTGGATCAATCCTCTTGGTTTAGGGCCATAGATTTCTCTCAAACCTGTGAAGAATGTTTTCATGTCCTTCTTGTCTGCTGCAGTTTGAAGTTCCTCCACTTTTTCATCCCACCAGTTGGACTTCATCTCTCTGTACTTCTGTAGCTCACTCTGAGCCTTTAAGTATTTCTTCTTCTTTGACCTTGTGTTGCACTGTAGGTTTTCCTGCCGAGCTGTATTCCTTGCTTCTCGCAGTTTCTTCAGGTGTTCATCATGCTCATCAAACCAATCTTGATGTTTCCTCTTAGGGTGGCCTAATACACCACTCGCAGTATGATATACCGTATCAGTGTTGCCTATTTCTCTTCTGTCATTCTCAGAGTTGTTGCTGTCCCAGTCTTTCAAGTTTTCATCCATTTCCTGTGCAAGTTCTTCCTGCTTCTTTTGGCCTTTCAGTGCACTAGTGTTGAGCTTCCGTGGTGGCTTTGCACCCTTCCTGCAGTGCCGTTTTCTTCAAATCCTTAATCTAGATCTCAGCATAACATGATCAGTACCATAGTCCACGCCTCTCATTGCTCTGGTGTCCAATACATCCCTTATGTCTCTCTGCCTGACTATGATGTAGTCTAGTAAGTGCCAGTGCTTGGATCTTGGGTGCATCCATGTCTTCTTGTGTCCTTGTGCTTAGTGTTGGTTATCACAAGGTTGTACTCTGAACATAGTGCAAGTAGAAGTTCTCCATTAGCATTGCACTTGCCTACTCCATGACTAACACTCCTTTCCATTTCTCAGTGTCCGAACCAACTCTTGTATTAAAATACCCGAGTGTCAGCCTGTCATCAGTCGGTACATGCCTGATAGTCTCACTTAAATCACTGTAGAACTCTTCCTTCACCTCCTGTGTTGGTCATTGTTGGGGCATATACAGTACACTGAGTGTGGCATACATCTTCCACTGTAGTGGGAGTCTGTCATTATCCTGTCATTGATTGGCACCGGTTCCCCATCAAGCATTGCTGCTATCGCCTTTCTAACTGCAAAGCCCACTCCCACTCCTGCTTCTCTCCTTTCTTGAGTTGATCTCCCGCTCCAAAAGATGTACCCATGGTCTTCCAAGCTCATATCCAGGCAATCTTGTTTCACTGAGTGCAGCTATGTCTACATTGTACCTTTTCATTTCCAGGGCCACGAGCGCGGTCTCTTTCTGGGCACTGTGATGTTGTTCTGTCCAACAGTGCGTACATTCCATTCTACTACACACAAGGCTGCTGTTTTCCTCTTCTTCAATCAAGTCAGTGGCATTACCACCACTGACTTGATTATCATCACCCTATATCTTTGTATAAGGCAGGGGTGTCCAATCATGTGCCATAAAGGGCCAAAACCCTGCAGGCTTTACCTCAAACCAGTGTCTTCAACAGCAGATTCCACTGAATTTCTTCCCACTGACTGCTAAGTGAAAACACCTGCTGAAAAGACTGGGTAGAAGAGAAAACCTGCAGGGTCTTGGCCCTGCATGGCACATGATTGGACACCCCTGGTATAAGGAGTTTCTATAAGGAGTATGTGTGAAAAATTATCTGTCCTCATGCGAGGAATGGCTGTCTCTGTGGCAACTGATTGTTTCGGCGGTATTGACCAGCTCTTGGGAGTCAGGTGAACATGAGCACAGAGTGATGATATAAAGTGAAGTACATGGTGGATAAAGAGTGAAGGGATATACCTATAGTAGCCACAGGAGTGGCAGTAGGACCAGTCCAGGACGCAGTCCAAGGACAGATGGTTTTTTTCACACATGGGGAGTTGTTCGGAACTCCTTGTAAGAACTCCTTAGACAAAGATATAGAGTGATGATAATCAAGTTAGTGGTGGTAATACACCTGTAAGCTGGTTGCCAACAAACAGCTTTCTCTATAAAGGGCAGTCACATCTGGAACACAATGCCAAATGTAATTAAAATAACGGACTTTAAAACATTCACTAAAAAGGTTAAAAACTGGCTGAAAAATAAACAAGAATGTACTCATGTATGACTGAGGTGAAGGAAAAAGTTTGAGAATTTGATTCTCTGAGAAAGCGAGCTCTAAAGAAAAAGGTGATTTCTCCTCAGTAACCAGAAAAACTAACGCAGGATTTGACAAACTTCACACAGAACAATTTAGATAAAATAAAACTACACAGGACCTTGAAACGGTGGAATAAAATCTTCCCAGACTTCTCTGATCTCATTCTGTCTTTGTTTTATATTTCTAACTTTCTTTTCTTTCTGCTTGTCTTGTCTGCTTTTTCTTTATTTCCTTTCTGTCTTTTTCTTACATTCTCTTCTTTAATTCTCTCCTTTTAATTCTAACTGTGTTCATCTTCTTCTGTGTTCTTGTTGTTCTAACTGCAGAGCAGCTTCAACTACTTTTTAAAGGACCCTGCCTGGGTCATAAACTTGTGATGCCGATCGCAAGACTGACCAGTCGACCAATCAAAAGCAGTTTGAAATGGCTGCCATCCAATGTGAAAACATTTCTTTGAGAGCAGCCAATCAAACGAAGACACCATCCCATGAAACTGCAGAGAAAACTCAACACTCAGTCAGTTCCTATGAAATTAGTGCTCAATATAAGATCCAACTAAATTAAATGACTTGGCTAACATTTGGTGATCATGCATTTATACCATTACTCTAATATTACATTTGTTTGAATAACACTCATGAACGAACATAACATTTCTTGTACATAATTATAATACATGCATTCATATTTAGATCAAAGCTTAATGTAGTACAGCAAACCATGGTTGGTGATAAAAAGGGATGATTTTCAGTGTCCTTAGGATCTGAGGGAGAAGAGGATGAGCTGAAAGAAACTGGATGTTTAGAACAAATTAATAATCAGATCCTACATACTGAAACGCATTCCGTAGGTATCCACTAGGAGGTACTGTTGAGCTGTAGATGATTTCTTTAGGTCCATGGTATCTGGAAGAAAAGAATCTGGTAACAATCTAAAGTCATAACTGTCTGATTAAGCAGTTTATGACCCTTTAAGAGCATTAGTTTCCTGTAAAGGAGGATGTTATCCAAATGCAATATTCACGTTGGAGGTCTGGTCTCCAGAGTTTTGTTCCTTTGAGCCTTTAAAAGCAAATTCTGATCCTTACCATCTCTGCAAGAGGCAACTGTTTACATTGGGGTCCTGGGAAAACATCTTTGGTCAGGCCTGGATGAGTAGTCGATATGAAAGCCAGTGATATTCCTGTAGAATGCAGAAAAGTGGTTTTCCTGTAGAAGGAATAAAGTTGCCATGTTGCTGCATTTAAACACGGTTGATTCAACGGCTGTGATTGAGCCTAAGCTGCAACTGCCGGACTTTATTTTGAGAGACGGACACAGCGGTGAAAAGAGAGGCGGCAGAAGGAAGCGCGGAAGGCGTGGAGGTGTGAAATTGCGCCTTAGGAGACGTCAGTTTGGTAACATTCCTCCTTCGATAATTTTTGGGAATGCACAGTCTGAGAAACAAGGTGGATGAAATTCAAGGGAATGTACGCTACCAGAAGGACTTTAAGAACTGCTGTGTCATGGCTTTCACTGAACCTTGGCTTACTCCGCATGACCGAGATGCAGACCTGTGGATTGACGGCTTTGGAGCCCCGCTGCGCTCGGATCGCCAGGAAGAGGTAACAGGGAAACATCAGGGGGGTGGCGTATGTTTATACATTAATAAGCAGTACTGCACATCTGTCACGGTCAGAGCGCATCTGTACATCCGATGTGGAGCTGCTGTCTGTCACTACACCCCTTTTATCTGCCTCGCGAGTTTCCCCAACTTCTCATCACAACCGTGTACATTCATCCGAGGGCAGACGCTGACTCCGCCTCCAGAACCATCTTTGATGTGATCCAGCAGCTGCAATCAATTTCTCCAGAGGCGCCAAACTTCATTCTTGGGGATTTTAACCACGTTTCTTTCAAGAAGACACTTAAAAACTTTTATCAGTATGTCTCCTGCCCAACCAGGCGAAAAAAGACATTGGACCTGTGCTATGGATCCATAGAGAGGGCTTATAAATCACTCCTCCTTTAGGATCCTCAGATCACAACTGTGTACATTTGCTGCCCACATATAAAACTGCTCTCAGAAGAGGCAAGGTGGAGATGAGACATAGATGTGTGGACAGAAGATTCAGAGCACAGCCTCCAGGAATGCTTTGACTGTACAGACTGGGAGATGTTCAAACTGGCCTGCGGGGATGATTTGGACTCTCTGGCTGAGCTCACATGCTCATACATGGCTTTCTGTCAAAATAAGATTATTCCACGTAAACGTGTCAAAATATATCCCAACAACAAACCATGGGTTACTAAATCAGTTAAATCCTGCTTACAGAGGAAAGCACTTGCCTTTAAACAGGGGTCTGTTTCTGAGCTACAGGTTGCCACAAAGGAGCTGAAGCCCGAAATTTTAAGAGCAAAACAGAATTATAAATCAGTTGGAAAGCAAAATGGCAACAAAGAAACTTGGTTCAGCCTGGGCCAGTATGAAAACTATTGCAGGCCTTCAGAGCACAGAGCGCAGTGATCGTGTGTTAGATGGTTTTAGTTCAGACACAGAGCTGGCTAATGCTCTTAATTGTGTTTATGGTCGTTTTGACTCCTTTGATTTCAGCACAGAAATCCAAGATTTGAAACAGAAACTCAAAGACAATCAGCACTTTAATATTGAGGTGCAGGATGTTAAAAGGGAGTTCTGCGCTGTAAAAGTGAACAAAAGTCAGGGCCCTGATAATATATGTGGGTGCTTGGTAAAGTCCTGTGCACATGAACTGAGTCCTATATTTCATTACATTTTCAATAAGTCCTTACAGACACGTGCCTAAGATCTGGAAAGAAGCCGTGGTTGTTCCCGTTCCAAAATCCAGCTGTCCTAAAATGGTAAACGACTTTAGACCAGTTGCTTTGACTTCAATTTTAATGAAAATTTTTGAAAAACTGGTCAAATGTGAGGTCCTAAGGCAGACTGAGCATGCATTGGATCCTCTGCAGTTTGCCTATAGGCCTCACAGAGGAGTGGAGGATGCCACTGTCACTGTTTAACATGCTTTTTAAACATCTGGATTTTAATGGGACACATGCCAGGCTTTTATTTGGACTTTTCTTCCGCCTTTAATACAATCCAACCTCATATTTTAGTTGAAAGGCTCCTGCAACAATTTGATTTGAGCAATAATCTGGTGGGTTGGATTCTGGATTTCTTAACCAACAGGACGCAGAGAGTAAGGGTCAATGGTACATTGTCTGACCTAAAGTGCTCTTCTACTGGCTCTCCTCAGGGGTGTGTGTCACCACTACTCTTCATCCTGTACACAAACGTGTCGGAGCAGACATGACAACAGACACATTATAAAGTATGCTGATGACTCAGTCATTGTCAGTCTCCTCCAGGATGGTGAGTGGCCTCGGCCCAGTAGTTGATGATTTTGTTCACTGGTGTGAGGATTCCTACCTGCAGCTGAATACAACAAAAACGAAAGATGATTATTGACTTTAGGAGGAAAACTCCCAGGCACAAAGTCACCATACTAAAAGGCCAGACCACCGAATGTGTACAATCGTACAAATATCTTGGGACGATTGATAGTAATTTAAACTTTGAAGTGAACTGTGAAAGGGTGTGCAAAAAGGGTCAGCAAAATTTGCATTGCTTGAGGAAACTTGCACGCTTCCAAATTGACTGAACCATAATGACAATGTTTTATCGGGCTTTTATTGAATCTGTTTTATCCTTTTCTTTAGTGTCATGGTTTGGTCAGATAAAACTGAAACAGAGGAAATCCTTGGATCAGGTAGTTAGATGGTCCAGTCGTTTGCTTGGTGAGTCACAGCTGAGCCTGACATCCCTGTACACCAGACAAGTACAGAGGATGGCTGCCTCCATTTTAAATGACTCCCACCCTTTGCACTGCAACTTTCAGCTTCTTCCCTCCAGACGGAGGTTTGCTGTTCCAAAAAGTAAAACCCAGTGCTACAAAAACAGCTTTGTCCCTGCTGCTGTCAAAGAGTTGAACAAGCTATAAAAATATATTGTACATATTTTATATTTACTTATTTTGTATGATGTCACTTGGGTTCTAAATATTTTATTGGGTTTTAGACCTTTGAGTTTTTTAACCTCTGACTAGTTTTTAACTTTTAACTTTAATATGACCCTTCTCTCTTACCTCTGGTTTCTCCCTCATCTCTGTCTTTTTATACCCTGTTTGATGGAGCCTTGAGTATTTTTATCATGTTTATAGTCAGCTTCATGTGTGCCTGTGTTTGTGTCTATGTTGAATGTAATTAGTGGCTTGTAAATATGGATGTCACCAGACTGCAAAACAAATCTACCTACGGGTACAAATAAAGTAACCTGAAGTGAAATTCCTGTAGAATGGAGGGAAGTGATTTTCTGTCTTGGTTTGAGGAGACGATGATGCTATACTAAATAAATAGATTAGTTTATTTGACAGGGACAGTGCAATAAACGTAGACAAATAATCAATGACAATCAATCTGATGTGTTGCACAGAGTGTATAGCTATTAGCTAATTTGCAACTCTTGTCCCTGGATGGGCTTTAGAAAAGAGAATCAAGTAAAGAAAAGAAAAGGAAAAAAATACACAATAACCACATACATCAATGCAAAAAGATTATAAATACACAATTATAAATATTATAAATTATAAATACACAAATATAACAACCTGACTCACATTTGCCTATTTCAGGCCTCCCTCCCTTCGTCACTCACTATAAACAAACACATTCATTCCTTCCCTTCATTCACTCTCACCTTGCAGACAATCATTTCATAAATGAGTACATAGATACTTTATTTCGAACAAAAAAGTATAACAAAAACAAAACAAATGACAAATGCAATAAACGGTATACAGTGTTCGAAAGGGAGAAGGAAGAAGTGAACAATTATTAATTCCATCTCCTCTTTTCCATAAATACACCCATGTGAATTATATACAAATTACCACATTTAAGACCCCAAGTAAACAATTAACTGTATTTTGTACATATCAACATTAACACCCATCCATCCTAGCATACATTGTCCATACATCAAAACCAGCCTCAAACAACAGATATACACAGTGCTGTCCCACCCACCATTCCATAGTGTCCCAGAGTGAGCATAGTGAATCATACATATAAATACTATCCTTCTAACATGTATCCTTTCAGCAAATAATATTTGTACCTCTTTTTGAATTGATTTCTGTTTGTACATAGTTTCAGTTCCGGCTCCAGACTGTTCCACAAATCCACCCCACAGACAGATATGCACATACTTTTCTTGGTTGTTCGTATCTTGGGTTTTGTAAAGTTTAAGTCTCCTCTCAAATTATGATCATTCTCTTTTTTAAATTTTTTTTGTATATTAGTTGGGAGTTGATTACTTGCCCTGTACATGACTTGTGCTATCTTAAATTTAACTAAATCGATGAACTTTGACATGTGACTTTAAAAACAACGAATTGGTATGGTCTCTATATCCTACATTATTTATTATCCTTATAGCTCTTTTTTGTAATGTGCGTATTGACTGTAGGTTGGTCTTGTAGGTGTTTCCCCAGACTTCTACACAGTAGTTAAGATAAGGTAGAAACAGTGAATTGTACAGTAAGACCAATGATTTATAGTCCAAGATGTGTCTTGTCTTCCCCAGTATGCCTATACAATTTGCCAACTTGGCCTGGATGTGACTGATGTGAGGTTTCCAGCAGATTTTATTGTCTAGCGTCACCCCCAGAAACTTATTTTCCTGTACTGTTTCTATTCTGGTATCATCTATCGTTACCATCATTTCATGATTTATTTTATAATTTCCAAACAACATAATCTTTGTTTTTTTTTTTTTTAGATTTAGAGAATTTTTTTTGTTGAACCACTGCGTTAACTTTTTCAGTTGTGGCCACCTCTAAAACCTGCTGCAAATTCTCACCAGTGCAAAGGATATTTGTCATCCACAAACAAAATAAATTTCAGAATTTTAATACTTGGCATGTCATTTGTATACAAAATAAAGAGTTTGGGTCCCAAAACTGACCCCTGGGGCACACCACAAGTGATGTCCATGAAGGGTGATTTGTGCTCACCAATTTGTACAAATTGTTGTCTGTTACTTAAATAACTTTCCACCCAACTCAGTCCGACCCCTCTTATCCCATACCTTTCCAGTTTCCTTAGTAGTATTCTGTGGTCAGTGGTGTCAAAAGCTTTCTTTAAATCTATAAATACTCCTACAGAAAACTTTTTTTATCTATACAACTAGTAATTTCTTCTATAAGTTTGATCAGTGCCAAAGATGTAGATTTATCTGCTCTAAAACCATACTGGCTGTAAGGAGGTTGTTTTTCAATGAAATCATCCAGTCTCTTAACTTTATTTATTTAACTTATTTATTTATTTCGGATAATACAGTACAGGTTAAAAGAAACTGTATAATATAACAACAAGGTCAAATTAGACAAAGACTCCTTCTACTAAACAATTCCACATGAGTTATCCGAAATGGGTGATGGCTGAAGCCGCAGCTTATATTGCCCACCCATATTCCATCCAAGAATTCAAAAGAAAAGAGTAAACAAGACGAGAGTGATTACAATTTAGAACAAAGCTAAGACAAAGTATGACTGAGAGGAAAAAAAAGAAAGCTAAGTTAAGCGGTTACTATTCAAGACAAATCTAAGACGGAATGTCACAGAGGAAAAAAAAAAAAAAAAAAAAAAACTAAGCTACAACACAACACAGGCTGGATAGGTCAATCCTTATGTGAGTTTACATGTCGTCTTGTAAATATGTTTGGAGTATTTCTTCCTTTAGTTTTTGTTTAAATTGTCCAAGCGTTGTACATGATTTTAATTCAGGTCCATAATCGTTCCATAATCTGACTCCTTGCACTGAAATACAGTGTTGCTTGGTGGTTGTTCTCACTGTAGGCTTTTGAAATATACATCTTCCTCTGAAGTGATATCGTTTCTCCCTTGTTTGGAACAACTTTTGGATATTTGCGGGCAGTGATAAATTCTTCACTTTGAACATTATTATTGCGGTTTTAAAGTCAACCAGATCTTTCAACTTGAGTTTTTTAAGAAAAAGTGGGTTTGTTGGTTCCCTGTAAGCTGCTTTGTTTATTATTCTAATAGCTCTCTTTTGAAGCATAAAGAGTGGATATATGTTTGTTTTGTATGTATTTCCCCATACTTCATTACAATATGTCATGTATGGGAGTATTAATGAATGATACAAGGTGTATAGTGTGGGTTGATTAAGCAAATATTTCACTCTGTGTAATATTGCAATTGATTTGGAAACTTTACCTTTAGTATAATTAATATGTGACTTCCAACACAGTTTGTTATCAATTATTACTCCAAGGAATTTAGTTTCAGATACCCTTTCAATCTCTACACCATTTACACTGAGTTTGGGTACTGGATTGTTGTGATGGTTGTTAAAGACTATAAATTTTGTCTTACTTAAATTGAGCGTTAATTTGTTTGAATCAAACCACAGTTTAAGCTTTCCTAATTCCTTCCCGAGTGTATCCAGAAGTTGTTCCAAATTGTTTCCATTGCATAGCAGATTAGTGTCATCGGCAAACAATATTAAGTCCATTTTTTTCTGAAACTTTACATATATCGTTTATATACATATTGAATAATAATGGTCCCAAAACTGAACCCTGTGGGACTCCACAGGTGACCTTCAGCAACTCTGAGTTTTTGTTGCTAACACATACATACTGATATCTATTCTTTAAGTAACTACTTAACCAGGACAGTGCAACCCCTCTAATACCAGAATTTTGTAGTTTCTTTAGTAATAAATTATGATCTACTGTATCAAATGCTTTTTTTAAGATCTAGGAATACTCCAACTGAATACTCTTTATTTTCAATGGCTGTTGATATTTTTTCTGTAAATTCCATTAGGGCATATGCAGTTGTTCTCTTGTGTCTGAACCCATATTGCTGCTCACATAATAAATCATTCTTCAGTATGAAGTTGTCAATTCTCTCATAGAATATTTTTTTCAAGTATCTTGGAAAATTGCGGTAATAGTGAAATTGGTCTATAGTTTGAGAATTCCCCTCTGTCGCCCGTCTTGTATATCGGAATTACTTTAGCTATTTTCATTGCATTGGGAAATATACCTGATTGGAGAGACAGGTTGCAGATATACGTCAGTGGTTTTACTATGCATTCGATAACAGTTTTGACTAGTAGCATGTCAATACCATCACAGTCGGTAGATGTTTTACTTTTGAACGATTTAACAATTTCAATGACCTCTCTTTCGTCTGTGTTCTTTATGAAGATGGAGTCTTTTACAGCAGTGTTATTGCATATTGTATCACCTGTTGGCACCGTAGTGGGCATTTCTCGGGCCAGTTTAGGTCCAATGTTAACAAAAAAATTATTAAATTCATCTGCAGATGAAGCAATATTCACACTGAGTCGTTTTATTATTTTTTGGAATATTAGTTGGGTAGCTTGTATTTCTGCTTTTATTTCCAAGGATACTGTTGAGTATTGTCCATGTATTTTTAATATTGTCTCTGTTTTTCTCCAGTTCTTTACTGTAATAGTCTCTTTTACTACATCTTATTATATATGTTAACTTATTTTTGTATGTTTTATACTGCTGCTCTGCTTCTTTTGTTCTTTTCTTTAGGAAAGCTTTATATAATAAATTTTTCTTTTTACACGCCTTTTGTAGTCCTTTGGTTAACCATGGCTTATTAGCAAATTTGTGTTTAAGCTTTTTTATTACTAATGGGCAGTTTTTTCATAAAGAGTGGTTACAATGTTTATAAATGTGTCATAGGCTTCATTTACATCTGATACATAGACTTCTGTCCAGTCTTGCTTCAGCAAGTCCTCTTTAAGAGAACTGATTGCATTTGGTGATTTGTGTCTGAACGATTTTGAAGTTTTTTCTGCGTTGGGCCCCGTGTGGCCATGGATAAGTGCAAAGGTCGGCAAGTGGTCACTTATATCATTTATCAATAATCCACTTTCTATTTTCTTATCGAAAACATTGACAAACAGGTCGTCAATAAGTGTAGCAGAGTGAACTGTGATTCTACTGGGATGTGTTATTGTGGGATATAGACTCATGCTGTACATAGAGTTCATGAACTCTGTAACTACATTTTGTTGATGAGGATTCAGTAAGTCAATATTGAAATCTCCACAAATTGCTACCATTTTCTTACTAGTAATATTATTGTACAGCTCGACTAATTTATCTCTGAATGTCTCAATGCAAGTTCCTGGCGTTCTATATATGCAGCTTATGATTAGATTTTTTGTTTTGTCTAGGTCAATCTCAACAGTAACACATTCCAAAATCCCTGGTAGTGCTGAGGACATTTCATTTACAAGCTTACACCTGTACAGGTCATCAATATACAGTGCAACACCACCACCCTTTTTTTGAGTTCTGTTAATATAAAACATCTGATAGCCCTCTATTGCCATCAGGGGAGCCTGCTCTTCGTTAAGCCAAGTTTCAGAGACTGCAATAGCTGTGAATTTTCTGTCTAGCTGTTTTAAATAGTCCTGAATCTGTGGAAAGTTTTTGTTAAGACTTCTGCTATTGAAGTGTATTATTGACAGTTTACCATCTAATTGCATTTGACTTTTGAATTGTTTTTCAGTGTAATATTCACAGTGGTTATGAATATTATTGAAAAAGTGGTTATCAGGATCAATATCATTCTCCATCTCTTGTGGTTTATGTTCAGCATAATGGTATGTTTTCAGAGTTTGAGTTTCCTCATTCTGTGTCAAATGACTTCCTCCAACTGGGGATAATTGATGTCTACTTGAGTCGGTCATAAGTTTTTGTTTGTTTTGGTTATTTTTATTAAAGTACTTTGGCATGGTGTATCAAAAGAACTATTATCGTGTGTATGAATATGGATTATCATTGGCTCATAATTTTCTAATCAGTGTTCATCTGTATTTATCTAAGTCAGTAGCATCTCTGATCATTATACTCTTTGCTTGCTCAGGTGATCCATTTAGTTTAATCCAAATTCTACAATTTCTTGTCCAGGTTGCTTGTATCTTATTTTGTTTTTTGTTATTGAAGATTTTTTTCAAGTATTTTGGAGAATTGTGAGTAAAGAGACTGGCCTGTAATTTGTGAAACAATGACTCCTGTTTTGTATAGAGGTATTACTTTTGCTATTTTCATTTTGTTTGGAAATTTACCAGTTTGAAATGACAGGTTACAGATGTGGATGAGTGGCTTAACAGTTCCTTCAATTACTTTTTTCACTATTGTCATGTCAATTTCATTCCAGTCCGTTGATTTTTTTTGTTCTTAAATTTACTCAGTCTCGATAATTTCCTTTTCAGTAACTGCACCCAAAAAGATTGTTTGGATTTCTATCTTCTATTTCATTTACAGAACCACTGTTTGTTTCTGTTGTCACTATTGATTTTGCTAATTCAGGACCAACGTTTACAAAAAATTTATTGAAACCACTGACCACATCCTCCATATTATTTATCAAATTGCCATTTTCAATAAAATATTCTGGATAATTGGCATTCTTAGGTCGATTACTAATAATCCCATTGAGTACTTGCCATATTCCTCTTAAGTTATTTTTATTATCCTCTAACATTCTGTTGTAATATTCTTTCTTACAGGTCCTCATTAGTAAACTTATTTTTATCTTTTATATTTGATCTCAGCCTCCACCATTCTGCACTTAATGAATTGTTTATATAATGTATTCTTCTTTTTACATGCATTTATTAACCCCTTGGTGACCCAAGGAATATTTTTCTTTTGCTGTCTGTCACTGTATTGTTTTATAGGACAGTTTTTATTGTACAATGATTGAAATATTTGTAAAAATTTATCATATGCTTTATTTATATAATTTTCATCATAAACTATCTTCCAGTCTTGTATTAATAATTCTTTTGTCAGTAAATACATAGATTCTTCGGTTCTTATTTAATATTTTTGGTATACTTTTTCTTCCTATAATCACATTGATGGACAACAAAAATCGGCAGGTGGTCACTGATATCATTCAATAAAAGCCCACTCCTGATATTCTTTTCCATAATGTTTGTGAATATGTTATCTATTAGTGTGGCACTGTGTGACGTGATTCTGCTAGGTCCGGTAATTGTTGGATGTAAGCCCATACTGTACATTGTGTTGATAAATTCTTCTGTCAAACTGTTTTGAATTCATCAGATCTATATTGAAATCCCCACAGATGAACATAACTTTGAGTTAGTTTTGCATACATTTTTTTCCATCCAGTCCTTAAATAAGTCAATGTTTGATCCAGGTGTTCTATATACACAGCTCACTACTATATTCTTCACATTGTCCAGACAGATTTCTATTGTAATACATTCAAATAAATCATCCAGTTACTGACAGATTTTCAACAACCTTGTATTTCAAGCTCTTGTCAACATAAATTGCAACTCCTCCTCCTTTTTTCACTTTTCTATTTATATAATTTAATTCATAGCCATCCATGGTAAAAATCCACTCCTTTCTCTTCACTGAGCCACCTCTGATATTGCCACAATATTGAATGGCTCTTTAAACTGATGTAAATAATCTTTAATGTTATTAAAGTTGGCATAGAGACTTCTGCTGTTGAAGTGGATCATAGAAATATTGAAATCAGATGTGACCATTGTGTTAAACTGTTCATCCGTGTAGTAACTACAGTCATTATTGATGGAGCTAAATAAATTATCAGGGTCTGTTATATTCTACGTCCTGTGGGTTGTGATCTGTATATTCAAAAACTTTCAGTTCCTGTTGTTCCTTTTAATCTTTTGTTTCATGTCTTGCAAATGTCTTGTAGCAGATGAGTATATCCCTTCAGTGTCCTACAATTGTCTGTTGTTGCTGTGACTCCAGTTCATAACATTCATTGATATTTGTCCAGTTCCATAATATTACGGATGTTAAGGACCTTGGCTTCTTCAGGTGATCCGTTTAATGTGATGTATATTTTAGTTTGATGTCCAGGTGTTTTAAATCTTTTTCTGCTTTCTCAGGTATCTTGCTTTTCTGGCTATTTCTGCGTTTTCTTTTGTGAGGTGCTCATTTATGTAAATGTTCGTTCCTTTCAGTTTCCTACCTTGTTTTAACAGCGCAGTCTTGTGTTTTCTATTCACAAACCTCATGATCACAGCCAGTTTGTCGCCGTTTTTCCTGGGCAGAGGGTGGCAGGTCTCTATGGTGTTACAGTCCAGCTGGATTCCTTTGGACTGCATGAAGGCTGCCACTTGCTGCTCCGTGGATTTGTCTTCCAGCGCGTTGAGCCTCCCTCCGCTGTCCGCGGCCACCGCTCGCGCGTACGATCGTGGTTTAATGTGGAGCCCTGTGATGATCACGTCGTTCACCCGAGTGTTCTGCTCCAGTTCCGACACTCTGCTCTCCAGATACGCCAGCCTCTTGTCCTTCTCGGCGTTCTGGATCCGCAGCGCTTTCACCTCCTCGACCAGGTCCAGGATGTTTCTTTGCTGCAGCTTAACAGCAGACATCTCTTCAGCCAAGAAGTCCAGTGCTCTTTTAATGTCGTCCACCTCCTCAGTCTGCTGAGCTTTCTTGGGACCCATGATCCCGGCTGATGTACGTCGATTGCGATCGTAGGAAAAAAAACAAAACACGTGGGAGAAATCCCTTTGTTCTTCCGGAGTGAGAGGGGACTGATTTCTTCACCAGCCATCACAATATTAAGTTATGAGACTGGCAATTTTTCTTTTTTTTCGCACGAGCAGGTTCACTCTCCAGCGGTAGCTACAAAGCAACAGCTCAAAACGCCAGCTCTAAGCTGAGTTTTAAAGCAAGAATGAACCGGGAGCCTTTACCTGTGCGTCCTCGCCTTACATGCCACAACCGGAAGTCCTAAAAAATTATGTGCAATATATTGTTACAACTTGTTCAACTCTTTGACAGCAGCAGGGACAAAGCTGTTTTTGTAGCGCTGGGTTTTACTTTTTGGGACAGCAAACCTCCGTCTTGAGGGAAGAAGCTGAAAGTTGCAATGTAAAGGGTGGGAGTCATTTAAAATGGAGGTAGCAATCCTTTGTACCTGTCTGGTGTATAAGGATGTCAGGCTCAGCTGTGACTCACCAAGCAAACGACTGGACCATCTAACTACCTGATCCAAGGATTTCCTCTTTCAGTTTTATCTGACCAAACCATGACACTAAAAAGGATAAAACAGATTCAATAAAAGCCCGATAAAACATTGTCATTATGGTTCGGTCAATTTGGAAGCGTGCAAGTTTCCTCAAACAATGCAAATGTTGCTGACCCTTTTTGCACACCCTTTCACAGTTCTCTTCAAAGTTTAAATTACTATCAATAATCGTCCCAAGATATTTGTAGGATTGTACACATTCAGTGGTCTGACCTTTTAGTACGGTGACTTTGTGCCTGGGAGTTTTCCTCCTAAAGTCAATCATATCTTTAGTTTTTGTCGTATTCAGCTGCAGGTAGGAATCCTCAGACCAGTGAACAAAATCATCAGCTTCATACTTGTGACAGTGTAATAAGATGTACTCGGCATTTTCTTTTACTCCACAATCTCTACATTTGTCACTTTTGCTTTTCCCCATGGTGAATAAAGTGCCGTTTAAACCTGTATGATCCAGTCTGAGTCTTGCCATAATGATGTCTTCCCTCCTGTTTGTTGTTTTATAATTTTTTTTATTGCAATAGATTTTTGTATTTTGTAATACGATCTACCTTGATGATCTTCATCCCATCTTTTTTGCCATAGCTCAATTCCTTTTTTCTTGATTATTGCTTTCCCTTCACCTTTTCCAAGAGACAATGGTATAGTTATCTCTTTTCCAAAGAGTGCTTTTTGCCAATTTGTCTGCACAGTCATTCCCTTTCAACCCTTTGTGCAGGGACCCAACAAAACTGAACTTCTCCACCACCACCCCTGTGTTCCCTAAATAAACTGTGATATAGCTCAATCACCAAATCTACTCTTGTAGATTTTAGTGTCTGTATGGTTTTTAGCGCTGCAAGTGAATCCATGCACACCACCACCCAGTCCGGTCTGACCTCCTCCACCCACTGCAAACCAATAATTATTGCCACCATCTCTGCTGTAAACACGGATGTATTGTTGGAGAGTCTTTTTGAGATGGTCACTTTAAACTCTGGAATGTATACTCCAACTCCAACAGAGCCCTCTCTGTTCTTTGAACCATCAGTATAGAGCTGTAAGAAGTTACAGTAATTGTTCCTGAGGTAAATGCTTGTTTTAACACCAACTTCCAAGGTTGTCATAGCCAGGAGCGGCACTGGGGTTAAGCTCCCAGTGGTCATAAAATGTTCCTTACGGCGTGCGACTCGAAAAGCCTCTGACAACTAAGTCCAACTCCTAGCCTGCCCGTGTGATTTAGTCTCTAGGACCGGCGGAACTGCTTTTATTAATAGGAGAAGGGGTGAGGACGGATCTCTGGCGCCTTAAAACCAAATGCTTCAGGTAGATGGTGGCTCGTCAACCTGGGAAGGTAGCCCATCTAGGGGAAGGTAAACCCTGATTTCAAACCTCCGCTGCCTTGCGGCACACACCCGGTCACGGGAAAGGCTCCGGGAGTCAGCCCTGAGGTAAAATCCAGAGTCGGAGCCCCTAAGGCAGTTCTCTGTTGTGCTCAACATCGTTCTGGCAGCTCCTGCGACGGCGCTGGTGCCAAACTGTTGCAGCCCTGCTGTTCCTTTGGATTCATCAGTGACGTGGAGAGGAGGGACATGCTGCATGGGCAACATCTTGTCCTCCATATCTTCCTGCCCAGGCTTGAATCCTACCAACGCCCAACGCTGGAAGGTAGAACACCGGATCACTGGACAGGACACTCCAGCTTCGCCTTTGACGTAGACAAAACACGGGGAATGACAGTTACCGGTTATAAGCCACCGCTCAATTGGTGTAGAGCACGGTGCCAGGGGTTGTTCCCGACGGTGGGAGGGATCATCGGATCTCACTGGACAGCTACTGCCCGCCTCAAGCTGGGCAGCCCCCAGCCAATAAGGTGTTGTCCTGCCACAGCTTGCTTTCCTCATTGGGTGCATGGGGATGAGGAGAAGTCCGAACAGCAGGCTGAGAACCTTCGCACCAGGCAAGACAAAAAAACAAGAGACCAACTCTAAAAATGGGAACTTGGAACGTCCGCACTATGACAGGACTCGCTGCTAACCTCAAGCACATCGACACCACCAGGAAGACTGCCATCATCAATAATGAGCTGAAGAGACTGGAAGTGGATATCGCCACTCTCCAGGAAACACGGTTGGCTGATGCAGGCACACTGAGAGAGGACTACACGTTCTACTGGCAGGGAAAGGGCAGTGATGAACACAGGGAACACAGTGGGCTTTGCAGTGAAGAACAACTTGCTGAAGATGGTGGAACCGGGCATCAATGGCTCTGCATGACTCCTCACCCTCCACCTCAACACCACTCAAGGCCCAGTCACCCTCGTCAGTGTGTATGCCCCAACACGAACAGCCACACCAGAGGCAAAAGACGAGTTCTACGAGAATCTCGCAACAACTGTCAGGACCATCCCCAACTCTGAACAACTCATTCTCCTTGGAGACTTCAATGCCAGAGTGGGAGCTGACCACGACTCCTGGCCCTCCTGTCTTGGACCATTTGGCGTGGGCAGAATGAACGACAACGAACAGCGGCTGCTCGAGTTCTGCACATATCACGATCTGTGCATCACAAACTCGTTCTTCAAGACCAAGCCCCAACACAAGGTTTCCTGGCGACATCTGCGCTCAAAGCCCTGGCACCAGCTGGACTTGATCCTGACCAGGCACACTTCACTGAACGTGCTAATCACCCGTTCATTCCAGAGTGCAGATTGCAACACAGACCATTCATTGGTGTGTTGCAAAGTCAAGCAGCTGAAGAAATTCCATCATGCTAGACAACCTGGAAAGGCACGGATTGACACCAGCAAGATGGCCCAACCAGAACTTGTTGAGCAGTTTGCCTCTTCCTTTGAGAAGGAACTTGGTGTACCACAAGGAGAATCTGCAAAGCAGAAGTGGGAAGAGCTGCGAAACGCCAACCACCGCACAGCCTTGGCTACCTTTGGGAGGAAGACCTCGAAGTCACAGGACTGGTTTGATGCCAAGTTGACCGAGATGACCCCCGTCATTGAAGCCAAGCGCTCAGCATTTGCTGAGTACAAGAAGTACCCAAATGAGAAGAATCTCCAGATTCTCAGGGCTGCGAGAAGCAAAGTTCAGCAGACTGCTCAGCGCTGTGCCAACGAGTACTGGACTCAGCTCAGCCAAGACATTCAAACCGCTGCCATAACAGGGAACATCCGTGGTATGTACGATGGCATCAAGAAAGCACTTGGTCCGGCTCAGAGCAAGACGGCCCCCCTCAAATCCTCCACTGGGGAGATGATCACAGAAAAGAACAAGCAGATGGAGAGATGGGTGGAACACTACTCCGACCTCTACTCCAGACAGAACACCGTGACAGTCAGCCCTTGATGTCATCGACCGCCTGCCATCCATGGACAAACTTGACGCAGAGCCAACCATCGAACTCAGCAAGGCCACTGATAGCTTGGCCGCTGGCAAGGCACCCGACAATGACGGCATACCCCCCGACCTGATCAAGCACTGCAAGACCGCCCTACTGCTGCCATTGCATGACGTCCTCTGCCAGTGCTGGAAGGAAGGTGCCGTACCACAGGACATGAGGGACGCCAAGATCATCACCCTCTACTAAAACAAAGGGGAGAGAAGTGACTGCAACAACTACAGGGGCATCTCCCTCCTCAGCGTTGTTGGCAAAGTCTACGCACAAGTTGTTCTCGTTCGTCTACAGAAGCTTGCCGAACGTGTCTACCCCGAGTCTGTGTGGCTTCCGCGCTGAGCGATCGACGGTAGACATATTCTCTATCCGCCAACTCCAGGAGAAATGCAGAGAACAGAACATGCCCCTGTACGTCTCCTTCATTGACCTCACCAAAGCGTTCGATCTGGTCAGCAGAGAGGGCCTTTTCAAGATCCTGCCAAAGATGGGATGCCCACCAAAGTTGCAAAGCCTCATCGAATCATTTCACACAAACATGCAGGGGATAGTGCAGCACGACAACAACATCTCAGAGCCATTCAACATACGCAGCGGAGTGAAACAGGGCTGTGTACTTGCGCCAACCCTCTTTGGGATTTTCTTTGCTATGCTCCTGAGGCATGCCTTCAGCACAGCAACAGAGGGAATCTACCTGCACACAAGATCTGACGGCAGGCTTTTCAACCTCGCCTGCCTGAAAGCCAGAACCAAAGTATGCGAGGCTCTAATCAGAGACATGCTGTTCGCAGACGACACTGCAGTCACAACCTACACACAGCAGGAGCTTCAGACCCTGATGGACCGCTTCTCCCAGGCATGCAAGGACTTTGGGCTTATCAGCCTGAAGAAGACTAACGTCTTGGCGCAAGGCATGGAAGCACCACCAACCATCACCATTGACAACTACGAGCTGGAGGTTGTGAATCAGTTCACGTACCTGGGGTCCACGATCAGCAACAACCTCTCCCTTGATACAGAGATCGACAAGAGGATTGGAAAATCAGCCTTCACACTTGCTCGCCTCACCACACGAGTGTGGGAGAATCCCAAACTCTGTCAAGACGAAGATGGCAGTGTACAACGCTTGCGTCATCAGCACACTGCTCTATGGGAGTGAGATGTGGACAACATACACCCGGCAGGAAAAGAGACTGAATTCCTTCCACTTGTGCTGCATTCGCCATATCCTGGACATATCCTGGCAGGACAAAGTGCCCAACACAGAAGTTCTGTCCCGCGCCGGCCTTCCCTCCATGTTCACTCTACTCAGGCAGCGCAGGCTCCGCTGGCTAGGCCACGTTCACCGTATGGAGGATGGCAGAATCCCCAAAGACGTCCTCTATGGAGAACTGGCGACTGGCAGGAGAGACGTTGGCCACCCACAGCTGTGCTTTAGAGACATCTGCAAGAGAGACATGAAGGCCCTGGAGATCAACACAAAGCGCTGGGAGGACCTTGCAACGGACCGCTCCAAATAGAGAGGCACCCTGACCAGACAGCTCAAGGCGGGTGAAGAGAGACTGACTGCTGCAGCAGATGAAAAAAGGACCTGCAGGAAGAACCACCACAGACCCAGCAGCACGGAGACCACCCACAAGTGCGACCTGTGTGACGGGGACTGCCATTCGCGCATCGGCCTGTTCAGCCACAGGCAGTGCTGTTCCAGCAGAGTAGACGTTTAGGATTCTCTTCCATGGTCATCATAGACCGACGGAGGCCGACGATAGAGCTGTAAGAAGTTATAGTAATTGTTCCTGAGGTAAATGCTTGTTTTAACACCAACTTCACTCATATGCCAATCCTTTTTCCTCATTAGCAGCATCAACTTCTATTCCCGGAAACAGCCAAGACGGAACATTACTCACTGGACTGGTGTTAGCTATATCAATAGTGTGTAGCCCATACATTCTGGCTTTTTTCAATTGTCCACCCAAACCCGTGTCCCTGGAAGTCAGAATATTCCCAGCAGTCTTGTAGTGTTTTGAAATATTCGCTTACTCACGTCCTTTCAGCTTGACCCAGTATGATAATGCAAGTTTCTCTTCTCAAATCCACTGGCATTTCTCCTGCTTCTATTAAAACTGCATTTAGTGTTGTTTTGATGGCTCCAATGCACAGGCGAAGCACTTTATGCTGCATTCCATTTTTTTCATGTCGTCTTTGCCACTGCTCCATAAATCATGCATCCGTAGTCTGTCGACCGCATTAGCACACTAATGCCTGTTTATCTGCACTCCATTCGTGTCCAGCTACAGCTTTTGAGATTAATGACTTTTTTGCACTTTGTCTCCAGATTTTCAACATGAACTCCATGTGTATCCACTATCAAACCACAATCCTAGATATTTGAACTCACCCACTTTCTCTATTGGTTGACTATATAATGTTAATGGTTCTGTATCAATTCTGCATTTTTTTTTTGTGAAAGTCATATAGCAGGTTTTACTGTTTGAAAATTTAAATCCCCAGTCATATCACCACTTTTCCACTTTCTCCTTTGGTTTCCTGATGTTTGAACACAAATTTCTCATTTCTTCCCCTCGTCCATATGGCTCCATCATCTGCATATAGAGCTGTTTTGATGGATCCCTCTTGATCCTCAAACATGTCATTAATCATTATATTGAATAAAACAGGGGCAATTTGCCTCTGATAGGGTCTCCCAAGACAAACTGGTCCTGGGTGAAGGGCCAGACGAAGAACGATCCAACAGACTCTCATGATAAATTGTATATCAAGGATTCAGTGTACCCCGCCCGGTATGGGGTTACCGGGGCCCCACCCTGGAGCCAGGCCTGGGGGAGGGGCTCGAAGGCTAGCGTCTGGTGGCCGGGTTTCTACCCATGGGACCCGGCCGGGCTCAGCCCGAAGGAGTTACATGGGTCCGCCCTCCAGTAGGTTCACCACCTGCAGGAGGGATCATGGAAGTCCGGTGCTATGTGGATTAGGTGGCAGTCAAAGGCGGAGACCTTGGCGGACTGATCCCAAGCTTTCTAAACTGGCTTTTGGTACGTGGAATGTCACCTCTCTGGTGGGGAAGGAGCCTGAGCTGGTGTACGAGATTGAGCGATACCGGCTAGATATAGTCGGCCTCACCTCAACACACAGCTCCGGTTCCGGAACCAGTCTCCTGGAGAGGGGCTGGAGCTTGGCCTTTTCTGGAGTTGCCCCGGGCGAGAGGCGACGAGCAGGGGTAGGTATTCTTGTATCGCCCCACCTTGCTGCCTCTATATTGGAGTTTTCCCCGGTGGACGAAAGGGTTGCTTCCCTGCGCCTTCGGGTTGGGAAACGGGTCCTGACCATCATTTGGTGCATAGGCACCAAATGATGTTTCAGAGTACCCACCCTTTTTGGAGTCTGTGACTGGGGTGCTGGAGGGTGCTCCTCCTGGAGACTCCATTGTCCTACTGGGGGACTTCAATGCGCACGTGGGCAACGACAGTGAAACCTGGAGGGGGGTGATTGGGAGGAACGGCCTGCCCGATCTGAACCCGAGTGGTGTTCAGTTATTGGACTTCTGTGCTAACCACAGTCTGTCTATAACGAACACCATGTTCAAGCATAAGGGTGTCCATATGTGCACCTGGCACCAGGACACCCTAGGCCGCAGGTCGATGATCGATTTTGTTATCGTATCATCAGACCTGCGACCGTATGTCTTGGACACCCGAGTAAAGAGAGGTGCAGAGCTGTCAACTGATCACCACCTGGTGGTGAGTTGGATCCGATGGCAGGGGAGGAAGCCATTCAGACCTGGTAGACCCAAACGTATAGTGAGGGTGTGCTGGGAGCGTCTGGCTGAGGCCCCTGTCCGGGAGGTCTTCAACTCCCACCTCCGGAAGAACTTCAACCACATTCCGAGGGAGTCTGGAGACATGGAGTCTGAATGGGCCATGTTCTCCACCTCTGTTGTTGAAGCGGCAGCCCAGAGCTGCGGCCGCAAGGTGGTCGGTGCATCTCGTGGTGGCAACCCCCGAACCAAGTGGTGGACACCAGTGGTGAGGGGGGCCATTAAGCTGAAGAAGGAGTCCTATCAAGATTGGTTGGCTTGTGGGACTCCCGAAGCAGCTGAGGTGTACCGGCAGGCCAAGCGGAGTGCAGCTCGGGTGGTTGCTGAAGCAAAAACCCGGGTATGGGAGGAGTTCGGTGAGGCCATGGAACAAGACTTTCGGTCAGCTTCAAAGAGATTCTGGCAAACTGTTCGGCGGCTCAGGAGGGGAAAGCAGCTCCCCGTCCACACTGTGTATGGTGCGGATGGGACACTGTTGACTTCAACTGGGGATATCGTCGGGCGGTGGAAGGAATACTTCGAGGATCTCCTCAATCCCACTGATACGCCTTCCACAGAGGAAGCAGGGTTTGGGGACGAGGGGGATGACTCGCCTATCACAGGGGCTGAGGTCGCCAAGGTGGTTAAAAATCTCCTTGGTGGCCGGGCCCCGGGGGTGGACGAGATTCGCCCCGAGTACCTCAAGGCCCTGGATGTTGTTGGGTTGTCATGGTTGACACGCCTCTGCAACATTGCGTGGAGGTCGGGGGCAGTGCCTTTGGCATGGCAAACCGGGGTGGTGGTTCCTCTCTTCAAAAAAGGGGACCGGAGGGTGTGCTCCAACTTTAGAGGGATCACACTCCTCAGCCTCCCTGGGAAGGTCTATGCCAAGGTACTGGAGAGGAGAGTCCGGCCGTTGGTCGAACCTCGGATTCAGGAGGAGCAATGTGGTTTTCGTCCTGGCCGTGGCACATCGGACCAGCTCTTTACCCTCTCGAGAATTCTTGAGGGTTCGTGGGAGTTTGCCCAACCAGTTTACATGTGTTTTGTGGACTTGGAGAAGGCATTTGACCGCGTCCCTCGTGGATTTTTGTGGGGGGTGCTTCGGGAGTATGGGGTATCGGGCTTGTTGTTACGAGCTATTCGGTCTCTGTACGACCGTTGTGAGAGTTTAGTTCGCATTGCCAACACTCGGTCGGAGTCATTCCCAGTGAGAGTTGGACTCCGCCAGGGCTGCCCTTTGTCACCGGTCCTGTTCATAATTTTTATGGACAGGATTTCTAGGCGCAGCCAGGGAAGGGAGGGTGTCATGCTTGGTGACCACAGGATCTCATCTCTGTTGTTTGCAGATGATGTTGTCCTGTTGGCTTCATCCAGCAATGACCTACAGCTCTTGCTGGGACGGTTTGCCGCTGAGTGTGAAGCGGCTGGGATGAGAATCAGCACCTCCAAGTCCGAGTCCATGGTCCTCAGCCGGAAAAAGGTGGATTGTCCTCTCCGGGTTGGGGACAGGCTCCTGCCCCAAGTGGAGGAGTTTAAGTATCTTGGGGTCTTGTTCACGAGTGAGGGGAAAATGGAGCGAGAGATCGACAGACGGATTGGAGCAGCATCTGCAGTGATGCAGACGTTGTACCGGTCTGTTGTGGTGAAGAGGGAGCTTAGTTCTAAGGCAAAGCTGTCGATTTACCAGTCAATCTACGTTCCTACTCTCACCTATGGTCACGAGCTTTGGGTAATGACCGAAAGAACGAGATCGCGGATACAAGCGGCTGAAATGAGCTTTCTCCGTAGGATTGCTGGACTCACCCTCAGAGTTAGGGTGAGGAGCTCAGTCATCCGGGAGAGGCTCAGAGTAGAACCGCTGCTCCTCCACATTGAAAGGAGTCAGTTGAGGTGGTATGGGCATCTGATTAGGATGCCTCCTGGACGCCTCCCACTTGAGGTGTTTCAGGCACGTCCCACTGGGAGGAGACCCCGGGGCAGACCCAGGACTCGGTGGAGAGACTATGTCTCCCAGCTAGTCTGGGAACGCCTTGGTATCCCCTCTGAAGAGCTGGAGCAGGTGGCTGGGGAGAGGGAAGTCTGGGCTTCTCTGCTTGAACTGCTGCCTCCGCGACCCGGACCTCCGGAAAAGCGGTAGAAGATGGATGGATGGATGGATGGATGGATGGATGGATGAATAAAACAGGGCTTATCACACTCCCCTGAGGAACACCATTTTCTATTTTAAAGTCATTAGAAAGTTCTGATCCTACTTTAACCCTAATTGTCCTGTTAAAAAAAAAAAAAAAAAATCCATGATCCAATTTCCACCCTACCACCAATGCCCATTTTATTCAATTTCATAAGAAGTCCATCCCTCCAGTGTGTCATAAGTCTTTTCAATATTGAGATAAACTATAACATTACTTCTTTCATTTTGAGAGTCTTTTCAATATCATTACTTATCCTAACTAGAGCATCCACTGTGGATCTGCCTGTTCTAAAACCATTCTGATAGTTGTTTATTAATCGTCTTTGCTCTAGTGCATATGAGAGTCTGTAAACTAACACCTTCTCCATCCATTTCCCTAAGTGTGACGTTAATGCTATTGGCCTGGAGTTGCCTGGATGAGCTGTATCTTTCCCTGGCTTATTAAATGGTAAAATTACAGCCTTTTCCACCCACTTGGGATAACCCCCTCCTTCCATATCCTGTTAAACAATTTCAGCACCAGTTGCATTGATTGCATAGGCACCTGCCGGCACATAGCATAGCTTAACTAATCATATCCTGGAGCTGTGTATCCACTATTTTGCAAAGCTCTCTTAAGCTCTGACATTGTGAGCTTGAGGTCTAACGCAGTCATGTCGTCTTTAACTTCATTTTTTACGTTTGCATTTTGACTGAGTTTATGCTGCCTTTGCTGTCTGTGACCTCACCAAGATGGTCTCCTCTATGCACTGCTGCAAATGCTCTACCTAGGACTTGTGCCTTTTCTTTGTCTGATACAGCCATCTTGTCTCCATCCACTAGAGCTGGAGTTTTAACTGATTCCCTTTTCCCACTCATTTTTTTAAACATACCCCAGATATCACCTAGTTCTGTTTTCCTACCAAGGGTGGAACAAAAATTGTCTCCATGTTGACCTTTTCCTGTTTTTAGTAATCCTTAGAGCTACTGCCCTTTTCTTTTTGTACCCTATTAAGTTTTCACTATTCATATTCTCCCTCAGCTCTCTGAATGCCTTGTTTCACTTTTACTGCAATACTACATTCATCATTCCACCAGGGTACAGCCTTCTTCCTACCCTGTTTTTTTTTTTTTTAGGTATACTTGCTATTGTAGCATTCAGAATGTTTGGTTACCTCTATTGAACACTGTTCTATGCCACCTTCTAATGTTACCAAATGACACGACTGAACACAGTATTGCCTAAATTTTCCCCAATCTGCCTTGTCAAAATGCCATCTTGGAAAACCTCTTCCCTCTTGTATATATATTTCAGTTTTAATGACTTTAAGTATTGGGAAGTTATCACTTCCCATAGTTGTCCTGTTCATAACCATCCATTCACCGGTGCTCACTAAAGAATCAGATACCAGAGTCAGGTCAATACATGATAATGTGCCCCTATGCACATCCACCCTGGTACCTTCACCACTGTTTAGACAAATTAAAGATCTTTCATCTAACATCTCTTCCACAACATTTCCATTGTTCTGTATGTGCTTCCCCACAAGCTATTATGGGCATTGGTCTCCACACCATACCTCTTTCATATGCCCTTCCCCTGCCATAACACTGAAAATATCTACTGTTAACTTCCTACATGGGTTGTGATAATTAATCAGCTTCATATTTCCTTTTCCATTTGGCCTACATATTTCAATAATATTACACTCCATATCCTCAGGGGAGGGAATCACCATATACACCAGACCATCTTTAATGAAAGTGGCACATCCTCCTCCATTTACAGTGTTAATTCTATCCTGTCTGATTAAACTGTATCCTGGAATAACAAAATGTAAGTGAGGTTGAAGCCATGTCTCCTGTACACACACTACCTATGGAACAACTTCTAATTCGAAAAGATACTTCTTGAGTTCTTGTCCATTTGCTATAAGACTCCTTACATTCCACTGTAGTATGTGTAGTACCATAATTAAGGTCTTGTTTTAGCATGTGCATTCTCACCAGTTTCACCTTTCAATAAAGCATGAATCTGGTCGGCTGTGATATCTTTCACATCTAGAAAGCTTCCTGGTGTTTCCACAATGGTTTTGATTGTGTTTTCTTCTTTAGCTGTGCAGCAACATTAATAGTGTGGCAGATAAAAGGATAGCTTTTAACAATCAATGTGTCATCATCCATTTTGGATTTGTGAACACAAACATTCCTTGCAGCGGCATGATTTTGTGCTTGTGTGGGATTTGTTCTTCTTCTCTCGGTTACTGGTGGATAGCAAACAACTGAAAAGTGCACACCACCACCTACTGTACAAGAGTGTCTAACATTGCCATCTGAGCCCGACCCCTAAATTCTGTCTTAATCCTGTTATTTAAAAAAGGGAAAAGAGCCTTTCTCGTGATTATTATTGCCTCTCCATCTCAATCTGTTCCCAGAATCCCAGTTAAATCCCATTCCCTACTGGCCTCTCGAACTTCATTTTCCATTATTTGTCTTTCATTTCCTTATTTGTGACAGTGTAATAAGATGTGCTCGACATTTTCTTTTACTCATTCTCTACATTTGTCACTTTCGGTTTTCCCCATGGTGAATAAAGTGCCGTTTAAACGTGTGTGATCCAGTCTGTCTTGCCATACTTGGGACGGTCACAAAGCTGAGGAAAATGTCCACACAGAAAGACAGACATGTATAAAGTGTGTGGTGGTAATGCACCTGCAGGGGTTGGGCTCAGATGACATAATGTTACACTCTCTTGTACAGTAGGTGGCGGTATGCACCTTTCATTTGTTTGCTCTCCACCAGTAACCGAGAGAAGAAGAATGCACCTGTAGGCTGGTTGCCAACCGCCAATCAAATCAGGAGGAGAGGAGGGGGAGTACAGGGCACTGGTGGACAGATTTGTGGAGTGGATGGAGCAGAATCACCTGAGGTTGAATGTCAGCAAGACCAGAGAGATGGTGATACACTTCAGGAAGAGGAAGGCTCCTTCTCAGCCACTGCAGATTAGGGGGGAGGATGTGGGAGTGGTTGAGGACTACAAATATCTGGGTGTCAGGATCAGCAGCGGGTTGGACTGGAGATCCAACACCGATGCTGCGCACAAGAAGGGGATGAGCAGACTCTACTTCCTGAGAAAGCTGAGATCCTTCGTGTGCAGCAGGATGCTGGAGCTTGTCTACCAGACTGTTGTCGCCAGCGCCATCTTCTTTGCTGCTGTCTGTTGGGGTAGCAGTATCAGGGCCAGAGATACCAACAGACTTGACAAGACTATCAAGAGGGCTGGCTCTGTAATTGGTCTCAGACCGGAGACCTTTGAGACAGTGATGGAGAGGAGAACACTAAATAAACTGCGATCCATCATGGACAATCCTGATCACCCCCTCCACCACACACTGGATAGACAGCGAAGCACTTTCTCCAGTAGACTACTACAGCTTTGTTGTCGAACGGCCAGGTACAGGAAATCTTTCCTGCCACATGCAATTTCACTGTACAATAACTCACTATGATGCTGTATTCTGGTCATAGCTATGTTGCCACACTACACCTTTCAGACTAACTGGTACATCACTTTTTCACTCTTCTCCTGATAGTCCTTTGTGCGATGGGATGATTCATGTGTTTATACGGGTCATCATATATTAAGATCTGATGTATATAGGTTTTATAGTCGTGTTAGTTTTTACCTTCCATGGGTAATCCCTTTGTCTGTCATGTGTGTTTGTTTGGTTGTCAACTGTCATGCTGCTGTTACACTGTAATTTCCCAGTTTGGGATCAATAAAGTACATCTATCTAAAAAGATGTCTTCTTCTTTTGAATTTGATTGTGCCCCTATGCACATTCTCATGTACTGACCTGACGCTGGTATCTGATTCTTTAGTGAGCACCTGTGAATGGATGGTTATGAACAGGACAACTATGGGAAGTGATCACTTCCCAATACTTAGTCATTAAAACTGAAGTATGTATACAAGATGGTGTTTTGACAAGGCAGCTTGGGGAAAATTTATGAAACACTGTTCAATCGTGTCATTTGGTAACATTAGGTGGCGGCATAGAAGAGCGTTCAAGTCAGGTAACCAATCATATTTTGAATGCTGCAATAGCAAGTATACCTAAGAAAACAACACAGGGTTGGACGAAGGCTGTACCCTGGTGGAATGATGAATGTAGCATTGCAATAAGAGCGAAACAAGGCATTCAGAGAGCTGTGGAAGAATATGGCTAGTGAACACTTGAGTATAAAAAGAAAAGGGCAATAGCTCTAAGGATTACTAAAAACAGGAAAAGGTCAACATGGAGAGAATTTTGTTCCACCCTTGGTAGGAAAACATAACTAAGTGATGTCTGGGGTATATTTTTTTACAGGGCTTAAAACGGGGCTTATCACACTCAGTGTGATAAGCCCTGTTTTATTCAATATGATTAATGACATGTTTGAGGATCAAGAGGGATCCATCAAAACAGCACTATATGCAGATGATGGAGCCATATGGACGAGGGGAAGAAATGAGAAATTTGTGTTCAAAAACATCAGGAAAGCAATGGAGAAAGTGGAAAACTGCTGACTTTCACAAAAAAAAAAAAACAGAACTCAGAACTGGTACAGAACCATTAACATTATATAGTCAACCAATAGAGAAAGTGAGTGAGTTGAAATATCTAGGATTGTGGTTTGGTAGTGGATAGACATGCAGAGTTCATGTTAAAAATCTGGAGACAAAGTGCAAAAAAAGTCATTAATCTCATAAAAGCTGTAGCTGGACACAAATGGGGTGCAGATAACTGGCATTAATTGACATTTACAGAGCACTAATGCGATTGACAATAGACTACGGATGCATGATTTATGGAGCAGCAGCAAAGACGACTCTGGGGGAAAAAATAGAATGCAGCATAGAGCAATTGCCTGTGCATTGGAGCTATCAAAACACCAAACAATGCAGTTTTAATAGAAGCAGGAGAAATGCCAGTGGATTTGAGAAGAGATAAACTTGCATTATCATACTGGGTCAAGCTGAAAGGAAGTGACGAAGCAAATATTTCAAAAACAACACTACAAGACTGCTGGGAATACTCTAATTTCCAGGGACACGGGTTTGGGTGGACAATTGAAAGGACCAGAATATATGGGCTGCACACTATTGATATAGCTAACACCAGTCCAGTGAGTAATGTTCTCCCTTGGCTGTTTCTGGGAATGGAAGTAGACGCTAGTCTGTTAATGAAGAAAGGATTGGTATGAGTGAAGTTGGTGTTAAAACAAGCATTTACCTCAGGAACAATTACTATAACTTCTTACAGCTCTATACTGATGGTTCAACAAATAGAGGGCTCTGTTGGAGTTTACATCCCAGAGTTTAAAGTGACCATCGCAAAAAAGACTCCAACAATACATCCGCGTTTACAGCAGAGATGGTGGCAATTATTGGTTTGCAGTGGGTGGAGGAGGTCAGACCGGACCGGGGGTGGTGTGCACAGACTCACTTGCAGCGCTAAAAACCATACAGACACTAAAATCTACAAGGGAAGACTTGGTGATTGAACTATATCAGTTTATTTAGGGTACATGGGGTGGTGAAGTTCAGTTTTGTTGGGTTCCTGCACATGAAGGGTTGAAAGGGAATGACTGTGCAGACAAATTAGCAAAAAGTGCTCTTGGAAAAGGGATAACTATACCATTGTCTCTTGGAAAAGGTGAAGGGAAAGCAATAATCAAGAAAAAAGGAATTGAGCTATGGCAAAAAAAGATGGGATGAAAATCAAGGTAGATTGCATTTTAAAATACAAAAATCTATTGCAATAAAAAATTTCATAACCAAAAGGATGGAAGACATCATTATGGCAAGACTCAGACTGGATCACACAGGTTTAAACGGCACTTTATTCACCATGGGGAAAAGCGAAAGTGACAAATGTAGAGAATGTGGAGTAAAAAAATGTCAAGCACATCTTATTATACTGTCACAAGTATGGAAATGAAAGACATATAATGGAAAACAAAGTTTGAGAGGCCAGTAGGGCATGGGATTTAACTGGGATTCTGGGAACAGATGGAGAGGCAATAAGAATCATGGGAAGGGCTCTCTTCTTTTTTTTTTTTTTTTTTTTTTAAATAACACAGGATTAAGTCAGAATTTAGGGGTCGGGCTCAGATGACATGTTACACACTCTTGTACAGTAGGTGGCGGTATGCACCTTTCAGTTGTTTGCTATTCACCAGTAACCGAGACAAGAAGATGAAGACTGGCACTTGGCAACCAGCTTACAGGTGCATTACTGCCACGTACTTCACTCTAAGTCATCATTCTATATTCTTCTTTCAAGCTGGACTCTGAACAACTCATCATTGCTGCGTCCAATCGAACCTCAACTCTATCTTCAGACATCACTCTTCTGTCTCCTCGTACTTCACTCTTCTTCTTTTAGATTGACGGTTGGCATCCAGCTTTTAAGTGCATTACCGCCACATACTTCACTCTGTATCATCTCTGTATATCTTTGTATCAAGAGTTCTTATAAGGAGTTCTGAACAACTCCTTGTGTGGAAAAAATTATCCGTCCTTGGACTGGACGTGGCCTGCCACCAAGTCCTGTGGCTATCCAAACTTCTTCTTCTTCTTTTAGATTTGATTGGCGGTTGGCAACCAGCTTACAGGAGCATTACTGCCACATACTTCACTTTCTTGCTTCTTCTTCTCTTGGTTACTGGTGGATAGCAAACAACTGAGGTGCAAACCGCCACCCACTGCACAAGTGTGCAACATTGTCATTTGAGCCCGACCCCTAAGCCAGGGAAAGATCCAGCTCATCCAGGCAACTACAGGCCAATAGCATTAACGTCACACTTAAGGAAATGGATGGAGAAGATGTTACAGATGTGGACAAAATTGTTGGTACCCCTCTGTTAATGAAAGGAAAACCCACAATGGTCACAGAAATAACTTGAATCTGACAAGTGGTAATAAATAAAAATTCTATGAAAACTAACCAATGAAAATCAGACAATTCTATGACACGGTGGTGGCATCAGCCATCACTTTGAGTGGTCTGCTGGGGCAGTGGCATTACGGCAGCCGATAGGAAGAGACTGAACAAACTGATCAAGAAAGCTAGCTCTGTCCTGTGGCAGCGCCTTGACCCAGTGGAGGAGATGGGAGAGAGAAGGACGGTGGCTAAACTGTCATCTCTACTGGAGTCCGAGTTCCACCCTATGCAGGACATACTGAATGCACTGAGGAGCTCATTTAGCAGCAGACTACATCATCCCAGGTGCACAACCGAGAGGTTTCGCAGGTCCTTCCTACCAACGGCTATCGGACTGTACAACCTAAGCAGGGCTGCTCGCAGAGATAGCAAAAAGACGTAACAACCTAATAGTTTTGAATGCAAAAGATGCAATAGATTTACACAATGGTCCCCTCCGGCATACAACTGGGAAAATACCGGTCGCTATGGAGGGTGAGAATATGTATGGGTACATAATCATACCATGTAGGATAACTAAGGAGACGGTTGTGCTGTTTCATTCCATCTAGCTACAATGCTCTGCACTGTGTGCGATTATATATTTACATATTTATTCCATCTAGCTACAATGCTCCACACTGTTTATATAGTTATTCCATCCAGCTACAATGCTCTGCACTGTCTGTGTGTGTGTGTGTATATATATATATATAGTATGTACATATGTATATTAGCTGCTTTTGTTTTTTTCTTGCCTTCTGATTGTTGCTCTGAGTGTTGCTATCCCTGTGCTGTTGCAATCCTGGAATTTCCCCATTGTGGGACTAAAAGGCTTATCTTATCTTACAATGCTTTTGAATTGTGGTTCAACAGAATTATTTTAAAAAACAAACTCATGAAACAGGCCTGGACAAAAATGATGGTCCCCCTAGAAAAGATTGAAAATAATGACCATAGGGACATGTTCAACCAAGATGTGTCCTCTAATTAACATCACAGGTGTCTACAAACTTGTAATCAGTCGGCCTATTTAAAGGGTGACAGGAGGCTTCCGGTGACGTGCAACAGCATGGACGCATAAAAACTGAGCTCTGGCGCTAGCTCCATTTTCCCCTGGACTCAGATCTAAATTTGGGAAAAACGACAATATTCTGTCATAATGAGCAGGGACAAATCTAAGAAAGGTGGATACGGGCTCCGAAAGAACCTTGATAATGAAATGGAAAAAGAAATCTCGGCTAATGAAACGGACCTAGCATCGGCCCAACATGGCGACCGCATGGCTAGCCTGGACTTGATTCGAGTTGCCGTGAGCGAGGCCATGACAGCTGAAATGGCAACTCTTCAAGCTGAATTAAAAACAGATTTACAAGATTTTCGCTCGGTAATTCGTGAGGACATGAAGAAACAAATGGATGAGCTCACAGCAGAAGTACAGCAACAGCTCCAGGAGACCACTAAACAAGTGCATGATGCGGGGGAACATATAAAACAGGTCGAAGAAAATATGGCAGAAATGGAGAGTTGGGACATTGGCGTTAAAGACACACTTGTTCAGCTGTTACAAAATCAGCGGGCACTTGAGAATAAGGTATCCGAAATGGAGGGTCGGGCCAGGCGGAATAATATTCGCATATACGGGGTACTCGAGGACTCAGAGCAAGGCACATCTGTAACTTCCTTTGCTGAAAGTCTCATTAAAAAAAGTTTGAAGTTCTAGGCCAAGACTGACCTCGGCACTGAGCGTGCCCATCGTGCCTTGGGTCCAAAGCTGCCAGCGAGTGCACCGCCACATTCAATAATAGTCCTCTTTCTTCGATTCATAGTTAAGGAAGAGATACTCCGTGCTGCATGGAAAAAGGTAATGCGTATTCACAACAAGCAAGTATATTTTGACCATGACTATGCGGTGGAAGTACAGAAAAGAAGAGAGGAATATACCCCTGTTAAGAGCTCTGAAGGTGAAAGGGATTCGCTTTCAAACTCCACTCAACAAGATGCGTGTTTTTTACGCATCAGGAAGTGTTCTCTACAATAGTGCCACAGAAACCGCAGAAGATTTACAAAGGCGAGGCATCGCCACGGTCCAGATTACCGCCGCTAGAAGCAGAGCTGCCCAGACGATGACTGAGACGCTGAAGCAGCTTGTGTCATGGAAGGCGCAGAGGACCTGCCGTGGGGATTTCCACAAACACATCCTGGAGAAGCTGAGTGAGTTTTGGCGTACATCAGAAGAAACAACGGTGGACTAGTGAGTACTCCGCGAGAACATACGGCCTTACTATGGTGAGAACAGCTTCTCTGGATCATTCATGAACATGACTTTGTAGCCTTAGCCGATCTCACTATTGATGAAAGGGCTAGAGCCTGCAGACTCGAACTGAGGGTCACCAGACTACTCTTACTTTACTACTGATTTTCCTTTATTGGATTTTTCTTCTTTTTTTTTTTTTTTTGTTTCCACGATGCTCACCGTGGAGAGGGGCCCCACCTTGTGGCCAGTCCCCTCTTTTTTCAAGGTCCATGCTGTATCCTTCTTATTGGAAGCCCAGTTCAGTGCTATGTTTCATTGTTCAGCACGTTCATGTTCTGTAGTTACTGTTCTGAGGTCCGGGATGACATTTTGTTCTCACATGTTAAGCTATGTCTTTTAGATACAACAATATACTGTCACTAAATGTTAATGGAGTGAATAATCCTGTAAAAAAACAAAACAAAACAAACTGGTAAAAATGAAGAGAAAAAAAAAACAAAAAAACGTAGGTATTGTATACTGGCAAGAAACTCATCTATCCAACACAGAACATGATAAATTAAAAACAATGGGTTTCAAAAATACCTATTACTGTATTCCTCTTATAGAAGTGGCAAAAAATGAGGAGTAGCTATTTTGATCTCTAATAGAATTAATTTTGAATTTATATCTGAATCAAGCGACAAAGAAGGCAGATTTATTTTAGTGAAAGGTAAAATTGACCATAAAGAGGTTACATTATTGAATGTACATGCTCCCCCTGGGAGTAATATTAGTTTCTATAAAAAAAAGTCTTTGATCTGACTACCAAAGAATCTTATGGACCTTTAATTTGTGATGGAGATTTTAATTTATTGTTAAACCCCCAACTGGATACAACAAATGCTAGAAGAAAACATCTGCCTATAGAGAAACGTGTTAAAAAAAAATGCTTTTAGACTTAGGACTTATTGATGTATGGCGCTCTGTACACAGATCCGCCCCAGGAGTTACATTTTATTCTGCGTCCCGTTCTCTCCATTCAAGGATAGATTATTGTTTCATGTATAATAAGGACTTAAACAGGATAAAAGAATGTAGACTTGGTCAAAGATTTCTGACCATTCTGGAATTTACCTAAGTTTACACCTTGACGGCAGACGGAGAAAAACATGATGGAGATTAAACACAGGTATGCTAAATGATCTCTCCTTTCTACAGTCCATGACAACCAATTTAAACTTGTACTTAGAGGATAATAATGGCGAGACAAACCCCAGCATTGTATGGGATGCAGCTAAAGCAGTTCTGAGGGGGAAAATAATTGGAAGGTCGGCCATGCGTAAAAAGCAAAAGACCCAAGAATTGTTACAACTACAAGAGAAACTGAAAGATCTAGAGAAAACACAACTGACAAAAGTCCCACTGTAACAACAAGTAAGACAAGTTAAACAAGACATAGATAGGATTCTAGGTGAGGAAGTAGAGAAAAATGTATGGTTTGACAGATATTGAGGCAGGATCCAAGGCATCTAAACTGCTGGCATGGTGACTCAAGAAACAAGCTGAAAATTCAATTTAAAAAATAAAAGATCCTATAAGTCACAACATTTTAACTGATTTAGATGGTATCCAAAAATCATTTGAAACGTATTACAAAGGTCTAGTCAATCTGTGCTGGTTAATAAAAATGCAGTAGTTGACTTTTTGGACTCTTTGGATCTTCCCTCACTCAGCAGAGATGCAAATAATAAGCTTATGTCACCAATAACATGAGGAAATGGACAAGGCCATCTCTAACCTTAAATCTAATAAGTCACCTGGTACCGACGGGTTCCCGACTGAATGGTACAAGAAAATGAAAGTCTGATACCTCTACTAGAAACCAGTTTCAATTACATCCTGAAAGGAGGCCCTGTACCTCCATCCTGGAAGGAAGCCTTCATATCTGTTATGCCGAAAGAGGGAAAGGATAAAACAGACGCAAATCATATAGACCAATAAATGTATTAAACAGGGATTGTAAATTATATACAACTATTTTGGTCAGACGAATGGACACTGTGATGCCCTCACTGAAGAGCAAACAGGTTTCCTAAAAAATAGACAAACCCAGGGTAACAAAGAGCTTTACATGTAATTGAACAGATTAATAAGAGAAAGATAAATTCAGTTATTCTCAGTCTTGACGCTGGAAAAGCTTTCGATTCAGTTCAGTGGGACACTCTATTTAGTAATGAAGAGATTTGGATTCTGCACTGATTTTATAAAACGCATTCAAGCCCTTTACTCTTCCCCTACTGCTAGAATAAAAATAAACGGGAGTCTTTCTAACCCTATACAACTACAGTGTGGTTGTAGACAGGGTTGTCCCGGAAGCCCCAATTTAATTTATAGAGCCTTTAGCACAAGCAATACGCCAAGAGACCGCACTAAAGGGTATTCAGATTGGTGAGGAGGAATATAAATTGAGCTTGTATGCGGACGATGTGTTGATCACAATTTCAGACCCGGTCTCTGGTTTACCAGTGTTAATGAAAATGCTAGAAATGTACGGTTTGTTTTCTGGGTATGCTCTTAATATCCATAACTCAGGTTATGACTTTCAATTTTCATCCTGGACAGGAATTAACATCTAAATATAATTTTAATTGGTACTCTGACCATATAAAATACTTAGGAGTGTATCTACCCAAAGATCTGTCACAATTGTATGGTAAGAATTACAACCAACTAAAGAAATTGTCACGCACGGCTCTAGGGAGCCACACAATAAGAGCCAAGGGCGAGCCAGTGAGTCGTGATGTTTTATTAAAGGTGAGGGATGAGGAGAGCACAGATACTCATACAGAAGTACACTCACAGGTTGCACAGCGCAGGAGCAGGGAGCTCGTACCGGACATAGGGGTAACAAGGTGTACATACTCACAGCGGGTTACAATCACAGGAATGCTGTAAGGGGAGTAGAGGCTGACACCAGACGAAGGGGCTTCAGCCTAGCAGTGCTTATGTCGCAGCCCCGAGTCATCGAGGCTGCTCCTATTTATTCTCATTGGCAGCGCCCCAGCTGATGAGGATTAATTGGCCCCAGCCGTCCGTAATGCTGCCAGCTGGGAGCCTGCTGAGACCCTGCTCAATGAGAAGCAGGGGTGAAGGGAAACATGGGCTGAGCGCTGAGACGGCATCTCGCCCCATGGTGACAGAAATGATTAGTAACTTTGACAGCTGGAGCCTGCTCCCCCTTGACTTTGGCAACAGAATACTGGCAATCAAGATGAACATCCTCCCTAAATTGTTATCTTATCTCTGCCAGTACCAATTCCTGACAAACAGTTTAGAGAATGGAATAAACGTTTTAAGGTTCATTTGGCTTAAAAAGAGACCAAGAGTTAAGTATTCTACTTTACAGTTGCCGAAGGAGAGAGGGGGGCAGGCTCTGCCCTCTCTGAGACTACTACATATCAGCCCAACTGAGGCCGCTGGTTTGTTTGTGTGACCCATCTTATTATGCAAAATGGAAAACAATTGAGATGTCTTTATCTGATATTTCAATCCAGTCTAAACTAGGTACCCTTGAAAGCGAAACTATTTCAATAACTAGTCAGTGGGTTAACCTGACATTTAAAATCTGGAAATCAGAGATAAGAAAACTAAAACTTCAGGAAGAAGTTAAACTACTCAGATGGCCAGCATATGATCCTGACTTCCTACCCGCCTCACATGATTCTAGATTCAGACAGTGGGCATTCAGTGGTCTTACCGCTGTGTGTACAATGTATGAGAAATCAAATTTAATGTCATTCGAAACTTTATGCAGGAGGTACAACTTGGGGAAACAAGATTTTTTTCAGATCCTTGCAGCTTCGCGATTTTATTACCAAAAGGATACAAAGCAGCAATATTAAAGAACCTTCACTATTTCTCAATATTTTTATTAATGCATATAAGTCAAGTCTTAAAAGCCTTATTAGTAAGCTATACTGCAGTTTAATGGCACTTAAAACAGACTCAACATACATAAAGCAAAAATGGGAAAAGGAAATGAACATTGTAATAACTGAAAACATGTGGACAAGGGTTTGGGAGGTACAATCCTCATCTACCAACTCCGGCACCTGGAGGGACTTTTGCTGGAAGACTTATTCGTTTTTTCATAACACCCAATCAGAAATCCAAGTCCAGCACAGTTCCTGCACACTGCTGGAGAGAATGTGGGGAAACAGCAGACCATGGGCACATATTTTGGTCTTGCCCACTCATTCAGCCTTTCTGGACAGACAGTGGACTTCATGGGAGACTACCAAGGAGGACACCACTGTTGAAAACGAATCATAAAAAGCCAGACTGGAATTTGCCAAACTGCATGTTGATAAGCCACAAAGCTTCTGGGAGAATGTCCTATGGACAGACGAGACAAAACTGGAAATTTTTGGCAAGGCAAATCAGCTCTATGTTCACAGATGCAAAAATGAAGCATACCAAGAAAAGAACACTGTCCCTACTGTGAAACATGGAGGAGGTTCTGTTATGTTCTGGGGCTGCTTTGCTGCATCTGGCACAGGGTGTCTTGAATCTGTGCAGGGTACAATGAAATCTCAAGACTATCAAGGTATTCTATGTCAGCTTGGTCTCAGTTGCAGGCCATGGGTCTTGCAACAGGATAATGACCCAAAACACACAGCTAAAAACACCCAAGAATGGCTAAGAGCGAAACATTGGACTACTCTAAAGTGGCCTTCTATGAGCCCTGATCTAAATCCTATTGAACATCTGTGGAAGGAGCTGAAACATGCCATCTGGAGAAGGCACCCTTCAAACCTGAGACAAATGGAGCAGTTTGCTCATGAGGAGTGGGCCAAAATACCTGCTGAGAGGTGCAGAAGTCTCATGGACAGTTACAGAAATTGTTTGATTGCAGTGATTGCCTCAAAAGGTTGTGCAACAAAATATTAAGTAAAGGGTACCATCATTTTTGTCCAGGCCTATTTCATGAGTTGGTTTTTTAAAATAATTCTGTTGAACCACAATTCAAAAGCATTCTGATTTTCAATGGTTAAGTTTCATAGAATTTTTATTACCACTTTTGTCAGATTCAAGTTATTTCTGTGACCATTGTGGGTTTTTCTTTCATTAACAGGGGTACCAACAATTTTGTCCACGTCTGTAGTTTAGACACTCATATGTACTCGAGCAAAAACGATTATTAAACCACTATCAGAATGGGTTTTAGAAGAGGAAGATCCACAGTGGATGGTCTAGTTAGGATAAGTAATGATCTTAAAGACTCTCAAAATGAAAAAAGTAATGGTTATAGTTTATCTGGATATTGAAAAGGCTTATGACTCACTGTGGAGGGATGGACTTCTTATGAAACTGAATAAAATGGGCATTGGTGGAAGGATGTATAATTGGATAATGGATTTTTTAACGCACAGGACAATTTAGGGTTAAAATAGGATCAGAAGTTTCTAATGACTTTGAAATAGAAAATGGTGTTCCTCAAAGGAGTGTGATAATCCCTGTTTTATTCAATGTAATGATTGACATGTTTGAGGCTCAAGAGGGCTCCATCAAAACAACACTACATGCAGATGATGGAGCCATATGGACAAGGAGAAGAAATGAGAAACTGGTGTTCAAAAACATCAGGAAAGCAATGGAGAAAGTGGGAAAAGTGGTATGTCTGGGGATGTAAATTTTCATAGTAAAACCTGCTATATGACTTTCACAGAAAAACACAGAACTGGTACAGAACCATTAACATTGTATAATCAACCAATAGAGAAAGTGAGTTCAAATATCTAGGATTGTGGTTTGATGGTGCATACACATGGAGAGTTCATGTTGAAAATCTGGAGACAAAATGGAAAAAAGTCATCAATCTCATAAAAGCTGTAGCTGGACACGAATGGGGTGCAGATAAGCAGGCATTGACATTTACAGAGCACTAATGTGATCGACAATAGACTACGGATGCATGATTTATGGAGCAGCAGCAAAGACGACTCTGGGGGAAAAAATGGAATGCAGCATAGTGCTTTGCCTATGCATTGGAGCCATCAAAACAACACTAAACAATGCAGTTTTAATAGAAGCAGGAGAAATGCCAATGGATTTGAGAAGAGAAACTCGCATTATCATACTGGGTCAAGCTGAAAGGAAGTGACAAAGCAAATATTTCAAAAACACTACAAGACTGCTGGGAATACTCTAACTTCCAGGGACACGGGTTTGGGTAGACAATTGAAAGAAAAGCCAGAATGTATGGGCTACACACTGATATAGCTAACACCAGTCCAGTGAGTAATGTTCCCCCTTGGCTGTTTCCGGGAATAGAAGTAGACACTAGCCTACTAATAAGGAAAAAAGATTGACATATGAGTGAAGTTGGTGTTAAAACAAGCATTCACCTCAGGAACGATTACTATAACTTCTTACAGCTCTATACTGATTTTTCAAAGAACAAAGAGGGCTCTGTTGGAGTTGGAGTATACATTCCAGAGTTTAAAGTGACCATCTCAAAAAGACTCTCCAACAATACATCTGTGTTTACAGCAGAGATGGTGGCAATTATTGGTTTGCAGTGGGTGGAGGAGATCAGACTGGACTGGGTGGTGGTGTGCATGGATTCACTTGCAGCTTTAAAAACCATACAGATACTAAAATCTACAAGAGAAGACTTGGTGATTGAGCTATATCAGTTTATTTAGGGTACACAGGGGTGGTGGTGGAGAAATTCAGTGTTGTTGGGTTCCTGCACATGAAGGGTTGAAAGGGAATGACTGTGCAGACAAATTAGCAAAAATAGCTCTTTGGAAAGAAATAAGTATACCATTGTCTCTTGGAAAAGGTGAAGGGAAAGCAGTAATCAAGAATAAAGGAATTCAGCTATGGTAAAAAAAGATGGGATGAAGATCATGAAGGTAGATCGTATTTCAAAATACAAAAATCTATTGCAATAAAAAATTTCATAACCAAAAGGAGGGAAGACATCATTATGGCAAGACTCAGACTGGATCACACAGGTTTAAACAGCACTTTATTCACCATGGGGAAAAGCGAAAGTGACAAATGTAGAGAATGTGGAGTAAAAGAAAATGTCGAGCATGTGGAGGATGTGGAAATGACGAGACTGAGTTTATCTCACGAGTCAGGTTTATTTCATTCTCCAACATCATCCAAAGAGAATCCCCTAACATCTGCCTTTTATACCCCAGGACATCAAAGCACACAGTCACATTGTCTTTTAATCCCAAGTCACAATGCGTCTTCTTCCAGGTCTTCTCACCCCCACCTAAAGTCACTGGTGGTCAGGAAATCCCTCAAGGTCGTCTCTTTGCATACAAAAGGCCACCTCTCACATCCTCCTGTCATTTCCTAGGAGGCTCAGTCCTTTTGTTCCTCTGAGACGTGAAGCATACAATAAGCATACAGTAATACACATGTGAAGCATATGAAACCCACATATGTGTCCCACATGACCCCCCCCCCAAACGTCTAAGATGGAACAAAGTAATAAGTTTGCATGTCATAATAAAATCACTACACATCAGTCCACATGCTGCTTGGGCCTCAGTCTTCTCCCGCGGCTGCTGTAAACAGGCTTTACCACCTCCGCGGTGCCCTCCTGCTGGGGAGCTGCTGTCTGGGGATGAGAACTGTTAGTCAATCTCTGTGGGTGTTCTGGGGAATGCTCTCTAGGGGGTCTGCCGCGCCGAGGAGCCTTGGCCAACTGCACACCTTCGTCAGCCACCACAAAAGCGGGTTTGAGCCTGTTTATGCCAATCATTTCTTTTCTGCCCCCCAAATCTAGCAAAAATGCTTATCCCCTGTTTCCAGCACTCTATATGGTCCATCATAAGGTGGGTGTAACAGTGGGCGATGGGCATCGTGTCTGACAAAAACAAACTCCGCATTTTTTAAAGCCTTAGGCACAAAAACGCGCGGAAAACTGTGGTGAACGGGGCCAGGTAGCGCTCGAGTCCATGCTACTCTGTAACCGCTGAGCTGGGGAGCACTCTGGCGCAGGATTATCTGGGAGAAAATCCCCGGGCAGCCCAAGTGGCTGTGCGAAAACTAGCTCAGCTGGGGAGGCTTCTAAATCCTCTTTAGGTGCAGAACACAACCCCAATAAAACCCATGGTAGCCTGTCCACCCAGTTTGCATCCATAAGCGACGCTCTGAGGGCCACCTTCAATGACCTGTGAAAACGTTTGCATAACCAGTTAGCCTGCGGGTTGTACGCGGTCGTGTGGTGGATCATTGCCCCCAGGCTGCGGGCCATCGCTGACCAAAGTTCGGAAACAAACTGAGGGCCTCTGTCGGACGTATTGTCCGACGGGACTCCAAAGCGCGCTACCCATGCTGTTAAAAACGCGCGCGCAACCTCCTCAGCTGAGGTTGACAGTGGGACCACTTCCGGCCAGCGCGTGGTGCGGTCAACCATTGTCAGAAGATGTGTGCGCCCCTGTGAGGGCGGGAGGGGGCCTACGAGGTCCACGTGAATATGATCAAACCTCTTAGCCGGGATGTGAAACGGCTCCAAGGGAGCTCTCGTGTGTTTGTGTACTTTGGCCCGTTGACAAGCTATGCAGGCTGCCGCCCACTCTCTAACCTGTTTGCGCAGGCTCGGCCATACAAATTTCTCTCCCACCATTTTGACCGACGCGCGCACTCCCGGGTGCGCCAGAGAATGGATCGAGTCAAAAACGCGGCGGTGCCACGCGGCTGGTACCACAGGACGCGGTCGCCCAGTGGAGACATCGCAGATTAGGGGGGGGGCATACCGTCTTGCAGCACCCTGTCCTCCAGCCTTAACCCTGTTGATCCAGACTGGAGCGCGCGCACGTCCGCGTCGCTAACCTGATCCACGGCCATGGCTGCATAATCTATCCCTACACGGACTGGGGCCGCGCGCACTTCTGCGTCGCTAACCCGATCCGCGGCCATGGTTGCAAAATCTACCCCTACGTGGGCTGGAGCCGCCACGGCACGCGAGAGGCAGTCTGCCACTACATTAAGTTTACCCGCCACATGCCGGATATCCGTAGTAAACTCCGAGATCGCGGCCAGCTGTCTCTGCTGCCGGCCCGACCACGGTTCTGAAACCTTGGCCATCGCGAAAGTTAGCGGCTTGTGGTCAACGAACGCGGTGAAACGGCGTCCCTCCAGCCAGAACTGGAAGTGGCGAATGGCCAAGTGGAGAGCTAACAACTCCCTGTCGAATGCGCTGTATTTTCGTTCACTATCGCGCAAGGTCCTGCTGAAAAAGGCGAGCGGTTGCCAAGCTCCGGCTACATACTGTTCCGTGACCGCCCCTATGGCCACACCTGACGCGTCAGTAGTGAGCGCTATGCGGGCCGTTGGGACTGGATGTGCTAACAACGCAGCGTTCGCCAGGGCTGTTTTGATTTCAGAGAATTCTAGCTCCGGAGACCATTCGATTTTATTTGTGGGTTTTTGTTTTTTTAGTGCAGCATACAATGGGTGCATGAGCTGCGCTGCACGGGGGAGGAAACGGTTATAAAAATTCACCTTTCCCAAAAACTCCTGTAGCGCTTTGACTGTTTGTGGCTGGGGAAAATTTGTTACTGCGCGCACTTTGTCAGGCAGAGGAACCGTTCCTTCTAGAGAGACGCGATGCCCCAAAAAATCAATCTGCGTCACCCTGAACTGACACTTCGCTGGGTTGATTATTAACCCGTGCTCTGCCAACCTCCGGAAAACTGCCGTGAGGTGGTTTTCGTGTTCGTCTTCGGACGCGCTGGCTACCAATATGTCGTCCAGGTAGACGAACATGAAGGGGAGATTGCGCAACACTGCGTCCATCATGCGTTGGAATGTCTGCGCCGCGCCTTTAAGCCCAAACGGCATGCGCAAAAACTCAAATTGCCCGAACGGAGTTATTACCGCTGTTTTGGGTATGTCCTCGGCGCGCACTGGGACCTGGTGGTAACCGCGTACCAAGTCTATCTTAGAAAAAACGCGCACCCCCGCCAAATGAACTGAAAAATCTTGGATGTGCGGGATCGGGTAGAGGTCGTGCGCTGTAGCGTTGTTCAACCTGCGGAAATCACCGCAAGGTCGCCACGAGCTATCAGCTTTCGGGACCATGTGAAGCGGTGAAGCCCATGGGCTTTTTGAACGCCTGATGATGCCCAACTTTTCCAGGTTGGCAAACTCCTCGCGCACTATGGTCAGTTTAGCTGAATCCAAGCACCGAGCTTTTGCAAAAACGGGCGGTCCGGTGGTAGTAATAAAATGTTCCACCCCGTGTTTAGCCACAGTCACCGAAAATGTTCGGACCGTGAGTGCTGGGAACTGAGTGAGGAGTGTGTGGAACTTACCACTCGCAGCTGTGACGTTGGTTTGTGCTGTAGGTGGGGCCACTCGAGCTGTACAGGGAATAGAATAAAAAGAGTGCATAACCAGGCGTCTGTTAGCAAGATCAACCAACAAACCATGTGAGCACAAAAAATCAGCCCCGAACATGTTGAAATTGACTGCAGCTATGACGAAAGTCCACTCGAATGTACGGCCGTGTAGGGACAGAAGCAACGTCCTCTCACCAAAGGTCTTAATCGCCGAGCCGTTTGCTGCTGACACCCCGGGACCACTGGAAGGCGCCAGCCGGTCAGCGGAGGAAGGTGTGATGAAACTCAGCTGGGAGCCTGTGTCCACGAAGAAATGTCTCCCCGAGCGCGCATCTCTCAAGTAGAGCAGCTTGTTCTCCTCTCCGAGGGCCGCAGCTGCTACCGACCCCCGGTCTTGACGTTTCCCGAGCGGTTGAAATGGCACGGTGGTATACATTTGCGTGCCCTCTCTGCGAAACGGCGATGGTAGAAACAAAGGACGTCGTCTGCTTCGTGTTTCTTGGCCTTTGCCGCCGCAGTTGTCGGTGAGTCTGGTACTGCTGCCTCTGGCCCCCTGCCATCTCCGGACGTTGCGCCGAGCTCCGCTGCCGCGGCGGTGGCTGCGTGCCATTTGGTGGCGTTGACGAGTCGTTGCGCCTCTTGGCCCAGCTCGCGGTAGTCTCAACGAGCCAACAGTGGCGAACCTGCCAGGGTCACTCTCACCGCTGACGGTAGGGTCCTGAGGAAAAGGTGGGCGAAGATGAAGTGGTCATCGTCAGTGTCTTTCAACCCCAACATCTTCTCCATCAGGTCCGCAGGCCTGTCGCTTTCAAATTCAGTCAGCGTCAGGAGCCCCTCTGCTTGCTCCTCCACCAAGGGGGTGAAGTACCGGATGAGTGCAGCCTTTAACGCGCCGTATTTGTCGCTGTCTGGCGGCTGGTTGATCAGGCTCTGCACATGCTGGGCTGTGTGGCTGTCCAGTTTTGCAACCATATGGTAGAACTTTGTGGCGTCTACCGAAATCCTCTGGAGGTTGAACTGCGCCTCGACTGCGTTAAACCAGGAGCACGGATTGTTCTGCCAGAAGTCCGGTAGCTGAACTGTGGCTGCATTAGTTTGGCTGGCTCCTGACGAGTCTGGCTCGGGAGAATTCTCTCCGGTCATGATACGTCTTAGGGTCACCAGTGTGGAGGATGTGGAAATGACGAGACTGAGTTTATCTCACGAGTCAGGTTTATTTCATTCTCCAACATCATCCAAACAAAAAGAGAGAATCCCCCAACATCTGCCCCTTTTATACCCCAGGACATCAAAGCACACAGTCACATTGTCTTTTAATCCCAAGTCACAATGCGTCTTCTTCCAGGTCTTCTCACCCCCACCTAAAGTCACTGGTGGTCAGGAAATCCCTCAAGGTCGTCTCTTTGCATACAAAAGGCCACCTCTCACATCCTCCTGTCATCTCCTAGGAGGCTCAGTCCTTTTGTTCCTCTGAGACGTGAAGCATACAATAAGCATACAGTAATACACATGTGAAGCATATGAAACCCACATATGTGTCCCACAAGCACATCTTATTACACTGTCACAAGTATGGAAATGAAAGACAGATAATGGAAAATGAAGTTTGAGAGGCCGGTAGGGCATGGGATTTAACTGGGATTCTGGGAACAGATGGAGAGGCAATAAGAATCTCTAAAAGGGATCTTTTTCTCTTTTTTTAAATAACACAGGATTAAGTCATTGAATTTAGGGGCTGGGCTCAAATGACAGTGTTACACACTTGTACAGTAGGTGGCGGTATGCACCTTTCAGTTGTTTGCTATCTGCCAGTAACCGAGAGAAGAAGAAAAACGAAAGTGAAGTATGTGGCGGTAATGCTCCTGTAAGCTGGATTCCAACCGCCGATCAAATCTAAAAGAAGACCAGAGAGAGAGTGTGTGGTGGAACTCTTCAGCTGCTCCTAGAACACAATCCAAGGATGGATAATTTTTTTTTTCACTCCTTGTGGGAACTCCTCATACAAAGATATAGAGTGATGATAAAGAAGTCAGTGGCAGGAATGTACCTGTAGGCTTGTTGCCAACCGCCAATCAAATCTAAAAGAAGACTATGACCAGATAGTGTTAGACATCATGTAGACAGAGAAATCTCACTGAAGAAGAAAAAAATTGTTCAGAGCTCCTTATAAGAACTCCTTATACAAAGACAAGAGTGAGGAAGACGTCACAAAGCTACAAAGTTGAGGATTACATCAGAAAGCTATGAGGAAATCATCGCAAAGCTATGAGGAAAACGTCACAAAGCTATGAGGAAAACGTCACAAAGCTATGAGGAAAACAGAGCGACAAAGCTATGAGGAAAACGTCACAAAGCTATGAGGAAAACAATCAAGTCAGTGGCGATGATGCATCTTTAACTGGTTGCCAACCACCAATCAAACAGAAGAAGATATAGACTGAAGACGAAGAAGAGATTGCCAACCTAGAAGAATTCTGACTTTTGATACATAGTGATGTTTACTGAGTGAAGTACGTGGTGGAAAGGACTACAGCTTCTGACCAGATAAGCGTACGGGGCAGTAATGCACCTGTAAGCTTGTTTCCAACCGCCATTCAAATCTAAGAAGAAGAATCAAGTCAGTGGCGGTAACACACCTCTAAGTTGCTTGCTAACCACCAATCAAATCTAGAAGAAGGAGGTGGGAAGCGGGGAAGAGGAAATTTGGAGCACGGTGGAGTCGAAAAGGAGCAAATGTAGATATCAAGAAACTCAGTCAAGACCGTTATCAAGTGCTGAGGAATCAGAGGATGAACGATCCCAGAATGAATAGGAGTGGAAAGTAATTATTAAACTTACTCAGGAAGGGGCATCGTTTCATGAGTGGAACCAATTAAGCTCACAAATGCAATTAATGGGTTCCTTGGAGAAGTTTTAAATGCAAGGGTTCTTCATAGTGGTTCATTGCTGGTTAGATGTAAAAATGGTGTTCAACAAGGAAAGGCAATCTGAGTCAGTAAGATGGAGGGAAAAATGTGCAGTGTTCAGTACTGGAAGGAACTAAGGCAATGAGAGGAGTGATATTGGGAACTTCAACGGCTGTATCAACTGATGAAATAATGAGGAACTTAACTGGAGCAAAAGTGACAAAGGTACAGAGATTGAAAGCTAATAGAAATGGCGAAAAATGTGATAGTCTGTCAGTAATGTTAAAATTGGATGAAACAAGATTGCCAAGTAAGGTGTATATTGGCTACATGACCTATGAAGTCAAGACTTTACATTCCTCCTCCACTCAGATGTTTCAAATGTCAAAAGTTTGGTCATGTAGCAGCGATATGCAAAGGTAGACAGCAATGTGCAAGATGCTCCGGTGAACATGAATATAGCAAGTGTGAAAGCGGAACCAAATCAAAGTGCTGTAACTGCGGTGGTGAACATAACGCTGCATATCGAAGTTGCGAAGCCAGCAAGAGCTTCAGAAATTCAGCAGGTAAGTCTCCCAGGGATTGACATATGCAGAAGCTGTGAAAAAGGCGCCAGCTAAAAAAGTGGGAGTGGACTCTAACAGGGAAATTGTGCAGGCTTGCAGTGCATGCAGTAGAATTAAGGAAGATACTCTGGTCATGAAGGAAAACAATTTTCTTATTTGTGGTAGATGTGATAAACAGTACTGTGCAGACTTCCAAGAAAACGGGGAAAAAATCAAAATCATTGTGAAAGCAGCAGAAAAATATCTTGGCATTGAGGGGCTACATTGGGAAGCAGCTGAGGACTTGTTAAGTTGGGGCTCTCTAAGTTCACAGACTTGTGGGTCATAATGGTAATCACAATTTTGCACTGGAATGACAGAAGTCTAATATCAAATGGCCAAGAATTCAAAAAGTTTATATCTGATATGCAAGACAAACCCCAAGTAATCTGTATACAGGAAACACGGCTAAAACCTCAGTTGGATTTTGTCATTTAAGGATACACATCTATCAGGAACGACAGGGAAACTGGTAGACGGGGTGTAGCAACTTTTGTGCATAATGGAACAAATTACCAAATAATGGACATAGGGAAAGAACATGAATCAATAATGGTAAAAATATGGGCAGTAAAAGACGAAGTTAGAATTAATTTCTATAATCCATGTACATAGGCAAGCACAGGGTAAGGTGGTTTGGTGTGGGGATTTTAATGCTCATAATACACTGTGGGGTGGCAGGAATACAGATAAATGGCACAGTAATTGAGTATTTTTTTTAGAAGACAGGGACTTAATATGCATGAATGATGGGAAAGGTACTAGATTTAGCAGTAACCTAGTCACAAAGTGTTAAACCTAACTTTGGTTTCAAATGCCATTGCAGGAATCACATCTTGGGAGGTGTTAAGTCGGTCAGCTAATGGGAGTGATCATTACCCAATAAGAGTTAAAATTGGTCTAGATGCGGGAGAAGAGCTGCAATCTGGCACAAGATGGAAGTTGGGTAAGGCAGACTGGGATAAATATCTGTATAAGACTAGATGTGAGCAGCTTAATAGTGAGGACATTTTTGATGGGGACAAGTTTAGTAAACGTGCGATTATAATAAAGTCTGCAAATCAAACAATACCAAAAAGTTCAGGTTATAGACAATGAAAGAACCTTCATTGGTGGGATAATTGTAATAAAGCTATTAAAAACAGAAATGGGACATTCAGACAAGTGAAAAAGCGTCATACTTTGGAAGCATTGAGTACAAATGGTGTAAGGCAATCGTCTGGAAAACAAAACGGCTAAGCGTTTATTTTGGAGACAGTATTGTAAATCTATAGGAAGAGAAACACAGCTATCAGATATTTAGGGAGTGATTAAGAAAATGAGTGGTATTAGAGTACAAAATACCAGTGCTAGACAATAATGGGGAAATAGCTATTACTTAGTACTGTATATAGACAAAGTAGAGCTTTTGGCACAAACCTTAGTGAGGATTCATAGTTCAGAAAACCTCCCAAACAATTAGAGCAGGGAAAGCACTTTAAACACCCACATGTGAACATAAGGAAGGATACAGTACTTAAAGGGGCATGATAGATTTGCCATTCACTCTATAGGAATTAAAGGGCTATTCTGAAATCGAAGTGGTCTTCACCAGGGAAGGATGGCGTACGTATGTTATACGATGTTGTCGCACATGGAGGAGAGTGCACTTCGAACAATATTAAAGCTGTTTAATAGTTTGGGGAAACTAGGAAGATTCTTAGGACATGGAAACAGTCAGTTGTAGTTCCAGTGTTAAAGCCAGGGAAAGTCATCAGATCCCAATAATTATAGGCAAATAGCTTTTACCTCACACAGGGAAAACAATGGAACGAATGGTGACTGAAAGGCTGAATTATATTTTGGAAGGGAGGGAATGTCTTTCTCCTTTTCAAAGGGGGTTCTGAAAAGGGAGAAATACTATGAATTCAATTTTACACCTAGAATCTGAAATTAGGAAGGCTCAGGTAAATGGGGAAAATGTGATGGCTGTCTTCTTTGATGTAGAAAAAGCATATGACATGCTGTGGAAGGAAGGGTTGCTGATTAAATTAAATCAATTTGGTACTGAAGGTATTTTATACAATTGGGTATTAGATTTCCTGTATGATAGAACAATTGAGGTAAGAGTTGGTACAGAGCACTCCAAAATATATCAAGTTGAAAATGGTACTTCCCAAGGCAGTGTGTAGCCCTGTTCTGTTTATTATGATTAATATTTTTGAAGGAATTGACAGGGGAATAGGGAAGGCCTTGTATGCAGATGATGAGGCCTTATGGATAAGGGGACGTAATCTTGAGTACATTCAGAGGAAAATGTAGGCAGCAATAACCGGTGGGCTTTTAAATTATCGGTCTCAAAGACGCAAGTGATTTGCTTCTCTAAAACTCAGACATTTCTTTAAATCTTTATGGCCAAAAGTTAGAGCAAGTAAGGGTAGTTCAGTATTTAGGTATTATTTGATGAAAAACTAGCCTGGAAGCAGCATATTGAAAAACTAAAGGAAAATGTAAGAAAATAAATATTTTGAGATGTCTGGCACGACGGGACTGGGGGCCTGTAGGGCCTCTCTGTTGAAGGTATATCGAGGACTAATGAGAGCTACACTGGACTAGGAGTGTGTTGCGTTCATGTCGGCTGCTGATTGTCACCTGAACCAACTGGACATAGAGCAGACAAAGGCTCTTAGGATATGTTGTGGTGCATTTAAAACTTCTCCAGTATCAGCGATCCAAGTAGAGACTGGTGAAATGCCCTTAAGATTAAGAAGAACCAAATTAATGCTGGCATACTGGATCAACTTGAAGGGTCATGAGAGGTCACATCTTACCAAAGAAGCTATTCCTAATGATTGCTGGGAACACAATGAGTCCAACATTAGTAGCTTTGAATGGATAAGTGATGCCATTGCTGAGCAGGCAGGATTAAAACTTAGATTTTAGCCCAACGGTCCTGTGGTCTGTTATTCCTCCATGGCTGTTTAAGATGCCACTAGTACATTTTGAAATACAACTGAGGAGGCAGCCTAAGCAATCAGCAACAGATTATGCAGTGCATAAATATATTGAACAGAACTTCAGAAACATGCTGATAGCATTTACCAATTGTTCCAGGGACCCTACAGCTGGTTGTGGTGGAGCTGCGGTGTACATTCCTCAGTATTAAATATCTTGTCAATAAAAGAACCAGCAATCACATCAGTATACACAGTTGAGCTAGTTGCCATTATATTAGCTCTACAGTGGTTGGAGATTAATTATAGGAATAAGTGTTCAGTCACTGCAGTCGTGTAAGCAGGACCTAATTGTAGAAATCCACTCCTTAATTTATAGTCTCTACAGCAAAGGCCAGTCAGCAAACTTTTAGGTTCCAGCCCATGTTGGAATAGAGGGTAATGAGGATGTGGACTTATTAGCAAAACAGTCATTGAAATTTGAGGCAGTGGATCTGGAGATTTCACTCAGTAAGGCAGAAGGCAAATCAATAATTAAGTATATAGTGGAAAAGTGGCAAGAATATTGGGACTCAATAGATACAGGAAGATTTCTTTGACATTCAAAAGCGGGTGGACTCTGGAATGGGAGTTGGCAGAAACAGGAAAGAGGAGATGCTCATCACCTGATTAATAATAGGGACATACTACTTTGAACCAGACGCTACATAGAATAGGTAAACACCCAACTGGCAGCTGTGCACATTGTGGTTCTCCAGAAACAGTTCAGCACGTTTTGTTGGAATGTCAGGGATACCAGGAACCAAGGAAACATCTGATTGCAGTATTGGAAAGGGCTAATTTGTGTTTTGGTTTGGAAAACATGTTAAGAACCTCAGTCAAAGAAATATATGTAGCGCTATTTAGATATTTAAGTGCAACTGGATTAATCAAAAGAATTTTTTTTTTTCCTGCCATTCTCTTGTCGACGCTCCAACCTGGTGGGTGGCGATGGTGCACCTCCGGGCTGGTTGCTGAAGAAGGCAATCAGATCTAGAAGAAGAATAAGATTGATATAAACAGTGACGCGGGTGATGACGACAAAACCTGGATGAATCCCGAATCTTGGTCAAAACGTCACAAAGCTATGAGGAAGATGTCACAAAGCGACGAGTTTAACGTCACAAAGCGATGAGGAAATAATCAAGTCAGTGGCGGTAATGCACCTTTGAGCTGGTTGCCATCCGCCAATCATTTATTTACCTTTTGTTCTTATTAAAGACAAAAATAGGAGATGTTTTCACCTTCTTTACATGTTTCGACTGCTCACTGCAGCCTTCGTCAGAAGTGTCAGCTGATTGCTGCCAGGTGTCATTTTATCAGCTGACTTTCATAGGTGGGGCCAGCCCAGCAGACCTGTCAGATCCATCGAGCCGGCCCCGCTTTCCGCCGTCCGATGGTCTCTGGAGAATGTGGTCCCAGGTGTGGGAAAACAAAGGCCCCCTCATCCCGGTTCATGGTATCTTTTCCCCGCTTCCTGATTTCTATGGCCTCTTTGATCCAGCATTTGTCTGTTGTTCTCCGATCCAATAATTTTTGCATTGTCCCAGTCCATGATGTGATTATTTCTTTTGCAGTGATCTGATATTGCTGATTTTAATGTTTCTTGTTCTGCCTTTTCTTTTTGTGATCTTGAGTCGTCCTTGTTCCCTTCTCACATTCCTTCTGATGCTCTTTTTTTGGAGTTGGACTGAAAAAAAGTAAAACCCCAGAACTTTGCAAAAATACCCATACATAGATTTTTTTTTTTTTCTTCTCTTCTTCTCACTCACTGTTAAACACAAGGGCCCACATATACAACACACACACACACAGGGCCCATACAGAAATGCTCGCTTTTTACATCATCTCCACAAGGTCAGATCTGTTCACACAGACTTCTAGGTTTATGCCAAAAACCAAAACAGCATGAAAATTACTTCAATTAATCTCCAAAACTGGCAACTTTTAGTGGAAAACACACACATGTGGCAACCCACCGTTCTTTTTTTTTTTTTTTTTAAATACTGCCGTGAAAACACAACACTAGTGAACTCCTTTTGCTCAAGGCTATTTTCAAATGCCTATAATTTTAAACACTTGTCAAAAGGATAACAATTAACTAATCAATCCTTTTATGCTCCACAAATATCAGAAATCACAAACAACAATTTTCCAACCCATTCTTTTTCTGCCTCAGCGGCGAATTCACTTTTTTACACTGGAGCAGATTACACAGAGACAAAACAAACCAGACTGCAGTAACTTTTAGCCAGCACTTGAACAAATTCTCAAAATAAAATCTACCAGTATTTCAACGGTCACGTAACCCCTCCGCTGTGTACCGAAAGCCCCAGTAAGACCTCCTCCCCCAGTCTCACCGTAGTGGGGGAAGCCGCATGGGCGATAAGCAGACATGGTAAGGGCATGAGTCTTCTGTGAAAATCTACTTTTCTGGGATCACGTAAACTCTTCCACAAGATGTCGAGAGCCTAGTTATTTAGACAATAAAATGTCTGGTTAAAAGAGCACAAATCTTTCCCTTTGCATGTAACTTCCGGCACCTCCACCGCACTGACAGGATGCAGAGGACAGCGGACCCCTGAGAGTCTCCCCGGGTCTTGCGATAACGCTCACCGTTGGCAGAGAATCTCATTCTCCCCAAGGGATTATTGCAATATTGCTCACCGTGGGCAGGAATGACCCAGCGATCAAGCCGTAATAATGCATCCAAACAGCATCAGTGTTGTTCAATCGGTCCGGGTAATCTCTATCTTTTATCCATAAACAACAACAAATGTACTTGCATCCAAGCCGCCTGTAGGATTCTCAGATCAGTCACCCAGTCAGTTCCAGCACCCCGGTCTGAAATGCCTTCAGGTCTTTTTCAGCTGTGCACTTGCTGGAATCAGAGGCACTGAAAAGACGGAGATATGTGGATCCACTGTTTAGCGCGCCAAAATGTCAAGTCAGTGACGGTAATGCACCTGTGAGCTGGTTGCCAACCGCCAATCAAATCTAAAAGAAGAAAAGACTGCCACGGCTAAGATGTGTAGAGTTGATGATATAGAGTGAAATGATATAGAGTGAAGTACGAGGAGACGAAGAAGAGTGATGTCTGAAGATAGTTGATGTTCGATTGGACACAGCAATAATGATAGGACTACAGCTCCTGATCAGATAGTGATGATTTAGAGTGAAGTACATGGTGGTAATGCACCTGTCAGCTGGTTGCCAACTGCCAATCAAATCTACAAGAAGAGCGTAGTTTTTATTACAGTGGAAAAGTGGACTTTTTACTGAAGGCACAAGAACTCCTGCACCTTGGACACAGTCCAAGGACAGATTTTTTTTTCCCCCCCACACATAAGGAGTTGTTCAGAACTTCTTATACAGTGATGTAGAGTGATAATAATCTAGTCAGTGCCGGTAATGCACCTGTAGGCTGGTTGCCAACCGCCAATCAAATCTAAAAGTAGTAGTAGTGGAAAAGTGGCAAGAATATTAGGACTCAATAGATACAGGAAGACATCTTTGACATTTAAAAGCGGATGGACTCTGGAATGGGAGTTGGCAGAAACGGGAAAGAAATACTCATCACCTGATTAAGAATAGGACAATACTTTAAACCAGATGCTACATAGAATAGGTAAGCACCCAGCTGGCAGCTGTGTAGACTGTGGTTCTCCGAAAACAGGTCAGCACGTTTTGTTGAAATGTCAGGGATACCAGGAACAAAGGAAACATCTGATTGCAGTAATGGAAAGGGCTAATTTTAAGTTTTGTTTTGGAAAACATGTTAGGAACTTCAGTCAAAGAAATATATGTAGGTGTATTTAGATATTTAAGTGCAACTTGATTAATTAAGAGTTTAGTTTTTTTCCCCCTGCCATTCTCTTGTCCACGCTCCAACCCGGTGGGTGGTGGTAGTGCACCTGTGAGCTGGTTGCCAGCCTCCGGTCACGTCTAGATGAAGAAGGGTGATGATTTGGAGTGGGATGCGTGGCGGTGGTGCACCTGTGGCCGGTTGCCAGCCGCTGATCAGATCTAAAAGACATTCCTCGCATTTACAGAGGGAAGAACAACTCCTGGAAGATAGTGATGATTTAGAGTGAAGTATGTGGCGGTAATGCACCTGTAAGCTGGTTGCCAACCACCAATCAAATCTAAAAGATGATTATTAAAGTTCAGTCTTTATTTTTCTAGCACCTATTCACAGTGCAGGGCATCTCAAGGCAAAAACAATATCAATCTTCCAATCATCTACAGAATGCAGGCCTAAAGGTTTGTACTTTTAAGACATTGGTCTTGTTTTTCTCAGTCATGCCTTTATTTCTTCTGTCTGCTCAGGTGGAGTCAAGTGTGGGACTGTCATGGCGCTGCTGAGAAGGAAGCTGAAGGTTGTGGTGATAATGGTTAGCCTCTTCCTTTTCATTATCATCTCCTGGAACATCGGTCAAGATAAAAATGGCCATCACAAACTCCTAGTCCCTTCCAAAAATGTCCATCACAAACTCCTAGTCCCATCCAAATTCTGGGCCAAACTGGCTCAGAGCTCAGGTTACTGGAACTACCAGCAACAGGTTCTGGACCTGCACAACAATTCTGTCTTGACGATGAACAACAGCGACAGAGGCTTACCTGATTGGCTCAATGATACTAGTTTGACCTCTGACTCCTGCCAGCCTAACATTAGGGTCACAACTCAGGTGAAAGACTACAATTCCCTCCCAGAACGCTTCAAGGACTTCCTGCTATACATGCACTGCCGATCCTACCCAATTATCACAGACCAGCCCGATATTTGCAAGGTGCCACCTTTCTTGCTCCTGGCTGTGAAGTCCCTGGCACCGCACTTCGACCGCCGCCAAGCCATCCGTCAGTCCTGGGGAAGGGCGGGTGTTATAGCTAATCATACTGTGGTCACGGTTTTTCTCCTTGGGAACGCCATGGCGAGGGATCACTACCCGGATCTGTCGGATATGCTTCGATTCGAGAGCGGCCACCATAAAGACATCATCCAGTGGGATTTCCGGGATTCATTATTCAACTTGACTGTCAAAGAAGTTCTCTTCCTGGATTGGATTCAGACTCGCTGCTCCGGTGCTCGCTTCATTTTCAAAGGTGATGATGATGTCTTTGTCAACATGTACCACATCCTGGACTTCCTCAAGGGCCTGTCGGCACCCAAAGCCAAGGAACTGTTTGTGGGAGATGTGATCACCAACGCGGGACCATTCCGGGACAAGAAGGTCAAATATTTCATTCCTGAGAGCATGTACAGTGGGACATACCCTCCATACGCCGGGGGAGGTGGGTACCTTTATTCCGGTGACATCGCCGCCCGTCTGCACAATGTATCGCAGCATGTGGCGCTGTACCCCATCGATGACGTCTACATAGGTATGTGTCTGCAGAAGATGGAGCTGGCCCCTGAGAAGCATAAAGGCTTCAGGACTTTTAACATAAAGGAGAAATACAGGTCAGACCCTTGCGCCTACAAAAGCTTGATGCTTGTTCACCCAAGGACTCCACAGGAAATGATCCAGATCTGGTCTTGGCTCAGTAGAGCCAACCTGACCTGCCAGTGATGGTGGCCTTGGAGAAAACATTTTGAGCTTTAAGAAAGAAGTAGAAGCCAAAGGGGTGGAAACTTATCTTTGAGCAGGATCACAACTTCAAAGTTGGCAGCTTTAAGTTAAGATGTTAATAAATGGGTCACTTGATGCATTGAAGCCAAAAGAACGGAGATGTGATTATGGCTCGGGATATGGCGATGTAGTATTTTGACTTTTTCATATTTCCATAAGCAAGCTAACTCTGCTTTATTCTCAAATGAGCTTCTCCCAAAGTGAATGTGCAAATAGTTATAACATGACATTTATATGACCTTTGTAATGCTTTAACACTGTGTGTCGGCTCCACAATGGAGCGTCTTGATGCTGTATTACATAAGACAGGAAAACAGACCACTGGGGGACTCTGACTGTTTCAGTGCCCCTGAGAGTCTGAGCATTTTAAACATAAATGCAAGGCTAACTTCCTGGTAAAAACAGCAGCTCCCACATGCAGCGGCTTACTGTTGTGAGCTTCAAAAGGGGCCCGGGTGAACACTTTCTGTACATGTAGCTGGAGGCTTAGTTTGTGCTGCTATTTCTATCCACACTCCCTAAAATATTCTTTTGTGGCTTAGTCCAGTTCACACTGAACCAGTTTGTTCACTCTTCATGCAAAACTTGACTAATTGTTTTTAAACTGATAGTTATTAAAACACCAAATTCAAGTGTCACTCTTTGTGTGGTTAAAAATACTTTGATCGCTTTCAGTAATTTGTGCTCACTTTCTATTTTTGAAACTTCTAAATGTGTCTGTGTATGCAGACACCACATAGAAGAATCGAAGACAAATTCAAAGCAGTGTCTTTGTTTATTCACTTATGGTCATCTCATGAAAAATGCTGTAATAATTGAAACTACTCTTAAAAATAGTTTAATACAAATCTGGTGACCATAACGTCTTTACAGAGAGCCCACTTTTTTTCACCAAAACATGGCGTCCAGAGTAGTGCTTCAAAGAAATGTTGCAAATTTATGAAAGGAAAGTCATGAATTTTCAAACAAAGTTGCAGATTTTTGATGTTACTCTTCTTGTATGTTTTTATCAGGGGATTTTTTTTTTTTTTTTAAAACATCACACATTCCTGTGGAAAAAAACAACTACTGTATCAATTGCAAACTGAGATGAAGAGCTGTAAATTTCAAAGGAAAAAGTTGCTGATTTCAGAGAAAAAGTCAGCTTTTCAACAAGTTGTAAATTTTTAAAAAACATACATGAACGGTCATAAATTAACCAAGGGAATTTAAAACGAATCAAAAAAATTTCTGGGGAAAAATAGACAAATGTCTTCAATGGTTGCACACTTGGAAAACAAAGTTGCAAATTTCAGAGAAAGTTTCAAATTTACAGGAAAAAGTTGCAAACTTAAATTTATGAACCACAAATTTCTTAAAAGGTTGCAAGTGTGAGAAAAATGTTAAACTTTAGGGGAAAAAAATCACATTTCCAAACGAAGTTGCAAATTTTTGAGAAAAACATACTTGCATTGAAAGAGTCACAAACTTACCAGATTAAAAAAAAATATAAAACAAATTTCTGAAATAACTACGTAACTGTCTTAAGCAATTGAACTTATCAGACAAGAGAAAGTTGCCAATTTACAACAAAAAAGACACATTTACAAGAAAACCTACAAGGAAAAAAAATTATTTAAAAGGTTCTAAATTTGAGAAAAATGTTAGTCTTCTGAGGGGAAACAAGGGGGAAAAAAGTCAGATTTCACACAAAAAGCACAAATTTCTGATTGTTGTTCAGACAATGGAGTATAGCTGCAGTTGTTATGGTGCGTCATGTGAGAGCATTATTGGATCAGGATCTGGGGGAATATGGAGGCCTGGAGGCGCTGGAGTGGGTTTAATGTTGTGGCCGGTCTGTGCATATTGTATTTGCACAAATTTCAGAATGAAGACGTTCGGAAGAGTGAGCAGTCATTTTTCTCAGCGAACATGACTCGGCAGGTCTGGGCTTGGTGTGGAAAAGAAATCCAAATGCTGTCTAATTCTGCTTCAGGTCCCATTAGAAATGAAAACCAAGAAAAACCAACCTGCATTTTTTTGCCATTTTGCTCTCATAAGCGAATACATCAGACAGAACCAGCGCGAATCATGGCGAGCTAGCGAGCAAGCGCTGCTAGCACTCCTGGCTAACCCAGGAGAGAACGGCAATGAGCGTGGCACCAGTGGGCTAGATAGAGCAAAAAGATGCATAATATCACAAAACACTCACTATCCATGGTTTGCAACAATATCTTAGACGGGTCGACTCCCATCTCCCTCCCATTACTGGCTGGCCGACTACCGTAGATGGCGTCCATCTGGTCAAACCACTTATGTTTTCGGTTTGCCCCACCTTGACCATTGTGCTCCTTGATGGCCCGGTAATCACATTTCATTTTTTTTTTTTAGCTTAACCCTACATTGCTTTGTCCGGTTGCAGCCGTGGGTGGGCAACTGCTCTGCGACCTCATGAAAAATCTTCTCATTGTGGTACGCTCCGTCTAACTCCCTCTGGATCCCATCATCACTCACAATGCCAAGAAAAGTCTGCGTCTCCTTATGTGACCATGGTGCAGAAGTGGAAGATTTCAGTGAAGCTGAAGCCATCTCTACCGTTTGCAGTGATTACTCGCTGAAGAGTTTTGCAAATGCAGATTGTACATAAGCAGAACAATGGCACACTTACGGTGTTACGCCCACTGACATGACGTTATGCCCAGACCAATCAGTGGCCTGCAGTGATTTTACGTCATATTTTTGTGTTGGAACGGTATGCTTGGAATCCCTCTTCTGTGGGTCCGAAATATTGGGGCCGTAACCATTACAGTCCCTAATGGAAAAGCCGACAAACCGTACTGTACCAAACTGTACTGAACTGACACTAGTGGAAAAGGGGAATTAGTAGTTTTCCACCTGCTACAGCTTGTGATTCAGGTGTCACATTTTCTGAGCAAGACTACTGTGGCCGAGTACAGGTTTCTGTCATTTCTTCTTCTTTTTGATTGGCAGTTGGCAACCAGCTTACAGGTGCATTCTTCTTCTCTGTTACTGGTGGATAGCAAACAACTGAAAGTTGCATACCGCCACCTTCTGTACAAGAGTGTGTAACATTGTCATTTGAGCCCGATCCCTAAATTCTATGACTTAATCCTGTTTTACAGCCCTTCTCGTGATTCTTAGTGCCTCTCCATCTGTTCCCAGAATCCCAGTTAAATCCCATTCCCTACTGGCCTGTCGAACTTCATTTTTCATTCTTTCTTTCATTTCCATACTTGTGACAGTGTAATAAGATGTGCTCAACATTTTCTTTTACTCCACATTCTCTACATTTGTCACTTTCGCTTTTCCCTATGATGAATAAAGTGCCGTTTAAAGTGACTGAGACGATTTAGGAACTATGGATCAATATTCAGTATGAATTTATCTTCAATAGTCCACATAGTTGGTTCTGTTGACTTAGAACGCTAAATATGTCGAAAAATATTTCCAAGTGTTGCACTAACGTGATATCCTGAGACGTGCCTCGTTTCCCAATATGACGTCATGAGGTGAGTTTCCTCTCGGCTGATCTGTGTGCTATCAATGTAAGCAAGCTGTTTAGCTTCTGTATCAGCGAAGAAATGCCGAAATGTTGCATGGCGGCTGGGTGCTCTAATTGCTCCAGTGAACATATAAGCCTTTTCTCATTCCCAAAAGAATCCGATCTTCTTAAAAAAAAAAATGGGTGAAGCAAGTACAGAGAACAAGGGACAAATGGCAACCAACACCATCTTCTGTACTCTGTAGCGATCGTTTCACTGCAGACAGTTTTGAGGAGGCGCCTGCTATACAGGAATCTTTAGGCTTGAAATTTCGTTACAAACGGGTTCTAAAACAGACTGTCATACCTACTGTTTGCAAACAAAAACCCACAGCTCAAGACAATATCAACATATCAAAACAGTGCAGAGAAGCAACGGTGTCAAAACTCGCCCAGAAAAGAGTTTGTGTAATTGATTTTTTTTTTCCCCATATAAGGCGATCGTTATTTAATCGTTTGGTTTACAGAAATTTTGGCTTCAATTTTTTTTTTTATTTCCCCAATTGGGTAGTCGGGGAAATTAAAAAAAAAAAAAAGCTCAAATATTCAGTTTTGGTAGGCAATGAGATTTATAAAAAGAAAACTGAAAAAAGCAATATGTCGTTTTTTTTACACAAAGTCGTTCCACAAAGTCAACACTCAGCTTCAAAATTCATAGGGGAGGATTTTACTTTCGATGGAAAAAATATAATAAAATCATGATCACCTCATTCATTCATTCATTCATCTTCTTCCGCTTAATCCTTTTCGGGTTGCGGGGGGGCTGGAGCCTATCCCAGCATCTTTGGGCGAGAGGCAGGGTACAGCCTGGACAGATCGCCAGTCCATCGTAGGGCCAACACAGAGAGACAGACAACCATTCACTCTCAGTCATACCTAAGGACAATTTAGAATCCCCAGTTTTGATGCCAATTAACCTAACTTGCATGTTTTTGGCATGTGGGAGGAAACTGGAGAAATCCTGAAATAAACCCACACAGACACGGGGAGAACATGCAAACTCCACACAGATCACCGTTGGTCAGGGGCTGGGATCAAACCAGGGATCCCATGGCCAAGGGTGAGTTGCTGTGCTGCCGCAGTGCAAACCACTGCGCCACCGCGCTGCCCCGATTGCCTTATGTGGAAAAACGCATAAACACATTTTTTTTCCCACATGATCGCCTTGTGGAAAAAAAAAAAAAATCATTAGGCGATGGTGATTTTATTATATTTTTTCCGCCGAAAGTACAATCCTCCCCTATGAATTTTGAAGCCGAATGTTGACTTTACTCCAAATGGAACAACTTTGTGTTAAAACACGTTTTGACTTTTTTCATTTTTATAAATCTCATTGCCTACCAAAACTGAATATCTGAGCATTTTTTTTTTTCCATTTTCCCGACTACCTGATCGGGGAAATTAAAAAAAAAAAAAAAAAAAAAAAAAAAAAAATTGAAGCCAAAATTTCTGTAAACCAAACGATTAAATAACGATCACCTTATGTGGATCTATCTGTATATTATCATTTAGTGTTTTGGAGGCGACCAATGTCCATCTCTAACCCTTCACCATCGGACCCTTCATCCTCTGATATGTGCGAGTGATTGTCGCTTCCTGAACGATATGGTTCAAATAAATAGGGTTGCAGTCCTTCATTAGAACCAACTCGCTCTTCATCACTCAGTCCTGCTTCTTCCTCAAAAACTATTGATAAAATTGCTCAAATCTTCGCTGAAATTGCTCACAGCTTCCTCCGCTTCAGTGTACTCAGCCATGCTTGTTTACATCTTTGGTTCACCTCATTAAGTCACAAAATCGCGGCGGTGTTTGACCCAGTTTTGACAAACATCGCAATCGTCTGTCACTATGTAATTTATGGTAGTATATGGAAAAAAAATTATTGAATTTTTTTTTTTTGTCTACAGAGAATAAAAACGCAGTTCTTCTTTCTAATGATGTCTTGGTTGAATTATGTCACAGACGCTTTAAACCTGTGTATGATCCAGTCTGAGTCTTGCCATAACGATATCTTCCCTCCTGTTTGTTTTATAATTCTTTATTGCAGTAGATTTTTGTATTTTGTAATACGATCTACCTTTAAAATCTTCATCCCATCTTTTTTGCCATAGCTCAGTTCTTTTTTTCTTGATTACTGTTTTCCCTTCTCCTTTTCCAAGAGACAATGGTATAGTTATTTCTTTCCCAAGTGCACTTCTTGCTAATTTGTCTGCACAGTCATTCCCTTTCAACCCTTCATGTGCAGGAACCCAATAAAACTGAACATCTCCACCACCCCTGTGTACCCTAAATAAACTGATATAGCTAAACCGCCAAATCTTCCCTTGTAGATTTTAGTGTCTGTATGTTTTTTTTTAAAGCTGCAAGTGAATCTGTGCACACCACCACCTGGTCCAGTCTGACCTCCTCCACCCACTGCAAAGCAATAATTGTCACCATCTCTGCTGTAAACACGGATGTATTGTTGGAGAGTCTTTTTGAGATGGTCACTTTAAACTCTGGAATGTATACTCCCAATTCCAACAGAGCCTCTTTGTTCTTTCAACCATCAGTGTAGAGCTGTAAGTAGTTATAGTAATTATTCCCGAGGTAAATGCTTGTTACAGGTGCATTCTTTTTCTTCTTTTAGATTTGACTGGCGGTTGGCAACCAGCTTACAGATGCATTACCGCCACGTACTTCACTCTGTATCATCACTCTATGTTTGTACTTCACTCTATATCAGGGGTGGGCAATCATGTGCCATGGAGGGCCATTCCACTCCAGGTTTTCTGTTCCAAGTTTCCTCAGCAGGTGTTTGCTCTTATCAGCTTCAAGGATTGCTAATCAATGAAAACACCTGCTGAAGAGACTGGGTGAAACAGAAAACCTGCAGTGGAATGGCCCTCACTGCCCACCCCTGCTCTATATCATCACTCTATACATCTTGGCCGTGGCAACTGCCACAAACATCACTCCACTCTATATACTGAATTATCACTCTATACTGCCACATACTTCATGCTATATCATCTGTCTCTTATCTTACAGGTGCATTCTTCTTCTTCTTTTAGATTGGCAGTTGGCAACCAGCTTACAGGTGCATTAAAAGAAGAATGCACCTGTAAGGTGGCAGCTGCCACGGCCAAGATGTGTGGAGTGATGATATAGAGTGAAGTACGAGGAGACGAAGAAGAGTGATGTCTGAAGATAGTTGTGGTTCAATTGGACATAGCACTTCTTTTTTTCTTCTAGATTTGATTGGCGGTTAGCAACCAGCTTACAGGTGCATCGTCTTCTTTTAGATTTGATTGGCGGTTGGCAACCAGCCCACAGGTGCAAGTGCTAAAGATATATATATATATATACTGTGTGTGTGTGTGTGTGTATGTATATATATATATACTGTATATACTGTATATACAGTATATATAATAGTATATGTGTGTGTGTATAGACACAGGTAATCAACATAACACAGAACAGTAACAAGCAGGAGAAGAAGTAACAAGCAGGGGCAAACACAGACAGCAGGGCATGGTCACAGAAAACGGGATGGGTGGGGCTGTACAGATAATCACGCACAGGGGACCAGAGGGGAGACGAGACCAAGGCAATAATGATAATGATGATAATAATGCTGATACATTGCTGCCACACACTCCATATGTTTGTCTTTGTGTGCGTTTTTCCTCATAACTTTGTGATGTTTTCCTCATAGCTTGTGACATTTTGCTCATAGCTTTGACGTTTTCCTCATAGCTTTGTCCTCAGAGCTTTGTGACATTTTCCTCATTGCTTTGTGACTTTCCTCATAGCTTTGACCTTTTCCTCATAGCTTTGTGACATTCTTCATTTTAATCTCGTATCTGCATCTCATATGGCGGTAATGCACCTGCAGGCTGGCTGCCAACCGCCAATCAAATCTAAAAGAAAAAGAAGAGGATGTACAAAGATCTAGAGTGTTATAGACATCACGTAGACATGGACATCTCACTGTCTGAAGATTTCTTCTTCTTCTTCTTAGATTTGATTAGCGGTTGGCAACCAGCTCAAAGGTGCCGCCAGACTTGATTATGAAATTTTCCTCATAGCTTTGTGATGTTTCCCTCATAGCTCCTGCGACGTTCTCCTCATAGCTTTGTGACGTCTTAGTCAGCTCTGTGACGTTTTCCTCTTATCGCTTGTGACATTGTCCTCATCGCTTTGTGATGATCTCCTCGTAGCTTTATGACATAATCCTCATAGCCTTGTGATGTTAACCTCATTGCTTTGACCTTTTCCTTTAGCTTTGACGTTTTCCTCATAGCTTTGTGACGTTTTGACTTCACAGTTCACGTCATGGAGTATACATCCCAGAATTTAAAGTTACCGTCGCAAAAAGACTCCCAAAAACACATCCGTGTTTACAGCAGAGAACGGTCTCACTTGCAGCGCTAAAAACCATACAGACACTTTAATCTACAAGGGAAGACTTGGTGATTGAGCTATATCACAGCTTATTTAGGGTACACACAGAGGTGGTGGAGAAGTTCAGTTTTGTTGTGTTCCTGCACATGAAGGGTTGAAAGGGAATGACTGTGTAGACAAATTAGCAAAAAGTGCTCTTGGAAAAGAGATAACTATACCATTGTCTCTTGGAAAAGGTGAAGGGAAAGCAGTAATCAAGAAAAAAGGAACTGAGCTATGGCAAAAAAGATGGAATGAAGATGGTAAAGGTAGATCATATTACAAAATACAAAAATCTATTGCAATAAAGAATTTCATAACAACCAAAAGGAGGGAAGACATCATTATGGCAAGTGACTGGATCACACGGGTTTAAATGGCACTTTATTCACCATGGGGAAAAGCGAAAGTGACAAATGTAGAGATTGTGGAGTAAAAGAAAATGTCGAGCACATCTTATCACACTGTCACAAATACGGAAATGAAAGACAGATGATGGAAAATGAAGTTTGAGAGGCCGGTAGGGAATGGGATTTAACTGGGATTCTGGGAACAGATGGAGATGGATCATAGGTAAAAGATCATAGTATGGTGTGCATTTAGGGCCCATATATAGTATGCATGTATGCATTTTCCCTCACATATGTTCAGTAGGCATGACGGTGCATACTCTGGGAACTTCACGTCTAAACGGCCAAGAAGTCCTGACCCGGCGGAGACCTCGGGAGGTGTGAAGTGGTTTCTTGAAAGACGGGAAGTCAGAGAGAATGTCCCAGCAGGAGCCCCCGAGGCTGAAGTGTTGAAAGACAATAGTGACGCCAAGGAGCCTCGGAAGCTATGTTTACTGAAGGACTGTGGGCTGGGAATGTAATATTTGATGTTGGGGGGGGGGGGGTTTGTGTCTCTGGAGAGTATAAGAGCTGTGTTGAATGATTATTCTCCCTCTTTTGTTGAGATACTTGCTTGATAGAGGATGTAGACTTTCAATAAACCTTTCCTGAGAAATAAACTCAGTCTCGTTTGTGAAGGCATCCTCTACACTGGTGACCAACGACAAACCATGGCCGGTGACGGTGAGCTTTCCGCACCGGGCTCTTCAGGAGCCAACCGGGTTAACGCAGCTACCACACTACAGCTGCCTGATTTCTGGCAACATAACCCGCGCTCCTGGTTTACCACTGTGGAGGCGCAGTTCCACCTTAGGGGAATCTCAGCGGACGCAACGAGGTTCTACCATGTCGTCGCGAAGCTGGACAGCCTCACAGTGCAGCGGGTGGAGAGCCTGACCGACCAACCACCCACCCCAAGACAAGTATGGCGCACTGAAAGCCGCCCTCATTTGAGCCTTCACTCCCTCGCTGGGAGAGCGAGCAGAGAAGCTCCTGGCGCTGACAGAAGGGGAAGCAGACAGGCCGGCAGATCTGATGGCGAAGATGATGGGCCTGAGAGGCGAGGATGACGACAGCTTTATCTTCGCCCACCTCTTTCTCAGAACGCTACCGCCAGCAGTGAGAGTCACCCTGGCCAGCTCACAGCTACTCAACAACCGTGACTACCATGAGCTGGGCCAGGAGGCGCAGCGGCTCGTCGACGCCCATAGACGACACGCAGGCAGCAGCAGAGCCGAACGCACCCCCACGAGACGAGGGGAGACCAGAGGCTGCAGCACCGGATCCACTGACGTCGGCAGCGGCAGAGGCCAGGAGAAGCTGAGTTGACAATCCCCTCTACTCTCCTCTACTCCAATCTACTCTTCTTCTTGCCTTGAGAGAGAGCAGTCGCATTTTTCTTCCCTCCTCCCCTGCCTTCCTGACCTATTCCCAGCTTTTGCAATGTTGCGTTTTTGTCTGTGTTTAGTCGCTCTTCTTCTGCTGAATCTTAATCTAAACGGAAATTATGGATTTGGAAGCGGCTTAAATGTGCTATTGTCACTATTTTTCAACAAGAATTGGGCCAAGGGGGAGCCCAAGAATTGGAACCTACGAGAGACTCATGAACATTGGAATCCATGAGTCTATGGAAATATTATTGGCTATGATCTCAGGACTTCTATTTTTGGCTGTGGAGTTCCCTGATGCATCAGAAATTGAAGGAAGGTGAGAGAGCGGATCAAGCGGACCCAGCCAGCTCCTTCATCAAATTCGACCAGTTGGGGAGGGCACGAGTAGCGGCAAACGGTGAACTGAATGACAGTGTTTCAGTGAAGGATTACATCTGAAGCCCTGTGCTTTCTATGGAAAAACAGTTTAAGCCTGCATATACAGTATAATGGAAGCACAGAATCACACGGGTGAGGACAAAATTCTACTGAGTGCACTGTGCTGATTTGATTTGATTTGACCTTGTTTGCCCCGTGTTTACATTCCTCCTGACTGAGATTAGCGGAAGAACCGGCTCTTATGTCTACCCATACAATCAACAATCAGTTGTTGTCGTCAGCGGATTGGACTCTCAAGGACAATGCCCATGTGCCTTCTGCAAGCAAGAGGAAAAGAGAGATAGACTCTGAACTCTGGACTTGTTTATAAGTCACATGATTATAACATCTATCCACTGCCAGGAGGCGCCCTCTGCTGCTCACTAACAACTGTTACATTTACCCTACACAATGACATGCAAATATACACACACTGCTCTCCCTCCCTCTGCTGTGTGATTGTATCTATCGTCTGCTAATGTGCATAGAGGGTTTTTTTTCTGTGTAATCAAAATTTGGCTCATTGAGCTCATATGAGCTTATACGAGCGTTATTCTGATAACTGTTTTTTCTCTCTGCCTATTGTTTCCCCCCCCCCCTTCCCCTCTTTACCCTCACTGCATGACAGGCGCCTTCATGGCTGCCGCGTCATTGGATGCGCCTAACGTGCGCGCCCAATGTCAAGTCAAATTCCTTGTGTGTTTACTTGTAAATATACTTGGCAATAAAGCTGATTCTGATTCTCTGTTTCTACCATCGACGCTTCGCCGAGAGCGCGCAGATGCACCCCACCGTGCCGATACCAGCGCCAGGGAAACGCCAGGACCGGGAGCCGGTAGCAGTGGCGACTCTCGGCACGAAGAACAAGCTGCTTTTCGTGACAGACGCAAATTCAGGGAAAGAATTCCTGGTGGACACAGGCTCCCAGCTGAGTTTTGTCAAGCCTGCCTACGCGGACATGCTGACGCCTGCCAGCGGACCCCTGGTGTTAGCGGCAAACGGCTCCATGATCAAAACCTATGGGGAGAAGACGCTCTTCCTATCTCTCCACAGCCGCACCTTCGAGTGGACCTTCGTCGTGGCCGCAGTTAGCAACAACATGCTAGGTGCTGACTTTTTATGCTCAAACAGTTTATTGGTTGATCTTGCTAATAGACGTATTGTAAATGCACTGTCTTTTTACTCTGTCTCCTGCACAGCTCGGGTGGCCCTGCCTTCTGCACATCCCAATGTCACAGCTGCGGGTGGTAAGTTTCATGCACTACTCAGTTTCCAACACTCACGGTCCCAACATTTTCAGCGTCAGTTGCCAAACACGGGGTCGAGCATTTCATAACTACCTCTGGACCCCCTGTTTTTGCAAAAGCTCGGCGCTTGGACCCAGCTAAACTGGCCATCGCGCGCGAGGAATTTACCAACTTGGAAAAACTGGGCATTGTTAGACGTTCTAACAGCCCTTGGTCATCACCCCTGCACATGGTGCCCAAGGCTGACGGCTCGTGGCGCCCTTGCGGTGATTTCCGCAGATTAAATAATGCTTCAGCACATGACCGCTACCCGATTCCGCACATCCAGGACTTTTCGGCACATTTGGCGGGGGCGCGCATCTTTTCCAAAATAGATTTGGTGCGCGGTTATCACCAAGTCCCAGTCCGCACGCAAGACATACCCAAAACGGCAGTTATAACCCCTTTCGAGCTCTTCGAGTTTTTGCGTATGCCTTTCGGCCTCAAAGGCGCCGCACAGACGTTCCAACGCATGATGGATGCAGTGCTGCACGGCCTCCCTTTCGTGTTCGCTTATTTGGATGATATTTTGGTAGCTAGTACATCTGATGCTGAACACGAACGCCACCTCACAGCCGTTTTTCAGAGGCTGACAGAACACGGGCTGATAATTAACCCAGCGAAATGCCAGTTCGGGGTAGCGCAAATCAATTTTTTGGGACACCGCGTGTCTCCAGAGGGCGCGGTCCCGCTGCCTGATAAAGTGCGTGTGATAACGGATTTCCCTCAACCGCAGACAGTTAAGGCACTGCAAGAATTTTTGGGGATGGTCAATTTTTATAACCGCTTCCTCCCCAACGCGGCACGGCTCATGCACCCATTGTACACGGCACTAAAGAAGCAAAAACCAAAAAAAAAATTATTCATCCTTGGACTGTGTCCCAGGTGCTGCTGTAACACACAGGTGTGGCTGTTTCGAAGTCATATTGACCAATAGGACTGATGTTCCTATGACCTCTACATGATGTCTGTGACATCATATAGACACCATGAAAATGTGTCACAGTGTCTATGACGATGTTCCTATGATCTCTTCATGATGTCTATGTGACATATAGACACCATGAAAATGTGTGTGTGTCAGTGTCTATGAAGATGGGTCTATATGACGCCATCAAAGGCAGGCATCACTGAACGAGTGCTGACGTGCTTGCTTACACCCTTGCTTACACCTGCTTTCTACGGGCATGCAGAAACGCATACTTATACTTGGTTTCTACGGGCATGCACAGGTATGGACTAGTACATATCTATAAATTCAAGAAATCTGTGTGTATCTGTGTCACGATCATTGGACTCGCTAAAATCATAGGATGCCTATGATGTTCCTATGATGTCTACATGATGTCCTATGATGTTCATATGTATAAGGAGTTCTGAACAACAACTTTTGTGTGAAAAACATTTTCCGTCCTTGGACTGCATCACTCACGATCATAGGGCTCACTTTGACATCATCAAAGGCAGGCATCACTCACGCTCGCTCATGATCATGGGACATCAAAGATCAAAGGCAGGCATCACTCATGATCATAGGACTCGCTATGACATCAAAGATCTAACTCAGGCATCACTCATGATCATAGGACTCTTTAGGTGTGCCAAACTATACACCAGCTCCAAAAAGAAGAGAGCACATCACCTCGCCATCACAACATCGGCAAAATTATCCACCATTTTAGAAGCCACCAGCAAGGCTCCCCCAGACGACGTTGGTAATTGGTGATTTGATTATGAGGAACGTCAGAAGCAGGTACTGTGTCACTAAATTTTTTCCTGGGGCTTAAGTGTCAGACATTGAGGCTCTTACCCCTGACCTATTAAATGAACTCCCCCACGCTGAAACTGTCATTGTACATGCTGGATGCAACAACATCCCAGATGAAGCGTCCACGGCTTTCTGCAGCTCCTCCTCATCTGCCACCCCTCAACTTAGCTCCTGTCTTCCCCCTCAGAGAACCTTTGTCTACTCCCCCCAAAGTTAATAAAAATGTAATGTATAAACATCCCGAAGTGATTAACCCCTTGAACTCTATGAATTCCGCGGGCGGTCGCGTCTCTGCATCTTAGTGCGTCTCAGTGCGCACTGAAAAAAAAAAAAAAAGCTGTATTTCCGGTCTTCCGGTACAGACACAGCTTTGTTACAACCTTAGAAAAAAGCTGTGTAATATATTCATTTCTGGTGGTATTTTTACAAAATTTTGACCCGAGCTTGAAAACGCTTGGTTCTACATTTCTGTTGTGTTTTCCATTTGTATCTAAAAAAAAAAACAAAACACCCAGGCAAACTTTGTTGTTACTCAGTGGCAGGAGCACTTGAAAGATTATGACTGTTTTGCCAAAAAATTCAGTGTTTTCTTTTAAAGGAGACTAACCCCATGAAGATGCTGCAAAGGGTTGAAGAACAGCTTTTGATTTACTTTGGGCATGTTATTTTTAGGCATTTTTAGGGAAGTTGAACAGAGTTCAACAGTTAAACAAGAAGTTGGTAAAACTCAAATTAAACATCAAGTCTCTAAATTTAATGACTTGGCCTCTCTTCCTCCTCATAATTTAAAAATTAAATGCGGTTTGTTAAATATTAGGTCTCTAACTCCCAAGTCTTTACTAGTCCATGATCTGATAATTGATCATCAGATTGATTTAATATCCCTTACAGAGACTTGGCTAGGGCAATATGATTATGTTGGTTTAAATGAATCAACTCCCTCTGGTTATCTAAACTATCATTATCCCAGAAGTGCTGGTCGTGGAGGTGGAGTAGCGGCAATTTACCATTCTAAATTACTAGTTAATGTAAAGCAAAAATCATGTTTTAATTCCTTTGAGGGCCTGGTCCTCAGTATGGGGCATGTTAGCAATCTTAGCTTAAACCCAATTTTCTTTGCCATAGTTTACTGTCCTCCCTCAGCCTACTTAGAGTTTTTATCCGAATTTGCTGAATTCATAGCTGATTTAGTGCTGAAATCAGAATAATTATAGTAGGGGATTTTAATATACATGTTGATGTAGATAGTGACTGTTTTTAATAAGGCATTCAATTCAATATTAGACTCAATGGGGTTTTCCCAGAAAGTAGAAAATTCTACCCATTATCTCCACCACACATTGGACCTTGTTCTGACTTAGGGCATAGAACTAGAAAATCTGGTAGTGTCTCCTCATAATCCTGTACTGTCAGACAATTGTCTGTTAACCTTTGATTTCACTATTCCTGACTATTTGACTCCTAAAGAAAAATACTACTACAGCAGATGTCTTTCAGATGATGTTACCAAATTTATGCAGATTGTCTCCTCTATGCCATGTGTCAACACAACGGAAATAAAAGATGGAGAGCTTGCTCCTTCCGTAATTGATAGCATGGTAGATAGTGTTACAGCCTCTCTGCATCAGACTGTAGACTTGGTGGCCCCTTTAAAAAAGAAAGTCTAATCAGAGATTTCTAATCCCTTGGTTTAACACAGAAACTTGTAGCTTAAAACAGAAGACTTGTCAATTAGAAAGAAAATGGCATTCCACTAATTTAGATTAAATCTATTTAGCTTGGAGAAATCATCTCTTAATTTATAAAAAAATCTTAGAAAAGCTAGAACAAGTTATTACTCTGCATTAACAGAAAAGAATAAGAATAATCCCAGGTTTCTTTTCAGCACTGTAGTCAGACTGACAGAGTCAGGACTCTGTCAATCCTCGCATCCCTCTAGAGCAGGGGTGTCAAACTCATTCCATGGAGGGCCAAGACCCTGCATGTTTTACTTCCACCCAATGTCTTCAGCAGGTGTTTTCTCTGATCAGCAATCAGTGGGCAGGAATTCAGTGAAATCACCTGCTGAAGACACTGGGTGGAGGTAAAACCTGCAGGGTCTTGGCCCTCCATGGAATGAGTTTGACACCTGTGCTCTAGAGCAGGGGTCACCAACCTTTTTGAAACCAAGAGCTACTCCATGGGTATCGAGTCATGTGAAGGGCACCAACTTGACACACTCCTCTAAAATAAATTATATATATATATATACACACATAAATAATTATCAATAACTTAGAGTGGGTAACAGACAAGATCAATATTCAACACTTTATTTTTTATTAATCTCAGCAATTGTTCAGATGATCACTTCTACATTTCATTAAAAAAATGTCCAGTTTTCACCAGTCCCTTTTAACCATAAAAAACTAAACCCTTTTAATCCATGGACTATGTTGAACCATGTTTGAAAAAGTTATGCAACATTTAAGAAAAATCAACTTTCATATTAAATAAATCTTATCACATTTTTAACTGAACAAATCTGCTGCAATTCTGCTCAAAATCTGTTACATTTAATAAACACACTTTTGTGTGTTCTTCTTCACTGGAATTATATCCATACAGTTCTTGCCAAGAATCATGCTGGAGTAATAACCAGCAACGCGGCAGCAGTTTACCCTCGGCCGCGGGATCGCGGGGATCGTGGGTTTGATCCCTGCCCCCGGCCAACAGTGATCTGTGTGGAGTTTGCATGTCCTCCCCGTGTTTGCGTGGGTTTCCTCCCGCATGCCAAAGACATGCAGGTTAGGGAGTTAAGGCTTGTCACCGGACTGCAAAACAAATCTACCTACGGGTACAAAAAAAGAGTGGGCAGCAGTTTCATGACGCGTATTGAAGGTTTTTTTTTTTCCAAAACTTTATTGAGAACAAGGTCAACATAGTGCCGCTTCGCCGTCGCCCCGCAAATGAAACACACGCAGCTTCCTTTCACGGTAGGAAAAAAGAACTCTTCCTCCCGCTCACTTTGAAAATAATAAATTTTCTGTCTTTTTTTTTTGCCATGTTTTTGGGCTAGGAAACTGCACCATTTTCACTGCCCGCTAGCTTACTCTCCACAAGCGCGAAGGTTTTGTCATGCGCACAATACTGACCTTTGAACTAGGTCAGAGTTCACCTTAACTTTACGTATAATAACCATATTTTCATTTTTTTTTTTTATTTTTAAGACATTGTCATTTTAAAATCTATATAAATGCAAGTGTGATTTTAAAAAATAGCGGCAGAAAAAATTACATCTTCGACGCAGCTCACTTGCGAGTTGTGCTATTTTTAGAACAGGCCTGCGGGCGACTCATGTGGTCCTTGCGGGCGACATGGTGCCCGCGGGCACCGCGTTGGTGACCCCTGCTCTAGAGCTTACTAGTCAGGACTTTTTGAACTTTTTCAATCATAAAATTTTATCTATTAGAGATAAAATCAGTCAGATTCTTCCCACTGTAAACTTAAGTACAGCAACTACTACAACTCCTTCAACTGATCTGTTTGGATAAGTTTACTCAAATTGATCTTTTAGAGTTAGATAAAATAATCTCCTCATCCAAGCCTTCAACTTGTCTTTTAGACCCTATTCCTACCAGGTTATTTAAAAAATCTTCCCATTTATTGGTTGCCGTATTCTTCAAATAATCAATTCTTCTTTAACTTTAGGTCATGTACTGCAGGCTTTTAAAATTGCTGTAATTAAACCCTTACTCAAAAAGTAAGTGTTTAATGATAGATTAGAACACTGTGAAACACTCACTATGAAACACTATGTTGGACTAAATGGAACTTTGCTGCAGTGGTTTAGATCTTATTTGTCTGATAGACTTCAGTTTGTTCATATCAATAATGAGTTTTCTTCCAACTCTAAGCTTAGTTGTGGGGTTCCACAGGGATCTGTGTTAGGCTCTGCTCTTTTTAGTTTATATATGCTTCCGTTGGGCAACATCATTAGAAAGCACTGTATACATTTTCATTGTTATGCAGATGACACACAATTATACCTGTCAATGAAGCCTGATGATAGTAATCAATTAGCCAAGTTAGATGCCTGTCAAGGAAATCAAAGCTTGGATGACTTGTAATTTTCAGCTGTTAAATCCAGATAAGACTGAAGTCATACCTGTTGGTCCAAAAAACCTTAGAAATACCTTTCCAAATCAAACTCTTAATTTGGATGCGGCTACTCTTTCTCTGAATAGTTCTGTGAGGAACCTTGGAGTTATTTTTGATCAAGATCTGTTGCTTTTGTTAGCTCTAGATTAGATTATTGTAACTCGTTATCAGGTTGTCCTAAAATATCTTAAAGTCTTCAGTTGATCCAAAATGCTGCTGCAAGAGTTTTAACAGGTACTAGAGAGATCATATCTCTCCGGTTCTGACCTCCCTTCATTGGATTCCCATAGAGTTTAGAATTAAGGTCTGAACAACTCCTTATGTGTGAAAAAATTATCCGTCCTTGGACTGTGTCCTAGCCTATGATGTTCCTATGATTTTGGCATGATAAGACAGCTTAGGATATGATGCCTGCTTTGATGTCTTTATGATGTCATATAGACTGATGCATGCCTTGATGTCTATATGAAGTCATACAGACCATGCTGACATGATTGCTTGACCCAGGAGACACTGACACGAGTAGACCGTTTAGAGTCTAAACTTTAGACAATTATTTATTAACCCAAAAAGTGTTGTGTGTGTAGATGTGAGTGAGTGTGATGTGTGTGAAGGTGTGAGTGAGTGTGATGCTGAGGAACCACTGGGGCTGAGCGAGTCCTGCCGCAACTTGGCAACCCTGGAACACACAAGCACAGATGGTTAGGGCTGTTCGCAGTACAGCGGTGTGACAACCAGCACTGCTTACTTGCAGGTGACGTTGGCCGACTCTTGTTGGCTCTGCGGCTCACAGTGGTTCGGTGCAGCCTGACGCTGTGGAGAGGTGGAGGAGTCCCGAGGAGGAGAGGCTCCTTTACGTGGGGAGACGGGTCCGCCGCCAGGGAGCTCCACCTGTGCACAGCGGTTAACACTACGACAGGGTAAGATATTGCGTCTCTTACGTGACGAAGCTTGAGGTAGATGCGTCGTGGATGCTCTTGCGAGAGAATGAGTCCGTGACGCGTTTCGTGGCGAAGTAGGCAGACGACTCCGTGCTGAGCCATCAGTAACGCCGGCTTTTAAGTCTGCTGATGATTGGTGGCAGGTGTGTGCGCAGCTGGGGCTGATGACGGCCCAGCGGCTGCCATGACACATGCTGTCCTATGATGTTCCTATGTCAGTGATGCCTGCCTTGCTGTCTACATGATGTCGTATAGACTATCACTCACGTTCATAGCACTCGCTGTGGCGGTCCTACATGGGGACATCATCCATCCATCCATCCATCCATCTCCTTCCGCTTCATCCTTTTCGGGTCGCGGGGGGGCTGGAGCCTCATGTGAACCAATAAATCTGAAAATGTCACTCAACATCATGTGAAGCAGTAAATCTGGAAATCTCACTCGGTAAGTCAGAAGGCAAATCAATAATTATATATATAATATATGTGTTGTGGAAAAGGGGCAAGCATATTGGCACTCAATAGATACAGGAAGACATCTTTATGACATTCAAAAGCAGGTAAACTCTGGAATGGGAGTTGGCAGAAACAGGAACGCAGGAGATACTCATCACCCAATTAAGAAGAGGACACACTAATTTAAACCAGTCGCTACATAAATGGACAATAATAGAGCGAGCTGGCCGGCTGGCTGGCACAGGCATTGATGCCGCCGAGGACAGTCCAAGGACAGAATTTTTTCACACATAGGGAGTTGTTCAGAACTCCTTATAAGAACTCCTGATACAAAGATGGAGTTTGATGATATAGAGTGAAGTACGTGGCGGTAATGCACCTGTAAGCTGGTTGCCAACTGCCAATCAAATCTAAAAGAAGGAAGAAGAGGTTGGTAGTTGTTTAGAACTCACCTTGGACACAGTCCAAAGACGGATAATTTTTTCACACAAAATGAGTTGTTGTTCTTTTAGATTTGGTTGGCACTTGGCAACCAGCTTACAGGTACATTACCGCCACGTGCTTCACTCTTTATCATCACTCTAGGTCAAGGAGTTGTTCAGAACTCCTTATACAAAAATAGTGATAATTAAGTCAGTGGCAGTAATGCACCTGTAAGTTGGTTGCCAACTGCCAATCAAATCTAAATAATGCTACACACTCTTGTACAGTAGGTGGTGATATGGACCTTTCAGTTGTTTGCTATCCGCAGTAACCGAAAGAAGAAAACTGCTGCACATCAGGACAGATCCCATGAAGATCAACTGGCTGAGGTTCCAGCAGTACCTCCCAGGCATGACTGTGTTGCACGTCAGAAAATATGCCGTGAAGATGAAACACCTCAGGTTCCAGCAGTACGTTGTAGGTAGTGATGGGTCCGGCAACACCGATGCGTCGGCGCATGCGTCGGGCTCATAGAGCGAAACCCAGTTTCAGTGCGTGTCGGTGCGTCTTGCGTTAAGAAAGTCACGTGACGCTAGCGCGTCGAAACACTGACGGGCCAGCGTTTATAAGGAACCGCATCTGTCAACGGGATGCATTTGCCCAAAGATTCTCGTATGTGTTGTAGACGGTCCTTGTGCAAATTTATCACACAAATTATGGAGCACGAGCAGCCTCAAGGAAAAAGAGGTTTCCACCGTGTGGGACCATTTTGATCCGATATCGGAAAATAAGGTATTTAAAAATAGTATTTTCTTTGTTTTAATTTCCTTGTTGTTTCATCCTGTTCCTCTCAGTTTCCACTTGATTTATCTGAATTCAAATTCATTTGAAAGTGACTTAGTTTACTCTTCATATTTTCTGCAGGCTAAATGTCACATTTGTTCAACAGAGCTGTCGTATTTAAACAAAAGCACCTCCTCAATGCTGAGACACTATAGGGCCAGGCATGAAAATGAAGTCCCGGATACACCCAGGATAGACTCAGGTATACAGCCATTCTATAACTTGCTCAGTTTCTTTATTGATAATTAATTCCTATTAATTTATTCTTTACTTTGTAGCGGGTTGAATTCAACCCCCACAACACGGAGACAGAACACAGAGACAGTCAGCTCATTACTCCTGGGTTTTTTCCGCTGCATGCTGCGTTTACAGCTGTGAGGTTAAAGTGTCATCCATGCATTGTGTTCATGCATCCTGTCTGTACCTCTGATATGCAAATGCCCAGATTGACTGCTGTGAAGGTCTTTGATGTATTGTCTGAGTTGAGTATATATGCTGTACCATTCTGTAAATCTGTCTCTCATTCACTGACTCCTTCAACTGCTGCAGACACGCACTTTGTGTCTCCTCTCTGAGAGCCTGAGGACATCACCTCAGCCCGCAGCACGAGGGCTGGGGAGATGTTCCGATGAAGGCGGTATGATTCAATAAACCAACTAAAAACTCCATCGCTGCCTTTATTTTATCATGCCGCTTCAACTTCATTCTTAACCATCAAGCTTCCAGGAAGCAGATGCTGGATGAGGCTCTGCTCAGTTTGATCCTGAAGGACTGCCAGCCCCTCAGCATTGTGGAGAGTGAAGGGTTCAGGGAACTGGTTCAGGCCCTTCAGCCCTCATGTTTTGCCAACCAGAAAGGTTTGTGGAAATTATCTAAAGTAGTAGCTGATATATCCAATTTATTTAATCTGTAGAGGAGCTGGGCAATGAAGAGGCGATTTGGTTTATAAGCGAAGTTTTATTGTACAGCTCTTCTAACAAGTCTCATCTGGTGCAGAGAGCGGCAGAAGGGAAAAAGAGACAGTCTCGCCAACTCGCTGGTTATATACAAGCACACAAAAGACATGCATAACAAAGGCTGACATCCCTCATTATCTTAATCCCCCCATTGTCTTGGTATTTCCTCTCCTCGTCTTGGGAGGTGATGGTAATCCTTCTCCTTGCCTTGGGGGGTGAGGGTGGCTCGTCCGGGAACGTCTTTGTTCCTCACTTGGTGGGTGAGATTCCTTTGTCCTTTCAGAGGTGTGAAGTTCCTTACATATGTAATCCCAAACATTTCCACTTGCTCTAACATATGTAGGTTATGGAATATATGGTTAATATAGACCACAGGCCCCCCAAACAACTAAGAAAGGACAACAGAAATGTTCACAGTCTAGGATAGTTATTACGACATACTACGTGTTACAGCTGTTGCCACGGAAGAAACTTTCTAGCAGCCATGCTCCTAAGAGAGTTCAGTGGTAAACATAGTAGCATAGTAAAATCATAAGTCAGCCCTAAACTGTTGCAGCACAATTAGTGAATAACTGTGGAGTGGTTGGTGTCAGTCCCTGTGCTGTCTGGGTTTAATTCTTCTCCCAAAACTGCTGTAGGTTGGTTTAGGCGTCCTGCTGGGACCTTCTTGTGAGGAATCTGCAGTGTGGGAAGGAGAGAGGTTATTTGTTCCCTGCCTGGGGGCTGAGTCTTTTCTCTTGGGGGGTCTACCTCGTCGAGGTGCTCTCGCCAGCTGTGCAGGTTCGTCTTTCAACAAGAAGGCAGGTTTAAGTCTGTCGATGCTGACGGTTTCTTTTCTATCCCCATAATCAAGCACAAAGTGTTTGTCACCATGTTCCAGCACTCTGAATGGCCCATCGAATGCTGGGCGTAAAGTTGGTTTTAGAGCTTCATGCTTAACAAAAACAAACTCGGCGTTTTTTTAAAGTTTGAGGGACAAAAACCCGTGGGAAGGAGTGATGAGCTGGACCGGGGAGAGAGTTCGGTCCGTTGCTGCCTAAAAACCTTGGGACTGGAAGGCGCCCTGGTTCTGGGTTTTCTGGCAGAAATTCACCTGGGAGCCTGAGAGGTTGAGCAAAAACTAATTCTGCGGGAGAGGCGTCTAGATCCTCTTTAGGTGCAGCACGCAACCCCAATAAAACCCAGGGAAGTTTATTTACCCAATTTGTGTCCGCTAGTGAGGCTCTGAGGGCGGCCTTTAAAGACCTGTGAAAACGCTCGCATAACCCATTAGCCTGAGGGTGATAAGCGGTGGTGCGGTGAATTGTTGCCCCTAAGCTGCTGGACATGGCTGACCAGAGCTCTGAGACAAATTGAGGCCCCCTATCGGACGTGATGTCCGATGGGACGCCGAAACGTGCTACCCAGTTTGTCAAAAAAACGCGAGCGACTTCCTCCGCTGTAGTTGCCGCTAGAGGGACTACCTCTGGCCAGCGTGTGGTGCGGTCTATCATTAACAGGTGTGTGAAACCTTGGGAGGAAGGTAGTGGCCCCACAAGGTCGACATGAACGTGGTCGAACCTTCTAGCAGGGATTGGAAAAGGCTCCAGAGGGGCTTTTGTGTGTCTGTGTAATTTGGCGCGTTGACAAGAAATGCAAGTTTTTGCCTATTCTTTTACGTTTTTGCGCAGGCCTGGCCACACAAACTTTTCGGCGACCATTTTAACCGAGGCGCGCACACCTGGGTGCGCGAGGGAGTGAATTGCGTCAAAAATGCGGCGGCGCCATGTAGCTGGCACTAACGGGCAAGGTCGGCTGGTTGAAACATCGCATATTAGGGGGGGCACGCCGTCGCGTAAACCCTTTTTCTCCAGCCTTAACCCTGTTGGTCCAGACAGGAGTGCGCGCACGTCCGCGTCACTGTTTTGCTCCTCTGCCATGGCTGCATAATCTATCCCTTCATGGATAGGTGCTGCGTATGTGTCTGAGTTGGTGAAGAGTTCTGCTGCTGAGGCAGTGTAATCTGTCTCCCCGCGCTCTGGTGGTGCCACAGCGCGAGAGAGACATTCCACTACTACGTTAAGTTTGCCTGCCACGTGTCGAATATCTGTGGTGAACTCTGAAATCGCAGCTAGCTGTCTTTGTTGCCTGCCTGACCATGGTTCTGAAATTTTAGCCATAGCAAAGGTGAGCGGTTTATGGTCTACAAAAGCCGTGAAACTCCGCCCTTCTAACCAGAACTGGAAGTGGCGGATGGATAAATGAAGCGCCAGCAGCTCTCTGTCAAAAGTGCTGTATTTGCGTTCAGTTTGGTTTAGCGATTTGCTAAAGAATGCTAAAGGTTGCCAGACCCCGCTGACAAGTTGTTCTACAACTGCCCCTATAGCTAGGTCTGAAGCATCTGTGGTTAGTGCAATGCGGGCCAAGGGATCTGGATGAACTAACAATGTGGCGTTAGCTAGGGCGTTTTTTACTTCCGTGAAAGCGCGTTCGCGCTCCGGGATCCATTCGACCGCGTTGGAAGCTTTCTTTTTTTTGAGCGTGTCATATAGGGGCTGCATGAGCTGAGCTGCGTGGGGGAGGAAGCGGTTGTAAAAATTAACCATCCCTAAAAATTCCTGTAGCGATTTGACCGTTTGCGGCCGTGGAAAACTTTCTATCGCATGAACTTTGTCTGGAAGTGGCACTGCCCCCTTCGGAGAGACTTTGTCCTAAAAAATCAATTTGCGACACGCCGAATTTGCATTTGGCTGGATTGATTATTAGCCCGTGCTCTTCTAGCCTCTGAAAAACCGTAGTGAGGTGCTGCTCGTGTTCTTCCTCAGACGAGCTGGCTACCAGCATGTCGTCGAGGTAGACGAAAACAAAAGGGAGGTCGCGTAGGACCGCGTCCATCATTCGTTGAAAAGTTTGAGCAGCGCCTTTGAGGCCGAAAGGCATTCGCAAGAATTCAAAAAGGCCGAAAGGGGTTATTACCGCTGTTTTAGGAATGTCTTCTGCTCGGACTGGGACTTGGTGATAACCGCGGACCAAGTCTATTTTTGAAAAAATGCGCGCACCCGCTAGATGTAGTGAAAAATCTTGAATGTGAGGGATTGGGTAACGGTCATGCGCTGTAGCGTTGTTTAGTCTGCGGTAATCTCCGCACGGTCTCCAAGAACCGTCGGATTTAGGAACCATGTGAAGTGGTGAGGCCCAGGGGCTCTTCGAGCGTCTAACAATGCCCAATTTTTCAAGAGTTGTAAACTCGTCCCGTGCCATGTTGAGCTTGGCCACATCTAAGCGGCGAGCTTTGGCAAAAACGGGAGGTCCCGTTGTAGGAATGAAGTGTTCAACCCCGTGTTTAGCCACAGTGGCTGAGAATTTGGGGGTTGTGAGTGCTGGAAATTGGGTGAGGAGTTGCTCAAACTTACTCCTGCCGTAGTGACGTTGGCCTGCACAGGTGGTGGAGAAACTTGAGCTGAGCATGGAATAGAAGCAAAAGACAGTGCATTAACCAGGCGCCTATTTGCTAGATCCACTAATAACCCATGTGCACACAAAAAATCTGCGCCTAATAAGTTAAAACTCACCGCCGCTACAACAAATGTCCATTTGTAGCTGCGGCCGTGAATGAGGAGGTGTAGGCTCTTCTCGCCGAACGTGTCTATGTTAGAGCCGTTGGCTGCCACGACTCCGTTGCCCTGGGTGCCCATGGCTCAATCTGCGTGGGAGGGCATGACGAAACTCAGCTGGGCTCCTGTGTCGTTGAGGAACTGCTTGCCTGAGTGTCCATCCATCACGTACAACAGCTTGTTTTTCTCGCCGAGAACCGCTGCTGTTAACGGCTCTCGGCTTTGGCGTTTAAAGTTGCAGGGGGGAACACATTTGTGAGCCTTCTCGGCGAAGCGGTGGTGGTAATAACAAACATCGCTTCGTCTGTTACGTCTTGGCTGTGCCGCTGTCACCGTGGGCTGGGTCTGCTCCGTGGGTTGTGGCTCCTCGGGGCGTCAGCGTTGAGGTCTGCGGATGCTGCCGTGGGTGTCGGCTCCTTGCAGGCGTTGACGAGCCGATGAGCTTCGCTGGCCAGTGTGCAGAAGTCTTGGTGGGTGTTGCACTTCATGCTGGCGAGTGTCCCCCTCATGTGTGGCGGCAGCGTGCTGAGGAAAATAAACTGGAAGAGGAAGTTGTCATTGTCCTCTTCCTTGAGCTGCAGCAAATCCTCCATGAGGGCCTTCGGATTGCCCCCTCTGTGGCCGTAGACCGCCAGGATCTTCTCGGCTCTTTCTTCCGCTGATGGGACGTAGTTCGCCACGATGGTCGCTTTGAGTGTCTCGTACTTGTCCTGGGCCGGTGGTCGCTGGGTCAAGCTCCGCATACACTTCGAAGTGGCGGAGTCGAGTTTGGAGACGATATGATAAAACTTAGTATCGTCGGCCGTGATGCCCGCCAGTATAAATTGGGCTTCAGCCTGCTGAAACCAAGAGGCGGGGTCCTCTTGCCAGAAGTCTGGCAGCTTGACAGCGACGGCGTTCGTGCACACCATCACTGCTGTGCCCGCCAGGTGAGAGTGCCTTGCCTCGGCTCTCACGGCGGTGCTGGTGCTCGGTTGAGCCCTCTCAACCTCTTCTGCCGGGGGGAACAGCTGTCCGTCTGCTCCCTCGTCTGCTTGGTTGCTGGCGTCTGCCTGAGTCGCCACGGATGAGTCGCTTGTGGGAGAACGCCTCCGGTCCATACTCGCGTCAAGGTCACCAGTGTAGAGGAGCTGGGCAATGAAGAGGCGATTTGGTTTATAAGCGAAGTTTTATTGTACAGCTCTTCTAACAAGTCTCATCTGGTGCAGAGAGCGGCAGAAGGGAAAAAGAGACAGTCTCGCCAACTCGCTGGTTATATACAAGCACACAACAAAAGACATGCATAACAAAGGCTGACATCCCTCATTATCTTAATCCCCCCATTGTCTTGGTATTTCCTCTCCTCGTCTTGGGAGGTGATGGTAATCCTTCTCCTCGCCTTGGGGGGTGAGGGTGGCTCGTCCGGTTTCTCCCGCCGCGTCCGGGAACGTCTTTGTTCCTCACTCGGCGGGTGAGATTCCTTTGTCCTTTCAGAGGTGTGAAGTTCCTTACATATGTAATCCCAAACATTTCCACTTGCTCTAACATATGTAGGTTATGGAATATATGGTTAATATAGACCACAAATCTTTAATTTAAATATATGGATTTGCTTTTGGTTTGACTTGGTGTAATTTTCAGACCATCAAACAAATGGTGGCCAAAAAGTACGAGGAGGAACAGGAACGAGTGAAAAAGGAAGTACAGCAAGCTGTGGCAGTGAGTATAACAGCTGACATGTGGACATCTGTGAACATGGAGGCTTACTTGGCTCTTACCTGTCACTACATTAATGAGAATTTGCAGTTGTGTACGTCTGTGTTGGGTGTGCAATACTTTCCACAAGGTCACACTGCTGACAATTTGGCCCAAGTCAAAAGGGGCATAATGGAGGACTGGGCCATAACCAATAAAGTAAAGTGTTTTGTGACCGACGCAGCACCAAACAAGATTGCATCCACTAGACCGCTCCAAATTCGGCACTCAATTTGCATTGCACATAGTCTCAATTTAGACGGGACCATCTTCACAACAGCTGTCTGCACCCACTTCAGGCATGTTATTCAGCATTATTTGTTTGTTGTTGTTTGGAAATCCTGTACTAAAATGCCATTTTGTTGTTTTTTAGATAACCTTTGGCAACATCTCAACATCGAAGTGGGCAGGCAGACCAAAAGTGCCACAGCCGATGCCATCCAGGAGGTGCAGAGATACCTGGCAGAGGGCAATATTGCCAGGTCCCAGGATCCTCTGAGATACTGGGACAACCAAAAGACCATCTATCCAAACCTCTTTCAGCTTGCCTTACAATTTCTCTGCACTCCAGCCTCATCTGTGTCGTGTGAGTGGGTGTTTTCTACAGCTGGAGAAGTTGTATCAAAAGCATAACGGACTCCATTTCAAAACGTTGGAAAAGCTTTTTTGTTTTTAATAATTTGTAAAAAAAAAAAATCCCAGTCCACAAGCATCCTCATTCACATGTTCACTTAGATTTTCACGTTATGATACATGTTCACATTATTTATTGACTGTATCTAAAAATATCAATAATATTTGAAATTAAAATGAAGATATGAAATGATACAATATAAAATACAATGACTTAAATTATATACTGTTCAAAAAAAATAAAGGAAACACTAAACATCCTGGGTCTGCCCCGGGGTCAAGTTTTTCTCCCAGCTGGTCTGGGAACGCCTTGGTATCCCCTCTGAAGAGCTGGAGCAGGTAGCTGGGGAGAGGGAAGTCTGGGCTTCTCTGCTTGAACTGCTGCCTCCGCGACCCGGACCTCCAGAAAAGTGGTAGAAGCTGGATCGATGGACTATACATCCTAGATTTGAATGAAATATTCTTATTAAATACTTTGTTCTTTACATAGTTGAATGTGCTGACAACAAAATCACACAACAGCAGGTGAACTTGTCAGTGTTGCTTCCTAAGTGGACTTTTTTTTTTTTTAAGCAGTATATTATTGTATATACTAGGTCAGGGGTGTCAAACTCATTCCATGGAGGGCCAAGACCCTGCATGTTTTGCTTCTACCCAGTGTCATCAGCAGGTGTTTTCACTGATCAGCAATCAGTGGGAAGAAATTCAGTGAAATCACCTGTTGAAGACACTGGGTGGAGGTAAAACCTGCAGGGTCTTGGCCCTCCATGGAATGAGTTTGACACCTGTGTACTAGGTCATCAAATCAGTGTCAGTTGAGTCTGTCAACTAGGTTGACTGTATGGATTTTTAAGGTCCAGCAGGTGTCAGTATTCAGCAACACAGTATCAATACAGTTTTGCAATGTGTCGAAACGCATCATGACGCCTCATGGACCCATCACTAGTTGTAGGCTACGGACATGCAGAAATACATGCTTATACTTGGTTTCTAGGGGCATGCACATGTATCTATCAGTTTGTCTGTATCATGATCATATGATGCCTATATGCCGTCACATAGACACCATAGTATAGAGTCGCTGATGATGTTCCACGACATGGAGAGCAATACAGTGCGGAGAACTACTGCACATCAGAAAAGATGCCGTGAAGATGAAACAGACCTGAGATTCCAGCAGTACGTCGCAGCCATGACTGTGATCAACACAACCATCTGAGACAGGAGACGGCTTACACCCTTTCTTATACCTGCTTTCTACGGGCATGCAGAAATACATGCTTATGCTTGGTTTCTACAGGCATGCACAGGTATGGACTAGTCATCACTCTATAAACTCAAGAAATATCTGTGTGTGTGTCTGTGTGTCGCGATCATCGGTGTGCTTATGTCTCTGTCTGCATCACAGGAGAGCCTAGGTCCTAGGCTCAGCTGTCAGGCTGACACTGACACCATCCTAGGCCCTAGGATGTTCCTATGGTGTCTGTATCATAGGACATCAAGCCTGCCTTCATGTCTTTATGTCATATACAGTGATGGCCATGATGTCTTTATGATGTCATATAGACCAACAGGACTCGCGATGCCGTCATATACACAATAGGACACAGCACTTTAAACCACACCCATTCAAAGCAGTAAATCATTCATTCATTCATCTTCTTCCGCTTAATCCTTTTCGGGTTGTGGGGGGGTGGGGTGGGGGCTGGAGCCTATCCCAGCATCTTTGGGCGAGAGGCAGGGTACAGCCTGGACAGATCGCCAGTCCATTGCAGGGCCAACACAAGAGAGACAGACAACCATTCACTCTGTCATTCCTAAGGACAATTTAGAATCCCCAGTTTTGATGCCAATTAACCTAACTTGCATGTTTTTGGCATGTGGGAGGAAACCGGAGAAATCCCAGAGTAAACCCACGCAGATACGGGGAGAACATGCAAACTCCACACAGATCACTGTTGGTCGGGGGCTGGGATCGAACCCAGGATCCCCCAGCCAAGGGTGAGTTGCTGAGCTGCTGCAGTGCTAACCACTGTTCCACCGCACCGCCCTGGAAATCCTAAAAAATATCACTTGATAAATTCAAGAAATCTCTCACTTTGTGTGTAAAACTGGAAATCTTACTCATCACCCGATTAACAATAGGACACACTACTTTAACCCCTTGCACACAATTTCCCTAAAAACGCCAAAAAATAACATGCCCAAAGTAAATCAAAAGCTGTTCTTCAACCCTTTGCAGCATCTTCATGGGGTTGGTCTCATTTAAAAGAAAACACTTTGAATTTTTTGGCAAAACAGTCATAATCTCTCTAAGTGCTCCGGCCACTGAGTAACAGTCATCTAAACATAGTGAATTTGAAGAAAATAAATTTTGCCTGGGTGTTTTTTTGGATACAAATGCTTGCAAATAACACACAGCTTCATACCTGTCAAGGCATACCTCATGCCTCCCTTATTGGGGGGGCCTTCACACCTGTACTGACCTCATGCCTCCCTTATTGGGGGGGCTTTCACGCCTGTACTGAGTACTTAAAAACTGTATTTATCGGCAGATGAAAGAAAACTGAAGCAAAAAAAAAACCAAACAAAAAACAAACAGCAACTGCAACATGAACTATTTCAAATTCATTCATTTATGCTGCCATTGCTGAAACAAAAGCAGAATGGATTTTTGTTTCATAAGTATCAGAAATAATTCTCTTTGAAATTGTGTTAATAATAACAATGAAAATATCAATCTTATTCAGCCCTTTCAATATAATGCTATACATTCAGATGTACATTCTGCTGGGGGTTTCTTCCTGTTAAAAGGGAGTTTTTCCTCTCTCCACCGTCACCAAGTGCTTGCTCACAGGGGATCGCCTGATTGCTGGGGTCTTTCTGCAACTGGGGGGGTTCCCCCTACAGTTGATAGTGCTATGAGATGACTGTTGTTGTGAAATGGCGCTATATAAATAAAGTTGAATTGAATGTAAAGCAAAGTTCCAAGATACAAAATAACAGTACACTATAGGGGATTTGGGCTACCTCTAAGCATGTTTGTTAAGATTTTAAAGCATTTTTTTTGTTATATTTAGGTAATATTTGAAGGTGAATAATACTGCCCATACCTGAAAACATTTGGAGATTTCTCCTTCAGTCTGGAAAGGTCTCGACCCACCATCGTGTTGCAATTGTCCGAACCAAAGCCCACAACATTCTGCCATGGAATATTGTGCAATCTAAAATAAATAAATGGTGACGGTGAAGGAGAACGGTGACATCCAGTCCCTCGATTTCCCATTTCTTCAAGCTTTGTTTACTTCGCCGGCGGCGTGCTGCAAGAAGCCATTTTGAAACTCACAAAAACACTGCTTAGGTGCGCCTGTGGAGGATCGAAATAAGTGCAGGCGGACGCTGAGCGCACTGCCAGCCCTGTACACTATGGGGGTCACACACGAGGTGTGCCTCCACACTCTCAATAATTTTTTTTCCCGTATATTTTTCTTTTTGGCGTACAGAAATGGCAATACGCCCGTATTTGCTAAAATTGCATTTTCCCCGTATTAAAATACGGCGAAACCGTATCACTTGACAGGTATGCAGCTTAAGATCCGGGCTGGAAAATGCAACAGAAATGTAGAACCAAGTGTTATCCAGCTGAGGTCAAAATTTTGTAACAATACCACAAAAAATGAATATATTACACAGCTTTGTTCTCAGGTTGTTCCCAGGCGTTTTTGAACTGTCAAATGGCACAGTTTGGAAAAACGTCTGTAACTTTTGAATGATTCAATATAGAAGCTTCATCTTGGGCTCTAATGAAAGGTGACACTCAGGGCTGTGTGTGTGTGTGTGTGTGTGTGTGTGTGTGTGGGGGGGGGGGTTGTCCCCTCCCCCCCGCTACAGAGGACGGACATGGCCCGGTGCACGGGTTCGTGTGCCGCGGTCCGTCATGTGGCGATGACGCACAGTTGTAATTTACCAATCGGTCAAAAGTCATTTTTGATTACAATTTTCAGGGATAAAGAATAATTTAGCTTATAACACTTACCTGTTCACAACAGCAGCGTAGCTGGCGAACTTCTCTTCCTTATTGTCAGACGAACATGAAGCTGGTCCGCTTGTTACGGACTCGTGGTTCTGGTCTTGCGACCCGGTCAAACCATAATTCCATTATTGCGGTTTTGCGCTTCCATGATTGCGGTTTTGGCGAACGATTTTTCAAAACAAATAAGAACAGTAGTTAGAAAAAAAGACTGGCGAACGCCTGTGTGTCACCCAGCCTTACACAAAACGGCTTTCGAACTTCTGTGCTTCAATTGGCTGGCTGCATTCGCAGCCGTTGGTAGGTGGGTCCTTCTTGATAGGTTTTCAGTCATTGGCTCTTCAAGGTTTCAGAAACCCAATTCAAGGCTCTTATTAGTCGAATGAGAGGTCAATCACATCTAAACCAATCAAAGCACCCCTTTGGCTTTCTGTTCGCAGCTGTGTCTGTAGTGAAAGAACGGAAATGCAGGTGTTTTTTTTTTTTCCAGTGCCTCCTAGGACGCACAGTGTGCGTACTCGGATGCCCTCGTGCGTCCTAGGACGCAGAGACGTGCCCGCCCGCGGTACACCGAAGTGCAACAGGTTAAACCACACCCATGCGAAGCAGTAGATCATCGCTATGCCATCATCAAAGATCATAGAACAAAGGACATCCTCAAAGATCAAACGCAGGCATGACTCACAATCACAGCACTTGCTATGACATCACAGATCATAGGACTCACTAAGACACCATCAAAGATCAAAGGCAGGCATCACTGAATGAGCGCTGATGTGCTTGCTTACGCGCTTGCTTACACCTGCTTTCTACGGGCATGCAGAAATTCTTATACTTGGTTTCTATGGGCATGCACGGGTATGTACTAGTATCTCTAAATTCAAGGAACGGTCTCATGTCAACATGATGTTCCTATGTATAAGGAGTTCTGAACAACTTATGTGCGTAAAAAATTATCCGTCCTTGGACTGCATCACTCACGATCATAGGACTCGCTATGACATCATCAAAGATCTAAGGCATCACTCATGATCATAGGACATCAAAGATCAAAGGCAGGCATCACTCACGATCATAGGACTCACTGACATCATCAAAGATCAAATGCAGGTATCACTCACGATCATATGACTCGCTATGACATCAAAGATCAAATGCAGGCATCATAGGAGTTGCTATGACATTGTCAAAAATCATAGGACTCACTATGACATCATCAAAGATCAAAGACAGGCATCACTGAACGAGCAAGAAACCTCTGCGTGCCACGATCATAGGACTCGCTAAAAGATCATAGGACCACGTATGATGTTCCTATGATGTCTACATGATGTCCTATGATGTTCCTATGTATAAGTGGTTCTGAACAACTTATGTGTGAAAACATTATCTGTCCTTGGACTGCATCACTCACGATCATAGGACTCGCTATGACATCATCAAAGATCAAAAGCAGGCATCACTCACGATCATAGGACATCAAAGATCAAAGGCAGGCATCACTCATGATCATACGACTCGCAATGACATCAAAGATCAAACGCAGGCATCACTTACAATCATAGAACTCGCTATGACATCAGCAAAGATCATAGGACTCGCTATGACATCAGCAAAGATCAAATGCAGGCATCATAGGAGCCGCTACGACATCATCAAAAATCATAGGACTCACTGACGTCTTCAAAGATCAAAGGCAGTCATCACTCACAATCATAGGACTCACTATGACATCAAAGATCATAGGACTCGCTATGACACAATCAATGATCAAAGGCAGGCATCACTGAATGAGTGCTGATGTCCTTGCTTTACCCTGGCTTACAACTGCTTTCTAACTCGCTTAAAGATCATAGGACCGCCTATGATGTTCCTATGATGTCTACATGATGTCCTATGATGTCTATATGACGCCATATAGACTGTAGGACTTACTAAAAGATCATAGGATTGCCTATGATGTTCCTATGATGTCTACATGTCTGACGTCATATAGACCATAGGACTGATGTTCCTATGCTCTCTACATGATGTTTATATGATGTCATAGTATAGAGTGATCAAAGGCAGGCATTACTGAATGAGTGGTGATGTGCTTGCTTACACCTGCATTCAGAAATACTTACTTATACAGTGGGGCAAAGAAGTATTTAGTCAGCAACCAATTGTGCAAGTTCTCCCACTTAAAAGATGAGAGAGGTCTCCAATTTTCATCATAGGTATACCTCAACTATGAGAGACAAAAGGAGAAAAAAGAAATCCAGAAAATCACATTGAAGGATTTTTAAAGAATTTATTTGCAAATTATGGTGGAAAATAAGTATTTGGCCACTTACAAACGAGCAAGATTTCTGGCTCTCACAGACCTGTAACTTCTTCTTTAAGAGGCTCCTCTGTCCTCCACTCGTTACCTGTATTAATGGCACCTGTTTGAACTCGTTATCAGTATAAAAGACACCTGTCCACAACTTCAAACAGTCAGACTCCAAACTCCACTATGGCCAAGACCAAAGAGCTGTCAAACGACACCAGAAACAAAATTGTAGACCTGCACCAGGCTGGGAAGACTGAATCTGCAATAGGTAAGCAGCTTGGTGTGAAGAAATCAACTGTGGGAGCAATTATTAGAAAATGGAAGACATACAAGACCACTGATAATCTCCCTCGATCTGGGGCTCCACGCGAGAGCTCACCCCGTGGGGTCAAAATGATCACGAGAACTGTGAGCAAAAATCCCAGAACCACACGGCGGGACCTAGTGAATGACCTGCAGAGAGCTGGGACCAAAGTAACAAAGGCTACCATCAGTAACACACTACGTCGCCAGGGACTCAAATCCTGCAGTGCCAGACGTGTCCCCCAGCTTAAGCCAGTACATGTCCAGGCCCGTCTGAAGTTTGCTAGAGAGCATTTGGATGATCCAGAAGAGGATTGGGAGAATGCCATATGGTCAGATGAAACCAACATATAACTTTTTGGTAAAAACTCAACTTGTCGTGTTTGGAGGAGAAAGAACACCATACCTACTGTGAAGCATGGGAGTGGAAACATCTTACTTTGGGGCTGTTTTTCTGCAAAGAGACCAGGAAGACTGATCCGTGTAAAGGAAAGAATGAATGGGGCCATGTATCGTGAGATTTTGAGTGAAAATCTCCTTCCATCAGCAAGGGCATTGAAGGTGAAACGTGGCTGGGTCTTTCAGCATGACAATGATCCCAAACACACCGCCCGGGCAACGAAGGAGTGGCTTCGTAAGAAGCATTTCAAGGTCCTGGAGTGGCCTAGCCAGTCTCCAGATCTCAACCCCATAGAAAATCTTTGGATGCCCAGCGACAGCCCCAAAACATCACTGCTCTAGAGGAGATCTGCATGGAGGAATGGGCCAAAATACCAGCAACAGTGTGTGAAAACCTTGTGAAGACTTACAGAAAACGTTTGACCTCTGTCATTGCCAACAAAGGGTATATAACAAAGTATTGAGATGAACTTTTGTTATTGACCAAATACTTATTTCCCACCATAATTTGTAAATAAATTATTTAAAAATCAGACAATGTGATTTTCTGGATTTTTTTTTTTTCTCATTTTATCTCATAGTTGAGGTATACCTATGATGAAAATTGGAGACCTCTCTCATCTTTTAAGTGGGAGAACTTGCACAATTGGTGGCTGACTAAATACTTTTTACCCCACTGTACTTAGTTTCTACGGGCATGCATGGGCATGCACTAGTAATTCAAGAAATATCGCTGTGATAGACGTGTGTCTGTCTGTGTGTCACGATCATAGGACTCGCTAAAAGATCATAGGATCGCCTATGATGCGCCTATGATCTCTATGATATTTCTATGATCTCTACATTGGACTCGCTAAAAGTCATAGAATCGCCTATGATGTGCCTATGATCTCTATGATGTTCCTCTGATTTCTACATGACGTTTATCGGGTCTGTCTGTGTGTCACAACCATAGGACTTGCTAAAAGATCATTGGATCGTCTATGATGTTCCTATGATGTCTACATGATGTCTATATGATGTCATATAGACACCATAGTATAGAGTGATTCATGAAAATCTGTGTGTGTGTCAGTGTCTATGACTATGGTGTCTATATGATGTCATATAGTCATCATAGGCACATCATGGAGTAAAAGAAAATGTCGAGCACATCTTATTACACTGGAATTTTAGAGCAGTTGATCGCAGTAGAGATGATTTAGAGTGAAGTACGTGGCGGTAATGCACCTGTAAGCTGGTTGCCAACCGCCAATCAAATCTAAAAGATCTTATTACACTGTCACAAATACGGAAATGAAAGACAGATAATGGAAAATGAAGTTCGAGAGGCTGGTAGGGAATGGGATTTAACTGGGATTCTGGGAACAAATTGAGATGGAGAGGCAACAAGAATCACGAGAAGTGCTCTTTTCTCTTTTTTAACACAGGATTAAGTCATAGAATTTAGGGGTCGGGCTCAGATGACATAATGTTTCACATTCTTGTACAGTAGGTGGCGGTATGCACCTTTCAGTTGTTTGCTATCTGCCAGTAACCGAGAGAAGAAGAAGAATCCAAAACCTCCACCGAAGTTTGGAATTCGGTGGAGTCTAAAAGAAGTAAATGTAAACATAAAGGAAATCAATCAAGAGTGTTATCAAGTGCTGATGAAGCATGTGACTGTAATGCACCTGTAAGCTGGTTGCCAACCACCAATCAAATCTAAAAGATTTTTATAGTGATGATATAGAGTGAAGTATGTGGCGGTAATGCTCTTGTAAGCTGGTTGTCAACCGCCAATCAAATCTAAAAGAAGAATCAGAAGATGAACAATCCCAGAAAAAACAAGAGTGTAAAGTAATCATTAAACTTACTGCGGAAAGGGCATCATTTTGTGAGTGGAACCCAATTAAGCTCACAAATGCAATTAATAAGCTACTTGGAGAAGTTTTAAATGAAAGAATCCTTCGCAGTGGTTCGTTCTAGTTACATGTAAAGATAGTGTTCAACAAGGAAAAGCAATCAGAGTCATTAAGATGGAGGGGGGAAAATGTGTTCAGTATTGGAAGGAAGTAAGGCAATGAGAGGAGTGATACTGAGCATTTCAATGGCTGTCTCAACTGATAAAATAATGAAAACCTTAACTGGAGCAAAAGTGACAGAGGTACAAAGATTGAAAACTAATGGAAATGGTGAAAAATGTGATAGTCTGTCGGATATGTTAAAATTTGATGAAACAAGACTGCCAAGTAAGGTGTATATTGGCTACATAAGCTATGAAGTCAGACTTTACGTTCCTCCTCCACTCAGATATTTCAATTGTCAAAAATTTGGTCATGTAGCAAGCGATATGCAAAGGTAGACAACGATGTGCCAGATGCTCCGGTGAACATGAATATGGAAAGTGTGAAAGAGGAGCCAAATTAAAGTGCTGTAACTGTGGTGGTACCGGAGTGGTGGCTCAGTTGGTAGAGCATCCGCCCCACACCTGGGAGGCAGGGGTTCAAATCCCGGCTGGGTCATACCAAAGACCATATAAAAATGGTACTTTCTGCCTTCTAGCGTGGTGCTCAGCATAATAGAATGGGGAAAGAAAAGTTACACACAGAGCTACCAGAGGACTGATCCCCCACTGTAGCTTTCACTACTTGCAGTAGCTGTGTGGCCTAGGGTCAGAGAAACTGAGATAGGCGCCACCCCATACACTAATTGGTGTTCCACATGCTGTGGAAGGGAATTAACTAACTGTGGTGGTGAACATAGCTCTGCATATCGAGGTTGTGAAGCCAGCAAAAGAGCAGCAGAAATTTGGTAGGTAAAAGTCCTCCAGGGATCTTTATCTTCTTATTTTAGATTTGATTTGTGATTGGCAACCAGCTTACAGGTGCATTACCGCCACGTACTTCACTCTATATCATCACTCTATATTCTGTCTAAACCCTGCCTCTCCCCAGGGATTATCATACGCAGAAGCTGTGAAAAAGGAGCCAGCTAAAAAAGTGGGAGTGGACTCGAACAGGGAAAAGTGTGCAGGCTTGCACTGCATGCAGTAGAATTAAGGAAGATACTCTGGTTATGAAGGACACTAATTTTGTCTTATTTGCAGTAGATGTGATAAACTGCACTGCACAGACTTCCAAGAAAACAGAAAAAAATCAAAATCATTGTGAAAGCAGCAGAAAAATATCTTGGCATTAGGGGCTACATAGCAGCTACTGTGTGTGTTTATATATTTATTCCATCTAGCTACAATGCTCCGCACTGTGTGTTTATATATTTATATGTACATATGTATATTCACTGCTCTTGTTTTTTTTTTTTCCTTCTGATTGTTGCTCTGAGTGTTGCTATCCCTGTCCAGTTGCAATCCTGGAATTTCCCCATTGTGGGACTAATAAAGGCTTATCTTATCTTGTCTTACATTGGGAAGCAGTTGAGGACTTGTTAAGTGGGGGATCTTTAAGTTCACAGACATCATGGGCTAGTGGGTCGTAATGGCAATTATGATTTTGCAATGGAATGCCAGGAGTTTAATATCAAATGGGCAAGAATTCAAAAAGTTTATATCTGATATACAAGACAAACCCCAGGTAATATGTATACAGGAAACACGGCTAAAACCTCAGTTGGATTTTGTCATTCAAGGATGGACATCTATCAGGAATGACAGGGAAACTGGTAGAGGAGGGGGTGTATCAACTTTTGTGCATAATGGAACAAATTACAAAATAATGGACATAGGGAAAGAACATGAATCAATAATGGTAAAAATATGGGCAGTAAAAGACGAAATAACAATTATTAATAATTACTATAATCCATGTAACAGATTGACAGCTGACACTTTGAACACTGTAAATAGACAGGCATAGGGTAAGGTGGTTTGGTGTGGGGATTTTAATGCACATAACACACTGTGGGGTAGCAGGAATATAGATATAAATGGCACAGTAAATGAAGATTTTTTTTAGAGTACAGGGACTTAATATGCATGAATGATGGGAAAGGTACTAGATTTAGCAGTAATCTAGTCACAGAAAGTGTGTTAGACCTAACTTTGGTTTCAAATGCCATTGCAGGAATCACATCTTGGGAGGTGTTAAGTCGGTCAGCTAATGGAGTGATCACTACCCAATAAGAGTTAAAATTGGTCTAGAAGCAGGAGAAGAAGAGCTGCAATCTGGCACAAGATGGAAATTGGGTAAAGCAGATTAGGATAAATTTAAACATCTGTGTAAGACTAGATGTGAGCAATTAAATAGTGAGGACATTATTGATGGAGAAAAAATTAGTCAAAGTGTCAGTGTGATACCAAAAAGTACAGGTTATAGACAACAAAAGAATCTTCCTTGGTGGGATGGTAATTGTAATAAAGCAATTAAAAATACAAATAGTGCATTCCGACAAGTGAAAAAGTGTCATACTTTTGAAGCAGTGATTGAGTTCAAACGGTGTAAGGCAATCATCCGGAAAACAATTAAAACACCTCAGCGTTTATTTTGGAGACAGTATTGTAATACTATAGGAAGAGAAATACAGCTATCAGATATTTGTGGAATGATTGAGAAAATGAGTGGTGTTAGAAGAGTACAAAATACCTGTGTTAGTGACATGATTCAGGACCCAGGAAGCAGACACAGACTCAGAAATAAACTCAATTATCTTTATTGTGTTTTGTGTGTGTGTAAGGGTGTGTGCGTGTATGTATATATGTAGCAGCCGGGGCGAGCAGAGCACCGTACAGCCTGGCAACCCTATGGAAGAGCAGAGACAGGGGAATTAGTGTCAACACTCAGGAGGGATGGTGCAGTTATGTTAGTCTTACTGTTGGCGAGTTGGAGAGCAGCTCAGGCTTGGCCCCGAGGGCTCCAGCCAGGGAGACAGTGCCTTCAGGCCCGGTTGCAGAGGGAAAGGAAGGAGGGTTTGATGAGGTGCAGGGAGTGCTTGGTCTGCCGCCAGGAGGAAGAGGTCCACCGCCATGGATTTCCACCTGTGCACAGGGGAGCAGAGCGTAGAGTAGTGATGATGATGAGGGAGGCTTACTTGGCGTTGGGGAGTGGGAACTCCTGGGAGAACGACGAAGTAGAGGAGAACCCTCTGGAGAACAACGAAGCAGAGAAGTAATCTCAGGCGATTGACGAAGGGGTGACATGGTCTCATCAGCCCAGGGAGTTAGACGACTCCGTGCAGACCAGAGGGCAGCACGGCTTAAATAGTTCTGCTGATGAGGAGAGCAGGTGTGCGCGCAGCTGTGGAGGATAAGGCAACAGGCAGGCAGAGCGAATCACCACAGTACTCCCCCCTACGTGGCGCCTCTCGGCGACCAATCTAACCTACCTGGGTGCGTCTGGTGGAAGTCCCCGATGAGCTGAGGATCCAGCACGAAGGAGGGACACACCCAGGACCTCCAATCAGGGCCGTAACCCTCCCAGTCCACCAGGTCACGTGTGAGTATTCCCTCGGGAGATATGTAGGCCACATGCTAACAGCTAGCAACTCAGTGTCTTTGCTACAGTGCTGTTTCTTAACCGTGATATGTCCCGGTCTGCACCAGTTGTTATTGACATACATTATCACTCCTCCGCCCCTCGTCTTCCCACTGTCTGGTGTCTGGTCTGCCCGTATTGCGTGGAAACCCTCCAGTTTGATGTTAGCATCTGTTGCTAGTTCTGTTAGCCACGTCTCAGTATATAGCATCAAACTACTCTTCCTGAAGACTCTCGTAGCGGGAGATAGCCGCTAGCGCATCAGTCTTACTGAGTAGAGATCGAACATTCCCCATAGTAACGGATGGGAGGATGGGTCTGTACCTTATATTCCTCGCCCACCGTCTTACTCCAGCTCGACACCCACGCCGTTTCCGTCTTATCTCTCCAGGATACCAGGACCAAAGGGCTAATTTAAGTTTTGTTTTGGAAAACATGTTAGGAGCTTCAGTCAAAGAAATATATGTAGGTGTATTTAGATATTTAACTGCAACTGGATTAATAAAAAGATTTATTTTTTTTTGCCTGCCATTCTCTTGTCCACACTCCAACCCGGTGGGTGGCGGTAGTGCTCCTGTGGGCTGGTTGCCAGCCGCCAATCAAGTCTAGAAGGAGTGATGTACATGGCGGTAATGTACCTGTAAGCTGGTTGCCAACCGCCGATCAAATCTAAAAGAAGAAGAAGAAAACAAGTGTCTGTGTATCTCGAAAGCCACTCTGTGCTCACGTCTATTTTCATGATCCTGAAGACTTTTTGCTGAAGGCACAAGACTCACAAAATGGAGAGCAATAGAGTGAGGAGAACTGCTGCACATCAGAAAAGATGCCGTGAAGATGAAACAGCTGAGGTTTGAGTAGTACGTTGCAGACATGACTGTATTGCACGTCAGTAAAGATGCCGTGAAGATGAAACACCTGATGTTCGAGCAGTACGTCACAGGCATGACTGTGAACAACACAGCCATCTTAGACAGGAGGAGACCCTTCAGCAGTATAGGGTACAACAGACAAGGGATGCACAGAGAGACAGGAAACGTGAGGCAGTGCGCCATGCTTTCTGTGGGTATGCACGGGCATGCACAGGTATGCACTAGTCTTTTTAAATTTCTAAGAGCTGCGTATAGCTTCGCCCTCCCTCTTATGTCATTTACATCACAGATGTTAGAAAGGTAAGCATTTTGATGGTTTTTCATTAATCACGTGACCAATAGACGTATTTTAGTAGGTTAAAACCTACACATACACAATTTTTGAGTGAATGGGACCTACCTACCAAAACAACCTACCAACCTACCTTGCCAAAAACATGCAAGGTATGTTAATTGACATCAACTGGGGATTCTAAATTGTCCTTAGGTATGACTGTGAGAGTGAATGGTTGTCTGACTCCCTGTGTTGGCCCTGCAATGGACTGGCGATCTGTCCAGGGTGTACCCTGCCTCTCGCTCAAAGATGCTGGGATAGGCTCCAGCACCCCCAGCGACCCAAAAAGGATTAAGCGGAAGAAGATGGATGGATGGGACCTTTAAGAATTACTGCTCTGTTTACTGATGTTCAACTTGAACACCAATGCATATGTTTTTCATCCATGTTGTTTGTGTAAAAATGAAAAAAAAAATGTGTAAAAGAAAAAAATGTCTCTGATTTACAAGAAAAGCTGTAAAACTGACAAAAGTTGCACACATGGAAAAATAACACTAGAAAAGTCACAATGCTACATGAAACACTGAAGTTTACTAATGGAGAAAAAGAATGGAGAGAATTCAAAGATTCAAGATTCAAAGATTTTATTTGTCAATACTACTATACGTACGGACATACGGGAGAACTGAAATGGCGTTTCTCTCTCCCTTCAGTGGTGTGCACAATATAAAAAAGAGGAGTCCAAATTGGTGGCAGTAGGACGCAGTCCAAGGACGGGTGATTTTTTCGCTCATGGGGAGTTGTTTAGAACTCCTTATACAAAGATATAGAATGATGATAATCAAGTCAGTGGCAGTAATGCACCTGTAAGCTGGTTGCCAACTGCCAATCAAATCTAAAAGAAGAAAAAAAGAATTAAACCTGCAGGCAGGTGTAAACGGGCCTTCGCCCCCCGCGCGACAGCGGAACCCGCCGCCTGTCCTCCCTCGCTGGCTCGGAAAATGTGCCGTCATCACTGCATGGGCTGCATGAATAATAAAGTAAACCATTTGACACAGATCTTCCTGTGAGCAGTAAGTGGCACCATCCCTTTTGTCAAATCTTTTTATGTAGGAGGGCGCGGACTTGGACTAGTGCCGATTCTTTCTGCAAAGGGATTTGGCAAAAACCTGCAGTGGCATCTAGCTTTGAAAAAATTCTAGCTCCAGCTAGTTTAGCGAGCGTCTCATCGACTGCAGGGAGGATGTGTCTTTCTCTGCACACGTTGTCATTTAGGTGGGTGAGGTCGACACATACACGGATTTTTCCGTTTGGCTTTGGTATGACGACCATTCCGGAGCACCACTCAATTGCATCTTCTATGGGTGAAATAACTCCCATTGCCTCCATCCTATTCAGCTCCTCTTGAACTTTCCCTCTTAATGGCAGAGGCAAGGGGCGTGGCACCGCTAGGGCAAATGGAGTGGCATTGTCTTTCAATTTAATCCTATATTCACCCTCTAGCTTCCCTAAACCAGTAAACACTGTGGGATATTGCTTCACATAAGCATTCTCTGTTGCAATGGCATCTACTTGACTAAGCAAGCTGAGGTGTTGTATGTCTGGCAAGCCAAGTAGTGGAATAGCTAACCCTGGGACAACATACACCTGCTGCTTCACAACAGAGCCCTTGTAGCTCATGTCGGCGGTGAAGCGTCCCTATACTGCGATAGGAACATTGCTTGGTCCACACAGTTTTTTGCTTGGAGGTGAAAGTTTCCCGTGCAGCTTTTCAGAGTACATGTGTTTTGGGATGGCTATCACTGCAGCGCCGGTGTCGAGCTTGAACACTACCTGCTGGCCATTTACTCCAATCGACTTCTTCCACGCAGAATTAGGTGGAGGTGCCGAAGTCATTGTGCCCAAAAACAATGTCTCCAAACTTTCACTCATGTCCCTCTGCTGAAGTTCCTCCACTCTCATTTTTGTTTTACACAAAGCAACAAAATGCCCCTTTTTCTGACATTTCTTGCAGTCTGCATTGCGAGCAGGACATTCTTTAAATGAATTTCCATGTGCTTTTCCACATCTGCCACATCTGGCAGGCACAGAACACAGCAGAAGTGTGGTGGACTTGCAGGCATCCAGAAGAGCTGGATGACATGGTTGCCTGTGATAACCAAAACTGTGAAATTCAGTGTTTCCATTTAGGATGTGGGGGACTCTGAAGCACCAACCCCACAGCAGCCGTGGTTTTGTGACGTGCGCATTAGAGTAGTGCTGTAGCATGAGACAGTTATGCGCTATAACATGGTAGAACAATGATACATATTGATCATGCATGTCAGTTTATATTCTTGTATTGTGTCATGGTTATGGTTACAGTTTTGCATCTTTGAAATAAAGAGCTGCAGTTTGTAAGCCATTGTGTACTTTATTCCAAAAATTGTTACAAAGCAAGCAAGTGTATTTATATAGCACATTTTGTCTGCTTATGTCAAAAAGGTGTGCAATATGTTCAAGAGGCAAATTAATCCGCAGATGTGTCTTAGTTAAAAGGAGAATTTGAAATTGGGAAATTTTAGGGACTGTTCAGGGTGGGACTATTATCCACTGTCAAATATTTAGTGAAAATCAGAAAAAGTTTGTCCAAGATACAACTTTCCGAAATTTCATGGCGTGTAGTCAACCGTCACCATGTTGCCAGGGCAACACTTCCCTGTAAGTTATGTGTTGTCCACCAATATTGGACTACATATGACAGTGACCTCAACATATGTTGAAAAATTGAGACCTCCAAGACCTTCCCACCCCTCCCCATAAGCTCATGGATTGAATGGCGAGGAGGGCGTGTCTATGTTAACACGTTTGATGTTATACTATTGTTGATGTTCAGTTATTATCATGGCTGTGTTCTGATGAATCTCAGAAATTTCACATCATTCTGCCCAGCCGCTTGTGAGTAATAAATAAAACAGTTTTCAGCAATTCTTTCATTAACCACTATGTGGCGCTATATCGGTTGTCAGGTATTTTGATGTCATTGCGTCCGGGGTGGCACTATTTTCCTTCATGGAAAGTTTTGTGGACATCGGACAAGTTTTGCCCGTCAGTAATTCTTCCTTTAATCATTAGGGGGCGCTATGAGTGTTTATTATTTGTATATAGACGAGTTCGGGGAAGGGAGAATATTGATCGTATAAAATTTGTTGCAAATCGTGCAAAGTATGTCCAATTTACAAGGGTCTAATTATGTTACCACTAGGCGGCGCTAAAACTTTTGTTGTTTTATATAGGAATGTTCAGGGTGGGATTATTATCCATTTTTGAAAATTTGGTGGAAATCAGAAAAAGTTTGTCCAAGATACAACTTTCCGAAATTTCATGGCGTGTAGTCACCCGTCGCCATGTTGCCATGGCAACACTTCCCTGTAAGTTATGTGTTGTCCACCCATATTGGACTACGTATGACAGTGACCTCAACATATGTTGAAAAATTTAGACCTCCAAGACCTTCCCACCCCTCCCCATAAGCTCATGGATTGAATGGCGAGAAGGGCGTGTCCATGGTAACACGTATGATGTCATACTAACGTTGATGTTCAGTTATGATCAGCGCTGTGTTCTGATGAATCTCAGAAAATTTCACGTCATTCTGGCCAGCCGTGCGTGAGTAACTAAATAAAGTTTTCAGCAATTCTTTCGTTAACCACTATGTAGCACTATATCTTTTGTCCGGTATTTTGATGTCATTGTATCCGGGGTGGCACTATTTTCCTTCATGGAAATTTTTGTGGACATCGGACAAGTTTTGCGCGAGTTACAGCTGGTTGAATTTGTAAGGGGAGGAGTCAAACTTCGCCATGGCGCCCTGGCCACACCTTTTGAGATTTTGACTTAATTTATATAACTTTTAATGGCCAATGCCTATAGATGCCGCCATGCAAAAATGAGCTCAATTGGATCAGGTCCCTAGGACAAGTGCGTTAAAATGCGAGGTGTGACTTCTTTCCCGAATTCGAGGTGGGGCGACTTTGAGGCAAGATGGCGGCCTTCCTGTTGGCGGTGGTTATGGGCCACAATGATGTTTTTTGCATGTCTTGAGGTGATTCACACCTCACCCAAATTTGATGCGTCTACGGCAAAGTTTTTGGTCTCCAGTCTCCATAGACCTTGCACATTTGGCCCCACCCACAAAAATGAGGGGTGGGGGGGCACATATGTTTTCCAGTTTATCGAATTTTTTGCCCGGTCAGAGGGGTTTGCCAAAAAAAATCGCGTTTTGGTTAACGTTCAGAGGGTGAAAAATGCGATCATTTAGGCAGAATAATATTTGAAAAAAATAAACCTGCAAGCAGGTGTAAACGGACCTTCGCCCCCCGCGCGCCCGCGGAACCCAGCGCCCATAGTCCCTCGCTGGCTCGGAAAATTTGCCGTCATCACTGCAACGGCTGCATGCATAATAAAGTAAACCATTTGGCTCAGATCTTCCTGTGAGCAGTAAGTGGCATTATCCCTTTTGTCATGGCATGTCCATGGTAACATGTTTGATGTCATACTAACATTGATGTTCAGTTATGATCGTGGCTGTGTTCTGATGAAACTCAGAAAATTTCACGTCATTCTGGCCAGCCGAGCGTGAGTAATAAATAAAACAGTTTTCAGTAATTCTTTCATTAACCACTACGTGGTGCTATATCTTTTGTCAGGTATTTTGATGTCATTGCGTCCGGGGTGGCACTATTTTCCTTCATGGAAAGTTTTATGGACATTGGACATGTTTTGCCCGTCAGTAATTCTTCCTTTAATCATTAGGGGGCGCTATGAGTGTTTATTATTTATATATAGACAAGTTCGGGGAAGGGAGAATATTGATCGTATAAAATTTGTTGCAAATCGTGCAAAGTATGTCCAATTTACAAGGGTCTAATGTTGTTACCACTAGGCGGCGCTAAAACTTTTATTTTATATAGGAATGTTCAGGGTGGGATTATTATCCATTTTTGAAAATTTGGTGGAAATCAGAAAGTTTGTCCAAGATACAACTTTCCGAAATTTTATGGCGACTAGTCAACCGTCGCCATGTTGCCATGGCAACACTTCCCTGTAAGTTATGTGTTGTCCACCCATATTGGACTACGTATGACAGTGACCTCAACATATGTTGAAAAATTTAGACCTCCAAGACCTTCCCACCCGTCCCCATAAGCTCATGGATTGAATGGCGAGAAGGGCGTGTCCATGGTAACACGTACGATGTCATACTAACGTTGATGTTGAGTTATGATCATCGCTGTGTTTTGATGAATCTCAGAAAATTTCACGTCATTCTGGCAAGCCGCGCATGAGTAATAAATAAAACAGTTTTCAGCAATTCTTTCGTTTACCACTATGTGGCGCTATATCTTTTGTCAGGTATTTCGATGTCATTGCGCCCGGGGTGGCACTATTTTCCTTCATGGAACGTTTTGTGGACATCGGACAAGTTTTGCCCGTCAGTAATTCTTCCTTTAATCATTAGGGGGTGCTATGAGTGTTGTTTATTATTTGTATATAGCCAAGTTTGGGGAAGGGAGAATATTGATCGTATAAAATTTGTTGCAAATCGTGCAAAGTATGTCCAATTTACAAGGGTCTAATGTTGTTACCACTAGGCGGCGCTAAAACTTTTGTTATTTTATATAGGAATGTTCAGGGTGGGATTATTATCCATTTTTGAAAATTTGGTGGAAATCAGAAAAAGTTTGTCCAAGATACAACTTTCTGAAATTTCATGGCGTGTAGTCAACCGTCGCCATGTTGCCCTGGCAACACTTCCCTGTATGTTATGTGTTGTCCACCCATATTGGAGTATACAGTATATGACAGTGACCTCAACATATGTTGAAAAATTTAGACCTCCAAGACCTTCTCACCCCTCCCCATAAGCTCATGGATTGAATGGCGAGAAGGGCGTGTCCATGGTAACACGTATGATATCATACTAACGTTGATGTTCAGTTATGATCATGTCTGTGTTCTGATGAATCTCTGAAAATTTCACGTAATTCTGGCCAGCCGTGCGTGAGTGATAAATAAAACAGTTTTCAGCAATTCTTTCGTTAACCACTATGTGGCGCTATATCTTTTGCCCGGTATTTTGATGTCATTGTATCCGGGGTGGCACTATTTTCCTTCATGTAAAGTTTTGTGGACATCAGACAAGTTTTGGCCGAGTTACAGGTGGTTGAATTTGTAAGGGGAGGAGTCAAACTTCGCCATGGCGCCCTGGCCACGCCTTTTGAGATTTTGACTTAATTTATATAACTTTTAATGGCCAATGCCTGTAGATGCCCCCTTGTAAAAATGAGCTCAATTGGATCTGGTCCCTAGGACAAGTGCGTTAAAATGCAAGGTGTGAGTTTTTTCCGAATTGGAGGTGGGGCGACTTTGAGGCAAGATGGCGGCCTTCCTGTTGGCGGTGGGTATGGGCCACAATGATGTTTTTTGCATGTCTTGAGGTGATTCACACCTCACCCAAATTTGATGTGTCTACGGCAAAGTTTATGGTCTCCTGTCTCCATAGACCTTGTACGTTTGACCCCACCCACAAAAATGAGGGGTGGAGGGGCACATATTTTTTCCAGTTTATCGAATTTTTTGCCCGGTCAGAGGGGTTTGCCAAAAAAAAATTGCGTTTTGGTTAACGTTCAGAGGGTGAAAATTGCGATCATTTAGGCAGAATAATAACGAAAAAAAAAAAAATAAAGAAACGCAAGCAGATACAAGAAACGCAAGCAGATACAATAGGGCTTTCGCCGACTGACGTTGTCAGTGGCTCAGGCCCTAATAAAGAAACGCTAGCAGATACAAGAAACGCAAGCAGATACAATAGGGCTTTCGCCGACTGACGTTGTCAGTGGCTCAGGCCCTAATAAGGCTGGAAAAACAACAACAGCAGTCTATGTACAGTAATGCTACCTGTAGAGCAAGTGGTGACAAAAGATAGACCCATACCCCCCATAGTGCAAATAACGATAAACAATGAGACCCAGCAATCTTATATACAGAAAAGTAGAGCAGTAATACTCGTAGTACCAAGTTCAATGCGGTAGTGTAGGTGCAGACAGTGACAGATAGGACTACACCTAATCATTATTGCAATGACAGACAGCAGCAGATATGGCATTTGTACAGATGGTTGCAGTAAAGTGCAAAGACATACTGCAGCAAATGTATTACTGTTGGTGTGCCAATCTTTCTGTGCTAACAGCTGAGGTAGTTATTGTGTGGGTGAGTGTGTTACGGTCTGGGAAGGGTGGGGGTGGGGGGTGGACAAAGTTCAGGGTCCTGATTGCCTGATGAGCAAAGCTGTTCAGCAGTCTTGTGGAGTGGGCCCAGAAGCTCCGGTACCTTTTCCCTGAGGGCAGGGGGCTGAAGAGGGAGTGTGAGGGGTGAGGTGTCGCCTGCAATGTTGATGACTCTGTGGATGAGGTAGACAACCGAGAGTGGGGGCAGAGGGGCACCGATGATCTTGCTGGCTGCTTTCACTGTGTGTTGTAGTGTCTTCTGGCAGGAGGCAATGCAGCTTCCATACCACACAGTGATGCAGCTGGTGAAGATGCTCTCAGTGGTGTCCCGGTAGAAAAAGCACATGATGGGGGGTGGGGCTCATGCTGTCCTCAGTTTGGGGAGGAAATGGAAGCGAATTTGAATCTTCTTGGCCAGTGATGTGGTGTTGTTGGACCAGGTGAAGTCCTCATAGATGTGCACCCCCAGGAATTTGGTGCTGCTTACGCTCTCCAAAGCTGCTCCATCGATGATCAGAGGGGGTGCTGTGTGTGTCCCCTCTTGAAGTTGACCACAGTCTCCTTGGTTTTTCCCACGTTCAGGAAGAGGTTATTGTCTTTACACCACTGGACCAGTTGACTCACCTCATTTCTGTAGTTGGCCTCCTCGTTGTTGGTGACGAGGCCCACCACTGTCATGTCATCTGCAAACTTGATGATGTGGTTGGTGTTGTAGGCTGGTACACAGTCGTGGGTCAGCAGGGTGAAGAGCATGCACCCTTGTGGGGCCCCTGCGCTCAGTGTGATGGTCTTGGATTTGTTGCTGCCTCCCTGTGAGAAAGTCCAGCACCCAGTTACAGAGAGAGGTTTTGAGTCCCAAGTGTCTGAGTTTTTGTATTAGGTGCTGGGGGATGGCTGTGCTGCATGTTGAACTGAAGTCCAAGACTAGCATTTGTACGCAGGAGTTTTTTAAATCCAGGTGGATGAGGGCTGGATAGAGCAGCAGCGATGGCAGTGCAGCATTCTCCAGAGACCCCTACTTGACAGGAAAAGCAACAGGCTGGAGGAGGTGACAAACGCTGCAAAAAAAAAAAGAAAAAAAAATGCTGAAGGATGCATTGCAACTTTTTATTTATCACTTTATTTTTAGCACTCCCTTTATTGCATATGGCCCCTTAAACACCAACAAACTCAAAAGGTATGGTGTTAAGGTGATGAATCTTGTTGTACTAGGATCTAAATCACTATACAGTGATAATACACCATCAATATCTCAGTGTTTGGTCACTGCCTAATTTATGTAATGCTGTCTTGTGATTAATAAAATGGGAATGGAAAACTAGAAATGTGATTATAAGCTATCGCTATATTGGCCAGAATACTCGCTCGGTACTCGATATGGCTCGCTCTCCGGTGGCAGCCCCGAGAAGTAAACAATGCAAACAAATGCCGGGATGCTTGAATTCTTTCATTCCGAAAATATCATTTTTGAATATTAATTACAGCTAAACAGGAGCAGTTTCGATCCACGATCCATTGGCAGATAGTGACATAACTCGCTAGCAATTTAACTTTGAACAACCTGTTGACACCAATATAGCGGTTGGAGTTCTTTGGTTAATCCATCCGGAATGATGGCAAGCTCCGAATTAGTTTGCTTCACTTGGGTTTTGACAGTATCGGTGAGATGGGCGCGCATGGAGTGGCAGATCAATAGGGATGGAGACTTGTGGAAAAAGCCATCCGGCCATTATGTTGAAGCACATATTACTCCGCGAGGCTCCTGGCTACCGTAATGCTCCGACAATCCATCAAGCGGTTCGGCTTTGTAGCTTACCAAAGTCATACTAAAACATTTTTGACAGATTTTTGAGCGCCGTGTACCACATAAAATTGGTTCGAGATCAGTAAGCACAACCAGAATTAATACATAAGGCGCACCGGATTATAAAGTGCACTGTCGATTTTTGGGAAAATTAAAGGATTTTAAGTGCGCCTTATAGTCCAAAAAATACGGTAACTTCTTTTAACGTGAATATTTAAGAATATCCTTCAGAGTGGCTTAGTCTGTTATCAAAAGTGGTAAAACTTGCTTTTTAATTGAATTTTATAATTATCAAAATCATGACATTTTAAAAATACAGAACAGTTTAGGGTTAACTTGAATTTCGTGGGGATAACAAGCAATATTTAAATGCATTTATATTTAAGGACCAGTGGTATAGAGATTTTGTTTGTACTTGATAGATGTTCGGGGCTGCTAACATTTTGATGAGTACTGAAACAAATTTCACTCTAACAGTTGATGAAAAAATCCATTCTGATCATGTTTCATGAATGATTAATACAATGTAAAGACCAAATTTGCATGAGAAAAGCTAATCAATTCTCAGTCAGCTAAATCCTACCTGGCAGCACATTTATTCTGTGGTGTAACTAGCTAACTAGCAACCAGCTAACTTAAGATAACACTTCACGAGCTAAATCAATAATACGATATTTACCTCATTTTGGACAGAGGGGTTTGTCCTTTTATTTGACAAGTTCAACCAATTTAAAATGGTTTGTTGCCCTTGTGGAGCTCGTTTCATGTTCTTTCACTGAGCTGAATGCATTCCATACTAGCATCCCCACCTGCCACTCTTACACTCTTACACTCTTATGACTCTGATTGCCCAGTAGTATCCACCTTATTCCTAGGCCCCTGATGCCTTGCGTGAATTATGGTAGCAACTTCCGGTACTAGTTTAGAATGTGTGGTTGTCACTGAAATGCGACACTTTTCCTTGTTAAAAAACAATGACTTCAGCATCAGAAATGTGGGAACACGGCCTCTTGCACCTCAAAACAGTAATATAATCATACCACTTCCCACAACTATCAAGGGATGGGAAGATTACCTTATAAAGTGGCCTCGTAGACAGTAGCTCCATTAGTTAGCACCACTGCTAAGATGCTAACGCTGTAAACAAATGACCTGTGTGTTGTGTCCATGATTGGGGCAGAATAAGCAGGCAGGAGATTGCAGTCAAATACACTTTATTAAAAGAACAGAACAGTGTAATAGCGCTCCGTACAGGCCAAGGGGTCTACGGCGAAGGAGCCCATTTCCTCCCGCCGTGGCCCTTTATACCCCGGGTGACGCCACTACTGGAAAGGCAGGCTGTCACCTCCTACTACACCTAGAGAGGCCCAGCCGCCATTTTACTGCACCCAATATATATATATATACAGTATATTGTGGCGAGAGGAATAACCAGGCTGAGCGTTCAGAGCAGAGGAAACTTTATTCTTCTCCCTCTCACATCCACCAGAATCAAAAGCCTTAAAAACTCAGGTTGCAGGCACTCTTTTCTATATCACAACCCTCCTCCGCTACCTGAGGTGCTGTATTAACATATCAATCCCACATGACAGTTCTCCTTGTCCCCCAGCACCTTTGATCTGCCATGCCCTTCAGTCTGAGGGAAAACTACTGAGTGGGTTCCCCCCCTGCCCCCAGACTCGCAGACTGAGCCTTAACCCTCATGTCCTTTGGACTTCAGCCTCTGTCCATAGCTCCTGTAACAGGGGGTCTTCTGCTCCGAGGCACTGCTCTGCCGGTGGGGGGTTCCTGGGGGTGTGTCCGTCTGTGGGGGGACAATGGGGGGGGCACCTTCAGAATGCTCGTGTGACTGATCTGACGAGTCATTTACCTGGTGAGTTCTCACTGGGGGTCTTAAGCGCCGAGGAGCTCGGGCCAACACCACCTGTTCATCTGCTAAAACAAAGGCGGGCTTAAGCCTGTCTAAACAGATTGTCTCCCAGCGACCCCCCCCCCCCAAGTCTAACACAAAATGTTTGTCCCCGGGTTCCAGCACTCTGAATGGGCCATCGTAGGGTGGGCGCAATGGGGTCCGGTGGGCATCGTGCCTGACAAATACAAATGACACGTTCTTCAAGGTTTTTGGCACAAAAGTGCGGCGAAAATAGTGGTGGGCCAGGCCGGGTAGCGGTTAGTGATAATTTTACTCCGTCCGCTAGCTAGCTGCTAGCATAGCTAGAAAAATCTCATTCAAACAAGCTGCTCTTGCAGCTCATACACAGTCAGGAGCATACACATGCCGCTCAGAAGGAAATAACACGCTTTGTGCCCTTTCAGTGCTTACTGTTACGGCTGTATTTAACAAGGAGTCCAAACACTTTCACCACTAATTGCCTGCCTTAGCAATTTATTTAATAATCAATAGGGGCACATAAGTGGACAATGAGATTTAGCCACATACACACACAAAAAAGTGAATACGGCGGTTGCTGTGGTTGGTCGTTTTCCTCCGTGGTAGGCGTGTCCATACCGCGGTATTACATAATTGCGGTTATCGCGACAGCCCTACACCAAGATATCCCTTTTGACTTTTGGATCTTCAAATTTATCTACAATGCCACAGTTTTCATTTATTGGCCCTTTCTCCGCAGATTTCCAAAGAAAACTAGGACCATTGAAGCAACCATTTAAGTAGTCAGATACTCTCATTCCTCTTGAAGCAACATCAGCAAAGTTCTCTTTAGACCCAACATGCCTCCGTAGAGACTGACTTGCTACCTCTCCAATGGCAGAAACCCTATTTGCCACTGCAAGATCATTTGGCAACAGAAAATCTGGATTATCAAGGTGCAATTTTAAACAATACTCATCTTGTTTTATTGATGATTCTATGATTTGCATAAATTTCATGTCCTGTCTAAACATTTTCTCCTGCAAGGTCTTCTCATTGAAATCATGATTAATCAACTTGATTTTGGAGACTGAAATCCTATTAACTGCAGCAGATAAAAGTTCCACATCATGACTGCCATTTTCCTTTACAGGACCATTGACAAACCATCCCAATACTGTCCTTACAGCATATGGGCCATCTCCACAGCTGTTGACAACTTCCCAGGGTTCCAATAACTTGGGACAGTTGGTGCCTATCAACAAGTCAACATTAGCATTGATATTAGAGATGTGAATCTTTGACAAGTAAGGCCATTTTTTCATATCTGCTGCTATAGCAAGTCTGAAGTAACTGGCATTTGCTTTTGTGTGAGGACCTCTGGCAAAGGATGGAATTCATTATCTTCAAGTACTGAGACCTCCAACCCAGTCAAAGAATATGAAGGAACAAATCTTTTCCTGACCCATAGTTTTCAAGAGAAATTTAGTCTTTGTTCTAGTAAGTTTCAGTCTTTGCTTAAGATGTTCAGAACAAAATGTTGCTGAACTACGAGGATCTAAAAATGCATACACTTGTACAACTTAATTTCCTTTAGCTGATTTCACCTGTACTGGAACAATGGGGAGAATGAATTGTTTGTTTCCGGCCCCTGTATGACCACAGGTTTGGAAAGAAGTTGATACCTTTGTTTCTGATGAGTCATCTGTTTGTTCCAGGTCAAGATTGGTCTTTTGAATATGTAGCACAGTTGGATGTTGCCTTTTACATGCTTCACAAGTCAGACACTTACTACAATCACGGCTGATATGTCCAGTACATAAATGTCCAAAACAAAGTCCTTTATCTCTTAAAAACTGAATCTTTTCTTTGTGCTCTTTGTCCTCTTGGCAACCCACACGGGTGAAGCTCTTCCAATGCTCCACCACTGCCCAGATGTCACCACCACACCTCTCCAGCCGCTCGTCCAGGTGAACAGATGCCACAGCCACGTCCCTCTCCAGCTACCGAAGCGCCGCTGGACCTCCGGCATCCTTGGCTCCCGCGGTGATCGTCTCGCAGCCCAGGACGCCCCCACTCTGCTCCTCTCCGGTGCTCCACACAGATGAGCAGAAGCTGCGTCGTCCTGCCACCTCCACGGTTCTCACCAGCCAAACAAATGCTGTTAGCAAGTTGTGATCCTGTCCGCGACTTCGGCTGTCTGCACAACTACTCCTGGTCTCCTCTCCAGGTGAGCTAATGCCACAGTCAGCCATGTCCCTCTCCCTGGCTCCAATGCTGCCGAAGCGCCCCTGACTCTCCGACGCCCCGTATAGACGAGCCTAGGATTAGCTGGCTGCGTCCTCCTTCCACCTCCACAGCTCTCACCAGTCGAACAGATGCCATTAACAAGCCGCGATCCTATCCGCGACTTCAGCCATCTTCTTGCGCCCTCCCGGTCTCCTCTCCAGGTGAGCTGATGCTGGTGAGATGCAGCTGCAAAGGCTCAACAATCAACACACTGTGCCAGGTACTCCTCGTCTTTAATGATTTAACATTCAAGCAAAGTTCTTAAACCAGTCCTCTTGATGGATACAGTTTTTTAACTTTAATATAGAGGCTAAGCCCAGTGCTCGAAGCCCTTGAGATGCTGTGACCCGGATGATTTGCCTGACACGCTGATTAAACTTGACGTGATAAAATCAGTGTCCAAGACATCTAATACATTTAAAAACACTAACTTTATTCCAAATTAACATTAAAAATCCATAACAACAATAAAGTTCCTTACGATAAAAGTTCCTGAAGACACAAACATGCCTTGCCGTCTCAGCGGTCAAAAACTGTTTTTTTCCTTCCAGGTAGAACACCTGCCCAGAACAGTGACTGGTTCCCATTTATACAATTGGGCTTAATTGGCTCCTACACTACTCATTGCATATAAATTTTATAGGCAAAATAGTTTAATGTTCTGAAATTTGGGAGATTTCTATTATGTTAATTCCTGTGTTGGATTTAAGAAGAGGGTTGAAAACTGTTCACTTTGTTTACTCTTTACAGTATCTTTTCTGTTTTTTTTTTTACTTAATGCCAGGGGACTAAGAGAAAATGTCAAGCGTAACGTAACTAACGTAATGTACGTAAGCGTAACTTTATTTTTTATTTGCAAAGCAGTAGAAAACTGATTTTCATTTTTTTCAGGAATCTCACTCAACAGCAAATGACTCTTCAGTTTAGAAATCCCAGTGGGGGAATAATATTTGGTTCTCACATGGTACAGAAAGATTTGCAGGGGTTACAGTCTTAAAAGATCATTTCAAAGACAATGTTTTACATTCAGATCATGACCCTAAAGGCCACTATTGTTTTACTGCCCTCCCATTGAGTTTCCCAGTTATCGACGTAGACAGCAAGCTAACACGTGTGGTGCAGGCCTCAATGACGACAAGATGCTTCCTTTTATCTCGTTTATTGAAGCTACCCCACAAGGAACTCAACGTGATGTACACTCGTCTTTTTGGTTTTACATCTGTTTACATTCGTTCCTACATCCGTGTAAAACTGCAACAAAGTAGACATATACACGCCGTCAATGAATGGTCACCGTGTCTAGCTTAGCAGATGTTAGCATTAGCTCTAACTTAGCTTGTTAACAATGTTGGCAACGGACTAGACAGTCGCTTAAAATACACCAATGCAACTGTGCAGTTCTCATTGTAGCTGTTAACACTGTCAAACCATGTAGGATACTCACGGACTAATGATGTCCAAGGCGCCGATAATTTAACAACATTCACAGCTTTCGTACATCGGGTGAAGCTCTGACCGGTCTCCCGTTATATCATTACTGCGCATGTGCAACACTTTGTGTATCAGTTCAAAACGATGCTTTCACTACACCACTAGAGAGAACCAAACTCACTTACATGAAATGCTGTAATGGGAACTGCCCAACTTAATTCATGGAGGCAGCATAATTGTTATTAATTTTAAATGTCAATAACATCATTATCCATCTTGCCAACATCTATGGTTATAATTTTAAACCTGAAAACGAATTATTATTTGATGCACTAGAATCCAGTTTCCTTTATTGGCTAACTAAATACCCAAACTTAATTTTTGTAGTAGGTGGTGATTTCAATGGTCTGAGACAGTTCCGCTGACAGATGGCCTCCAAGAAATAATTTTTTAGCCTATAATTTACAGATGTTCATGCAAAAGTTCAATTTAGTAGACATATGGAGAGAACTTAATCCTAATGTGAAAGCCTTTACATGGTGTAATAAAGCTTGCACCTCTACAGTGCATCCGGAAAGTATTCACAGCGCTTCACTTTTTCCATATTTTATGTTACAGCCTTGTTCCAAAAGGGATTAAATTTTTTTTTTTTTCCCTCAAAATTCTACACACAATACCCCATAATGACAAGATGAAAAAAGTTTTTTTTGAATTTTTTGTAAATTTATTAAAAATAAAAACTAAGAAATCACATGTACATAAGTATTCTGTGGTGGTTTGGGCTGGGTCAGACCAGGCCACACTTTGTGATCTTCAGTGTTTATTATTTTGTCTTCATTATCGTCTTTGGGGTTTTGTTTCCATCTTGGTCTCATCATTATTATTATGATTGCTGTTATTATCATTATTAGTATTGTTATCATCATCCATCAAAGCTACATTTGTATGTTTGTTTTTTTCCTGTTCATCATTTGTTTCTGGTTGGACTTTTATTTTGACAGTGCTTGTTTACTTCCGTTTGAGCACAGCTTCTCCCTGTGTCAGTCATTATTGGTCAGGGTGACATGATTGCTAGACCCAGGAGACAGACACTGACACGAGTAGACCGTTTAGACAATTATTTATTGAATCAAGAGTGTAATGTGTGTGAAGGTGTGAGTGAGTGCTATGCTGAGGAACCGCTGGAACTGAGCGAACCCCGCCGCGACCTGGCAACCCTGGAAACACACAAGCACAGGTGGATTAGTGCTGTTCGCAGTACGGAGGTGTAATAACAAGTACTGCTTACTTGCAGGTGATGCTGGGAGACTCTTGCTGGCTCTGTGGCTTGGTGAGCGTGACGCTTGGTGCTGTGGTGAGGTGGAGGAGTTCCGAGGAGAAGGAGGAGAGGCTCCGTTGCTTGGGGAGACAAGTCCGCCGCCAGGGAGGTCCACCTGTGCACAGGGGATAATACTTTGACAAGGAAAGATATCTTGGTTCTTACGTGACGAGGCTTGACGAGGATGCGTCGTGGATGCTCTGGCTCGAGGATGAATCCGTGACGCGTCACGTGGCGAAGAAGGCAGACGACTCCATGCTGAGCCAACAGCGATGCCGGCTTTTAAGGCCTGCTGGTGATTGGCGGCAGGTGCGTGCGCAGCCGGGGCTGATGACCACCCAACGGCCGCCATGACAGTACTCCCCCCTCTAGAGGTGCCTCCAGGCACCTGCCCAATCTTACCTGGATGTGCCCGATGGAAATTGTGGATGAGTTGTTTATCCAAAATCAACGCTGGGTGAATCCAGGAACGGTGCTCTGGACCAAACCCCTCCCAGTCCACCAAATACTGAAGACCCCGGTCCCGCCGACAGACATCCAAGATGGCAGTAACCCCCCCAAGCTGGGTGGTCGTCGATCATCCTCGGGGGGGGGGGATGCCGCGGGGGGCAGGCACAGGGGGTCGGAGATGTAGGGCTTCGCCTGGGAGACATGGAAAGAGGGGCAGATGTGCATGGAAGGGGGGAGAGCTAGGCCCACAGTCACTGGGTTAATGAGCTGAGAAATCACATATGGGCCGATGAAACGCTTAGTCAACTTGCGTTTCTCGGCCGGCACACTGATATTTTTCGTGGATAGCCAAACCCGCTGACCCACCTGATAATCCGGAACAGGTCTCCTATGATGGTTGGCCACATGGATATTGCGTTCCGCGGTCTTGAGGAGAGCTTTGCGGGTGATGGTCCAGATCCGGCGGCAACGCTTAGCATGGGTCTGCACAGAGGGGACAGCCACCTCCTTCTCCTCCTCCAGGAACAGCGGGGGGTCATACCCCAAAGATGCCTTGAATGGAGACACTCCCGTTGCTGAGGACACCATGGCGTTGTGTGCGTACTCAATCCAAGGCAAGAACGCACTCCAGGACGAGGAACAAGACGAGATGACACAGCGGAGCGCAGCCTCCAGCTCCTGGTTGGCTCGCTCGCACTGACCATTACTCTGTGGGTGATACCCCGAGGAAAGGCTCGCCGTGGCCCCCAACGTCGTGCAGAACGCTTTCCAGACCTGGGAAATGAATTGCAGGCCTCGATCCGAGACGATGTCTGCAGGGATGCTGTGGAGGCGGACCACATGCTGAACCAGAAGGTCCGCTGTCTCCCGGGCCGAAGGCAGCCCCCGGAGTGGTAGAAAATGGGCGGCCTTGGAAAAGTGATCCACTATTGTCAGCACCATGGTGAAATGGGCCGAAGGGGGCAGGCCTGTCACAAAATCCAGAGCCACATGGGACCAGGGGCGAGAAGGGACCGGTAGAGGATGGAGAAGACCTGCCGGGGGGGAAGATGACGATTTCCCGATGGCGCACTGAGCGCAGTCCCGGACATAGTTGGTAACATCCCTCCTCAGCCCTGGCCACCAGAAGGCTCTCTGAGCAGGTTGACGGTGCGGCAGATTCCTGGGTGGCACGCCAACTTGGAGGCATGGCCCCACTGGGTAACTTCACCCCTGACCGACGAGGGGACGAACAAACGGCCCGGGGGACCCCCACCCGGGTCGGGCTCATTCTCCTGTGCCTTCCTGACTCTGTCCCGGATCTCCCACACGAGGGCGCCCACCACACAGGATCCTGGCAGGATGGTCTCGTCATGGTCCCCAGATGACTCTACCTCGAACTGCCTGTAGAGGGCGTCTGGTTTGGTGTTCTTGCTCCCTGGCCAGTAGGTGATGGTAAAGTTAAACTGCCCAAAGAAGAGAGACCAGTGAGCCTGGCGGGAATTTAGCCGCTTGGCCGTCCAGAGATACTCCAAGTTCTTATGACCTGTCCAGACGATGAACGGCTGGGCAGCCCCCTCCAGCCAGTGCCTCCACTCCTCCAGGGCGAGCTTGACAGCCAGCAACTCCCTGTCCCCGATGCCGTAGTTCCCCTCGGCGGGCGTCAGCCGGTGGGAGAAGAAAGCGCACGGGCGAATCACCCCGTCCACAGGGGAGTGCTGGGAAAGGACGGCCCTAACTCCAGACTCCGAGGCGTCCATCTCCACCAAGCACTGCAGGTCCGGGTCCACCTGGGTCAAAATGCGGGCAGAGGCGAACTCCTCCTTCAGCTTCCCGAACGCCGCGGCAGCCTCCTCGCTCCAGCGGAAGGGGGTCTTGGGGGACATAAGGCTGGTCAGGGGGGGAGCGATGATCCCGAACTTCGGCACAAACCGACGGTAAAAGTTGGCAAAGCCCAAAAACCCCTGTAATTGCTTCTTGGACATAGGAGTGGGCCAATCCACCACCGACTTGACCTTGGCCGGATCCGGGAGCACTTGGTTATGGGCGATGATAAATCCCAAAAAGGACATTGAATTCATGTGGAATTCGCACTTCTCGGCCTTGACGAATAGCTGGTTCTCCAGGAGGCGCTGCAGGACCCGTCAAACATGCACCTGGTGCTCCTCCAACGTGCGTGAAAAGATCAGGATGTCGTCCAAATACACGAACATGAAGGAATTCAGAAAGTCCCGGAGGACGTCATTGATCAAACACTGGAAAACGGCCGGAGCGTTGGTTAACCCAAACGGCATCACAAGGTATTCAAAGTGGCCGCTTGGGGTCCGGAAAGCCGTCTTCCATTCGTCGCCCTCCCTCATGTGCACCAGATGATAGGTGTTGCGAAGGTCCAGCTTTGTGAACCATGATGCCCCCTGGAGGGAGTCAAAGGCCGAGTTCATCAATGGCAGTTTATTCTTGTCCTTAATGGTGATCTCATTAAGGCCCCGGAAGTCTATGCAGGGGCGCAGGAAACCGTCCTTCTTTCCCACAAAAAAGAATCCTGCCCCCACCACCGAAGAGGATGGATGGATGATTCCAGAGCTGAGGGACTCCTTAATGTATGTGTCCATGGCCTCCCGCTCCGGAGCCAACAGGCTGTATAATCGAGTCGCCGGTAGTGGGGCCCCCGCCTGGAGGTTGATCGCACAGTTGTAGGGCCGGTGGGGGGGAAGGGACAGCGCCCGTGACTTACTAAATACCATTCCCAGATCGTGGTAGACCTCTGGTACTCTGGATAGATCCGGGGGCGGGAGCGTGGGAGGAGTCGCCGAGACAGAGGGGGCACACGCTGCAGACTGGAGACGGGCGCTGAGGCAAAAGGAGCTCCACGCTGTGATGTTCCCCGCCTGCCAATCAAACGTGGGGTTGTGAAGGCCTAGCCATGGATAACCCAGGATAACAGGCGATGTGGAGATGGGCAGCACCCAGAACCGGATATCCTCCCGATGGTTCCCAGAGGTAATCACTGAAACAGGGGCCGTCTGGCGGGAAACAGTGGTGAGCAGGGTCTTCGACAGCGTGATAAGGTTGACAGGCGGGTGGAGGGGTTGACAGCTGAGGCCCAGACGGGTTGCCAGGTCTTCAGAAATGAAGATTTGCTCAGCCCCAGAGTCAATAAGGGTGTGTGTTGTATGTTCCTTGTGTTTGTAGATTAGTCTAATGGCTAAGAGACAATGGGTGAGGGGCTTTTTCTGGTCTACGTCTGTGAGTCCCCCTACTGTGACCCACGGACCTCCCCCTTTTAACAGATTGTTACACTCAGCCACCCCGTGGGACCCACTACCACAGTAAAAACACAGGCCCAGATCCCTTCGGCGCTGTCTCTCAGCCGCCGAAACACCCGACTGTCCTACAATCATCTCCTCCTGCCCCGGAAGTCCCTCCAGTGGAGGCAGAGCCAGCAAGGATGGCCGAGAGGAGCGGAGGCATGGTTTAACCGAGCGGCTGGCAGCCTTACGTTCTGCTGCCCGCTCCTTCAGCCTGCTGTCAACACTAACGGCTAGTGAGATTAATTCACCTAGTCTATCTGGTTTTACCTGTGCCGCTAGCTCATCCCTCAGCTCTGAGCTAAGGCCGCGGAGGAAAATACTACACAGAGCAGAGTCCCCCCACCCCACCTCTGTAGCTAAAACCCGGAAGTCCACAGCAAAATCGGCTGCAGATTTACTGCCCTGCTGAAGATTTAATAGGTGGTCAGCTAACACCGTGTCCCGATCCGTGTGGTCAAAAGTCTCCAAAAAATCTGTTACAAATTGTTGGTAAGTTAACTGAGCGTAGCTGGGTTTCGCCATAATCGCGTATGCCCAAGCTAACGCTCTTCCCTCGAGCAGATTGGAAATAAACCCCATCTTGCTATGATCTGTGGGAAAATTGCCGGGAACACGATGAAACACTGTTTCACACTGCAGCAGGAAACCTCGTGCCTCCCCGAGTTTGCCGCTGAAGCGGGCGGGGGTAGGTATGGGAGTGAGGCGAGGTAAGGGAGGTTGGTCATTGGATGCGCCTAACGTGCGCGTCTAATGTCAAGTCAAATTCCTTGTGTGTTTACTTGTAAATATACTTGGCAATAAAGCTGATTCTGATTCTGATTCTGATTCTGGTGGGCCTGACTAGCCGGTAAATTAGCAGGGGCCGGTGACGCCCCGGTGACCGGGGGGAATGCCTGGTGTCCTTCCAGGCGGTCCAGCCAGTTGTTAATTAGGGTTAACTGATTTAAAATAACTGTCTGTTGATGGGCTATCAGGTCTACCCGGGTGCTAAGACGGCGCGACAGCGCACTGTCTGCTGGGTCATCTTGACGGAGCCGTACTGACATGATTGCTTGACCCTGGAGATAGACACTGACACGAGTAGACCGTTTAGACAATTATTTATTGAATCAAGAGTGTAATGTGTGTGAAGGTGTGAGTGAGTGCGATGCTGAGGAACCGCTGGAGCTGAGCAAACCCCGCCGCGACCTGGCAACCCTGGAAACACAAGCACAGGTGGATTAGTGCTGTTCGCAGTACGGAGGTGTAATAACAAGTACTGCTTACTTGCAGGTGACGCTGGGAGACTTTGCTGGCTCTGCGGTTCACTGTGGCTCGGTGAATGTGACGCTTGGTGCTGTGGTGAGGTGGAGGAGTTCCGAGGAGGAGGAGGAGAGGCTCCGTTGCTTGGGGAGACAAGTCCGCCGCCAGGGAGGTCCACCTGTGCACAGGGGATAATACTTTGACAAGGTAAGATATCTTGGTTCTTACGTGACGAGGCTTGACGAGGATGCGTCGTGGATGCTCTGGCTCGAGGATGAATCCGTGACGCGTCGCGTGGCGAAGAAGGCAGACGACTCTGTGCTAAGCCAACAGCGACGCCGGCTTTTAAGGCCTGCTGGTGATTGGCGGCAGGTGTGTGCGCAGCCGGGGCTGATGACGGCCCAGCGGCCGCCATGACACAGGACTGTTGCTCATTAGTCTCATTGTGTCAGTTCCTATTTATTGGGTTTCACCCCCTCATTCCTTTGTTGGGTCCTCATCGTTATCCATCATTACAATCGTACTTTCCCGTCATTACTTACCTGTCATTACCTTCAGTCATGAGTATCATTGTCTCTACCATGCTGCAGTTTTTCCTATTAAAATATGCTTCAACTTCACCCCGCGATGAGTCTGTGTATCTGCTTGTGAGGGCCAACCATGACATATTCACAGCCTTTGCTCGATACTTTGTTGATGCACCTTTGGCAGCAATTATGCCTTAAGTCTTTTTGAATATGATGCCACAAGCTTGGCACACCTATCTTTGGGCAGTTTCACCCATTCATCTTTGCAGCATCTCTCAAGCTCCATCAGGTTGGATGAGAAGTGTCGGTGCACAGACATTTTCAGATCTTTCCAGAGATGTTCAATTGGATTCAAGTCTGGGCTCTGGCTGGGCCACTCAAGGACATTCACAGAGTTGTCCTGAAGCCACTCCTTTGATATCTTGGCTGTGTGCTTAGGATCGTTGTCTTGCTGAAAGAAGAGCCGTCACCTCAGTCTGAGGTCAAGAGCAATCTGGAGCAGGTTTTCATCCAGGATGTCTCTGTACATTGCTGCATTCATCTTTCCCTCTATCCTGACTAGTCTCCCAGTTCCTGCCGCTGAAAATCATCCCCACAGCATGATGCTGCCACCACCATTGGCATAGTTATGAACAGTGCCTTGTTTCCTCGAAATATGACGCCTGACATTCATGCCAAAGAGTTCAATCTTTGTCTCATCAGACCAGAGAATTTTGTTTCTCATGGTCTGAGAGTCCTTCAGTTGCCTTTTGACAAACTCCAGGTGGGCTGCCATGTGTCTTTTACTAAGGAGTTGTCATGGTCTGAGCGCCGATCTCATCTGCGCTTGGGTCATGCAGTGTTTCCTTCCCATTCTTTAGTAATTCCTTGTGGGCTCTCTGAGCCCTTATTTTGACAGCGTCTCTGCAGGGCTTCCGGCTGTCAGAGGAGCTGAGCTCAGCAGTGACAGCTGGACTTGATCTGATTCAGCTGTTAACGCCTCATCAGCTGAATAATTATCTCGCCCTACTTAAGGGAGCAGCTTAGATTACTCCGGGCTGCGACCTCATACGTATATGAAAAACGCTGGTCTCCCCAACGTTAGGCTGGAGTCCCTACGTCCTGGTTCCAGTCATCCTCTAATTCCTCGCTACTCTCTGTAAGTTTATTCCTTAATCTGTGTGTATCGTCAGTGTGTCTTTGCTTTAGTCCTTATTTGTGTTTTGCCCCTCGTGGCTCATTATTTTGTACCTTTTGTCCTTGTTTAACCTGTTGAACTCTGGTCAATTTCCCTAAAAACACCAAAAATAACATGCCCAAAGTAAATCAAAAGCTGTTCTTCAACCCTTTGCAGCATCTTCATGGGGTTGGTCTCATTTAAAAGAAAACACTCTGAATTTTTTTGGCAAAACAGTCATAATCTCTCTTAAGTGCTCCTGCCACTGAGTAACAGTCATCTAAACATACTGAATTTGAAGAAAATAAAGTTCACCTGGGTGTTTTTGTAGATACAAATGCTTGCAAATAACATACAGCTTTGTGAAATGTGCTGGAAAACAACAGAAATGTAGAACCAAGTGTTTTCAAGCTCAGGTCAAAATTTTGTAACAATACCACAAAAAATGAATATATTACACAGCTTTTTTCTCAGGTTGTAACAAGGCGTTCTTGAACTGTGCCAAACGGCACAGTTTGGAAAGCTATGTTCCAGAGTTCACTATCTCAGCAGTTTGCACAGTAAAACCAAGGGGTAACAACCCAGACATACACAGCACAGTTCCTGATTTTTATTTTTTTATTTATTTTTTTTTTTACAGACAAAAATAGCCTACAGTGTAAGAAAAATTATGCGAAAAATTAATACATTTCACTAAAGTATACACAAAAACAACCCTCTTCCCCCTCCAATTTTTCCAGAGTTCACTATCTCACCAGTTTACACAGATACAGGTCAACTGGACTCCTGACCAAGTGCGGACCCCTGACCAAGTGCACACCCCAAGTGGACCACGGAATCCAATCTGTACATGTACAGGTACATTCTCCATCCAGTGATTTATAAATGCTGCCCCAGATGAAAACCAGTCTGTGGGACTATAATGTTCTGAATGAGGCTTTAGAAAATTATGAATCACTTTGCAAATCACTGGATTGAAAATGTACAGATTGAATACCGGTGTCCACCTGGGTTGCTCACATGGTCAGGGCTCCATTTCACCAGATCATGTTTACACAGTAAAACAAAGGCATAATAACCCAGACATATACAGCACAGTTCCTTTTTTTACAGGAAAAAAATAGCCTACAGTGAAATAAAAATTATACAAAAAAATTATTAAATTTTTCTGCAATATACACAGTAACAAATACCCCCCCCCCACACACACACACGGCGCACACAAAAACGTCGCTATGCGGGACCCTTGTAATTACCGATTGGCCAAAAGTTATTTTTATTACTATTTTTATCAATAAAGAATAATTTAGATTATAAGACTTACCTGTCCACCACTGCACTGTCGCTGGTATTGTCCACTGGCGTCTGGATCGTCAGCTATTCCATTATTGAAACCTCCGTTTGTTTACTGATTCATTGTCGACATCACCCGACCCGGTCAAGCCATCAACGTTTTCATGCACGCCCTTTTGGTTTATTTTGTGAACCATTTTTCAAAACAAGTAAAGTAATGGCTAATCTTACCCTGACCCTTCTGCACAGTATCACAAAGGACTGCGCGTCACACAGCGGCGGAGTCAAAAGACATTTTACGCACGAGAATGCATGGTATTTTACCGGAAATATAAACACTGAACTAGGCATGTAGGATGTCATTGAAGTCAGAAATTGATTGGCTAAACGACATGTCCATCGTCAGATTACTCGGCTTCAATTGGCTCGTTGTATTCGCGGTCGTTGATGGGCAAATACTTCTTGCTAGGTTTACGATCATTGGTTATTCAAGGTTTAAAAACCCAAATCAAGGCTCTTGTTGGTCGAATGAGATGTCAGTCTCATTCTAAACCAATCAAACACTCCTTTGGCTTTCTGTTTAGGGCTGTGTCTGTACTGGAAGACCGGAAATACAGCTTTTTTTTTTTTCAGTGCGCACTGAGATGCACTAAGACGCACAGACGTGACCGCCCGCGGAAGTCAGAGTTCAACAGGTTAATAAATACGCAAACTCACTGGTCGCCTATAGCGTCTCATTAGCGGTCCGTGAGGGCCGCACCATGACAGGAGTGGCTTTTGTCTGGCCACTCTACCATACAGGCCTGTTTGGTGGATTGCTGCAGAGATGGTTGTCCTTCTGGAAGGTTCTCCTCTCTTCACAGAGCAATGCTGGAGCTCTGACAATGACCATCGGGTTCTTGGTCACCTCCCTGAACAAGGCTCTTCTCCCCCGATGGCTCAGTTTAGATGGCCGGCCAGCTCTAGGAAGAGTCCTGGTGGTTCCGAACTTCTTCCATTTACGGATGATGGAGGCCACTGTGCTCATTGGGACCTTCAAAGCAGCACAAATTTTTCTGTACCCTTCCCCAGATTTGTGCCTCGAGACAATCCTGTCTCGGAGGTCTACAGACAATTCCTTTGACTTCATGCTTGGTTTGTGCTCTGACATGCACTGTCAACTGTAGGACCTTATATAGACAGGTCTGTGCCTTTCCAAATAATGTCCAATCAACTGAATTTACCACAGGTGGACTCCAATTATGCTGTAGAAACATCTCAAGGATGATCAGTGGAAACAGGATACACCTGAGCTCAATTCTGAGTTTCATGGCAGAGGCTGTGAATACTTATGTACACGTGATTTCTTAGTTTTTTTATTTTTAATAAATTTGCAAAAATCTAAAAAAAAAACCCCAAACTTTTTCACATTGTTATTATGGAGTACTGTGTGTAGAATTTTGAGGAAAAAATGAATTTATTCCCTTTTGGAATAAGGCTGTAACATAAAATGTGGAAAAAGAGAAGTGCTGTGAATACTTTCCGGATGCACTGTATATCTTGCATTGACTACTGGTTAGTTTCTGGCTGTCTAGACAAAAATAACATTTCTGTCAATATAATAACAACCCCACTAATGGACCACAGGGCCGTATCCCTTCATATTTGTTTCAAACCCGACTGTGTCTATAAAAGCACTTATTGGAAACTAAGTAACTCAATTGTAAAACATGAGAGAGTAATCACAAAAGTTCACAGACTAATAAAATGTTTTTGGAAGAAAGCCCTTTTCAATAAATGTTTCTGCAAAAATTGGGAGCTTTCTAAATTTAAGGTGATCCAATTCTTAAGAGATTATAGTTCCTCTCTATGTAAATCTAGAAAAAAAGGAGGATGTGGTGACACTAGACACAGCGGGTGGACATTCCTCTCACACCCAGAAGCAAGAAGAGGGGCAGAACAATGGATTGAAGGGGGTAGCCCCCCCAAGGAGTAACTAGACAGACAATGAGAGCAGGGGGGTGAATGTATGGTCAGGAATGTTGCTCTTTGTACACACACAAGCATAATGCACTAGCACAGCTCTTTATGCATACCATTAAAGCCATATAAGCAGAATGCAGAGAGAGTTGAGAAACTCTCCTACCAGACACTCGGCCCCAGCGGACAACGCTGGGGTCCACCGGCTGTGTTTATGTTAGAGGGTTAATAAAGAACCTGTGTCGACCTACGCTCGTGCCACGCCTCCACATCCTTTCCTTACACCCTCTACATTGGTGACCTGACATGAAATGGACTATATCTCCCTTTTGCCGTGCTGTGGATTCCTTTTTGTCCACATTGATGACCTGACGGAGATGAACTGTCTCTCCCTTACGCCGCACACCACATGGTGGCCTGACATGGGATGACTGTCTGCTCCCTTTTACCGTGCTGTGGATTCCAGACACCAGGGATTGCCTACATCCTTTGCATCCACACTGGAGCGCGCGCGCCTTATCCTCTCTCCAAGATGGCGACCTCCATGGCTGGACGGAGAGCGCGGCGCTGGGACCCGACCCTGACTCACCTCCTGACAGCAGACTTTCTGTGCACAGAAGCCCCGCGCACACACCGCAGGATTACGAAGACGGCGCAACTTGCAGCTATGTGGTCACTGTGCCAGGCGCGCACCAGGCACGTGCCACGCACCAGAGACAAACTGGCTCCACAGACTTATACATCGTCCGCCGCCGCTGCACATGCCCGAGAAATACGGCCAATCGCCATCCTCGGAACCTTTAGGGCTGCTCACACACCTGAAGCAGACATGCATCCCGCACACGAGACTTTGTATGGGTTTCTCAGCCACGGCGCACAACGGGAATTTAGCCAATTGTTTTCTCCGACAACCTTAGGGCTGCTACCACACCTAAAGCCAAACCGCCAAGTCCCTCACACAGCTTCAGTTTTTTCACAGCCACTACGCATCCTCGGGAAATGTGGCCATTCACCTTCCCCTCATCCTCGCAGGACTGCGCCCGCATGAGTCAGAGACTAAATTTTTTTCACATCCGCTGCGGATCACCACCAAGTTTACCGGAAAAGTCCCTCGCCATGGCGGATCCACACGCAATTTTTGCGTGGCCCAGACACTTTTGACGTCCCGGGCCGGCATTCACTTATTCCCATCCACCTCCCCCTCCTCCTCCACATCATTCTTCCCGCACCTCACTCCCTAAAGCCAGCTGATCTCCAGTTTGTTCGATTATGCACGACGCGCACTGGACCCCGTGCTCCCACGAACCATGGCCGTCACCTGTTGGAACTTGGAGCAGAGCAGACAGTGTTTTTCACCCCTCCCCCTTTCCCCCCACAGACTTACATGCCCTCCGACACTCCTTACCAGCAGACAGTTCAACCGGAGCAGCAACCCACCGCTGCAGCCTCCTCTGGTGTTGACTTGAGCCCAGACGACAGGGTCACAGCCCTTTCTGGGCGTTTGGAGGGGCCTGTGTGGTGACACTAGACACAGCAGGTGGACATTCCTCTCACACCCAGAAGCAGGAACAGGGGCAGAACAATGGACTGAAGGGGGTAGCCCCCCCAAGGAGTAACTAGACAGACAATGAAGGCGGGGGGGGGGGTGAATGTAAGATAAGATAAGCTAAGCCTTTATTAGTCCCACAATGGGGAAATTCCAGGATTGCAACAGCACATAGCACCACTCAGAGCAATAATTAAGAAGATAAGAAAAATAAAAATAAGAGCAGTGAATACAGTGATCCCTCGCTACTTCGCGCTTCACCTTTCGCGCCCTCAGTGCATCGCAGATTTTTCAAAAATATTTATCAAAAATTCAAAATTGAGAAATAATGGGCGGGCGCTAGCAGAAGGCAGGGAGACTACATTAGACCATCAGGTATCAACACGGAGAGCCCGCACAACTCAAAATCCACCTCTCTGTTCGCTGTTCTCGTGTTGGCTTGGAAATCTCGCAAGCTGATTGGCCGAGACGTTTCACCCACCTTCTCTCCCTGCCGAGCGCCCATGCAGCGAAGGAAGACCGCATTCATTGCTCTTTATCGCTCGTGTTGCTTAGTCTCGCCGCGTGGAACTTTTTGCTGTTCTCTTGTGCCATTTTGTGCAAAATAGTCTTCCCGTCGAGCCACTACGCCGCCTCCTGCAGCTTCTCCAGCTCTATCGGAAGCTGCCCTCGACGATCCTGCGCCTCTAGCACCTGACGATGAGGCGTCACCTGAGGAGCAGTAAAGCTCTCATTAACCTGTGCAGTAAATCATCTTCATCTTGAGTTACGTATCTTATAAGAATAAAAGAGTTCTAAAAACATATTTATGTACACTTTTACATCTACGTATGTATGTACACTTACACACACACACACACACACACACACACACACACACACACGTATCATGAGAGAGAGAGTGAGAGAATGAACATATGTATTATTTATGGGTGACGTCATTAGGGGTGACGCTACTTCGCGTTTTTTCACTTTTCGCGGTCGGTTCTGGAACCCATTAACCGCGATAAGTGAGGGATCACTGTATACATATGTACACATAAATATATAAATATATATACACAGTGCGGAGCATTGTAGCTAGGTGGAATAAACCGCTTAACCGTCTACTTAGTTATCGTACATAGTATGAATATGTACCCATACATATTGTCACCCTCCGTAGCGACTGATATTGTCCTAGTTGTGTACTGGAGGGGACCATTTGTGTAAGTCTTTTGCATTCAATACTGTGACGTATGCAAGGTTCACACAAGGAAGAGGAGCAAGATGGTTGTGACGAACAGGCTTTATTTACACACCACCAACCCCAATTACCTCTGAGCACAGAAAGGAGGGGAGGTCATCCTCCCAGACCTCCGTTTCAATCATGGTTACACACACATGATACATCTTGCCCTAATCCTGCCTATAAACACTGCTGGGTCATTATAACGCAGTTATGACACAGCAGTATAATAACTCAGTAATAACACATTTAATACGCACACACAGTAACGTTTTCAAACTGGCAAAGCATGCTGGGAAATCCCTGCCCCCCTTAACATGGCCCCAATGTTACACTGCCCTCCCCTGGACTGGTTTCTGTCCCCAGAAAATTCAAAGTCCACTTTCAGAAATCCAACGTGAGTCAGTCCGGTGCCGGGGCGGCATGCACGGGCCATCCAGTGTCCATCTGAGTCTCGGTCGGAGTATCTGGTTGGGGTAGGGGTCCGGTTTGGCCACCAGCGGGTGGATGGACACATCTGACAGCCTCTGTAGGACCACGCACAGTCCCTTTCTTGGCAGCAGGAGTCCCATGCCCGCTCCGGCCGACTCCCACCACTGCCACGTCTCCCAGGCGGCCGCTGGCCCGCGTCCATATGTCCAGCCCTTGCCGCGCCTGGAAAATGGCCGGATCTTCGTCCTGCTCGCTCCGCTGCTGCGCTCCGCTGCTGCGCTCCGCTGCTGCGCTCCGCTGCTGCGCTCCGCTGCTGCGCGTCGCTGCTGCGCCGAGGGCCTCCGTGACGTCACCGAAAGGGGAAGCATCTGCAGGTGGCGGTAGAACACGCACAGTTCCTCCCCTGGCAGCAGGAGTCACGACTCCCACCGCTGCCAGGACCTCCCAGGCGGCTGCTGGCCCACGTCCAGGCGTCCAGCCCCTGCCGAGCCCGAGAAAAGACCGAATCTGTCCTGCTCGCTCCGCTGCTGCTGCGCTCCAAAGGCCTCTGTGACGTCACCACCGGGGGAAGCATCTGCAGGAGGCGGCCTTTTCTCCGTCCATGCCACCTCGCTCTAATTTAATGTCGGCGAGGGGCCAGTTTGTCGTGCTTTGCGTGCGGGGCAGTACCATGTGATGTACCCTGGCTCTGCGCAGCGGAAGCCTCCCTTCCTCGCGTCGCTGCCGCTGTCTCCTCCGTGCACGTGCTGCTGTGGTCTGCCGTAGCTCCTCCTCCCACTCGCTCTCAGCACGGCGGTTTCCTCCGATGACCAGTCGTTCAGCGCGGCAGCCAACTCGACCTGGGCCAGGTGGTCATCCAACAGGTTCTTGCCGTTGTAGCGGGGAATCTTGGCCCGCTGCCGGATGGATGGGACGGTCACCTCCCGGTCGATCGCCGCTCCTAATCGCTCTGGAATCACCAGCCCGTCCTGCCCTGAAAAGGGCGGGAAACGGGGCTGGTTTGCTCTGCTCGGCCCGCTCTGCCTTGAAAAAGGCAGAGCAGTCCTGTCGGGTCCGCTGCTCCGTCCATCGCGGCGAGCCACTCCGGGGGCCGGCGTCTCAGCTCTACGCTCCGTTCCCAGCCGAGCGATGAACCGCTCCGGCCTCTGGACCTCCACCTGTATCCTCATCTTGCTCCATCCCCACTCCTGACACCAATGTGACATATGTAAGGTTCACACAAAGAAGAGGAGCAAGATGGCTGTGACGAACAGGCTTTATTTACACACCACCAACCCCTATTACCTCTGAGCACAGAAAGGAGAGGAGGTCATCCTCCCAGACCTCCGTTTCAATCATGGTTTCACACACACATGATACATCTTGCCCTAATCTTGCCTATAAACACTGCCGGGTCATTATAACGCAGTTATAATGACACAGCAGTATAATAACTCAGTAATAACACAATACGCACACACAGTAACGTTTTCAAACTGGCAAAGCATGCTGGGAAATCCCTGCCCCCCTTAACATGGCCCCGACGTTACAATACTATTAGGTCGTCACATTTTTTTTGCTATCTCTGCGAGCAGCCCTGCTTAGGTTATACAGTCTGACAGCCGTAGGTAGGAAGTATGGTCAGGAATGTCGCAAATGTTATGTTAATGTGTCACACATTCTCTTTGTACACACGCAAGCATAATGCACTAGCACAGCTCTTTATGCATGCCATTAAAGCTATATAAGCAGAATGCTGAGAGAGTTGAGAAACTCTCCTACCAGACACTTGACCCCAGTGGACAACACTGGGGTCCACCGGCTGTATTTATGTTAGAGGGTCAATAAAGAACCTGTGTCGACCTACGCTCGTGCCATGCCTCCACATCCTTTCCTTACACCCTCTATAAGGAAACAGAATTAATCTCCAAAATAACAGCTCTCTCTCAGGTTTCACCTGAAAATTTATTCAAAAATGAGAGAGAAGAATTAGCTATACTGCAAAATAAACTAAAAGAAATATACAGAATAAAAGCTGAGGGAGTTTTCATTAGATCAAGGAAAAAATGGTTGGAAGAAGGGAAACAGAATATTGCATATTTCAATCTGCCTTCTTAATAACGATTATAAAATTCTAGCCAAAATCTCTGCAGAGAGAGTAAAAGCTGTTCTGGATAATATCATTGATGAAACCCAAGTGGGCTTTATGAGGAACAGACATACAGTATATCTAATAACATCAGGCTCGTACTTGACCTTATTACCAGTGTGGTGGCCTAGTTGGTAAAGCATCTGCCCCTCACCCGAGAGGCCGGGGTTCAAATCCCAGCCAGGTCATGCCAAAGACCATATAAAAAGTGGAACTTCCTGCCATCCAGCTTGGTGCTCAGCAATAATGGAACGGAGGAGGGCAAATTTGTGGCGGCGCCTTGCATGACAGCGACCCCTCTGATTCTAAATGTGATTAACATTGTAGATAAGAGAAACGTAATTTCGTTCTACTGTACATGATTGGCTGTATGGATTGAATGACAATAAAAAGTTGGCTTGGCTAGCTTTATTGACTATGCTGACCTCTGCAATGATGATAGTCTAATTTTATTCATAGATTTTTACGAGGCATTCGATAGGCATTCGATACAATCGAGCATAAGTTTATTTTTCAAGCCTTAGAGAAGTTTGAATTTGGCCCATATTTTTGTACCGCTATCAAAACAACGCTAACAGAACAATGAGATGTATGGACTGATATCAATATGTAGATGTGCCTTGCAACCTCTTTTGTCCTACAGCTCCAGAGCAGAGAGGAATCCCGGCACCAGTAATCCTGCTATTGATATGTGTGACTCATGTAAATGTCCCATGCATTCATGCTGTACTGTGATGCTAATATGCCATGCATGCATTGCCTGTGGCTGAGTATATAAGCTGACTGTATATGCCTCACTAGAGCTCTCTCACTTGCTTGTTGCTGACCTAGAGATGCAGGGCTCACTCCAGCACGCTGCCACAGCGCTGAGTGAGCCTCGTGATGGAGGATGAATAAACCACCCTTTTAACCTTCAGTTCGCCATGTCCGCCTGCACTTATTTGAGCCTTGCCTCCACACTGGTAACCCTTATTCATATCCTCCACACTGGAGGATACTTATCCAGAACTTCGTGGACTGGTGCCATCGGAACTGCCTCCAGATCAACGCGAGGAAAACTAAGGAGCTGGTGGTGGACTGCCGCAGGCAAGGACAACCCCTCACAGCACCAGTAAATATACAGGGAACAGACATCGAGATGGTGACATCCTACAAGTACCTGGGTGTTCATCTGAACAATAAACTAGACTGGTCACACAATACTGACGCACTCTACAAGAAGGGACAGCACAGGCTGTTCCTACTGAGGAGGCTCAGGTCTTTTGGTGTACAAGGGGCGCTGCTGAAGACATTCTACAACACGGTGGTGGCATCAGCCATCACTTTTGGAGTGGTCTGCTGGGGCAGTGGCGTTACAGCAGCCGATAGGAAGAGACTGAACAAACTGATCAAGAAAGCTAGCTCTGTCCTGGGGCAACGCCTTGACCCAGTGGAGGAGATGGGAGCGAGAAGGATGGTAGCTAAAGTGTCATCTCTGCTGGAGTCCGAGTCCCACCCTATGCAGGACATACTGAACGCACTGAGGAGCTCATTTAGCAGCAGACTACATCATCCTAGGTGCACAACCGAGAGGTTTCGCAGGTCCTTCCTACCTACGGCTGTCAGACTGTATAACCTAAGCAGGGCTGCTCGCAGAGATAGCAAAAAAAAACGTGACAACCTAATAGTAGTGAATGCAAAAGATGCAATAGACTTACACAATGGTCTCCTCCGGTATACAACTAGGAAAATACCGGTCGCTACGGAGGGTGACAATATGTATGGGTACATATTCATACCATGTAGGATAACTAGGTAGACGGTTATGCTGTTCATTCCATCTAGCTACAATGCTCCGCACTGTGTTTATATATTTATATGTACATATGTATACTCGCTGCTCTTGTTTTTTCTTGTCTTCTGATTGTTGCTCTGAGTGTTGCTGTCCCTGTGCTGTTGCAATCCTGGAATTTCCCCATTGTGCGAATAATAAAGGCTTATCTTATCTTAAAACTATGTATAAAAATACAAATTGTTCAAATTACATGCGGGCACCTCTCCTAGATTTAGCGTGAATCGTGGAGTCACACAGGGCTGTCCACTGTCACCATATCTCTTTCTGATCTGTGCACAACTACTCTCTGATTTTGTTAAACTCAGCCCATTAAAAGGCATCTCAATAGCTGGAAATGAGATCATAATCAGTCAGATGGCCAACGATAGTCTTATTTTTAAGGGATGCTTCACAGGTCTCAATTGCCATTGATAAAATTAAAACATTTTCTAACGCATCTGGACTTTGCTTGAACGTCAGTAAATTTGAACCATCCATCCATCTTTTTCCGCTTAATTCTTTTCGGGTCTGCCCTCAAAAACTGCAATATTTCCTCTAATATTCCTGTGAAAGACAGTGATCTACCTTGGTATTACCATTAACAAAAAACAAGACAAAAGGCTCCTTGAATTTTAGCCCCATCATAGAAAAAGTTAAGATTTAATTAATGGCTCCAAAGGGACTTACCTCTCAAAGGTAGGATTTTGTTAACAAAGGCAGAGGGCGTTTCCCGACTCATCTATGCAGCCCTACCTCTAGAGGTCAACAAGCAGACATTTAAAACTACTGATGTTATGCTTTATAATTTTGTATGGAAAAATAAAACACTTCATTAGAAAATCAATATTGATGAACTCCTATGAACATGACGGCTTAAATTTCCTTGACTTCAACACCCTCAATAATACATTTAAAATCAACTGACTAGATTAAACAATTTCTTAGAAATCCAACATCATTCTGGAATCTTATTCCCAACTACTTTTTTTTTCTAAACTTGGAGTCCTAAAATTTTTTATTACTCTGCAATTACAACGTTGAAAAAAATCCCCTTAAAATAATCCAATTTCCACAAACAAATGCTTCTCTCCTGGACTTTAATATATAAACACAACTTCTCCCCTCATTGTCACGGCTGGCCCTCACGAGCCAGCATAAGACGCCTCAGTTCAGTAAATTGCAGTTCAGTTCTTTTATTTATAAAGCACAGGACTTAGGTGTACAACATAACTTTGCCACGCAGGCTTCGTTACACAACACAACATAAATTCACAATAGAGAGTTATGGCAGTGACGAGGAGCTCTCGTCTGCCGTAATTAGGAAGGAACGTCAGCGAGGGAGAAGACAGTTCCAAATAAATCACTTACATGCAGCGGGATACGTCGAGGAACCCAGGGAGCATGTGGTAAGGAGACAGGGGAAAGTCATTGAACTTCTGACGAGACAGCCGCGCCGTCCAGTTCACTCGCACTGACATTTAAAGCCAGCTGCTCATGATTGGAAACTCGGCACAGCTGCCCAGGTTCTGACAGCTGAGAGCTCCCGAGCGTCTGGCCAATCAGAGCCCGGGAAACCCGTGTGACGACACCAGCTGTCAAAAGCTGACAGGGATGAGGAATAACCCGAGCGCGGACAAAGCGCTCGGGATATGACAGGGCCCCTCCCTCTACGCGAACTCCTGGTCGCGCGCAACATCCAGACCCCCCCACCCCACCCCAGGGAAGGTGGAAGCAGGTGGAGGGAGAGCAGGGCCAACTCACAACAAGGGGGCAAAAACATCGGGGAAGGGAGGGAGAGAGAAAAAAAAGGCAGAAACCGTACATAAACGGGGACAAAGATGAATAAAAAGAAAAGCCAACGCTAGATTGACATCACTCGCATAACCACAAAAAAGAAAGCCAAGATGAGGGTACAAGGAACACCAGTCAATACCACAAGGCACGGTGGCTGCACGGTGGCGCAGTGGTTTAGCACTGTGGCAGCACAGTTTTACCCTCGGCCGGGGGATTGCGGGGATCATGAGATCGTGGGTTCGATCCCAGCCCCCGACCAACAGTGAGCTGTGTGGAGTTTGCATGTTCTCCCCGTGTTGCGCGGGTTTACTCCGGGATTTCTCCGGTTTCCTCCTGCACACCAAAAAACATGTAGGTTTAGGGCGCTCGCGCACGCAGCGACCAGCAGCCAGTGGCTTGTCACCAGACTGCAAACCAAGTCTACCTACGGGTACAAATAAGTAACTCCATCCATCCATCCATCTTCTACCGCTTTTCCGGAGGTCCGGGTCGCGGAGGCAGCAGTTCAAGCAGAGAAGCCCAGACTTCCCTCTCCCCAGCCACCTGCTCCAGCTCTTCAGAGGGGATACCAAGGCGTTCCCAGACTAGCTGGGAGACATAGTCTCTCCACCGAGTCCTGGGTCTGCCCCGGGGTCTCCTCCCAGTGGGACGTGCCTGAAACACCTCAAGTGGGAGGCGTCCAGGAGGCATCCTAATCAGATGCCCATACCACCTCAACTGACTCCTTTCAATGTGGAGGAGCAGCGGTTCTACTCTGAGCCTCTCCCGGATGACTGAGCTCCTCACCCTATCTCTGAGGGTGAGTCCAGCAATCCTACGGAGAAAGCTCATTTCAGCCGCTTGTATCCGCGATCTCGTTCTTTCGGTCATTACCCAAAGCTCGTGACCATAGGTGAGAGTAGGAACGTAGATTGACTGGTAAATCGACAGCTTTGCCTTAGAACTAAGCTCCCTCTTCACCACAACAGACCGGTACAACGTCCGCATCACTGCAGATGCTGCTCCAATCCGTCTGTCGATCTCTCGCTCCATTTTCCCCTCACTCGTGAACAAGACCCCAAGATACTTAAACTCCTTCTAAACTGGCAAATAAGTAACTAAAAAAAAAAAAAAAAAAAAAAAGGCAGGATCAAGGAAATAAAAGGACAAATAATACCTTCTTCTCCAAGTTAATGTGTACAGAAAACCGTCAAAACCAAAAGACAACACAGGTGCCAAAAAAAAAAAAAAAAAAGAGAACTAGACCCGAGTAAGGGAGTAACATAGGAAATAAACAACCACACCCTAAAGAAACATGCAATACTCATGATAGCCATGGCAAGAGAACATATGTCCATCCACGGAAAACAGTCACCTTAAACATGAAGTCCAATCCCCAGTGGGGTATTTTAGTCACAAGTCAGTGGTGGGGCAAGAGAAGGAGAGGAAAAAAAAAACCCATTGGGGAATAGAGTAAAACAACTCCGCTCAGGAGGCCTCCCAGCACCCAGCATCCAGGCCGCCAGCAAAAGCAGCGGAACGTGCCCTAACGGCCCAGCCAAACCCCGGGCCGAGGGAAACCATGTCTCCGGTGGGTGGACCAGGGCGCCAAAAGAACCATCCAGCTTGTCAGGAGGCCGGACCCGGACGCCAAAAGGAAAGAGCCGGTCACCGGGTGGTCGGGCAGTATCGGCCTGCCAACAGAATGGCTGGGGGAAGGTCGGCGAACCGGGCCAGCCGGAATTTACCCCCGCAGTCTCAAAGGCGGGGAAAAAGGGGCCACGGCGAGGACGGGGCATGGCCTGGAAAGCGCTCAGCGGCGTGTCAGCTACACAGTCTCCAGAACCCACCTGGGTCAAAACGACCATGGTGCCGAGCTCCGATTGAGCGAGAGCGGCACCCGCGTCGGACCCCGATTGGGCCGGAACCCCCATGACGTCAAGCTCCGATCGAGCGAGAGCAGCACCCGCGTCGGACCCCGATTGGGCCGGAACCCCCATGACGTCAAGCTCCGATCGGGCGAGAGCAGCACCCGCGTCGGACCCCGATTGGGCCGGAACCCCCATGACGTCAAGCTCCGATCGGGCGAGAGCAGCACCCGCGTCGGACCCCGATTGGGCCGGAACCTCCATGACGTCAAGCTCCGCTTGAACCGGCGGAGCACTCCTGGTGGACCCCATGCCGAGAGCCGGACCCTCCAAGGTGGCACCAAGAGCAGGTTCGCCTCCAGTGACCCTGGGGAGAGGCTCAGAGGGACAAAAGGAACCGGGATCAGGATCACCGGCAGCGGCAGGGCCCGGCGAGACAGGCTCGAGCGCAGCAGACGGCTGCACCCGGCTCGCCCCCCCGAGAGACAGGCAATAATGCTCCAGAAAGAAGAGGAGGGATAGAAAATAGAGCACTTGCCTGATCTCGGGTTCTGCCGCCATCCAGGACTTCGATGCTCCGGGTTCAAACGGGAGGAGGTCGTCGTCCGGTTCCCACTCCGTCGCGACGTCATCCGCCCCTGGAAGAGGGGCTCTTGCAGCTCGAGGACCCCCCGACGTCATCGTCCACGCTAGTTGTTCATGTGGCGTGGAGGTGAGGGGCTCTCGGCCCGCTGGACTGGACTGTTCATCTGCGGAGTCCCGGGGACGCTCCGTCGTCGGCACAGGCTCCAACCAATCGTCCGACCTCCTCTGCCCAGAAAATGGCTGCGGGGCTGGGGTCTTCTGCCCGAGGGCCGCAGGCTCACTCCTCGTCTGGTGACGCTCCTCAGAGGTCGAAGCGTGCTCAGCAGGGGGAGACACAGAGGCAGCGGGTTTAATTAACATATCAGCAGGGAGTTGAGGCTCGGGGGGCTGCAAACCCCGAGCCTCACCCCCAGGAGTCAGACAGAACAAATCACTATTAGATGGAAAAAAGTGAACTTGAACTTGCCTGGCTCCCGGAGGAGCGGTGGAACCTGCCGTTGGGAACGTCATTCCATCCTCCTCCCACCGGGAGGTGGCCGGAGACTCTCTTGGAGGGGAGGGGGCCACTCGGGATGGTGTAGCCGCGCTGTCCACTGGAGCAAAACTTCTCAAACTCCCAGCCGCTGGAGAAGGCGTCGAAGCGGAGGGGGCAACAGCCAAGTCAGGCCGGGCGTGACGCGCTGACAGCTCAGCGGGGAAAGCAGGCCCGGAGGGAAAGGCTGCTGGGGTCTCCTCCAGGTGAGACGCCGAAGAGACAGCAGTGGGATGAATGGGGTCAGCCCAGTGAACCGGAGCGGATTCCGGAGGGGAGTCACGCTGAGAACGTCTCTGGCCACGGTGTCGACGTCTACGACGGGCCCCGGATGGTGCGAACTCCAGGACTGGATCGAGGGAAGGATCCGGATTCCAGAGCGGGCAGCGGGAGCTCTGGTTACTCCGCCTTTGGCCTCGTTCCTCCTCGATCTCCTGGAGCGCCTCGTGGTGGACGGTGATCTTTTGTCTCCTCGCTTGGACGTCCAAGTGGTCGGTGTAGCGGGAAGACAACCGGTCGAGCGTTCTCTCAGCGCAGTCCAGGTAGTAGTGCGCTTCGGATGAGTCGTCAAGGCTGGCGGAAGCGCTGATGAAGTCATCCACCTCCTCCAGCGCCTCAGGCAGCTGGAGCCAGAGATCACTCCACCTTGCAGCCTCCTCCTCTTCGTACATCAGAATTGTCTGGCGTTGGGCAGCGATGTCGAGTCTCCTCGCGTCGACCTCGGGGTGACCGTTGTAGCGGGAAGGCAGACGGTCAAGCACCTCCTCAGCCCGGTCTAAATACCACTGTTCATCGGGCTGATAACCGAGGAGAGGAGGGGCGAGGGAGGTGTCTGGATGCCCATCGAGGTCGGAGGCGATAATGAGGATTTCATCTACCTCCTCCAGCGCCTTGGTCAGCAGGACGTGGGAACCCCGAGAATGACTCCGCTGAGATGGCATATTTCCAACGCCGCGTACCTGGACAGGAAGGACAAAGTTCCCAGAATGCAACTTACTGAGAACGGCGTCTCCTTCTGGCGGCTGTCTACTGTCACGGCTGGCCCTCACGAGCCAGCATAAGACGCCTCAGTTCAGTAAATTGCAGTTCAGTTCTTTTATTTATAAAGCACAGGACTTAGGTGTACAACATAACTTTGCCACGCAGGCTTCGTTACACAACACAACATAAATTCACAATAGAGAGTTATGGCAGTGACGAGGAGCTCTCGTCTGCCGTAATTAGGAAGGAACGTCAGCGAGGGAGAAGACGGTTCCAAATAAATCACTTACATGCAGCGGGATACGTCGAGGAACCCAGGGAGCATGTGGTAAGGAGACAGGGGAAAGTCATTGAACTTCTGACGAGACAGCCGCGCCGTCCAGTTCACTCGCACTGACATTTAAAGCCAGCTGCTCATGATTGGAAACTCGGCACAGCTGCCCAGGTTCTGACAGCTGAGAGCTCCCGAGCGTCTGGCCAATCAGAGCCCGGGAAACCCGTGTGACGACACCAGCTGTCAAAAGCTGACAGGGATGAGGAATAACCCGAGCGCGGACAAAGCGCTCGGGATATGACACTCATAGATATTACATATGGAACAATAGAGACTTAATATACAAACATCAATCTCTATTTTTTTAAAAATTGTTTTGACAGTGTTTTGACTGGTAAACTCCAGTGGTATGCTAATGTCATATTCAGAATTTCGAAACAAATATGGTATCCTAGTATCACCAAAGGAATATGCAGTAGTTTTTGATGCAGTCCCTTCTGGTGCCATTATGCTTCTTAACAGCTCAGCAACCTCTGAACTGTCTTTACTCCCACTGGACCCTGTTGCCACTGATGTCGGTCAGACCTGCTTTTCCTCCAAAAAGAATACCAGTGTCATACGTGCTTTATTTCAAAGAGAAATTGTCTCTGTTCCAAATGCAATCTCATACTGGAGCAATCTTTGGTCAGGTGTGGACTGGAAGAAGGCATGGAGCCTTCCCTCTAAATACCTGATCACAAACACAATCAGAGAAGTGACCTTCAAACTTAGTAACCACTTTTACCCCTCCAAAGTTTTTTTTTTTTTTTTTTTTACAAAAATACAAGGACATTGAAGTGAACTGCACTTTTTGTCTACAGACTCCTGAAGATGTTCACCATTTATTCTGGTACTGTCTCCACTCCTCCACTTTTTGTACATTTATTTCTCACTTTATTGACCCAGAATTTTTGCTTTCTTTTGAAAATGTATTATCTGGATTTCTGACATACCCATCCTCCAAAACTAAACAATACTACATTATTAATTTAATCTTAATTTCCAAATTACACATTCATAAATCTAAAATTTTCAATCATAAACCATGTTTTGCAATTTTTGAAAATGAACTTAATACCATACCTCAATTTTCTATTCCAAAAACAAAAAAGCAATCAAAATTATAACTATATGTAACTTTTTAAACATTTTTACACTAGAAGCTGCTGTTTAAACCATATGCAAACCCTCTTCCCCTGGCTTTTTGTTCTCATTGTTCTATATTGTTAACTTCTCTTTTTTTTCTATGTATTGTAACTAAGAATTTAATAAAGTTTGAGAAAAAAGTGGACTGCACAGGGTATCCGCCATATTAACTGAGATTCCAAACTGAAGGGAGCGAACGGTCTTCAGTTCAAAGGGAACTGAGAACTGAACAGGGAAGAAGTGAACAACCGTACATCACTTCACCGGAAGTTGACAAGATTACCCATAAGCCATTGTGCCTCAAATACGAGTAAAACAAATTATTGTTGCTCACGTTATTAACAAGCTAAACTGATGTTGGTTATTGTTTATATCAACTGATAGTAATAAAATATATTTGTATTAGTATTTTATTTAAGAAATGTAAATTATCCACCATAGTATCAGTAGTTGTCCATGGTTACCGTGGTAACACACGGAGGAGGAGCCGACAATTTCAAGGTGCAAGTACCGGTTGGGCAATACCAAGTCTGCAGCAGGGTGGGGGTACATTGTCTGATTATTAGAAATGTTACATTTTGTTGCTTGCAAATGAAAAAAGAAAAACCTGACAGCTTCTTTATACTTGCTTGAGTTGTATTCATTCATTCATCCATCTTCTTCCGCTTAATCCTTTTTGGGTCGCGGGGGGGCTGGAGCCTATCCCAGCATCTTTTGGGCGAGAGGCAGGGTACACCCTGGACAGATCGCCAATCCATCGCAGGGCCAACACAGAGAGACAGACAACCATTCACTCTCACAGTCATACCTAAAGACAATTTAGAATCCCCCGTTTGATGCCAATTAACCTAACTTGCATGTTTTTGGCATGTGGGAGGAAACCGGAGAAATCCCAGAGTAAACCCACGCAGTCACGGGGAGAACACGCAAACTCCACACAGATCACTGTTGGTCGGGGGCTGAGATCGAACTCAGGATGCCCCGGCCAAGGGTGAGTTGCTGTGCTGCTGCAGTGCTAACCACTCCACTACCGCGCTGCCAGTTGAGTTGCTTGAGTTGTAGATTTTTTAATTAGTTATAATTATATGATTTTTTTTTTTTTTTTGGGGGGGGGGGGGTATATTGGTTGCATTTGATTATTGGGGGATTATAACACCTCCAGCTCCCCCATGTGTTATGTATGGAAAATACCTGGGTGAAGGATGAGGCAAGATGGACTTGACGAACACAGCTTTATTGGTGAACTATATACAAGCAGTACACGGCATGGCACCTAGCGTGGGCATCCAGCAAAGAGGCCGTAAGATGGCGCCCATCCCTTATATAGGGCAGTGCGGTGACGTGACAGGAAGTGCACACTCCATGAATGAAAATGGTCCTGCTTGACCACCATGGTGTCCGTTAGCTCTTCGTACCGTTCGCTCCCAGTGTCTGCCGGGGTGAGTTCTCCCTTGGGTTCCCCGGGTAAGACAAATGGCACACCCTGGTGTAGTGATTCAAGCACCCACATCTACTACAATGTTTTCCTCTTGCTGGGCATTTCTTCGCTTTATGGCAGTACGTCGTGGACCCACAACCCCTGCAACGGGAGTTTCCCGGGGCAGACCTTTGGCTGGCAGCATTGATTTCCCAATAATCTTCATCAAAGCTATCCTCGCTATCAGGGTCCACAACATTAGCTGAGGCGGGTGGCTCCGGTGGCTTCTGTGGCTGGTGCCAATTTAGCTCCACAGCTAGCTAATCAATGGCTTACAACTGGAGAGCCAGCTCAACTGCTTCAGCTAATGTCAAGTCACTAGTCGCCACTAATAGCCTAGCACACAGCTTAGCGTTGCACGTGTGCTCTGCTAGTTGGTTGTGCACCATCTCGGCTTCAAGCGGTCCAAAACGACACTCGCTAGCTAGCTGCTTCAGGTCAATGACATACTGGTGGATAGGCTCACCTACCTACTGACATCTCTGGCGAAAGTGAATTCTCTGAACAGTCATGCTGTCTGGGGTGGAGAAACGTTTAGCTAGCAGCTCCACAGTTTCCTCATACGAGTCCGCCGTGCCGAGCGTCTGTAGGACCCTCCGGCATTCAATACCCAGGTTATGAACGGGAAGCGCTGACGCCCTCACCTTATCGAACTTCTCGAGGTCCAGCCCTGTAATATACATTTGATAGGCCTCTGTTATGACCCGAGCGCCGGTTCTGTTCGCGCTCGGGCTAAGTTATTTTTTGCTGCCGGCCTTGACAGTTGCGGGCTGTATTCTGGCCTCACCAGGCTCTTATTGTGAAAGTGCTCGGTGGGGTTTCCGCCTGTCAACGGCCAGTCAACTGATTGTAATTATCATCGTTAGTGCTTCGCCTTCTTAAGCCCGGCACTGGCGGCGGTAAGACGCAGCAGTGTCAGTCGTCCTACGTCTGAGCTACGAATGCTTTGGACTGTTACCTACCTCGTCTGCCTGTGGTTGACCGTCGCTTCCCCTGGACCAGTAAGTGAGCTGTTAGCCTTACCCCTCCCGGTGTGAGTAGACCTCTGTGTGTCTCTGCCTCAGCAGCCTGTGTAGTCATTACTCCATCAACCTTGCCTGTGTATGACCGTCTCCTCCTATGGACTTGTAAGAGAGCTGTTTAGCCTTACGCCTCCGGATATGTGTAGACTTATGTGTCATTGCCCCTGCAACTTGTGTTGTTACTTTTCACCATAATAAAACTCACTGAAACTCACTGGTGACTGTGTGGCGTCTTATGGTGGCTTGCGAGGGCCATCGCATGACAGTACACTGCTGCCAAAACGGCGTTGACGGTGACGCCAACCCGAGACGCAATTCACCAGTGGGTTCGAGTTTTTGGACATTTGTGAGGAATGCCGTCGCGGAGGGGTCGCGTTTGGAGTCCGAGCCGCAAGCTGACAGGTGTGCTGGAAGTCGTGGATGAGCTGCTCATCTCCGCTTCCCTGCTGGATTATGACCACGGCATACACTGGTACCTGGACGCTGCCGAAGATATTCTTTGTCATCTCTCTCCCCGCTACGCCGACCACCCGGAAGTCGACGTGAGGAGGGAAGACATCGCCGCGCAACGCGAAATATACCTGATGATGGAGGAGGAACGCGGCATGAAGCAGGAGAAGAGGCACTCCTGCTCTTTGCCTATGGATCCCGATCCTGTCCTCAATCCGTTTCGGGAGTTTGCACCGTCTGGGGGCCGGCGAAGGCGTTGGTGCTATGGCCGGGCGCATCTTCGGCAAGCTCCTGCTCCGGATCCAGTTCCGGGCCGCCGGGATGACCCCCTCAATCAGCCAGCTGCTGTGAGTGAGCTGAGTCCTGTGCTGGTGGGCTCCGTCCATGGGTCCTTTTCTACCACCCAGCGAGCGAGGGAAAGAGCAATGTCCGCTACAGCTGATACCATCTTTCCTCCGGGAGACAGGCAAGTCCAATTTGTAGCCATTTGTACTAAACCTGCTGCCTCTGTGTCTCCTCCTGCTGAGCGGTCCTCGGCGTTAGTCCCACGCCGTCAAACGAGGGGGAGGCCTGCGGCTCTGGGAAATATCCCGGCCCTGCAGCCTTGTTTTGGACACAGGAGGAGAACGGACTGCGATGAGGAGCCAGTGCCGATGAGAGAGCGTCCCCAGGGGTCCTCAGGGATGCAGCCCAAGTCAGCAGGTCGAGGGTCCTCTGCCCCCACGCCATACGGGGTTATTGGTGTGGATACCAGCGCGTGAGGATCCAGCTGCAGAGACCATCAGGCCGGCTGTGGAACCCGATGCAGCCGAGTGGGAGCCCGACGACAAGTGTCTTCTTGAACCTGGATCGGCGAAGTCCTGGACGGCTCCAGAGCCCGAGTGCAGGCAAGTGCTCTTCCTTGTTTTCCTGTATGGTGTGTTAGAGCATTTTTGCCTGCCTCATGGGGAGGCAAGTGAGGGGCAGCCGTCTGCTGCACCCGAGCTCGTCTCGCTGGGCTCTGGCGCTGCTGGTGGAACTGATCCTGGTCCTCTTCTGTTTTTTGAGCACCTCCACAGCGTTACCGGTCCGGAGCCAGTCAAGGTCACGGGGACTGGGGGTTCCAGGTTCGGAGATGGAGGTCGTCGCCGGAGCAGTCCTGACCCAGTCGGGGTCCGACGCGTGGGCCGAGGTGACCCAGTCGGGGTCCGACGCGTGGGCCGAGGTGACCCAATCGGGGTCCGACGTGGGTGCAGCGATGACCCAATCAGGGTCCGACGAGGTCCAGTGGGGGTCCAGCGCAAGTGCGGCTATGACCCAATCAGGATTCGAGGGGGTCCAAGTTTTTGGTTGTCCCCCTCTCAGGAGCCACCAGCTGGGGGCCGTTAGAGGGTTTTGTTTGGCAGATCGGCGCTCTCCTGTCTTGTCATCGTTAGGCGGGCGGCTGTATGCAATTCCTCCACGGTCCTGGTGGTTGTGGGATGCGGGTCGGCCACCTGAGGAACTGCTTGGTGCGTTCGGCGTCTTGGGTTGGCCACCCAATAAACTGTGTTTGCTACGGGGTGACCTGGTTCGGCCACCAGAGGACTTGTTTCTGGGGGCCTGGGACTGGGGTAGGCCACCTGATCATGTACTGTGTTTGTGGGACTATCTGTGGGCCCATACGGTGCCTAGTCATGTCAAGTATGTTTAGCTTTTTTTTTTTTTGTTGCTTCACGTAGTCATAGTCAAGTCAAGTTAAAGCAATTTTAGATTGCCTCATGTTTCCTTTTTTTGGAAAGCCACAGTTTAGTCATAGTCAAGTCAAAGCAATTTTAGATTGCCTCATGTTTCCTTTTTTTTTTTTGGAAAGCCACAGTTTAGTCATAGTCAGGTCAAGTCAAAGCAATTTTAGATTGCCTCATGTTTTTCTTTTTTTGGAAAGCCACAGTTTAGTCATAGTCAAGTCAAAGCAATTTTAGATTGCCTCATGTTTCCTTTTTTTTTGGAAAGCCACAGTTTAGTCATAGTCAAGTCAAGCAATTTTAGATTGCTCCATGTTTCTTTTTTTTGTAAGCCACAGTCTATCTATAGCTAAGTTATGTCAGAGCAATTTTAGGTTGCCTCATGTTTTTTTTTCAAAAAGCCACGGTCTAGTCATAGCCAAGTTATGTTAAAGCAATTTTAGTTTGCTCCATGTGTGTTTGTATGTATTTCTTGTTTTGTTTGTGTTTAGGTTACCTCATGTGTTTTTTGAAAGGCAGTCTAGTTATAGTCACGTTATGCCAAGCAATTTTAGATTGCTCCATGTGTGTTTCCATGTATTTCTTGTTCCATAGTTATCGTGCGTTTCCATGTATTTCTTGTTCCATAGTTATCGTGTGTTTCCAGGTATTTCTTGTTCCATAGTTATCATGTATTGAGGTTGTTTGGGAGTATGATTTTGGCATGTTAAGTTTGGGTTTTTGAAGAGATCCTTACTTTGAGTTCTTTACCACGTGGGATTATGTACTTTGGAGTTAGATGGGTTGTCTGTGGTCCCTGTGGGAAGAAGTTCCGTGTCAGGTGCTTATGCTCTTTATGGTTTTGTATCCCTTGTATGTTTTAGTCATGTCTTGTTTTTTCTGGTTTCGTCATGGTTCTGGGGGAAATTGATGTATTCTTTTTCCTTCTGGTTTAGGGTCTTGTTCATGGGTTGGTTCTCTCCCTCCACTTTTGTCCCCCAACCTCCCACCCTGGGGGGGGGCGGGGGGGGCAGGGTGGTTCCTTGGGGTGTTTGGAGTCCGCCCGTGGAGGGAGGGTACTGTTATGACCCGAGCGCCGGTTCTGTTCGCGCTCGGGCTAAGTTATGTTTCGCTGCCGGCCTTGACAGTTGCGGGCTGTATTCTGGCCTCACCGGGCTCTTATTGTGAAAGTGCTCGGTGGGGTTTCCGCCTGTCAACGGCCAGTCAGCTGATTGTAATTATCGTCGTTAGTGCTTCGCCTTCTTAAGCCCGGCACTGGCGGTGGTAAGACGCAGCAGTGTCAGTTGTCCTACATCTGAGCTACGGATGCTTTGGACTGTTACCTACCTCGTCTGCCTGTGGTTGACCGTCGCTTCCCCTGGACCAGTAAGTGAGATGTTAGCCTTACCCCTCCCAGTGTGAGTAGACCTCTGTGTGTCTCTGCCTCAGCAGCCTGTGTAGTCATTACTACATCAACCTTGCCTGTGTATGACCGTCTCCTCCTATGGACTTGTAAGAGAGCTGTTTAGCCTTACGCCTCTGGATGTGTGTAGACTTATGTGTCATTGCCCCTGCATCTTGTGTTGTTACTTTTCACCGTAATAAAACTCACTGAAACTCACTGGTGACTGTGTGGCGTCTTATGGTGGCTCACGAGGGCCACCGCATGACAGCCTCCAGACAATGCGGCCATGGAGCCAGTGGTCCGCTCGGGAGCTTGAGGAAGGGATGGAGTGGTGTAATGCACGCCTTCATACATTAATCCTCGGTCGCCAAATGTTATGTATGGAAAATACCTGGGTGAAGGATGAGGCAAGAGGGACTTGGTGAACACAGCTTTATTGATGAACTATATACAAGCAGTACACGGCATGGCACCTAATGTGGGCATTGGGCAAAGAGGCCGTAAGATGGCTCCCATCCCTTATAAAAGGCAGTGCGGTGACGTGACGGGAAGTGCACATCACCACACTGCACTTCACAATAAAGTGCCATTTATTATATATCACACTGTGACTGTCCTAAATTACAGTTACTGAAAACCAACATCAAGGTGGGTTTAATCATAGAGGAACCTGTCTTCAGACCAACCTTCAGGGGTCAGCAGAGAAAAATGAAAAAAAAAAAGATGAAAAACGCACAGCAGTTGATGCTGTGCGTTCAAATGTTCATGTTACTTTCATCTGTCAAATAACACAATGCCATATACGTACATAAACTAGCTCAGAACCCCCCCCCCAAGGTCTCATTCACTGCAGTTTTTCCCGCATGTTGACACAATTCCTACAGATTTCCATGAAAAGGTTAAAAAAGAAGGTTTAAACCAACAAACACACCATATTTTAATGATTGGGACCTTTAAAATGAGCAATAACTCAAGTATTTGGTTAGTGCAGGTGTTTTTGTTTGCATTTCCGCCAACAGGTCTCATATTCCTCCATCAGCTTAATCTGATTGTTGCAAACTGCGTGCGTCACAAAAAAAATCCTCTGAATTAGGCTCCAGCCTGTTCCAAAATAGAGCTCTGTGTTGAAAATGGTTTCATTGTTTGGATTTTTTTTTTAAATTTAATACAGCTCAAGGCTTTAAGGACCCAAGGACACCTTGTTTTTTGTTTTGCTGCCTCACCCATAAAGTCCCCTTTCATTTACAACAATTATTCATAACAAATTCATTATAAAAAGACATAGATAATTAAACATTTTTCATTGTGTAAGTTTTACCTTTGATACGTTCCTTTGGGAATAAGCTCCATTTGCTATGGCTTACTTTTTACATAGTATTATCTAAAAAAAAAAGTTTTACATTTGAGAAAAAAATAGTTGCAAACTTATGAGTAAAAATGCATAAAATCATAATTTAACTTACAGGTGCATCTTAATAAATTAGAATGTAATAGAAGAGCTGATTTATTTCAGTAAGTCAACTCAAAAAGTGAAATGCATATATTGTACAGATTCATTACACAGAGTGATTTATTTCAAGCATTTATTTTAATTTTGATGATTATGGCTTACAGTTAATAAAACTCAAGATTCAGTTTCTCAAAAAATTAGAATATTACATAAGACCATTTAAAAAAAAAAAAAAAGTTGATTTTTAATGTACACGCCAAGTACTTGATCGGAGTTCCTTTTGCATGAATTTACTGCGTCAGTGTGTCGTGGCATGGAGGCGATCAGCCTGTGGCACTGCTGAGGCGTTACTGAAGCCCAGGTTGCTTTGATAGCAACCTTCAGCTCATCTGCATTGTTGGGTCTGGTGTCTCATCTTCCTCTTGACTATACTCCATAGATTCTCTGTCGGGTTTAGGTCAAGTGAGTTTGCTGGCCAATCAAACAATTAACATCATGGTAATTAAAGCTGCATGTCCACCAAGCGCGTTTTTTTCCTGCTGTGGGCGACTATCTTCTATTTACAGTATATGAAAGGCCATCGTATTCAAATGTACACGTAAATGACGTATGAACTACATGTAGACAACATGGCTACACGAGATGTCAGCCGTTAATTTCATGTGATTTTGAACGACTTGGCCAGGGTACAAAGCTCTGCTGCGGGTCAGTTTCCATTACCTGCTGAGCTTTTGGGTTAAACCATTTCCGTGAGGCAAGGGGGTGTTCAAACCGATCCACATTATTCCCGAGGGCGCTGCTGTAGAAACGATTATGGGGGCAACTTCTGGTTTCAGGCTGAAGTAGTGTTAAATCAGTCAGCAAGAGTGGGGTAGTGGGCCATTTAAAATAGCGTTTTTAAAAGTGTTTTCAATTCATTTTAATTTATAGTCCACATACGTGTTTTGCAGCCAAGTGGCAGATAATTTCAGCACTGGTAGTTTTTGTATTTTTGAATGTTTTTGCATAGTTCTGGTACTTGCTGCTGTTCGTGGTGTGAGATTCCTAAACCTCAGCTAAATCTGTACTGGCTTCAACAGCAATGTATAGATCATGCACTGAAAACGAAAAGGGATTGTTGGTGTGATCGGTGGCACAGACACAGGGCAGACACAACAGCACCAGGTATGAATGTCACAGATCTGACGTTTATATATGTCACCAGATGCAAGGCTGCATTTAGTAAAATAATAAATAAAAACATAGTTTGCTTCCTAAGGCTTAACGATTTAAGGAAGATATTTTTTTTTTGCATTCATTGCACTGCACTGGAATGATATGGACTTGATATTAGCAGCTTCAGTATGCATTAATTTTTAAATTATCACAAAATATGGATCAATAACATTTTGAACAATTGTCAGAAAAGGTCTGTATGTGTTAAATTAAATACCAAACATTCACGGCAAGACAGCAGCATGAGCGTTTTAATTTCGGGGTAAAACAGACAGCTGCCATTAAAACCCCCAAACACTGTGTTGTGGTTGTTTGTGGCTCTGACTAGATTCTACATCTGCTCTGAGGTAAATATGATTATGTCCAACATATTTTAACAAAATGCAACCAACTTTATTGCGGTATAAATATTGATATACAGTGGGGCAAAAAAGTATTTAGTCAGCCACCAATTGTGCAAGTTCTCCCACTTAAAAGATGAGAGAGGTCTCCAATTTTCATCATAGGTATACCTCAACTATGAGAGACAAAATGAGAAAAAAAATCCAGAAAATCACATTGAAGGATTTTTAATGAATTAATCGGTAAATTCCTCGGTAAAATAAGTATTTGGTCACCTACAAACAAGCACGATTTCTGGCTCTCACAGACCTGTAACTTCTTCTTTAAGAGGCTTCTCTGTCCTGCACTCATTACCTGTATTAATGGCACCTGTTTGAACTCGTTATCAGTATAAAAGACACCTGTCCACAACCTCAAACAGCCAGACTCCAAACTCCACTATGGCCAAGACCAAAGAGCGTCAAAGGACACCAGAAACAAAACTGTAGACCTGCACCAGGCTGGGAAGACTGAATCTGAATCTGCAATTATTAGAAAATGGAAGACATACAAGAAAATGGAAGACATACAAGACCACTGATAATCTCCCTCGATCTGGTGCTCCACGCAAGATCTCACCCCGTGAGGTCAAAATGATCACGAGAATGGTGAGCAAAAATCCCAGAACCACACGGGGGGACCTAGTGAATGACCTGCAGAGAGCTGGGACCAAAGTAACAAAGGCTACATCAGAAACACACTACGCCGCCAGAGACTCAAATCCTGCAGTGCCAGACGTGTCCCCCTGCTTAAGTCAGTACATGTCCAGGCCCGTCTGAAGTTTGCTAGAGAGCATTTGGATGATCCAGAAGAGGATTGGGAGAATGTCATATGGTCAGACGAAACCAAAATAGAACTTTATTGTAAAAACTCAACTTGTCGTGTTTGGAGGAGAAAGAACACCATACCTACTGTGACGCATGGGGGTGGGAACATCGTGCTTTGGGGCTGTTTTTCTGAAAAGGGACCAGGACGGCTGATCCATGTAAAGGAAAGAATGAATGGGGCCATGTATCGTGAGATTTTGAGTAAAAACCTCCTTCCATCAGCAAGGGCATTGAAGATGAAATGTGGCTGGGTCTTTCAGCATGACAATGATCCCAAACACACCGCCCGGGCAATGAAGGAGTGGCTTCGTAAGAAGCATTTCAAGGTCCTGGAGTGGCCTAGCCAGTCTCCAGATCTCAACCCCATAGAAAATCTTTGGAGGGAGTTGAAAGTCCGTGTTGCCCAGCGACAGCCCCAAAACATCACTGCTCTAGAGGAGATCTGCATAGAGGAATGGGCCAAAATACCAGCAACAGTGTGTGAAAACCTTGTGAAGACTTACAGAAAACGTTTGACCTCTGTCATTGCCAACAAAGGGTATATAACAAAGTATTGCGATGAACTTTTGTTATTGATCAAATTCTTATTTTACCGAGGAATTTACCAATTAATTCATTAAAAATCCTTCAATGTGATTTTCTGGATTTTTTTTTTCTCATTTTGCCTCTCATAGTAGAGGTATACCTATGATGAAAATTGGAGAATTCTCTCATCTTTTAAGTGGGAGAACTTGCACAATTGGTGGCTGACTAAATACTTTTCCCCCCACTGTATCTCAGAGCTTTTATTTATTTACAGTGTTGGCGTCTTAGCAGCGGAGCTAACTAATGGAGCTACTGTCTGAGAGGTGGGGCAGCGTGGTGTCGGAGTGGTTAGCACTGCGGCAACACAGCAACTCACCCTTGGCTGGGGGATCCTGGGTTCAATCCCAGCCCCTGACCAACAGTGATCTGTGTGGAGTTTGCATGTTCTCCGTGTCTGCGTGGGTTTACGCCGGTTTCCTCCTACATGCCAAAAACATGCAAGTTAGGTTAATTGGCATCAAACTGGGGATTCCAAATTGTCCTTAGGTATGACTGTGAGAGTGAATGGTTGTCTGTCTCTCTGTGTTGGCCCTGCGATCTGTCCAGGGTGTACCCTGCCTCTCGGCCAAAGATACTGGGATAGGCTCCAGCCCCCCCAACCCGAAAAGGATCAAGTGAAAGAAGATGGATGGATGGATGTCTGCCAGGCAACTTTTTAAAGTCATCTTTTGATCCCTCGATAGTCGTGGGAAGTGGTATGATTATATTACTCTTTTTGAGGTGCAAAAGGCCATGTTCCCACATTTTTGATGCCGAAGTCATTGTTTTGTAACAAGGAAAAGTGTCCTGTTTCAGTGACAACCCCACTTTCTAAACTAGTACCGGAAGTTGTGCCCATAAGTCACGCAAGGCATCACGGGGGCTAGGAATAAGGTGGATTAATTCCCCACACTTTTTTTTTTAATAAAAAGCAGTTGCAATAGATAAAAAAATATTTCATTAAATATGAACTAAATAAATGATAAGAAATATGTAAAATTAAATGTAACAAAACAAATGAATAAGAAGAAATTTAAATTAAAAAATTCCACTACATAACATTATATAGGTAATACATGACTTTAAAAATGATTATAGACTAGAATACTTTAATGTCTAACTAGAGTTTGGGCTCCAGACCGTTTACTCGACCACTGATGTCATGTACCCAGACTCTTGTTTTCTTTTCCGTGTCATCATATTTTGCATCTAGAGCTGCTGCCAATGCCAGAATGTGTTTCATGTCCATCATTATTTAGAGACTGTTGATACTGCTATTAAAATAAGTAGAAAGTCTCAATGGGAAAAGCAGAAGTGCTGAGATATGACTAACAAGCTGTTCCTAGGATACAGGGCACAGACATTTTTTTTTTTCTCCAGAGCACAGCACACAAGCGCTGTTTAAAAAAAAAAAAAAAAAAGCGGTTCAGGGTGGTCCAGCAACAAAAACTGCATTTGGTGGGCACACAGCCTAAACCAGGTATTGGTACTTTTGACAGTATGGGCAGGTGCCAACTCATGCTGGAAAAATTAAATCAGCATCTCCATAAAGCTTGTCAGCAGAGGGAAGAGCAGAAGAATCAACTTTGTCATTCAGTCCATACAGCCAATCATGTACAGTAGAATGAATAAAAAGAAGCCAAGGGAAGCATGAAGTGCTCTAAAATTTACTGGTGAACGACTGCACTGACTCTGGGCTTGATAAAACACAGTGGACCAACACCAGCAGATGACATGGCTCCCCAAATAAGGTGTCAAGTCCTGTCATGTGGAAATCAAGGTCCCAAAGTCTGGAGGAAGAGTGGAGAGGCACGAAATCCAAGTTGCTTGAGCTCCAGTGTAAAATTTCCACAGTCAGTGATGATTTGAGGAGCCATGTCATCTGCTGGTGTTGTTTCAATGTGTTTTATCAAGTCCAAAGTTAGGGCAGCCATCTACTTGGAAATTTTAGAGCACTTCATACTTTCCTCTGCTGACAGAAGCTGGAGATGCTGATTTCATTTTCCAGCAGGACTTGGCACTTGGCCACACTGCCAAAAATACCAATTCCTGGTTAACGACTATCACTGTGCTTGAATGGCCAGCAAACTCTACTGACTTACACCCCATAGAGAATCAGTGGGGTATTGTCTAGAGCACAGGTGTCAAACTCATTCCATGGAGGGCCAAGACCCTGCAGGTTTTACCTCCACCCAGTGTCTTCAACAGGTGATTTCACTGAATTTCTTCCCACTGATTGCTGATCAGTGAAAACACCTGCTGAAGACACTGGGTAAAAGCAAAACATGCAGGGTCTTGGCCCTCCATGGAATGAGTTTGACACCCCTGGTCTAGAGGAAGATGAGAGACATCAGACCCAACAATGTAGAGGAGCTGAAGGCTGCCATCAAAGCAACCTGGGCTTCCATAACACCTCAGCAGTGCCACAGGTTGATCGCCTCCATGCCATGCCACTGATGCAATAATTCATGCAAAAGGGGTCCTCACCAAGTATTGAGTACATGGACATACTTTTCAGTCGACTAACATTTCTATTAAAAATCCATTTAAAAAAAAAAAAAAAAAAATTCCCCTCCGTGGATTGCCACCTTATCGTGGTGGAGGGGTTTGAGTGCCTAAATGATCCCATTAGCTATGTTGTCAGGGGCAACTTGCCCCTGGTAGGGTCTTCCAAGGCAAACAGGTCCTGGGTTAGGGTCAGACTAAGAGCGGCCCAGTGGATCTCCATGAAAAACGTTACATCAAGGACCCAGTGTATCTAAAGGAGCCACATGGGTTCACCCTGCAGTGGGCTCACCACCTGCAAGAGGGATCATGGAAATCATGGTGCCATGTGAACAGGGCAGAAGTCTGGGCTACTGTGCCTGGACTGAGGCCCCCACGACCCGGATCCCCGGATAAGTGGGTGAAGATGGAGGGATAATAATAATTTTTTGAGAACCTGAATTTGGGATTTTCATTAGCTGTAAGCCATAACCATCAAAATTATAAGAAATAAACACTTGAAATATATCATTCTGTGTTTTACATATATACTGTATATATATAACACACAGAATGATATACTTCAAGTGTTTATTTCTTATATAAGAAATAAAACACTTGAAATATATATATATAATATATTCATTACACACAGAATGATATATTTCAAGTGTTTTATTTCTTTTAATTTTGATGGTTATGGCTTACAGCTAATGAAAAAACCCAAATTCAGGTTCTGGTTGTCTGTCTCTCTGTGTTGGCCCTGCAATGACTGGCGATCTGTCCAGGGTGTACCCTGCCTCTCGCCCAAAGATGCTGGGAGAGGCTCCTGCGACCCGAAAAGGATTAAGCGGAAGAAGATGGATGGATATGAATATACAGCGGGGAAAATAAGTATTAAACACATCAACATTTTTCTTATTAAACATATTTCGGATGGAGCCATTGACCTGAGATTTTCACCAGATATCAGTAACAGTCAGTCAGAGAGGCCTCAGTTAAGCTGCATGCCTAAAGGTCCAGTCTTCACGGTCTGGCATACAGGTGGCAAGCTTCCTGGTGTTCACTGCTCCAATGTCTCCCTTCAGAGTGCCCACGGATGATGTCAGTGACCAGCCTGGGTGGCGAAAGTCATGCGTCGGTTCCCCGAGTACCAGGTGGCCGGCTGGGAGCTCTTGGTGATGGTAACAGTGCCCTGCGAGGCCAAGTCTTCACCAAGCCACCTTGTCTGATATTCTGGGAAGGTGCCCAAACAGATCTTCATTGGAGATGTGGTCTTGCCAGTTTACATCGAGGACGGTGCGCACCATCTGGGTGTAGGAGCCATCCAATGACCACTTGTGACGACGGAGTGTCGCCGCTGTTGTGATTTATTGTATGTGTGATTATATTTGTAATACTGTAAATGTTATTATGATTGCTTGTTAAAAGTACACACATTATTTCTAGCATCTGTCTTTGTCTATTGGAATGCCTTTGTGAGATAATTGCTATGATTAATTATTTGGGTAAACAATTGGTAATTATTTAATCCACATACCTTTGCCAACATGCTTCCTGAGGGTGTCCGGGCAAAAGACTCTTAGGGGTTGAAGGCCTTTTTGAGGGACACCAGCAGGAAGGAAGCATGTGATGGTGAGTTAGAGGGGTGATTTAAAATTTGTAAATAGGGGTTTAAATTATTTATTGAATTATTTATGGTGTTATTTATTTTGTGTTAGTTATATTTATTCTGTATATAGGTGGGGAATTATTTATGGTCTTTTAGATGTTAGTGGGTATATGTGGAAAATGGAAAAATGTTATTGTTTTACCTGGGACATATGGTATGTTCTAATTGACGTTAATTATCTCAAATAGTATATAACAGCTGTTTTTGGTTAGTAGTAGTGGTTGAGAGAATCAATGATGATGATGATGATGATGGTTGATGGACGAATTTAAGTCGTGGTAAATCGTGTCGGATGTTTTGGAGTTATTACCTGTAAGTTTTGGAATAAAAATGGAAAACTGTTGATTACTAAATTGCCTCAAAGCCTCCTTGCATAAGAGACTTCCACCCAACACGTTACATTTGGTGGCAGCGGTGATCCATTCCCAGGAGGATGTTATATTTTGAGGCGAAAGCGGTGGTCCACCCCCTGACGAGGTAACATTTGGTGGAAATAGTTGATGACAAGGGACGAAAGATGCCCAGAGGAAAAATAGTGAGGCAAGAGGAACAGTTTGACGGTGACGCAGGTATGGCATCTGAGGAGCAGGGAGCCAGTGGATTGAACGAGCTGGAAGAACTGACGTGCTTGGTAAAGCCTTTGGTTCGTTCACTGACTGTTGGAGACCGTCAGAGGATGGAAGAAGCAGCTCTTCAGGAACAAAGGTGGCAAACCATGGATAGCAAAATTCGGCAGATGCAGTCGCAAGTTGAGGAGTTGAGAGAGGAGTGTGGAAGCCAGGCTGAACGCAGCGGTGATGATGGCGCTTCGGGGGAAGACCCCAGGGTGACGGCCAGTTGGGTCGGCCAGCAGGAGGATGATTTACCGCTGCAAGTGCCGTTGAGGACGACGTGAACGCACCATGAGCCCAGGCTGAATCCACTCTCCCCAGAGGACGACATTGAACATTATCTGTCGACATTGGAGAGGATTGCTACGGTCTGCCGCTGGCGCAAAGAAGAGTGGGCTATTCAGTTGGCTCCTCTGCTTACAGGTAAAGCGCGGAGCGCGTATGTTCTGATGGACATTGCAGACACGAATGATTATGGAAAAGTGAAGGAAGCAATTTTAAACAAGTATGAAATAACACCCGACACTTATAGGAGAAGGTTTCGTGCTCTGGACATTCATCAGGACGAAACCCCCCGTGAACTATATGTTCGTTTAAAAGACCTGTGCAATAAATGGATTAAACCAGAGACCTCAACGGTGAAAGACATTATGGAACTTATAATTTTGGAACAGTTTCTGCGGATGGTGAACCCGGAACTGGGAATCTGGATACAAGAGCGGGACCCGAAGACTGCAGAGGGCGCTGCTCGTCTGGCGGAGGTTTTTCTGTCGGCCAGGTCAGGGAGCAGGAGAACTACTCTCGGCCGTGACAGCTCTTTCACCGCACGGAGTAAGTTTAATGAGGGTGAAAGGGGTGGTCCAGCTCAAAATAGGTTGTATTCCAGTGCCAGTCAGATCACAAATGGCAGATATAATAGTAGCAAAAAGTCACGCGTTGTTTTGAATAAAGATATACGCTGTTATCAATGTAATAAAATCAGTCACACCCAGTATTCTTGTCCTGCCATAAAGAATGATAAACCTTCATTATTATGCTCAGTTCCAAGACCTACTCTGTCAGCACCAATTCATGGTGAAATATATAAAGCTAATGTTTTGCTTAATGGTCAGTGTGAAGAGGCCTTGATAGACTCCGATTGTTTCCAGACTGTTGTTTTGCCCAGCTTAGTCCCTAGAGATTCATGGAGTGAGTCTACAGTAAATATTAGTTGTGTTCATGGGGATAAGAAGTTGTACCTGACCGCTGAAGTTTATTTAACAGTGGGGGGTCAAACTTATCTCCTTCCTGTAGCTCTTGTGCCTGATTTGCCTTATCCAGTTATTCTTGACAATGATGTTTCAACGTTGTTGGACATTATACAACAGGTTAGAGACGAACAAACTGAGGGACAGGCAGGTGGCGCTATTGAGCAGAGGCTTGATGCACCTGTTGGAAAAATCTGTAATATGGTGACAACCAGGGCGCAGAGGGCTGCCAATGCTCTTCAGGAGCTGCCTTTTTATGATTCTGAGATAGAGGCAGGCCCTATTAAACAACCTAAATCCAAGGCTCAGAGGAGAAGAGATAAGGTGTTAGCCTCAGTAAAGAACTTGGGTGAAGAAACACCATAGCTAAGTCAGTCAGTAGAGTTTGACATCCCTCCTGACATAGCTGCATTGCAGAAAGCTGACCCAGCACTTGGACCATGGTTTGAAAAAGTCTTGGAGATTGAGGGTGTGAAACAGGGTAGAACGGATTGTTTGGCTGAGGCCATGTATGTCATTAAAAAGGGCATTTTGTACCAGCAACAAGGTGAAGTTATGGCCATAGCTTTGCCACAGGACCTCACACCACAGATTATGGAACTGGGACATATAATCCCTTGGGCAGGTCATCTAGCATTTCAAAAAACTCTGCAGAGAATTGCTAGAAGGTTTGTGTGGCCGGGAATGTATACCCAGATAAAGGAGTTTTGCACATTGTGCCCAGTATGTCAGATTACATCACCTAGGGGAGTAGCCCGTGCCCAACTACACCCATTACCAATTATTGGAACACCATTCGACAGAATAGGGATGGATATAGTTGGCCCCCTAGAGAGAAGCTCCTCTGGTAATAAATACATTCTGGTGATTTGTGATTATGCTACTCGGTACCCAGAAGCCTTCCCCCTGAAATCTATCAAGGCTAGGCAGGTTGCCAACTGCCTTATCCAGTTATTTTCAAGGGTAGGCATACCCAGAGAAATTTTAACAGACTGTGGAACAAATTTCTTATCAAAACTGTTGCAGCAAGTATATAAGCTGTTGGGTATTAAGGGTATTAAGACCACCCCATATCACCCTCAGACTGATGGACTAGTGGAGCGATTCAATCAGACTCTGAAAAACATGCTGCGGAAATTTGTTTCTGAAACGGGCTCGGATTGGGACCAATGGGTACCATATTTATTATTTGCTTATCGGGAGGTGCCCCAGGCTTCAACAGGGTTCTCACCTTTTGAACTGCTGTATGGTCGTCAGGTGAGGGGCCCACAGGACCTATTAAAGGAGCACTGGGAGAGTCCACCGAGTGATCAGGACAATGTGGTCTCATATGTTAAGATGAGAGAGAAACTGGATCGAGTGACTGCTTTGGCTCAGGAACACATGAGGACGGCGCAGGCCAAACAAAAAACTTGGTATGACAAGAAGGCCAGAAAAAGGGTTTTTCACCCAGGTCAGCAGGTTTTGTTATTGCTGCCCTCGTGTGACAGTAAGCTGTTGGCTCAATGGCAGGGGCCGTATGAAATCTCTAAAAAACTAAGTGCAGTGACATATGAACTATATATGCCTGACAGGAAGGTAAAACATCAGACCTTCCATATTAACTTGTTGAAAGAGTTTCAGCAGCCTGGTCATCAGTAGCAGCAGCCTGTTCTTCAGGAGACATATCAGCTCTTCATTTGTGCGATGGAAGTGGGTGAAGAGAGAGATCAGTCTTTTCCCACAAATGTGTCAGCCTTGCAAGTTTCAAGTGTCTCATTTGCAGGTAGATCAGCAGAGAGAATTAGAGGCACTGTTAGATCCAGAATTGTTTCAGGAGAGACCTGGTTTCACCATGCTGGTGCGTCAAAGTTTATTTGAAAGAAGAGGCTGTTCCACGTAGGAAATCTTATAGGATCCCGGAGCGATTGGTTCCAAAGATGAAGCAGGAGATTGATGTTGCAGCTGGGAGTGATCGAGGAGTCAGTGAGTGGTGTAGCCCGATTGTGCTGGTACCCAAAAAGGACGGCTCTTTGAGATTCTGTATTGACTTCAGATATCTCAATTCAGTGTCTAAGTTTGAGTCATACCCCATGCCCCGGATTAATGAACTGTTAGAGAAAGTGGGCAGGGCTAGGTTTATTTCTACACTGGACCTATGCAAGGGGTATTGGCAGGTGGCATTGGCACCGGAAACAAAAGAACTTACAGCCTTTAAAACACCTTATGGCAGTTTCCAATTCAGGGTTATGCCATTTGGCCTTCAGGGGGCACCTGCAACTTTTCAGCGGCTCATGGACCAAGTATTAAGAAAGGTATCAAATTTTGCAGCTGCCTATCTGGATGACGTGGTCATCTATAGTCGGACCTGGGAAGAACATTTGGTACACCTTGGGCAGGTCCTTCAGTTGATTAAGAGGGCAGGACTGACGATTAATCCACGCAACTGTGCGTTTGGACAGCAGCAGGTGGAGTACCTGGGACATGTGGTTGGTCAAGGGGTCATTAGACCACGAGTAGGTAAAGTGGATGCCATCCGGACCTATCCTGTGCCCACCACTAAGAAGAAGGTACAATCATTTATGGGAATGGTAGGATGGTATAGTAAGTTTATTCCCCACTTTGCTGAAAGAGCAGCAGTCCTGACTGATCTCAGTAAGGCTTCAGCACCTAATAGGGTAAAATGGACAGAGGAATGTGACAGAGCTTTTGAGGATCTGAAGAGTGCTATCTCTGGTGAGAAGGTTCTCTACAGTCCAGACTTTGCTCGCCCGTTCATTTTACAGACAGATGCTTCAGGAGTTGGCACTGGAGCAGTACTTCTCCAGGAGGAGAGGGGAGAGAGACACCTAGTACTGTTCTTGAGCCATAAATTGTTGGACCGGGAGACGAGATACTCTACGGTAGAAAAGGAATGTCTTGCCATGAAATGGGCAATAGGGTCTCTCAAATACTATTTACTGGGGCGTCATTTTGTGTTGGAGACAGATCATCGGGCCTTACAGTGGCTGGACAGGATGAAGGACATGAACAGTCGTCTCACAGGGTGGTATGTGTCCCTTCAACCGTATAATTTTACTGTTCGGTATGTGGCAGGGAAAACCAACCTTGTGGCAGATAGTCTCTCCAGAGTACGACTCTTATACTCTTTGGAAAAGGGGGACGGAAATGTGACGACGGAGTGTCGCTGCTGTTATGATTTATTGTATGTGTGATTATATTTGTAATATTGTAAATGTTATTATGATTGCTTGTTAAAAGTACACACATTATTTCTAGGATCTGTCTTTGTCTATTGGAATGCCTTTGTGAGATAATTGCTATGGTTAATTATTTGGGTAAACAATTGGTAATTATTTAATCCACATACCTTTGCCAACATGCTTCCTGAAGGTGTCCGGGCAAAAGACTGTTAGGGGTTGAAGGCCTTTTTGAGGGACACCAGCAGGAAGGAAGCATGTGATGGTGAGTTAGAGGGGTGATTTAAAATTTGTAAATAGGGGTTTAAATTATTTATTGAATTATTTATGGTGTTATTTATTTTGTGTTAGTTATATTTATTCTGTATATAGGTGGGGAATTATTTATGGTCTTTTAGATGTTAGTGGGTATACGTATGTGGAAAATGGAAAAATGTTATTGTTTTACTTGGGACATATGGTATGTTCTAATTGACGTTAATTATCTCAAATAGTATATAACAGCTGTTTTTGGTTAGTAGTAGTGGTCGAGAGAATCAATGATGATGATGATGGTTGATGGACGAATTTAAGTCATGGTAAATCGTGTCGGATGTTTTGGAGTTATTACCTGTAAGTTTTGGAATAAAAATGGAAAACTGTTGATTGCTAAATTGCCTCAAAGCCTCCTTGCATAAGAGACTTCCACCCAACACGCTACACCACTGAAGGAAGATGTTTAATGACCAGCACTTGCTTCCGTATAGCAGTATAGATTCCACTGTTGCACAGAAGAATTTAACTTTTAGCTCTCGACATGTTTTAGTGCCATATAGCTCGCATGTCATTGAGAGTACCCCATGCGAGTGCCTTGCGCACCTTCATATCATGACTAATAAATCTTGTCTAGGAAACAAGGTACTTTAAGTTGTTGACTACTTCCAGAGGGTTGCCAGTACTCAACAGTGAAAATATAGTTGCAGTGCATCCGTAAAGTATTCACAGCACTTCACTTTTTCCACATTTTGTTATGTTACCTTATTCCAAAATGGATTAAATTCATTTTTTCCTCAAAATTCTACACACAACACCCCATAGCGACAATGTGATTTTTTTTTTTGATTTTTTTTTTTAGATTTTTGCAAATTTATTAAAAATCAAAAACTAAGAAATCACATGTACATAAGCACCTTTGGGAGCAATTACAGCCTCATGTCTTTTTGAATATGATGCCACAAGCTTGGCACACCTATCTTCGGGCAGTTTCACCCATTCCTCTTTGCAGCACCTCTCAAGCTCCATCAGGTTGGATGGGAAGCGTCGGTGCACAGCCATCTTCAGATCTCTCCAGAGATGTTCAATTGGATTCAAGTCTGGGCTCTGGCTGGACCACTCAAGGACATTCATAGAGTTGTCCTGAAACCACTCCTTTGATATCTTGGCTGTGTGCTTAGGGTCACTGTCTTGCTGAAAGATGAACAGTTGCCCCAGTCTGAGGTCAAGAGCGCTCTGGAGCAGGTTTTCCTCCAGGAAGTCTCTGTACATTGCTGCATTCATCTTTCCCTCTTCCCTAATTAGTCTCCCAGTTCCTGCCGCTGAAAAACATCCCCACAGTATGATGCTGCCACCACCATGCTTCACTGTAGGGATGGTATTGGCCTGGTGATGAGCGGTAGTTGGGTTTCCTCCAAACATGACACCTGGCATTCACACCAAAGAGTTCAACCTTTGTCTCATCAGACCAGAGAAATTTGTTTCTCATGGTCTGAGAGCCCTTCGGGTGCCTTTTGGCAAACTCCAGGCAGGCTGCCATGTGCCTTTTACTAAGGAGTGGCTTCCATCTGGCCACTCTACCATACAGGCCTGATTGGTGGGTTGCTGCAGAGATGGTTGTCCTTCTGGAAGAGGAACGCTGGAGCTCTGACAGAGTGACCATTGGGTTCTTGGTCACCTCCCTGAACAAGACTCTCCTCCCCCGATTGCTCAGTTTAGATGGCTGGCCAGCTCTAGGAACAGTCCTGGTGGTTCCGAATTTCTTCCATTTATGGATGATGGAGGCCATTGTACTCAGTGGGACCTTCAATGCAGCACAAGATTTTCTGTACCCTTCCCTAGATTTGTTCGAGACAATTCCTTGACTTCATGCTTGGTTTGTGCTCTGACTTGCACTGTCAACTGTGGGACCTTATATTGACAGGTGTGTGCCTTTCCAAATCATGTCCAATCAACTGAATTTATCACAGGTGGACTCCAATTAAGTTGAAGAAACATCTCAAAGATGACCTGTGGAAACAGGATGCACCTGAGATCAATTTTGAGCTTCATGGCAAAGGCTGTGAATACTTATGTACATGTGATTTCTTAGTTGTTTTTTTTTTAATTTTTAATAAATTTGCAAAAACCTAAAAAAAAACAAAACCCAAACCCCAAACTTTTTTCACATCGTCATTATGGGGTGTTGTATGTTGAATTTTGAGGGGAAAAAAATTAATTTAATCCATTTTGGAATAAGGCTGCAACATAAAATGTGGAAAAGTGAAGCACTGAATACTTTCCAGATGCACTGTAAGTTAGTGATTTTGGCTCCCCGTCCATTCGCTGACAGACCGCTAACAGACTGGTAGGCGGGTATCAAGGCTAGTGACGTATCCCCATTTCTTGACATACAGGAAAATACCCTGAAGAATTCAACCGGCTTCTTGTAGAAGAAAACGTGAGGGCCGTTTTGTTTTTGAGAAATTAGTGTTTTAATTTTTTTTTTTTAAATAATCACGTGACCAATAGATGCATTTCACAAGGTTAAAACTTACAAAAACACAATTTTTCACTCAGTTTTCCCTTTAAAAAAAGATGTCAGTGGGACTTTACACAGAATAATCACAGAGCAGCGTGTACAAAAACAGCAAAATATAACTTTATTGAAACAATCAAGTCATTCTAGGTAACAAAGCAATCATGCTTAATGTTCTTTTTGCAGATAGACGAACGTCAGGCACAGATTTGGTAATGAGCTCTCACTAGTGCAGCAGCTGGATAACAAAACAAGAATACAAAGTAACTTGGGGCCAAATTTAAAAAGCTTTCAGACTTTTGCTGACATAATGATAGACACAGTGACATAAGATTACATGAAAAGTTGGTGGATCATCATATTAAACCAGCCAAAGACAAATGATGACCACTGAGACCTGAAAAACACTGACACAAAAAAGAGCAAAGTTGTATATTAAATGGTGAAAAAATTCCGTCAAAATAAATGTGAAGTGCACAAAATCAGAACAAAGGTAAGAGAAGCAGATTGAGTCTTAAAAAAAAGTCCCGTCATCAAAGAAATGCATGATGATGATTTTTTAAATAACCAAACATGTAAACATTTCAAGTAGCCACAATGTGCAGCGGGTGGAACAATGAAAACACACAAACACACACCTAGAGAACTTAAATACTTTACAGGTTTGTTACCATTTTATCCTGCATGGAGACAGATGGACTCCACCAGCGAAAAGGAATTGATTTCACTTTCAAAGACTTTGCTGGGATTGATGGACTGTTTCTGTGCGGCAGACTGTCAGTCATCCATGCAGGCTAAAAAAAAAAAAAAAAATAAACACAAACCATTTGCAGAGCTAAAGGGTCAAAAAGAAAATCAGTCATGTTTAAAATAAATTACAAGTTTAATTACACTTTCAGGGCCACAGAGTTGCTCAGTTGAGTACAGAGTTCACCTTCTTGACCAGCAGGGGCACCTGTAGCAGAGACAATTCTTTTTTTTTTTTTCCCCTCTGCCTTTGCACCCAGGTTGAGGATCAATGTACACACGCTCCTCTCAGTTTTAGGAGGAAGCCGTTGAAGGAAATTAGTGTAAATCAACATGTTAGAGTGAAATGGCCCCAACTTCCCACAACACATTTAACAGGTTTTCTTTTTTCCTCACAACAGTTTACACACAACATGGATGAAAAACACGTGCATTGGTGTTAAAGTTGAACATCAGTAAACAGAGCAGTAATTCTTAAAGGTCCCATTAACTCAAAAATTGTGTATGTGTAGGTTTTAACCTTCTAAAATACGTCTATTGGTTGTGTGATTATTGAAAAACAATCAAAATGCTCACCTTTCTAACATCTGTGATGTAAATGATGCAAGAGGGAGGGTGAAGCTATACACAGCTCTTAGAAATTTAAAAAGATGTGCACTGAAACCAGACATTCTGAAAAAGGCTGCAAAAGATGATTCACAATGATGGTGCAATAACACAACATAAAAATAATTTTTTTGCAAGTTGTCTGTGTTTTTTGAACTGATTTAAGACAATTTTGCACCGCTGAATCCGAAAATGACATCAGCTTCTCTTGATCAGGTCAGGTTTTTATGCTAAGTTGCAAGCAGTTGTACAGCAGTTGTACAGTTGTGCTGTAAATTGAATAGTAGACACTGATAAAGGTAAGTACATGTAAATTGAATGTTACGTCATCGTTGTTCAAAATTCAGAGAATTTCAAGAAATAAAAAAGAATTTTGCATCATATAAAGCGAAAATACCCGTACATGTAAACAAAAACCTAAAAAACATGTGGCCATAGTTCAAAAAGTTGAGCTGATTGAGCAAAACCAATGTGATTTTTGGATTCAGCACATCAAAATCATCCTAAATCAGCTAAAAAAAAAAAAACTTAAGACAATAAATTTGGTGTTGACCAGTGTAATTAAAGGCAATTTGACCAAAATATGTCAGGCATTTCAGTAAGACCCATGAGAGCTGTTAACATGTAGAAAAAAGTGCAGTGAATGGGACCTTTAAAAAAAAAAAACAAAAACAAAAGGCAGACTTTAATGGCGTCTGTAAAAGGTTAAACCAATCACTGTAATTACCAGTTATCATAAATGGTAGGGAGACGATAGGAAATATTTTTCTCCAACAAAAGGAAGGGTGGTGTTTAGAAATGACAAACCTGTACTCAGCCACAGTAGTCTTGCTCAGAAAATGTGACACCTGAATCACAAGCTGTAGCAGGTGGAAAACTACGAAAACACAGCTCATCCAAGTCCATTTTTCTAGGAAATATTGACCTGTGTGTCTGATATTCCCACTGATTTTTAAAGCGTCACAGTAAAGCAGCTTCTAACATTCTCTCATCAGTCAGGTTGAAGTGAGCATTTCAATCTGAAGCTCTACATAACATCTCATAAAAATGCACGTCGGTTTTTCTTGGTTTTCATTCATAATGGGACCTGAAGCAGAATTAGACAGCATTTGGATTTCTTTTCCACACCAAACCCAGACCTGCCGAGTCATGTTCGCTGAGAAAAATGACTGCTCACTCTTCCAAACGTCTTCATTCTGAAATTTGTGCAAATACAATATGCACAGACTGACCACAACACTAAACCCACTCCAGCGCCTCCAGGCCTCCATATTCCCTCAGATCCTGATCCAATAATGCTCTCACATGACGCACCATAACAACTGCAGCTATACTCAGTTTTCTGGACAACCACCATCAGAAATTTGTGCTTTTCTGTGTGAAATTTGTGATTCCTCCCCCTTATTTTTCCCCCCTCAAAAGACTTCATATTTTTCTCATTTGCAACCTTTTTTAAATAGGAAATTTGTTTTTTTCCTTGTAGGTTTGCCACCGTTTTCTTGTAATTGTCTTTTTTTTCCTTGTAAATTTGCAACTTTTTCCTTTGGAAATTTACAGCTCTTTATCTCGGTTTGTAATTGTTTGAGACAGTAGTTTTTTTTCCCCAGGAATGTGTGATGTTTTAAAAAAATTCCCCTGATAAGTTTGTTACTCTTCTTGTATGTTTTTATCAAAAATTTGCAACTTTTTGTTTGAAAATTCATGACTTTTTCCTTTCATAAATTTGCAACTTTATTTCCTCGTTGAAGCACTACTCTGGACACTGTGTTTTGGTGAAAAAAAGTGGGCTCTCTGTAAAGATGTTCTGGTCATCAGATTTGTATTAAACTATTTTTAAGAGTAGTTTCAATTATTACAGCATTTTTCATGAGATGACCATAAGTAAGTGAGAAAACAAAGACACTGCTTTGAATTTGTCTCTAGATTCTTCTATGTGGTGTCTATTTTAACTCTGTATACACAACAATCAGAAGACATTTCTTGTCTTCTGATTGTTGCTCTGAGTGTTGCTATCCCTGTGCTGTTGCAATCCTGGAATTTCCCCATTGTGGGGCTAATAAAGGCTTATCTTATCTTATTCTGCAGGTGGGTTTAATGTTGTAGCCAACTGACACATTTAGAAGTTTCAAAATTAGAAAGTGAGCACAAATTACTGAAAGCGATCAAGGTATTTTTAACCACACAAAGAGTGACACCTGAATTTGGTGTTTTAATAACTATCAGTTTAAAAACAATTACTAGACAGTCAAGTTTTGCATGAAGAGTGAACAAACTGGTTCAGTGTGAACTGGACTAAGCCACAAAAGAATACTTCAGGGAGTGTGGATAGAAATAGCAGCACAAACTAAGCCTCCAGCTACATGTACAGAAAGTGTTCACCTGGACCTCTTTTGAAGCTCACAACAGTAAACCGCTGCATGTGTGAACTGCTGGTTTTTACCAGGAAGTTAACCTTGCATTTATGTTTAAAATGCTCAGACTCTCAGGGGCACTGAAACAATCAGAGTCCCCCTGTTCTCCTGTCTTTTGTAATACAGCATCGAGACGCTCCATTGTGGAGCCGACACACAGTGTTAAAGCATTACAAAGGTCATATAAATAGTCATGTTATAACTATTTGCACATTCACTTTGGGAGAAGCTCATTTGAGAATAAAGCAGAGTTAGCTTGCTTATGGAAATATGAAACAGTCAAAATACTACATCGCCATATCCTGAACCATCAACACATCTCTGTTCTTTTGGCTTCAACACATCAAGTGACCCATTTATTAACATCTTAGCTTAAAGCTGCCAACTTTGAAGTTGTGATCCTGCTCAAAGATAAGTTTCCACCCATTTGGCTTCTGCTTCTTTCTTAAATAAAACTCAAAATGTTTTCCCCAAGGCCACCATCACTGGCAGGTCAGGTTGGCTCTACTGAGCCAAGACCAGATCTGGATCATTTCCTGTGGAGTCCTTGGGTGAACAAGCATCAAGCTCTTGTAGGCGCAAGGGTTTGACCTGTATTTCTCCTCTATGTTAAAAGTCTTGAAGCCTTTATGCTTCTCGGGGGCCAGCCCCATCTTCCGCAGACACATACCTGTGTAGACGTCATCGATGGGGTACAGCGCCACGTGCTGCGATACATTGTGCAGCCGGGCGGCGATGTCACCAGAATAAAGGTACCCACCTCCCCCGGCATATGGAGGGTATGCCCCACTGTACATGCTCTCAGGAATGAAATATTTGACCTTCTTGTCCCGGTGTGGCCCCGCGTTGGTGATCACGTCTCCCACAAACAGGTCCTTGGCTTTGGGCGCCGACAGGCCCTTGAGGAAGTCCAGGATGCGGTATGTATTGACAAAGACGTCATCATCACCTTTAAAAACGAAGCGAGCACCGGAGCAGCGAGTCTGAATCCAATCCAGGAAGAGAACTTCTTTGACAGTCAAGTTGAAGAACGAATCCCGGAAATCCCACTGGATGATGTCTTTATGATGGGCGCTCTCGTATCGAAGCATGTCCGACAGATCCGGGTAGTAGTCCTTTGCCGTGGTGTTCCCAAGGAGAAAAACAGTGACCACGGTATGATTGGCTATAACACCCGCCCTTCCCCAGGACTGACGGATGGCTTGGCGGCGGTCGAAGTGCGGTGCCAGCGACTTCACGGCCAGGAGCAGGAAAGGCGGCGCTTTGCAAATATCGGGCTGGTCTGTGATAATTGGGTAGGATCGGCAGCGCATGTATAGCAGGAAGTCCTTGAAGCGTTCTGGGAGGGAATTGTAGTCTTTCACCTGAGTTGTGACCCTAATGTTAGGCTGGCAGGAGTCAGAGGTCAAACTAGTATCATTAAGCCAATCAGGTAAGCCTCCGTCGCTATAGTTCGTCGTCAAGACAGGATTGTTGTGCAGGTCCAGAACCTGTTGCTGGTAGTTCCAGTAAGCCGAGCTCTGAGACAGTTTAGCCCAGAATTTGGAAGGGACTTGGAGTTTGGGTTGGCCATTTTTATCTTGACCGATGTTCCGGGAGATGATGATGAAAAGGAAGAGGTTAACCATCATCACCATCACCACAACCTTCAGCTTCCTTCTCAGCAGCGCCATGACAGTCCCACACTTGACTCCACCTGAGCAGACAGAAGAAATAAAAGCATGACTGTGAGAAAAACACAAGACCGATGTCTTAAAAGTACAAATTCTGTAGATGATTGGAAGATTGTCTGATATTGTTTTTACCTTGAGATGCACTGTGAATAGGTGCTAGATAAATAAAGCTTGAACTTTAATGATAAAAACTACACTCATAAATGAGCCCTCGGGTGGAGAAAATTAGACTAGAACACAGCCACGTTTACACTTCTGGGTTTTTCTAAATATAAGAAGGTAGGCTAATGTTTACATTCAATAAAACCAAATCAAGGCCTGGTTATCCCCCACCAGTCAAAGCCCAAAAGGGTCGAAGAGCCCTTTGAGCAAAGACCAATAGGGGATTATGTTATGGGTCAGTCCGTCCATCCCACTTTTGTGAAATCAACTCGGTAACTGAAATCAAACTTGGTACCATGGTTTGATATACCCTGATGATGCGCATATTGCAATTTGGTTCTGATCGGATGATTTTTGCACGAATTATAACCTCTGACTTATGACCTCCTATTTCACCTCACTTCATAGACAGTAACTGTCTTGTGAAATCAACTCCTACAATGCAATTTGACTCATCAGATGACCTTGAGGTCAAAGGTCTGAGGTCAGATTTCCCTAAATTTTCTAAATGCAATAACTACTGAAAGAAATGATGTACACTTTTCAAATAGATACAGAAGTTGTATCTAAGACACATCTTGAGGTGCTTTCGCACTGTAGGAACCTTTTGCAGTTCCTATAACCTTTTCATTACCTAGGCCGGTTTTCTTGTGTTTGGACAGCATAGGAACTAGGAACCACAGACTTCATTTCCTAGAACCATATTAGCTCCAACTCTAAGGCAGGGCCTTTTCTGGTTTCATAGGAACTCATATGATGTAGGTGTTTGCTGATTGCCAGAACTCTTAAGTTACACCCACTAACAGAGACTTCTGCTTCTCATGCTGTCGCCATGTTTAAAAAGAAACTGCTGTGTTTTTTCCCTGTAATCGCTAACGGACATAGAAGTTTTAATATGAACAAAACATTGACAAATGGACCGATGAGGAGGTCAAAGCTCTTCTGGCCTTGTACGCCACAGAGGAGGATCCGTGAGAATTCGAGGGCTCACAGCGGCTCGTAATTATTTTTGGAAAATAAGCTGCTTCAGCTGCTGCGTCCGTGACCTAGAGCTCCGGAAAAGCGGTAGAAAATGGATGGATGAATGGATGGAAGCTCGTAGTTAGCGGGGATTTTTCACAATGCAAAGCAGTGAGGAAGAAGATTATAAAACTCAAACAGGACGATAACAATTAAGGACCACAACAATCAACCGGGAGAACCAGAAGATCAGGAAATGTTCCGACACTTTGGATGCAATCTTGTATCGACCTGCCTACATGGGGCATGAAACCCCGGCACCGTTGCCACAGGACACTGCAGTCTGCATCTTCAGAGGAGCTTCAGGTCGGTAAATATGTGCAAAAAAAATATGCAATTTATCTCATAAATAAAAGGCTCATAAGTCTCTCATTATCTCATAAATTTGAGGCTTTTTTCACCCTCTTAACTTCTAATTTGTTTCTCTCGAATATGAAATAAATTTGCAACTCCTTTTCTAAACATCGACACTTTTGGATATGTAAATCTGCAATATTTTTCTCTTAAATTTGCAACTTTTTCTTATTACTTTTTTTCCTCCGAAATTTGTGTTTTGTTACAAATGTACACCTTATTTCACAGAAGATTCCAACGTTTTTCTCTAAGGTGCAATTTTTTTTCTTGTAATGTGCATCAAGTTTCTCACATTTGCATCCTTGTCCTCTTTAATCTGCAGTTTTTACTGTAAATTTGCAACATTTTTCCACATAAATTTAAAGCATTTATTTTATTTGAAACTTTTTTCATTAGGCTGGGGCTGCTTATAAATGCACAGCTTTTTTCCAAATAATTCTGCACTTTCTAAAATGTCCAACACATTTCTAGTAAATTCACAATTATGGTCTTATAAATAAACAACATTCTTATAGATTATACTTACAGACGTGGACAAAATTGTTGGTACCCCCTCTTGTTAATGAAAGAAAAACCCACAATGGTCACAGAAATAACTTGAATCTGACAAAAGTGGTAATAAATAAAAATTCTATGAAAATTAACCAATGAAAATCTGACAATGCTTTTGAATTGTGGTTCAACAGAATTATTTTAAAAAAACAAACTCATGAAACAGGCCTGGACAAAAAATGATGGTACCCTTAACTTAATATTTTGATGCACAACCTTTTGAGGCAATCACTGCAATCAAACGATTTCTGTAACTGTCAATGAGACTTCTGCACCTCTCAGCAGGTATTTTGGCCCACTCCTCATGAGCAAACTGCTCCAGTTGTCTCAGGTTTGAAGGGTGCCTTCTCCAGACGGCAGCTCCTTCCACAGATGTTCAATAGGATTTAGATCAGGGCTCATAGAAGGCCACTTTAGAATAGTCCAATGTTTCGCTCTTAGCCATTCTTGGGTGTTTTTAGCTGTGTGTTTTGGGTCATTATCCTGTTGCAAGACCCATGACCTGCGACTGAGACCAAGCTGTCTGACACTGGGCAGCACATTTCTCTCTAGAATACCTTGATAGTCTTGAGATTTCATTGTACCCTGCACACATTCAAGACACCCTGTGCCAGATGCAGCAAAGCAGCCCCAGAACATAACAGAACCTCCTCCATGTTTCACAGTAGGGACAGTGTTCTTTTCTTGGTATGCTTCATTTTTGCATCTGTGAACATAGAGCTGATCACTCACCGGCCACTTTATTAGGTACACCTGTCCAACTGCTCGTTAACACTTAATTTCTAATCAGCCAATCACATGGCGGCAACTCAGTGCATTTAGGCATGTAGACATGGTCAAGACAATCTCCTGCAGTTCAAACCGAGCATCAGTATGGGGAAGAAAGGTGATTTGAGTGACTTTGAACGTGGCATGGTTGTTGGTGCCAGAAGGGCTGGTCTGAGTATTTCAGAAACTGCTGATCTACTGGGATTTTCACGCACAACCATCTCTAGGGTTTACAGAGAATGGTCCGAAAAAGAAAAAATATCCAGTGAGCGGCAGTTCTGTGGGCGGAAATGCCTTGTTGATGCCAGAGGTCAGAGGAGAATGGCCAGACTGGTTCGAGCTGATAGAAAGGCAACAGTGACTCAAATAACCACCCGTTACAACCAAGGTAGGCAGAAGAGCATCTCTGAACGCACAGTACGTCGAACTTTGAGGCAGATGGGCTACAGCAGCAGAAGACCACGCCGGGTGCCACTCCTTTCAGCTAAGAACAGGAAACTGAGGCTACAATTTGCACAAGCTCATCGAAATTGGACAATAGAAGATTGGAAAAACGTTGCCTGGTCTGATGAGTCTCGATTTCTGCTGCGACATTCGGATGGTAGGGTCAGAATCTGGCGTCAACAACATGAAAGCATGGATCCATCCTGCCTTGTATCAATGGTTCAGGCTGGTGGTGGTGGTGTAATGGTGTGGGGAATATTTTCTTGGCACTCTTTGGGCCCCTTGGTACCAATTGAGCATCGTTGCAACGCTACAGCCTACCTGAGTATTGTTGCTGACCATGTCCATCCCTTTATGACCACAATGTACCCAACTTCTGATGGCTACTTTCAGCAGGATAATGCGCCATGTCATAAAGCTGGAATCATCTCAGACTGGTTTCTTGAACATGACAATGAGTTCACTGTACTCAAATGGCCTCCACAGTCACCAGATCTCAATCCAATAGAGCATCTTTGGGATGTGGTGGAACGGGAGATTCGCATCATGGATGTGCAGCCGACAAATCTGCGCCAACTGTGTGATGCCATCATGTCAATATGGACCAAACTCACTGAGGAATGCTTCCAGCACCTTGTTGAATCTATGCCACGAAGAATTGAGGCAGTTCTGAAGGCAAAAGGGGGTCCAACCCGTTACTAGCCTAATAAAGTGGCCGGTGAGTGTAGAGCTGATGTGTCTTGCCAAAAAGTTCCAGTTTTGTCTCGTCTGTCCATAGGACATTCTCCCAGAAGCTTTGTGGCTTGTCAACATGCAGTTTGGCAAATTCCAGTCTGGCTTTTTTATGATTTGTTTTCAACAGTGGTGTCCTCCTTGGTCGTCTCCCATGAAGTCCACTTTGGCTCAAACGACGACGGATGATGCGATGTGACACTGATGTACCTTGACCTTGGAGTTGACCTTGAATGTGTTTAGAGGTTGTTCTGGGCTGTTTTGTTACCATTCGTATTATCCGTCTCCTCCTGCAGCCACGTCCAAGGAGGTTGGCTACAGTCACGTGGATCTTAAATTTCTGAATAATATGTGCAACTGTAGTCACAGGAACATCAAGCTGCTTGGAGATGGTCTTATAGCCTCTACCTTTAACATGCTTGTCTATAATTTTCTTTCTAATGTCCTGAGACAACTCTCTCCTTTGCTTCCTCTGGTCCATGTTTAGTGTGGTACACACCATGTCACCAAACAGCACAGTGACTACTTTTCACCCTTTAAATAGGCCGACTGACGGATTACAAGTTTGTAGACACCTGTGATGTTAATTAGAGGACACATTTTGGTTGAACATGTCCCTATGGTCACATTATTTTCAATCTTTTCTAGGGGTACCATCATTTTTGTCCAGGCCTGTTTCATGAGTTTGTTTTTTAAAATAATTCTGTTGAACCACAATTCAAAAGCATTGTCTGATTTTAATTGGTTAATTTTCATAGAATTTTTATTTATTACCACTTTTGTCAGATTCAAGTTATTTCTGTGACCACTGTGGGTTTTTCTTTCATTAACAGAGGGGTACCAACAATTTTGTCCACGTCTGTATTTTTCTCTCATATTGCAGAGTTTTTCCATCTTTGATTTGCATCTTTTTCTTGTATATCAGTGAAGTTATTCTGTCATACATTTGACAGTTTTTCTGTCCACTGAATATGAATAGAAGAGCCACAGGTTTCAGACCTCTGGCCTAGCTGATCTACCTTGCCAGTTTTGCCATCTTCTTTTTTCTAATATGGTTCTGATCCAGAAATGTCTTTATTCAGAGACTGACATCTGCCTGACATCTCCTGCTGCCAGCACCCTCTGCCACCTTAGACCAGGTAAAGGAAACAATACTGTTGCACCTTGTTGAGTCTCACAGAACTGGATTGTTGTCTGTTAATATTTATCTCCACCACCCCTGTGTTTTTTCCAGGAAAAGACCAAGTGGAGTGAAACTCTTCTAGCTGCGGTGCACGACATGCTGGAGTCAGATGCCGAAGCGAGAAGAAACATCAAAGTGTATTAGTTTTCAGTAAATTTATGGTGTGTGTGTTGTGCGTTTTAAGTTTTTGAAGTATTTTACTGAAAAATAAATAAATGAACATTTGAAGAGTAAGAACTTTGTCTTTGTTGTTAACAGCAGTGATGTTAGATGTGATTGGGTCAGAGCTATGAAATATTAAATCATCCATCTTTGCTCACTGCACCTTAAGCCTTTTTGATAGTCAGGTGTGTTGAACTACAGGTTATAAACTTGTATGTTAATCATGTTAAAGGTCTGGCATTTACATACAGTCATGTGATACAATTTGGACATCCTATTAAATATCGAGTTCATTATTAAGAAATGTTCACATCAATGCCCAATGTATTTTTTTTTTTTTTTTTTTTTGCCATTTTAAGTGAGAATAATGGTGAGGATGTCGTAATTTATTCCTCATTGTTTCTTTAATGACATTTTAAAGGAAATTTTAAAGACTTCAGTTTTGTTTAATTATTAGTGATGTTGGACAATTAAAAGTTTTAATCGTGATTAATCTTTTGGAATGTTGAGTTAATCGTGATTAATAACGCGTCAATTGTGTGTTTTTCCATACAGATACAGTGTACCTTAAGTCGGTAATTTTTCAAGTTTGTCATACTGAACATGGGAGTGGACAAATGTGCTTGCTGTCTTCACCTGCAGGTTTATTAAAGCTCTCAGCATATCCAAAATGACAAAACTATCCAGAATATTCTCCAGGAAATTCTCAAAAGTAGACTGCATGTGCAACCAACGGAATGCCAGGGCTCATTAACGTCACTGCAACACAACTCAGCATCCAACCAGCCAGCAGCCACAAATGGAGCTTGCTCTTTCTCTCATAGCAAACATCCACAACTTTTAAGCAGATCAACACAAAACCATGGACCTCGTGTGTCACAACAGACACAATTTCCCTTTTAGCACAAAAATTGCAAACAAAAACAACTTATCTCACCCGTGATGACACCCCACCGTGCTGCAAAAATGGTGGGGGAGTGAATGGACATTACGAACACAGCTTGAGAATTTTTTTTTTTAGACTGTTACTCACCAACAGTTGGACCCAAAGCTTTGAGGATGAAAACAGCTGAATTTCTGTCTGTGTCAGCTGCTGGAGGTCAGCTACAACCTAGCATGTAGCTACTAGCCAGCTTCCACAGAAGAAGAACAACCCAACATCCAGGCAAAGTTTTTGAGGAGGCTGTAGCAATTATCCAGGTGAGAGCTCCAACAGATAACGTTGTAAACTTAAACATGACAGCACTTTGGGGATTTCCATGGCTGTAATCCAGCTTGTTTGACTTCGCAATGTTTGCATAGCGTGCACAGTGTCTGTGGCCAGAGCGGCATTGGTACAGAGAGCTGCTAGGCTAAAAAGTACTGTTTGCGCCGTTAACTGCGATCACAAGGTTTGTCGCTGTTAATGGAAGCAAAGCATTAATGAGCGATTGACGTGATAACGCCAACACCACTATAAATTAACATTAATATTCAATATCCATATGTCTAAATATGTTTAAAACCACACAGGCTTAAACAGGGTGACCTGATTTTGTCACATGACTGCACTTGTGGCCACTTATAAAAATAAATCAAACATTTCACCACATTCCTTGTACATTTTAACCCTCACATACTGATCATATATTGTGACAGTATCCCCTCATAATTAAACATTTTTAAACCACAAATAACCCCTTCAGTCACTGTTTAATTCTTAATCTCTAAAGTCTACTACTAATGTACTACTGACAGATTTCACACAGAGCTTAAAGGCAGGGAATCTTTATTTCATACAACCTAAAAAATGCTCACAACGGCTTATTGTGAAAATGTGTGTTGTGATTAGTTGGAAGTCATGAGGTAACACATCCAGGCTGCATGCACTCCATCTCCTATCTGCAGCAGGTGGCTGTACAGCCAGATGATAAGTTGTGTCCATTCTCTCCAGTGCAGGCTTCAGGCGGCGACACATGTATTGAAATGTCCCTCTGGACATACAGAAATTCTTTGTCCACTGTTCAACCTTTTATCTACTCTGCTAACAGACTCTGACTGTGAGGAGCATTGTGCAATGAGCTGCAGTGACGTCTGAAACGCAAACGGTACATGTTACAATACCATCTGAAATATTCAATTATAATCAGCTCAATGGCAAGAGTAAAATACCGCTGGAAATATTTACCCATACGACACACATACAATCAGCACATGTTTAATAAGTTATGACTTTTGTATGCAGCACTGCTCTTTCATCCTTCATGGAGTGACGAAGGATTGCCTGCCGTTGCATTCTTCATCTTGTTTCTGGCCAGCCTCGACATTAGATGCCCCATTTGGCAGTCTAAGATAATACCACAATGAAGAACATGAACGCTGTAGCCTCTTCACTCTCCATGCTGGCTTCCTTGTTGTTGTTGAGTGTGGCGCTTAACCCTTTTGAGTGTGTGAATTTGCGTGCCCCTAGTGGCAGAGCATGGCACACTCTGACATGATCGCTGCATTGGGGATTTGTACTGATTTGCCAGTTTCAAAAGGTGGCATACACCCGTTGGAGGACTCAATGGATGACACGTAATAGACCAAAGAAGGCCAGAAAGCTAATACGGCAGCGATCGGTCACCATCACTTTTATCAGCTTTGTACGCAGAAAATAGCTGCAGAATACAAGCAAAATTTATGTGGGAAAATCATAAGACTTTGTATATGTGGTAGAGACTTTAAATTCCATAACTCAGTCAAAACTGGACTTTGGACGTATTTACACAAAGAATGGTTCAGTCTTTTGACACCGTTTTTTGTACAGAGGTACCTCATCATCTTATCTTCAAAGTATATGAACAAGAAATCAGTACAATATATAAAAAACCCCCCAGAAAATCCTCACTTACTTTTGACAAAGGGGGGCTGGCTGGCTGGCTGGCATGGTCGTTAGTTTTCACCCATCATGGTTGTTATTTTATGTTCTGTCGGTCATTTAAAGAGGTGCCGCGACAATATGCAAATTAGATGTGTAAATTTATTCCCATCTGAAACTTTGGATCATATTTTACATCTTTCTATTTGACAGTAAGCCATTATCTCTGACCACTTTCAAGTTATAGCCTTGGAAATCTGAACTATTTTATTGACAAAAAATATTTACCACTCTTGACCACTAGGGGTTATGCCGCAATTCGGCGCCAAACACACTCAAAAGAGTTAAGTACACGTCACTGTCGCAGGTCTTTGCATCGCACCAGTCCCTACTATGCCCCCTCACTGCCTGTGCGAATGCAAAATGAAAAGGTTTCCCCGGGGGAGGGTAGTTCCTAGAACTAAATAGTTCTTAGAACTGAGTTCTTAGAACTTCTCTGTCCGAAAACGCCTATGAATGACTTACACCCTGACCTGACTATGGGTTTGGGATCAAAAGATCAAAGTTAACATTCCATTTGCACTACAGTAAATGCTAAATTTACTATTACTATAAAACAAGTAAAGCTAGGGCCACCAAACCTGGTATACAGGTTCACCTTGGGATCCTGACCTCTAACTATGGGTTTCGTGTCAAAAGATCAAAGGTCAACATTCCTTATGCCTTATTACTGTACAAGTAAAGCTAGGGCTACCTAACCTGGTACACAGGTTCACCTTGGTATCCTGACCTCTGACTATGGCTTTGGGGTCAAAAGATCAAAGGTCAAGGTTAGCATTCCCTTTGCACTATTACTATAAAACGAGTGAAGCTAGGGTCACCAAACTTGGTACACAGGTTCACACTGTGACCCTGAAGTGTGACTATGGTTTTGGGATGGCAAGGTCAAAAGTAAACATCAAAATGGCTTATAAACTATAGCTCAACAACAAAGAAAGCTGGGGCCACCAAACCTGCTACACAGGTTCACCTTGGGATCATGACCTCCGAATATGGGTTTGGGGTCAGAAGATCAAAGGTCAAGGTTAGCATTCCATTTGCACTATTACTATAAAACCAGTACAGTTCGGGCCTCCAAACCTGGTAAACAGGTTCACCTTGGAATCCTGACCTCAGACTATGGGTTTGGGGTCAAAAGGTCAAAGTTAACATTCCCCATGCCTTATTACTGTACAATGAGTAAAGTTAGGGTCACAAAACTTGGTACACAGGTTCACTCTGAGCCCATGACCTCTGACTACAGGTTTGGGGCCAAAAGGTCAAAGGTCAAGGTTAACACTTTGACTATACGTTTGGGTTTACCAGGTCGGAATGGCATCCTCCCCTGCCATCGGATCGAATTCACCACCAGGTGGTGATCAGTTGACAACTCTGCACCTCTCTTTACCCGAGAGTGAGTACACCACTAGTGAAAATGTCCAAATTGTGCCCAAAGTGTCAATATTTTGTGTGGCCACCATTATTTTCCAGCACTGCCTTAACTCTCTTGGGCATGGAGTTCACTAGAGCTTCACGGGTTGCCACTGGAATCCTCTTCCACTCCTCCATGATGACATTATGGCGTTAGAAACCTTGCGCTCCTCCACCTTCCATTTGACGATGCCCCACAGATGCTCAATAGGGTTTAGGTCTGGAGACATGCTTGGCCAGTCCATCACCTTTACCCTCAGTTTCTTTAGCAAGGCAGTGGTTGTCTTGGAGGCGTGTTTGGGGTCGTTATCATGTTGGAATACTGCCCTGTGGCACAGTCTCCGAATGGAGGGGCTCAAGCTCTGCTTCAGTATGTCACAGTACATGTTGGCAATGAACGGTAGCTTCCCAGTGCCAGCAGCACTCATGCAGCCCCAAACCATGACACTCCCACCACCATGCTTGACTGTAGGCAAGACACACTTGTCTTTGTACTCCTCACCTGGTTGCTGCCACACATGCTTCACACCATCTGAATCAATTAAGTTTGTCTTGGTCTCATCAGACCACAGGACATGGTTCCAGTAATCCATGTCTTTAGTCTGCTTGTCTTCAGCAAACTGTTTGCGGGCTTTCTTGTGCATCATCTTTAAAAGGGGCTTCCTTCTGGGACGACAGCCATTCAGACCAATTTGATGCAGTGTGCGGCATATGGTCCGAGCACTGACAGGCTGACCCCCCCCACCCCTACCCCTTCAACCACTGCAGCAACGCTGGCAGCACTCATACGTCCATTTTCAAAAGACAACCTCTGGATAGGACGCTGAGCATGTGCACTCAACTTCTTTGGTCGACCATGGCAAGGCCTGTTCTGAGTGGAACAACCACTGTATGGTCTTGGCCACCGTGCTGCAGCGCAGTTTCAGGGTGCTGGCAATCTTCTTATAGCCTAGGCCATCTTTATGTCGAGCACCAATTCTTTTTTTCAGATCCTCAGAAAGTTCTTTGCCATGAGGTGCCATGTTGAACTTCCAGTGACCAGTATGAGAGAGTGTGAGAGTGATAACACCAAACTTAACACATCTGCTCTCCATTCACACCTGAGACCTTGCAACACTAACGAGTCACATGACACCGGGGAGGGAAAATGGCTAATTGGGCACAATTTGGACATTTTCACTTAGGGGTATACTCACTTTTGTTGCAGCGGTTTAGACATTAATAGCTGTGTTTTTTGAGTTATTTTGAAAGGACAGCAAATTTACACTGTTATACAAGCTGTACACTGACTACATTGTATCAAAGTGTCATATCTTCAGTGTTGTCCCATGAAAAGATATAATAAATTTACAAAAATGTGAGGGGTGTACTCACTTTTGTGAGATACTGTATGTCACCTCAACTTTAAGGTTTTCCAGAGAGCTCATAAATTCAAATTGGCACAGAAAAATATGGTGGTGCTGCTTGATGTTCTGAAGAAGGTCAGTGTCAAACACATCTGAAGAACATTAACTCTGGCATTAGTTAGACAGACCCAGGAGTCCTTGTGAGCATGATTCACAACCCTATGATGAACTCTTTCCAGGTCTCTGCTCTGGAGTCACACGGAGGGTGCACACTCGGATAAAACAGAAAATCAAAACTATTGTCTTTCAAATATAACCAAGAACTCTACAACAGTTCCATATACAGTATCATCTTCAAATAGACATAACAGAACTGATATCTTCCATCATCTAGTAGTGCAGTGACTGCATTCACACATTAAAAAAAAAAGTTTAGTTTGTGACCTCATATATGTTGTGTTGACCTCTGTGAGGACCTGAGATAAACAAGCTTACATGTGTGTATAAAGTGGGAGTGCTGTCCACATAAAATCTAATGCAGATATCAACCAAAAATGCTTTGTTAACCTGAAATTTTATTTTCCACACTACCTGCAACATATAATCTGTCATCATTAATGTGAGCATATGGATCCGTTTTGGGTCCTGTATTTAACCAACAGTCAATATGACAGTTTTATGGAAGTCATGCAGTCGAAGATGCATTGCCTTGTGGGATTTTGTCCCAATTGGCTGTTGTAAATTATCATCATCATCATCATCATCAATAGCAGTCTGTCGTGGACCAAAGAAGGAAATGGACCAACGTGCGAGTCTGAACAGACAATGCAGCCTTTCAGGAATTTCTGACTCTGTGTCAGGTTTCTGTTTTGGCATGCTGATAACATTCTCTGTGCAATGCCTCTCTGAAAATGTCTCTGTGTCTCTTTTCCCCTCACCTGGATCTCTGTGCCTCTGACTTGCTCCTGTGTGTGCTTCTCAGTGATGCAACAGACTTTAAATGTGCACTGATTATTTTTTACAGCTTTCAAGCAAGTACCTAAACTCATCGAAACAAAGTTTCCTGTAGTTACCTAGCAAGTCAGCTGATTCCAATGGATTTTTGTTCAGGGGGAAAAAGTCCAGCCAGCCATCCATACCAGGAGTGCTACACCATGAACATGTTTAATTTTACAGCTGCTAATTTTGAACCATCACTTCTATGGAAGGAGAAAGAAGTAGTTCCAACCTCTAAACAAAAAGGCTCCAATCAACAAGCAAGTTGAACCTGCACCAATATATAAACAGTGCTGCATTGCTTACATTTTCTGTTAGGGCAACACTGATGCTTGGGCTTGGAGGTGGAATTATCAGCACTTTGTGCTGGTAATGAGTAGCTTAGCTTAATTAAATTAACTAAACAGAGGACTTCTGAGCCACTGCCGTCCCCAAGGATGGCAGTGGCTCAGGAGGTAGAGTAGGTCGTCCAATAACCGCATGGTTGGCGGTTCGAATCCCGCTCTCCCCAGATATACTGCCGTTGTGTCCCTGGGCAAGACACGTCACCCCCATTGCTCCTGGTGGGTCTGGAAGCGCCATGTTAGGTGGCATACCACCATCAGTGTGTGAATGTGTGTGTGAATGGGTGGATAGCAGGATCTGTAAAGCGCTTTGGTCATCAAGAGATGAGAATAAAAGCGCTATATAAGTGAATGCCACTTACCATTTACCATATCAATCTGTGGGTTCTGTCCTAATGAATACAGCTAGGTGACAAGAATATAAGACATAGGCAGGGCTGGTTAGCATTGGAACGCTAACTAAATGCTGGCACAGATCATCAGTGGCATGTAGCTCAGTCAGTCTTAGAAGCCACTTTGACAAGTGGCATATTTTGTTATAAAGTCTCCAAAAGAAAGATGAATTAGAAACCCCTCTACCTATGGAAAAACTTAACAAATTTAATAACCAGTTTATTAGAAATAAACAATAAACTATCAGTATACCCTGACAGCAGTGCATGAGACAAATGATGCAAAGAAACCAGACCGTCAAAGACAAAGTCATTCATTCCAGCTTCCCAAGAGTGCTCTGACCTCCTGATCGTTGACTTTGAGAATGGCCTAGATGTAGATCTGTTTGAAGATCACTGTGCACGAGTTTGTTACACATTGGGACAACTGCCTAGGACAGGGATCTGCAACCTTTGCCAACCGAAGAGCCATTTTTCCCATTTATCTTCATCTTCTTCCGCTTAATCCTTTTCGGGTCACTGGGGGGCTGGAGCCTATCCCAGCATCTTTGGGCGAGAGGCAGGGTACACCCTGGATAGATCGCCAGTCCATCGCAGGGCCAACACAGAGAGACAGACAACCATTCACTCTCACAGTCATACCTAAGGACAATTTAGAATCCCCAGTTTGATGCCAATTAACCTAACTTACATGTTTTTGGCATGTGTGAGGAAACCGAAGAAATCCCGGAGTAAACCCATGCAGACATGGGGAGAACATGCAAACTCCACACAGATCACTGTTGGCCGGGGGCTGGGATCGAACCCAGGATCCCCCGGCCAAGGGTGAGTTGCTGTGCTGCCGTAGTACTAACCACTCCACCACCGCGCCGCCCTCCATTTTGCCCATCTCCAACTAAAATAGAAGTGGCTGAGGGCTGCAACAGCAATTTCACCTTTAAAATAAAGATTATGCTGCTTATAATGTTTTTTATGGACATAGCTCTGAATATTATGTGGCATTAATGAATTCATACTACAACAGTAAAAAAAAAAGTCAAGTTTTATATACAGTATAGCTTCATTCATAAAAGTATTACAAATATATTACAAATTGTTTTGTGCTGAAAAGGCTATATCTCAATATCTGACCATAAATTGTTCTGTATAGTTTTTAAATTATCAGCACATTCATAAAATTTTTTACATCTGAAAAATATCATCCATCTCCTACTTTCAACAGCGGTCACACAGCTTTAGTGCCTGGTATTTTAATAAATTATAGATCAAAGTTTTATTTAGAAGAAGCTACTTTTCATCCTTTTTATGTTTCCTCATAATGCACCTTATTCAGATCTATTAATGCAATATAAATCTGTGTCCTTCACCTGTTCTCCAGACTCTCAATTTGTCTGATAATTGGTTGTCTGATATTCTTCTTTATTTATTTTGGAATAAAACAAAAATAATGATAGACAACTTTCTAACTAATATAACTTTAAAATCATTTGGTGCAAATTAAGTAAATTAGAAATAATTACAGCAGAGAGGAAAAAAATCATGTAAAAATATCTTCTTCTGCTGAGCTACATGTTGGTTATAATAAAATGCCATGCACTGATAAGACAGTCTGCACATACAATTCACTGTCCAAAACCCCATAGGTAAAAAGCTAGCAGTTATCCTACAGACAAAAAGTTGAAAACATCCTTCACCACTGTCAAAGAATCTTCTCTTTTTTTTTCTTTACAAATTGTGTGGAAAAACTGTCAGCTGTAGGTTGCTGATTTCAGCCAAGTATATCTGATTGATGACGTTTCACAATAAAAGCATGTAACAGACCACCATTCTTAAAACTGAATTGCTATAAAGGGCTTTTATTTTTACATAATTCAGGAAGTACTGAGTTGTGATTACAGATGTTAATGATTAAATCACTTTCGATTAATTTTTGATAAGAATTTAGTCGACTAAATCACTATCACTCCACTAAAGCAAGAAATCTCTGTCTCTGTCTGTATAGGACGGCCTATGATCTCTATGTCTATGATCTGTGTCTTTATGATGTCATATAGACCATCACGATGCCTACACTAATGCGTCTTTATGATGTCATATGGCTCAAAATTGGGAAGGTGAGTAAGTCACAGGGCCAGTCTTTACAGCGCGTTCGTGTTTTCTGCACAACAGATTTCTGCAGCCATGGCCAATTCTACGTTGCCGCGAACAGAGTTGCCAGATCAAGCAGTCTTCGTATTGTTGCTCAAGATGAAGAAACTAAGCAAACGCATCGCTTTCTCAGCAATGTCATTTTTAAAGCGGTGCTGACACAGTAAAAATGTGTAACCTTGAAGAATGCCAGTATGCACTACAAATGTGTAAAATGCCAAGCAAAGCACTGATTTTCTCCGGGTGCTCCGGTTTCTTGGTTTCCACGGGCCTTCCTGAACAGGGTCGAAAGCCACTTTTTGATCAGATCTATTTTCATGATCCTGCCCATGAACTGGAATTACGACGCACCTATCCCTCAACCAGTGGTCTGATCGAAGAAGAAGACCCACCAGATGGAGAGCAATAGAATGAGGAGAACTGCTGCACGTCAAAGGATGCCGTGAACAAGAAACACCTCAGGTTCCACCAGTACGCCGCAGGCATGACTGTGAATAACACAGCCATCTCAGACAGGAGGAGACCCTTCAGCAAAGGGCATACAGAAATACTTTCTTATACTTGGTTTCTACGGGCATGGATGGGTATGCATGGGTATGTACTAGTTAAATTAATTGTCAATTAATTGATAACTCAACAGTCCTTTTCAATGGGAGCTTCTTCTATGAAATGTAGTGGCTTCGCCATCCAGGCAGGGGCACACACGGTCACCCACTGCCATATTTCAACCAAAAAAGCAGAAGAAGACATCAAGCCCCCAGAGCACATGCACTGTGCAGAGCAAGAAAACTCGTCCTTCCGGGTTACGTTGGAGAATCACAAATTCCAATGCCAAGTTTTTGTGAAGTAAAACAAATGAGACAGAGATAATTTCAAAACTTTCTCCACCATTAATGTGACCTATTACCCATACAACCCAATTGAAAAACAAACTGGAATCTTTTAAGGGGGAAAATAAAAAAAACTTACAATAACGTGGTTGCATAAATATGCACAATCTTAAACAAATACTTTGTTGCAGCACCTTTGGCTTTTATTACAGCACCCAGTCTTTTTGGGTAGGAGTCAGGAATCAGTGTGGCACATCTTGATGTGGCAATATTTTCCCTCTCTTCTTTGCAAAAAATTCTCCAAATCTGTCAGACTGCGAGAGCATCTCCTGTGCACAGCCCTCTTTAGATCACCCCTCAGGTGTTAAGATTGGATTCAGGTCTGGACTCTGGCTGGGCCATTCTAAAACCTTAATGTTCTTCTGGTGAAGCCATTCTTCTGTTGACTTGGATGTGTACTTTGGGTCACTGTCATGCCACCGGAGTGGTGGCTTATTGGTAGAGCATCCGCCCCACAACTGGGAGGTCGGGGTTCAAGTCCCGGCTGGGTCATGCCAAAGACCATATAAAAATGGAGCTTCCTGCCATCCAGCTTGGTGCTCAGCAAAAATGGAACGGAGGAGGGAAATGTGGGCGGTAGTAGCTCAGGAGGTAGAGCAGGTCGTCCAATAACCAGAGGGTTGGTGGTTCGAATCCCGCTCTCCCCAGCCATCCTGCTGTTGTGTCACTGGGCAAGACACTTTACCCACCTTGCCTCCAGTGTCCATGACACTGGGTATGAATGTGTATAAATGTTCGGTAGTGGTCAGAGAGGCCATTGGTGTGAATTGGCAGCCACGCTTCCGTCAGTCTGCTCCAGGGCAACCGTGGCTACAGTAGCAGCGTTTCTCTTCATCTTCAGCTTTTTAGCAGAAACCTGAAGGTTTTGTGCCAACACCCACTGGTATTTGGAACTGTTCACAATTCCCTCCACCTTGACTAAGGCCCCAGTTTCAGCTGAAGAAAAACAGCCCCAAAGCATGATGCTGCCACCACCATGCTTCACTGTAGGTATGGTGTTTTTCTGGTGATGAGCAGTGTTGTGTTTGTGCCAAATATACCTTTTGGAATTATGGACAAAAAGCTCAACCTTGGTTTCATCGGACCATAACACATTCTCCCCACATGCATTTGGGGTAAGCTGGTTGCCAACCGCCAATCAAATCTAGAAGAAGAAGAAAGTGGTGGATCATAGAGTGAAGTGATCCTGCCCATGAACTGGATGGATCATTTTTTCCCCACTCTTGAGTTGTTCGTAACTCCTTATAAGAACTCCTTTTACAAAGTACATGAGAGTACGCCGCCAAGAGGACACAGTCCAAGGACGAATAATTTTTTCACACATAAGGAGTTGTTCAGAACTCCTTATGGGAGCTCCTTATGCAAAGATATAAGAAAAGAATCAAAAGTCAAATTCACACACACAAAAAAATCTCAAAATTAATGAGAAAATGGGTAATTGCTGATTCTAAAAGTTGCCGGTTTTCATAAAATCCTACAAATTTGCAAGTCACAAAAAAGAAAAATTTTAAGGAAAATGCAAATTTTCACTAAACTTACACAAATTTATATGAAAAGTTTCAAATTTGAGAAAACATTTACAAGAAAAAAAAATGCAACACACAAGTTAAACGAAGTTGCAAATTTACCAGGAAAAAAAGTAAGTTTAAGAGGAAAAACAAAGCTTATTACTTATGTTGAACTACCAGCCACAAAAGTTAATGTCAAGCCCAAGCATAACAAGAATCCAAGTAAGGTGGCATGGAAGTATGAAAACTATACTAAAAGAGACAAAGATAACTAACTAACTAACCTGCACTTATATAGCGCTTTTCTAGTCACAAAGACCACTCAAAGCGCTTTCATTAATACTAACCCTCTATTCTAAGGGCCTATAGGAAACAAATAAGAAAGCATGAGAATAATGCAAATAAAATAATACGAGTTTATAATGTAAGCAAACCCTCCTGCACATCCTTCCTGCTTCTCTATCACATTGCTCTTAAGCCTCCTAGCAATGTTGGCACTGCTGCTCTCCCTCACCTGCCACCCATTTTTCTCACGCATAACAGGGCTTTCCTCTCTGCTGCATCTCATACAAACATTGGGGCTTCTGGGAAATGAGTGGGTGAGGGAAGCTGGGCTTGTTGGGGGGGGGGGGGGGCATGGCTGAACACCACATAGGCAAGACCACAGCTTTGGGCCTGTAATCACCCTTAAGTAGTTCAGGGCTATACAACCACACTTACCTGCATAAGGCTGCAGGACATCCATGTCTGATTATAATCCATCCACTTCAACAACAGTGGCACATTTTTAGGTGATCCTATCAGTGGATTTGGTCTGAACAAGGTTTAAAACATTTAGCTTGACTGTCACTCTAGGTTTTGAATGCTACATGAGAACGTGTTTGGTGGTCTGGCTGCACTTGTGGTTCTCAGGGCAAACTTGCAAAGGAAAATGTTCCTTCAGCAGATCAAGTAATATGCACAAAGTTTAAGCAACTTAAATGTGGTTAATCCTTAGAAAATATTAAAAGCAACAATTTTCAGGGACTACTAGGACAAGGAATTCTGGGACAGGAAGAGACTCAAACTTAGAACAAGAAGTTACATGACAGGACTGCACAGATTGAGAAAAAAAATGTGCATTTACAAATATGGTCCCAAATATTGCAATTTACAAAAGGCATTTGGATTATTCATACCTTCAGCTTTTTTTTTTTGCACAGATGGTTTCATAAGCTTATTTGCCGAGTTATCAAGGAAAATGCAGAATAAATTAATTATTTTGAAATGTTAAAATATATAAAAATACAAAAATGTAAGTTTGTACTGTACTGTTTACAAAAAAACAGTTTTACTATTTAAAACTAAACTGCAGAGACTGATATTGCGATTGGATTCATTGTGCAGCCCAAGTTTAGCACTACATGAAGAGACCAAAACAAAAATTAAATAAAACTTTTTTTTGAGTGTCCTCTCACTGTAACTGCTTGAAACACTTGTACAGTAACAAATATAAGACTAAACTAAAAGACAGAGCACACACATTGCCAAGAAAAGACAAACATGACAATGAAGTCATACAGGAAACACTCTATTCATAGTAAAGAGTGCTTGTAAATTACTGCATAGAATCTGAAGAATGGTGCGTATGCTCAACAATAACACAGGAAGAGTATTTGAAGGGCCACTCATCATCATCATAGCAGTCTGTTGGGGGTGACAATGACTGTTTCATTTAGGTGTGATCAGATTCCTCCATGCAGCTCTGTCCTTCGCCTTCCGCTGCCAGGAACTCCTGATCTTGTTAACCCGGGCGACGTCCAAGCTGGTATGAGTTGCTCTCTGACTGACCATTTCATGAAGTTGCTTGCAAAGTATTTGAGTACCACTAGCTTTTGCTGGACTAGCGGCACTCAGACACATATATATGTATTAATACAGTGTGTGTGGTGACTTATATTCTTTTATTGTCGGAGGGGACAATGCTATCTCTAACTGATTTAGCAGTGGACATTTGTATTTTGAAGATTCAACTACGCCTTGCTACACTATTATTGTAACAACCCTGATGGATAAATGCAATGGGCCAAATCATGGTACATGCAGCTATAAAGAAGTTAAATTCAAGACTTTTTTAAGACCTTTTTGATCAAATTTAAGAAATGTTTAAAAAAATAGGTGACAATATAACCATTCATCTCCTGGAAGTAAAATTACTGCAAATTGTAGGTCGCCCAGTCCCTCCAGGATTTTGCGGGATGTTTTTATGATTGTTGTGGGCCAAAAAGCCTGAATTCGTGGGAACTTTTTTAAAAAGTTGCGATAAAAGTTGCAATATTTTTAGAGTTTTCTGTACTAAAAGTTGTGGGAAGAATTCCAAATTTTAAAGCAGATGCTTTTTTCCAGTTTACTGCAGTGATATTCTATATAACAATACAAGAAAAGCTCAGGATTGTCAAAAATTTCCTATCATAGTGATTTGTAAATTAAGCAGAAACTTCTGCTATACAGAAAAACTCTTGTGCAACAGCAACTACAAACATTAACAATATCCATTACAGCAGCTAAATTGCATTAAATGCATGTTAAAGAGTAGAGATTTGGAAATTATTGGCAGCACCTTCATTTGAAAATTCCTGACAGTTCCCAACCACTCGGTACCGAGCGGACAGGAAAAAATAAAATTATTCTGTTGCTCTGTATTGGCTATTGGGAGTCTGTGTTTTTTGTTTTTTTTTTTATGAAAAAAAAAAAAAAAAAACACAACCCCCCCCCCCCCCCCCAAACGACAATATTCTCTCTCTTTCCATGCCTACCTCTCTCTCTCTCTCTCTCTCTCTCTCTCTCTCTACGGTCGAAAGTATAAAGTGGCAAGGAAGGCTGCCTGATGAACTTTGATGAATCCCCTCCAAGTTGCTCACCAAACTTGGGGACCTGGGAATCAGTACCTCCACCTGCAACTGGATCATGGATTTTCTGACCAACAGACCCCAGCATGTTAGGTCAGGCCCCAACCGTTCTTCCGTCATCACACTCAACACTGGTGTACCACAGGGCTGTGTGCTCAGCCCATTCCTCTACTCCCTCTACACCCATGACTGCAGGCCTATGTATGGATCCAATTCCATCATAAAGTTCGCAGATGACACCACGGTGATTGGACTCATCAGGGATAACGACGAGTCAGATTACAGGGCAGAGGTTGAGCACTTGGCTACTTGGTGCGCTGACAATAACCTGCTCCTTAACACCAGCAAAACCAAGGAGCTCATAGTGGACTACAGGAAGGAGAGGGAAGAGACACATGACCCCATCCATATCAATGGCATAGCTGTTGAACGTGTCCCCAGCTTCAAATTCCTGGGGACCCACATCTCGGAGGACCTGTCCTGGTCAGTTAACACCACCAGCCTGATCAAGAAGGCCCATCAGCGCCTCTTCTTCTTGAGGACATTGAAGAAGAACCATCTGTCAACTGACATCCTGGGCAACTTCTACCGCTGCGTGATAGAGAGCACCCTGACCAACTGTATCACACTCTGGTATGGGAGCTGCTCTGTAGCTGACCGCAAGGCGCTGCAGCGGGTGGTGAAAACCGCCCAACGCATCACAGGGACTCCACTTCCAGCTATAGAGGACGTCTACAGGAAAAGATGTCTGCGCCGGGCACGCAGCATTCTTAGGGACTCCAACCATCCTGCTCATGGACTGTTCCAGCTTCTCCCCTCCAGAAGACGTTTCAGAAGCCTTCGGACTAGAACCAGCAGGTTTAGGAACAGTTTCTTTCCAACAGCTGTCACGTTATTGAACTTAGTTCCCCGCTGACTCTCTTACAATCATCTTTTACCATCCTCACCTGTACATAACTGCATAACTACATCTAACTTATTGCACATTATTTGCACATAACAGTACTTTTAACTTTCTGCTCTGCTGCATATATTTGCTTAAATTGCACATACTGTCAATTACCGTATATACTGCACTGCTGTCCTTTGCACTTCTGATTGGATGCTAAACTGTGTTTCGTTACCTTGTATTCATACATGTGTAATGACAATAAAGTTGAATCTAATCTAATCTAATCGAATCTAATCTAACTTCCTATCTGGGACTGCTAAGCTTGCCATCTGGCTGATGAGGAATATAATCGGGCAAGCAATGCTGGCAATGTGGATCCTGTGTCCGCTTTCAAGGTCTTGTTGACAGTCAGACTCCGGGTGGAGTTCTCTTACTATCAAATGGTAGACAATCTGGAGGTGTTCATCAATAGATGGGCTGTAGGGAATGTATTGTGTTCAGTGGGTCAGGGGGATGAGTTATGTTTGCACTTTTGAGATGTGACACACTTGGACAACTGATATTGGTCTTTCTGCAATTTTGAAATGTGCAATAAAGCCTTTTTTTAAAAGTCAAGTCTCTCTCTCTCTCTCTCTCTCTCTCTCTCTCTCTCTCTCTCTCTCTCTCTCTCTCTCTCTCTCTCTCTCTCTCTCTCTCTCTCTCTCTCTCTCTCTCTCTCTCTCTCTCTCTCTCTCTCTCTCTCTCTCTCTCTCTCTCTCTCTCTCTCTCTCTCTCTCTCTCTCTCTCTCTCTCTCTCTCTCTCTCGACGGAGCTCCGCAGATTTGGGAAGTTTGCGGGCCCGTTTACGACTCTGCCTTTGGGATGCAAGGCCGCCAAGTTCAAACATGTGAAATCACTCAGGCGACAGGTGTTCATGTTTCTCGACTCGCCCACTCAGACTCTGGAAGTCTCCTTCAGGGTCAAGCACGGGGACGGATCTTATATGGTGTATGCAAGCTCGGGACAGATGAAATGTTTTGAATGTGGAGACGTGGGCCATAAACGGTTCGCTTGTCCGCACAGGCAGCGGGCGGAGGGCCCTCATGGGGCCGCGGATGGTGCCGACGGCGAGCCCTCCACTCACGCCGCAGCTGCGGACGGCGGCGTGGCCTCCGCTCACGCTGCCCCAGCTCCGGAGCCTGCCGCTGTGTCTGTAGACGGCCCGGCTGCGCCGCCCGCGGCCCAGCTTGCAGTCGGGAGCGTGGATGGCGATGTCGCCAAAAAGGTCACTGATGGTGCGTCACAATCATCTCGCTGTGTGACGTCAACGGCTGTGCCGCCGCCGGCTGCTACCGCTTCGGAGGAGGGGACGGAGCACCGACTTGATGGTGCGTCACAATCATCTCGCTGTGTGACGTCAGCGGCTGTGCCTCCGCCAGCTGCTGCCGCTTCGGAGGAGGGGACGGAGCACCGACCTGATGGTGCGTCACAATCTCGCTGTGTGACATCAGTGGCTGGGCTTCCGGAGGCTGCTACCGTTACACAGCGGGGGATGGAACAGCGACAGTCAGCTGCTCAGGGTGGCGTCCAGGAAAATGTGGCCCATGATGAATCCACTGGCCCGGGAGAACCGAGCAGTCAGCTGAGTGGTGCTGACGAGGAAATGGAATCTGAGAACGACACTGTGTCTAATGCTGAGTCTATTGAGGCAAAATGCAGTACAAACACGAGTTTGTATTCACTGGAAGAAATAAATGCATTCCTGGATGAAATCTATAACAAAGCCATTAGGGTCGCCGACTACTTCAGTGACACTGATAAATTCATTAAGTCTGTGGATGTGCTAAGGAGGCAGGTTGGTCTTGACCTCCTGGATGAAAGGAAGCGTTATCGCCTCAAGAAACACCTGACAGCCCTGCGTAAAGCAGCAGGGGGAACGCCGGTCAAGCGCGCCCGACAGGAGGAATGAATGGCGGTCGTTCCTCTGCCTGTTTTACCCATTCTTGGGATATTGTTTGAACAGACTGGTATATGACATTTAATTGACTGTAATTGACTGTCACAGAACTGGATCTTTGAATAGGTGGACTACAGGGACTGCACTGTGTTGTGTGGGGGGGTAACATTTCAGTTTGCACTTTTTCCAATGTGACACACTTGGAGGAATGATGTTGGTGTGCTTACATTTTTTTGAAGTGTGCAATAAAAGCTTTTTTCAAAGTCAAAGTCTCTCTCTCTCTCTCTCTCTCTCTGGTCCTGGAGGCTGTGGCCGAGCAGGTGGGCCCTGACGCGGTCTGCGTTGCTTCACGAATGAATAGAGCTGTGGTTGTGTTTCTGGCGGCTGAAGACAATGTTCACACTCTGATTGTAAGCGGTGTGGTGATCCGGGAAATGTATGTACAGGTGTCCCCCTTATCTGTCCCATCAACGAGAATCACCGTCTCAGGTGTTCCACCTTTCATCACTGACGGGCAGCTGGCGACGGAGCTCCGCAGATTTGGGAAGTTTGCAGGCCCGTTTAGGACTCTGCCTTTGGGATGCAAGGCCAAGTTCAAACATGTGAAATCGCTCAGGCGACAGGTGTTCATGTTTCTCGACTCGCCCACTCAGACTCTGGAAGTCTCCTTCAGGGTCAAGCACGGGGACGGCTCTTACATGGTGTATGCGAGCTCGGGACAGATGAAGTGTTTTGAATGTGGAGACGTGGGCCATAAACGGTTCGCTTGTCCGCACAGGCAGCGGGCGGAGGGCCCTGATGGCGCCGCGGGTGGTGCCGGCGGCGAGCCCTCCACTCACACCGCAGCTGCGGACGGCGGCACGGCCTCCGCTCCCGCTACCCCAGCTCCGGAGCCTGCCGCTGTGTCTGCGGACGACCCGGCTGCGCCGCACGCGGCCAAGCTTGCAGTCGGGAGCGTGGATGGCGATGTCGCCAAGAAGGTCACTGATGGTGCGTCACAATCATCTCGCTGTGTGACGTCAGCGGCTGTGCCTCCGCCAGCTGCTGCCGCTTCGGAGGAGGGGAAGGAGCACCGACCTGATGGTGCGTCACAATCTCGCTGTGTGACGTCAGCGGCTGTGCTTCCGGAGGCTGCTACCGTTACACAGCGGGGGATGGATCAGCGACAGTCACCTGCTGAGGGTGGCGTCCAGGAGAATGTGGCCCATGATAAATCCACTGGCCCGGGAGAACCGAGCAGTCAGCTGAGTTGTGCTGCCGAGGAAATGGAATCTGAGAACGACACTGTGTCTAATGCTGAGTCTATTGAGGCAAAATGCAATACAAACACGAGTTTGTATTCACTGGAAGAAATAAATGCATTTCTGGATGAAACCTATAACAAAGCCATTAGGGTCGCCGACTACTTCAGTGACACTGATAAATTCATTGAGTCTGTGGATGTGCTAAGAAGGCAGGTTGGTCTGGACCTCCTGGATGAAAGGAAGCGTTATCGCCTCAAGAAACACCTGACAGCCCTGCGTAAAGCAGCAGGGGGAACGCCGGTCAAGCGCGCCCAGCAGGAGGACTGAATGGCGGTTGTTCCACTGCCTGTTTTACCCATTCTTGGGATATTGTTTGAACAGACTGGTATATGACGTTTAATTGGCTGTAATTGACTGTCACAGAACTGGATCTTTGAATAGGTGGACTGCAGGGACTGCTCTGTGTTGTGTGTGTGTAGGGGGGGGGACATTTCAGTTTGCACTTTTTCCAATGTGACACTTGGAGGAATGATGTTGGTGTGCTTACATTTTTTTGAAGTGTGCAATAAAGGCTTTTTCAAAGTCTCTCTCTCTCTCTTAAAAGTCAAAAGACAGTCTCTCTCTCTCTTAAAAGTCAAAAGACAGTCTCTCTCTCTTTTGTGTTCAGTGGGTCAGGGGGATGAGTTATGTTTGCACTTTTGAGATGTGACACACTTGGACAACTGATATTGGTCTTTCTGCAATTTTGAACTGTCCAATAAAGCCTTTTTTTAAAGGTCAAAAGGTCTCTCTCTCTCTGACGGAGGAAGGGATGGTGTTGAAAACCTCATGGGTGAGTGGTTTTTTTTTTTTTTTAAAAATCACACACTCTGTTTGCGGATGTGTTCCGTTACTCACTGCAAACTATAAATTCACTACTCCCTGTAAACATGGAAGTGAACACGGTGCAACGATGCATTTGATTGGTTAGACTGAGCGTTTCAGCACCAGTTAGACAAGTTTGATTGGTGAAATTGGCAGAAGTTGATGAGAATTGGCCAAAACTGCGGGAAAATTGCAGTGATTGGACAAAGTTGCAAGGTTGCGCTGACCTTAATTAGTTGCGCTGATTGGCTGATTTCGTGTAAATTGGTGCGATCACAACATTGTGAAATCCTGGAGGGACTGGACACTAGTCTAGTGCACATTAAATTTGAACTTCCCCCAGGATCCATGTTACCACTAAAAGTTATCAAAATAAAATGCCTCAAATAAAAGAACCTTAGTGAGCAAGCTCACATACTCCACGCATCTGCATATCAGGGGTTCCTAATGAGAACTGTGATCAACATAAAATGCACTGAAAAAGTAAAAGCCCCCCATCCCTACAAAATGGAACCCCTCAGATGTATAAATCTGAAGTGAATCCAATCAGAAATGTAGAAGGTGTAGTGGTGACAGCATAAAAGGAACCTTCCCCCAAATAAATAGAACGCCTCATTAGAGGTGTCTGAAAATCAAACTAATCCAAGGTATTGGGGAGATAAAGCTTCTGTATAAATTTGAAGTGAATTTGATCAGAAATGTAGGAGCTAGAATGGTGACAACATAAAATGTCCAATGGACGAATAAATGAACAGACTGATGAACAAGGGGTATAATAACTAGGGGGAAAAAAGTCACAAATACAGTATATGACAGAAAGTCACATTTACATCAAAGTTGCAAAGTTATGAGGAAAACTTTTCCCCAAACTGCTAGGTTTAAAACCTACACATTGTGTCAAGAACCTGGGCATTCTTCTAGACTCTGACTTTAATTTTATTTCACACATTAAAAATATAACAAAAGTTGGATTTTACCATCTTAGGAATATAGCCAGAGTCCGCCCTTTTCTCTCTCTTGCCAGCACGGAGGTCTTGATGCATGCGTTTATTACCAGTCGTATAGACTATTGTAATGCCCTGCTCTCTGGTCTTCCCCAAAAAGGGATATCACATCTCCAACTGCTCCAAAATTCAACACCATGAATACTGATGAGGACCACACCCCCCCAGGGGGGGGCATATTACACCAGTTTTAAAATCGCTGCATTGGCTCCCTGCGCGTTTTAGGATCGATTTTAAGGTTCTCTTAGTACTTTTTAAATGCGTCAATGGTCTTGAGCCTTCTTATCTATCTGAGCTGCTTTTATCTTCTGCGCCCTCGCGGACCCTGAGGTCCTGTGGTACTGGACTTTTAATGGCTCCCACAGTCAAGGCCAAGACCTTTTGATGAAGCCTCCTTTCATTATTATGGACCTCGTCTGTGGAACAGCCTGCCAGAGCGCCTCAGGGATACAGAGTCAAAAGATGTTTTTAAGAACAGGCTCAAAACCCACCTTTTTAATTTGGCTTTTAACAAACCTGTTTAACTATTATTGAAGAAGTCATTTATGTTCCATTGCTTTATGTTCTTGTCGTGCAGTTTTCTGTAAGAAACTTTTTACTTGTTATAAGATATTCTCACTTGTTTTAAGCAATTTAATATGGTTTTAGGAAAAAAAAATCTGCCAGTGGAGTAAGAAAATTTTATGTATCAAATTGCTTAAAACAAGTACAGTTTTTTTTGCCAGAAAATTTCTTTCAATTTGTTAAATAAAATTTTCTTGCCTCATTGCCAATTATTTTTTTTTTTGCTTAAACAAGAATTGCTTAAGTAAAAACATCTTATAACAAGTAAAATTTTCTTACAAAAAACTGCACCAAAAAAGAAAAAAAAAAATCCTGTCAGAAAAAAATAAAAATATTTTTCTCACTAAGATTTCATTTTTTGCAGTGTGCTTCTCATATGTATAACAGCAGATGTCAGGTTATGTGGAGGTCTTTGGTGGTGTGATTAGTTCATCACTAATCTACTAGACCAGAGGTCCCCAATCCCCGGGCCGCGGACCGGTACCGGTCCGTGGGTCATTTGGTACCGGGCCGCACAGAAAGAATAAAAAACTTACATTACTTCCGTTTTATTTATTATCTGAATCTGAATGTTTTATTTTGAAAAATTACCGGATTCTCTTCATTACATCTGTCTATGGCTCACTCTTGACGCACGTTAAGAAACTTGTCTCGGTGATGCGATACGTTACCGCTAACATTCAAGGCCAGGAATTAGTGAATCAAAACCCCCCGTGCAGGAGTGCCATGACCGGAAGGCTGTCTGGTTTAACTGCTCGGATTAAGCAGGTTGCACCTGAGTGTCAGTCTATGCATTGTGTCATTCACAGGAAAATGCTGGCTACCCGAAAAACGCCACCGGAACTTAACAGCGTATTGAATGATGTAATTAAAGTTATTAACCACATCAAAGCACACGCCCTTAACTCGCGCCTGTTTGAGCAGCTTTGTGAGGAGGTGGAGCACAGACACCTTCTCTTATGCACAGAAATAAGATGGTTATCCCGAGAGAGATCGCTGGCCAGAGTGTTTGAATTACGAGAGCCGCTGCAGATTTCTCTCAGAAAAAAAGTCACCGCTGGCAGCACATTTCAGTGACGAGGAATGGGTCGCAAAACTCACTTACTTGTGCGACATATTCAGCCTGCTCAGTGAACTCAATCTGTCACTTCAGGGGAAAATGACAGCTGTCTTCAAGTTGGCAGATAAAGTAGCTGCATTTAAAGCCAAATTAGATTTGTGGGGACGGCGCGTGAATGGAGGTATATTTGACATGTTTCAAACATTAGTGGGGATTTTGGAAGCGACTGAGCCCGAGCCTTCATTCTCCCAGCTGGTGCACGATCACCTGTCTTTAATTGTAAAAGAGTTCAAGCGCTACTTTCCAACCACAAAAGATCCACGAACTGCCAAAGAATGGATGTGCGACCCATTTCTCAACAAACCAGGTGAATCCAACATGTCTGTGCAAGAAAATCAACTGCTGGAGATCGCAAATGACGGCAGCCTTAAAAGTACGTTTGAGACAACAGCTCTGCCGGTGTTCTAGATTAAAGTCATGGCTGAATACCCTGACATCGCCACAACAACACTGAAAACGCTGTTGCCATTTCCGACGTCATATCTGTGTGAAGCGGGGTTTTCTACAGTGACAGCAACCAAAACAAAATTACGAAGTAGACTGGACATAAGCAACACACTTTGGGTGTCATTGTCTCCCATTACCCCTAGGTGGGACCGTCTCGTTGCAGAGAAACAAGCTCAGGGCTGCCACTGATTCAGCGTTGTGGTGAGTTGTATTTTTCATGCACTTTATATTTGTGTTTGTGGTGTATCTTATTTTGAAGGCATGTTTAAATGTTACCATAGTGACCAGAGAGTGCTGCGGGCAGAGAGGATGTTACTCATGTTATGTTGTTGTGCTGTTAAGAGGACGTTCATGTTCATTATTATATTTAGAAAATACCACAGTTTTTATGCTGGTCGTATCATGCTCTTTTGTTGTATTTATCCGCCACACCTTAAAGGCCGGGTCCTGAAAATATTGTCTGACATTAAACCGGTCCGTGGCGCAAAAAAGGTTGGGGACCACTGTACTAGACAATCAAAAGCTGAGTGACCATTGTGGTTTCCACCTGAGAGAAAGTCTAAGTGAGTGTGGGGGGATGGTCCTGAGACACAATGGGCTCTTAAAGGGTTTGTGTGCCAATAATTTACTTTTAGAAAATCTTAATCCGTCTCACTTACTAACAACATCTCCTACACACAAATCAAGAATGCGCTTTAGCTCAAATATTTTCTGTCCACAGCCTATTTTGTAATGAATGATTAACAATGACGCAATGTTTCTAAAGATGCCAACCGAGTGCTCTTACCTGTGCAGGTGAGTGGGTCTCCTCAGCTTGTGTAGTTGCGGCGTCTCATCAGTGGTCTTACCCCATACTTGATTGATGCCCCCCCCCCCCCACCCAGGGGACAGCAGCCAATGGGGAGTGGGAACAGAGAGGGGAGGAAGTTGAGCAAGGAGGAGGGTATGAGGGCCGAATCTGAAAACAAGAAACAAACAGTGTTTTAATGGCTGTGAGGAGTTATGCTTGTCAAAAATGTTTGACAAATATTAACAGTTCTTAGGAAAAACTGACTGAGAGGTGGTGAAACTATTCTTAGATAAAAGTCAAAGGTAAATGCAGACAAAGAGCTGAGGAAAAGGAACTGAACACTCCTTGTGAAGTCTACATGAATTGGAATGTGAACTTTCAAGCCAGATTACTGTTCAAAATTCCCTGGGAACTGATGATGACGACTGTTCCTTTAATGACTGAATCTTAATCAACTTTAAAAGCGTGGGAGGCAGACATGTAGATAGAGCCAACTGATTTTTTTAACATTATAATCCAGACACGAGACCAAAAACCTCAAGTTCATAGGAGTGACTTCACACAGCAACATCACAGACGTGAGATCTCACGTGATAAAATGTGACTTCAGAACACAAATATGGAGACTACTGACATCAACCATTGCTGTCATTCTGTTTAGCAGTGAAAAATTAAAAAAAAAAATAAAAAAAGAGAAAATGAATATGGGCAAAATCCTGGCTGAGAAGATGGTGTAGGTCACAGATGTGCTCAGGTTCTCAAATCAGCTCATGACATCACACAGTATGATTGGCTGTTGTTAATACTAATAATAATGTTAGAGTAACTAATATTTAATAGTTGTATTATAAACATTTTTATTTGTCTATCATTAGGACTTTTGTTTTCATCTGTATCTTTTCATCCATCCATCCATCCATCCATCTTCTTCCACTTAATCCTTTTTGGGTCGTGGGGGGGCTGGAGCCTATCCCAGCATCTTTAGGTGAGAGGCAGGGTACACCCTGGACAGATCGCCAGGGCCAACACAGAGAGGCAGACAACCATTCACTCTCACAGTCATACCTAAGGACAATTTAGAATCCCCAGTTGATGCCAGTTAACCTAACTTGCATGTTTTTGGCATGTGGGAGGAAACCGGAGAAATCCTGGAGTAAACCCACGCAGACACGGGGAGAACATGCAAACTCCACAGAGAGAATAAAACCAATTAAAATATATCTAAAACCACAACAAAAACCTCAAACATGACATTTCCTACACATTCACTAAGTACTATGATCAGCATTTGAACTTGAACAATGATTTGAAATTTACAGCGATAATTAGTGATTCAGAGTGACGGTTAAATAATCATTGATTTACTAAAATTTAACAGTTTAAGGAAAATATGAAATTTGCAACCTGTGTGCAATCAACCTAAAAAGTCCCATTAACAAAGCTAAAATAGCAGGACACCCGTGGCTCAACCTTTCCATGGAAACACCCGATGACAACTACTACACCCAGTGTGCAAATCTTCACCTTGGAAGTTTTTCAAAAAGTCATTTTTCAAGCTTGAAAATGGTGTTCCAAATGTGAATAAAATGCAAAAAACAAGTATAATCAGCTGCGTATTAAAAAAAAAAATATGTGTGTATGTGTGGATAGGGCCATATACTGATAGATAAATCATCTTTTATTAGTAAAAGATGAAAAAATATGAAAACACCACAAATTCTGATCATTACAGAGACAAAAGAAAAAGGTTTATAATTTTTTTTTTTTTTTTTTTAGAAAACTACAAATATGAATGCTTGGATGGATGGACAGCCAACCACAATGCACTATGTCATCAAAACAGACCGTACAGCCAATCATATTGTGTTATGTCATAAAAAGGCACAGCAGGACTCAAGCACGGGTATATGAGTATGCAACACAGACACATTTCAGTGTCACAAATGTGCAAAAAGGAATCAGGAAGGGGGCAAATACTTTTTCACAGCACTGTATATGCCACATTCAATAATATTCATGCTATAAAGTAGACACAGACCCAAACAATGGAAACCATCACTACTGCCCTGGGAAAAACACAAGGGATTACCGTATGGAAAAAAGTCACATATACTTGCTCTCTCACAGAACTCAGACAGACTTTCTCAGGTCTAATAGATGTTTTCAGAGACTTTCTTCTGCTTACAGACATCTGTGCTCACCCCTGGTATTCTTCCTTCTCATATTCGAGCTCCTTTTGTTAATGCAGACGTGTTGCTGTGTGCCTGTCCACTGGGTTCCACTTTCATTAATTTCAGGACTTATGGGATCTCAGTACACACCTTGGCATTACGTTTATTTGCCTTTTTCCTGGCTGAGCATTTCCAGAAAACCACTTTGACAAATTGGAAGCTTGACAAGGAGCTCGAGCATTTCTGTTGGTAGGTGGGTTTGCAAACATCACTGCGGTCCTCTTCACACATCAGATTGATCTAATTAAGTTGACAGTGAGATAAAAGTTGTTTGTAGCACATCTAAAACATTCTAGAGGACTATAAATTTTGTTGAAGTCGTGAATTTGGGAGATGTGCCATATTGTATCCTTCATACTAATCCCTGTGTAAATTTTGATCCCAGGGTGAGAGTTCACATTACCATATTCTGCACAATGACAATGCATAGTTACCCTGCTGACAAACAAACACAGGGCGTGAAGAGAGTAGCCGCTCTACCGTTGACGTTACCTACAAGAGGATCTACTTGTATGGAAATATTTTGATTTAAGGCAGTTTCACAGTGCTGCAATGCGGAAATACAGCATGGCAGTGTGGAAAATCCACCTGCAAATTTTTCTGCATGTCAATTATTCACACTGTTCCCGAACATAGTTTCCAGAGTTCCATTTTCATTCACTTCGGGTCAGATTTGCTCAGCCACCACTGAATACAAAGAGAAACAAAAAACCCAAGCGGACGTCTCAGCAATAGCAACATCTAATGCAGGCAAACTGGTTCAACATATAAACCAAGTGCATTAAGATGTGGTGGTTTATATTATTTTATTGCAATATTTGATACAGACAAAAATAGGAGTTTTTGTTTTTTAATAAATGTGATGAGAGCAAATAATGTCATGCTAGCCTGTGAAATTACTCTTTAAATAAATTTTTAAAAAGTCTACTTTATGATATCAATAATGACATTATTGCAAAAATGTTTGTTTGAAATATGATATTTTTGGGTCATATCGCCCACCCCTAGCTGGAACAAACTAGCAGAGTACATGGTGCTATATAATTTAAAACATAGGCACAGCAGCATCATGTGTAAATGGTTTCCTACCAACTGTCAGAGTGTAAAAACATCATTACTCATTAGTAATAACAGCCAGGAAAGTTGTGAAATACCAGCACTGAAAAGTTACAAACTACCATAGCACGTCCTTGTTTTAGTGAAGGCACTAATGTCGATGGCTCTTTTCACACAGATGACTGAGTTTTTGTCAATTACTAAGCCACAGGTTGTGCATTTAGAAAGGTTCAGGGTTCTTCATTGTCATTTACAAATTCCACATGACATGAAGTTTTAATGGAATGTATAACGGTTACCATCATAAAAAAAGTTAATAAAACAAGTGCTAAAAAATAGTATGCAAATTAAAAAAAAAGTATAAAAATAAAATAAATCATTTATGCATTTTTTTTTTTTTATTTTGTATACTTTATTAATCCCCAGAGGGAAATTCAGGGCATCCACCTGGATGGATGAGGCAGCCACGGTACAGCGCCAATCCCTTCACCATTCACACACATTCACACCTAGGGCCACTTTAGAGTCTCCAATTAACCTAACTTGCATGTTTTTGGCCTGTGGGAGGAAACTGGAATACCCGGGAAAAACCCACGCAGACACGGGGAGAACATGCAAACTCCACACGGAAGGGTTACAGATGGTCAGGGGGTGGGATCGAACCCATGATGGCCAGGGGTGGGATTGATCCTGTGATCTTTTTGCTGTGCTGCCACAGTGCCAACTACTGTGCCACCGAGCTGCCCAAATGGTATACACACTAACATGAAAGATTTGCACTGTGGTTTGTGTTTGGGTAAGGCATCACTAGGACCCAGTTTTGCATGCATATGCTTGCAATGCTAGCTGTGACACTTGCAAGCCTGCTTGAAAAGCATAAAAAAAAATCGCCGTTATCCTGTTCTAATCAAAGCTCTTGCCTCAAGTTTATATATGCTGTATCTGTACAAATGTTGTTCTATCTGTATGCTGTTGTTGTTAGCTGCAGGAATAATAAGTCTCTTCTCCTCTCCCCTCACTCCCCAGTCACTTGTGACAGATGACTGCCCCTACCCGAGCCTGGTTCTGCTGGAGGTTTCATCCTATCAAAGTGTTTTTCTTTCCCCACTGCCACCTAGGGCTTGCTCACAGGGGATTGTTTGATTGTTGGGATTTTCTCTGAATTACTCATGATTTGTGGTTTATTTATCTAGCACCTTGAGGTGACTTTTTTTTTTATTGTGATTAGTCGCTATAAAGCATTATCTTCAGAAAATGGCCAGTCTACTTTAAATTGCTGCTACACACCTGTACGGTTCTACAACAGCATCTTGCACAGCTATAATCTGTGCTTCTGAGAAAATCTGTCTACAGCAAAACCTGACACAACCCATAAAACTGCCTTTGTGGCAGTTACACACACACACACACACACACACACACACACACAGAGGTGCAGTTCACTGTCACGCCATATGGGATAAATATGTGCACGGAAAACCAAGCCGTAAATGACATTAGGGCTGGGAGATATGGTGTAAAAATAAAATCCCTGAATTTTTTCATGCCACATTTGCTTTTCGATTTTAATTTATATTTCTGATTGAAAGACAAGGGATTATTTCAAATAGACTCCCCCCACCCCCCAAAAAAATAATATTCCAGATTTGGAATAAAGTTCAAACCTGGCTTTAACAAAACCAAACCTTTTTTATAATAAAAGTTTGATCAAACAATGATGAATCCACAGGTTTCTGATTAATAAAGTGGCAACTTTGATAAAATTAAGTTTAGGGTGGAGGAACTGGAGGCTACCATATTTACTCTGAATGGGAAAATCTGTTCTCACCATATTCATTTTTTGACAGAAGTTGCCACAGTTAAAATGTGGGGTTCTGACATCTCAGACCAGTTCTCGCCCATCTCATTTTTACACGGCCTTTATTGCTTCTCTACACAAAGTTATCCGTTAAGCACTTTTTTTTTTTAACTTAAGTTTTTGTAAAGGGTATACAGGTCATTACAGCATTGCATTGTTTACATTTTCATCACATGTTCTCTTATTTTTTGCTATTTGACAACATTGGTAGGATAGTTATTACAACACCCCTCCCCCCTTTTTTTTTTTAAATAGTAGAGTCATTTTTGGGGGTTTCGTGACCAACCTCCCAGGACCTTTTTTTCCTCACTGGATTTAGCATTCTAGACCCATTTTAATGAAAATAAGCTCCCATGTACCTCCCAAAAATTACGGGAAACCTTTTTTTTGCCCAAAATTCAAAATGGCCACCAAAATGCATACCACCACCTATATCTCAGTAACTAATTTAGCTAGGAGGTTGATTTTGGTGTCCAGACATAGGTTTTTGGGGTCAAGCATTCCATTAATGCTATTAGTTTACTTGTGAAACAAACCCATCACGATGAAATCCAATATGGCCGCAACTGATTGATTGTCTCTTTCAAGATCTACCTCTAATTTATGCTTACGTTTCTCGGCTTGAGATAGACAACGCTTGTTAGATAACGTGGTGTAACATGTCTGGTGCATATAATGCCCTTTTGGCCCTTTGGCCCAATCAATATTCCCACATTGAAACCGATCAAGTCCTTTCCATCGTAGAGTTTTTTCACGAATTGAATTCCATTTTTGGTCCTTGGTATTATCCAAAGAGTCACTTTTGGTACATGGTTGACCACAACGTAGAATGCATTCGTATTCACCGGAAGACGTTGATGGTAATTCATCGTTGTCACTTGCAGTATCCATTTTATCCCTCACTTTATATGAATAAGTGTCTGAAAACAAAAACAAATTTGTCATTATCAGAACAGAGGAGAGAAAAAGGAGGGATGACAAGACCTAGAGTCAAAGGCCCTTGTACTGTCTACTGTCATTACGGTAGCATTAAGCAAGCAGCATGGTCAATATGCTAACATTACCTGACTATACAGTATGGAACAAGATTCAGAATTCTAACCTCTCCAGATAAGTTTAAAGCTAAATTTATACATACCTGGCAACCTTGGTTAAATTGGAAAGATTAGGACTACATATTATGGCAGCACAGACGTTACAAAATCACTGCATCCTCTCTCTTGCTATGCAAAAAGGAATCAATGAATCAAGCATAGGATTCCGGGAATCCTAAGGGGATTACCCAAGTGTTCCTCAGTGAAATCACTGAATCAATGCAGGAGCTTTCTAATAATTATTAAAAATGAATGTAAGGATACCTCATTTGACATTTTTAGCTCATTTGGTGATGGATATGAAAAAGTCCATTGCATGTGAAAATGACAGCCGGCCGCCATCTTGGATTTCTCAATTATGTAATCATTTAAACACACTTTTATTGGAATAAACAGATAGTATGACCCCTTAAACCTGTTTTGACACCAACATCAGCTTTCTAGGTGCCTTAGTAGTCAAGAAACAAAAAAAATGTTAATCGGTGGCCATATTGGCGGCCATATTGGATTTCATCGTGATGGGTTTGTTTCACAAGTAAACTAATAGCATTAATGGAATGCTTGACCCCAAAAACCTATGTCTAGACACCAAAATCAACCTCCTAGCTGAATTAGTTACTGAGATATAGGTGGTGGTATGCATTTTGGTGGCCATTTTGAATTTTGGGCAAAAAAAAGGTTTCCCGTAATTTTTGGGAGGTACATGGGAGCTTATTTTCATTAAAATGGGTCTAGAATGCTAAATCCAGTGAGGAAAAAAAGGTCTTGGGAGGTTGGTCACGAAACCCCCAAAAATGACTCTACTAAAAGTGAAAGAAAAAGTGAAATTAAGGAGAATTAAATTTAAAAAAAACAAAAAACGAATAAACAAACAAACAGAACAGCAAAAAACAAACAAACAGAAAATTAAGTAATTAAAAGTAAAAGAGCAACTGAGTAGCATTGGAACAAAGAGCGGGACCATTATTGAAATGGTATTTGTCAAAGATTAGATCTAATGGAAGACACATATGCGATCCAGGGTTGCCAAAAGTTCATGAACCCATCCATGTCCTGTCTCAGCGCGAATGTCAACTTTTCCATCGAGTAAATGTCTTGAATCACGTTAATCCAATCTTCAGGTGTAGGACAGTCCTTCAGCATCCATTTTTTAGTTAGGGCTTTTTTACTTGCCAATATTAAAACATTGAATAAGTATTTATCTCCTCGTCTTTCCAGTGAGTCCGGTAATAAACCCAAATACAAAGTTACAAAAGAAAAGGGAACTGTTATTTTGAATATTTTCCCCAATATTGTCTGTACGTTGGTCCAATATTGGTGGATAACTGGGCATGACCAAAACACATGAAAATGATTTGCAGTCTTTTCACCACACAAGCGCCAACAGTTCAACCCCTTATGGGTAAATTTGTTTTGTGCAGGTATTATGAAAAATCTTACCAAGTTTTTCCATCCAAATTCTCTCCACTGCAGGGATGAGGTACTTTTCCATTGCTGTTTATTTAGCTTTTCCCATATTTCCAATTGTAAAGTGAAATTCCCCTCTTTTTCCCATCTCTCTTTTATATATGATGTGTTGTCTCCTTTTAAGTCTTGAAGACCTTGGTATATTTTAGAAATGTATCTGATCCCTGGGATCCCTTTATATGCCATTAAGAAGACCTTCAGAACACCTGACTGGGCCCTTTCCAAATCCTCCTTTTTAAGTATATTGTTTATGTGGTGTCTAAGCTGAAAGAACCTGTAAAGATCTTGATTTATTAGACCTTGTTTTTTCAAATCTTCAAAACTTCTTAAAGTTTGCCCCTTAAAAAAATCGTAATATTTTATCAGCCCTTTCTCTTTCCACTCTTTAAATCTAGGGTCTGTTTTATTGGGGGTAAAGTCTTGATCATAGGCAATCCATTGCAGAAGTCGATAGGGCTCTTTAGCTTGATTCTCTCTGACCATCTTAAACCAAATTTTTAGCGGGGTCTCTATCCACGGGTTAGTGTTATTCAAGAGTTTAGTTAAGGCATTGTTCCCTATTATCGCCTGTAGGGGGATGTCACTTGTTATTTGGCATTCCATCTCCTTCCATTGTGCAGTGTAGACTGGGTTACATATCTCTACTAAAGTTTTAATTTGTGCAGCTATAAAATAGTCCCTGATATTTGGCAGCGCGAGCCCACCTTTGTCTTTGTTTAGCTGTAGGGTTCTATATCTGATTCTAGGTCTCTTACCCTGCCATATGAATCTTGAGATCCTTCTGTCCAGCTCCTGCCATGTTTTTTTGGGAGGTTCTACCGGTATTGTTTGGAAAAGGTATAGAATACGTGGAAGTATATTCATTTTGACTGCTTCAATTCTTTGTGCAGTACCTAAGAATGGTATCATATTCCATCTTGCTAGGTCAGATTTTATTTTTGTCACCAGTGGATCATAGTTTAGTGTTATAATTTTGTCGAGTTGTTTTGGGATATTGACCCCCAGATATTTCATAGATTCCAACTCCCAGTTAGTTTTGAGTTCATTTAGTGAAAAATGATTTGGGTCATAGTTGAATGTTAAAACTTGGGTTTTATGCATGTTTAATTTGTACCCCGATAAATCTCCATAGTCTGAAAAAACAGATTAGTTCTGGTAGAGAAGTGTCTGGCTGCCCTAGGTATATTAAAATGTCATCAGCAAAGAGTGCTATTTTATGTTCCTTCTGACCAAGTGTAATACCTTGAATTTCTTGATTTTGTCTTATCCATTGGCTCAGAGGTTCTATGAAGATTGCAAAGAGCAGTGGAGACAGGGGGCAGCCTTGACGACATCCTCTTTCAAGCTCAAAAGATGATGATAAATTACCGTTAATCCTTATTTTAGCTGTTGGTTTTTTATATAATGCCTGTATAGTTCTAATGAAGTTGTTATGAAAATTGAAACTGGATAAGATTCTATATAGGAAAGACCAGTCAACCGAATCGAATGCTTTTTCAGCATCTAATCCCAATATGACTGCATTTAAGTTATATTTTTTTATATGATGAATTATGTGTAAAGTGCGTCGAATGTTGTCTTGTGTCTGTCTTTGTCTTATAAAACCTGTTTGGTCTAAGTGAATTAAGTCTGTCAGTATGTTTTCTAACCTTTTGGCAAGGATAGTGGTAAAAAGCTTATAGTCCTGATTTAATACACTGATTGGTCTGTAGTTGGAGCATTCTAGTTTATCCTTTTCAGGTTTAGGTATAACTGCAATGACCCCTTCTCTCCAGGAGGGGGGGATTTCCCCTGTGTGGAGGACGTAGTTAAATGTTTTCAGGAGGAGAGGAGATAGTTGCTGTTTAAAGGTTTTGTACCATTCTGCTGTATAGCCATCTGCTCCTGGGGATTTGTTAGCTTTAAGTTTCATAATTGCTTTTTCCAATTCTTTAGGTTGTATTTCTGACAGTAGGGTTTTATTTTGTGATTCCGTAAGTTGGGGAAGGTTTAATGTGTTTAGGAATGTCTCGGATGCGTTTTTATGTTTTTTGTGGGAGTATAAGTTCTTGTAGTAATTCTCGAAGCTTTTAAGAATATCCTGAATTCTGAATTTTATTTCCTTTGATACTGGGTCTCTGATTTTGTAGATTGCTCTTTCCGTTTGTTGTTTCCTCAATTTATAGGCTAGTAATTTTGCCGATTTACTGCCTGCTTCATAGTGTTTTTGTTTCAGAAATGTAAGTTTCTTCTGGATTTCTATTGTGTAGATCTCATTTATTTGATTTTTAATTTCTTTGATCTTGAGTGAGCCATTAGAATGAGTGTTGTCTTTGTGTTCTTTTTCTAGGTTCTTGAGCTCTGACTCTAGTGTGATTAGTTTTTCTTGTCTCAGTTTCTTTTGGGTTGCCAGTTTTGCAATAATTTTTCCCCTTATTACAGCTTTGCACGCATCCTACAGTATTAAAGGGGATACTTCTCCATTATCGTTTTCTTCCAAATATCTGAGAATATCTGATTCCAATTCATCTTTCAGTGGTCCTTTCAGGACACTTGAATTCAACCTCCAGGAAAATGTATTATTTGTGTATTTTTGGATGTTTAAATCCATATAGATCGGACTGTGGTCGGAGAGATCCATCAGTCCTATTTTACATGTTTTTACTCTTCCAATGTCTCTATTAAACATAAAAAAGTAATCAATCCTTGAGTAAGATGAATGTGGCGTTGAATAAAAAGTATAATCTTTTACATTGGGGTTGAATTCCCTCCATACGTCACAGATTCCCATTTCTTTTAGTAGCATCCGAGTATTCCTATTTTGGGTGTTATTTTGATGTGAAGAATTACCTGTTGCATCCCAGTATGGATTCAGTCTTAGATTGAAGTCTCCACCACATATCACTAAACCTTGGGCTTTAGTTATCATTAGGTCGAATACATTTTTATAAAATTTCCATTTAGCCCCTGGTGGTGCATATACAGTACATTCAGCAGGGTGATATCTTCTCCCTCTAGCCGCCCAGTTACCAAACTGTACCTCCCTTCTTTATCTTTGTGTTCTGATTTTTTTTCAAATGTAATTTTGGTTGATATCAATGTCGCTACTCCCCTCCTCCTCCCTGATTTATATGAAGATGAAGAGATCATTTTAAACCCTTGTCTATTGAGTTTAGTGTGTTCCACGTCTGTTAGGTGGGTTTCTTGTAAAAATATTTCTGCTTTGTCTTTTTTCATTTTGCGTAGAATCTTGGATCTTTTAACTGGATTCAGGATCCCTTTTACATTATATGAGGCTATTTTGGTTACACCCTGTTTCTCCATTGTATTTTCTTATTTAGTATAACAGTGTGGTGGCCCTCTTTTTTGCTACTCAGAAACTGAAAGAACATTAAGAACATAAAAAACATTAAGAACATAGTGTACGAAACTTTAAAACAAAAAAACTGTCAAAAAAACTTCCTGAGCTGGGGTCTCTTTAAAGACCCTGTAAGAGCCCTGATGGAGTGTAGGCTCTGAGGGAAATTCCTCAAACTCTGTTACGTGTTGAGGGCCCTCTCTTACCCCTGTAAGTTGTCCCATGTTTTTAACGTGAATTTCAGATCCCAATCCAAATTTGTAATGATTTTTAAAAAAAATTTTTTTTTATGCCTATACCCTATGAGATTGTGTGCACCCTCCCACCCCCATCACAGCAAACATTCACTCTAATACAGTATTTGTTAGTGTGGAGAGAACATGTGGGTCATTGTTACATTTCTATTTTAACATGATTTTTTTTTCCCCTTTAAATTAAGAAGACATTTGTTTCTAATGCTATAACTGCTCCATGAAAGGTTTTACCACATGCTGATTCTGCATCTCCTTTAATGTTTGTTACCTTGTAGGAGGGGGGGTGGAAGTGCAGAGTGACTGAAAGGAAAAAAACAAAACAAAACAAAAAGCTCGCTATTCCTTCCTGGAACTGGAAAGCTTATCTTTGTAGCTCTGGGGCTGGATTTCCCGCTGCTGGCCCGTGGATTTTGAAGGTCTCTGAGTGGACCACGTTTGAGCTCTGATTTTCTCACTCAGATCCGCTGCGGGTTTAAACACCGTTACCGGGAGTCCTCTTCTTGCCATGTCAGTTGTTGCTTCTTCCGCTGAATTATAGAGACATGACTCTTCCCCGTAAAAGACCCTTAGCTTCGCCGGAAATGGCGTCTGAAAGCGTAGATTCTGTTCCCGTAGAACCTTTCTGGCGTCGTTATATTCCCGTCGCTTTTTAAGAACCTCAGGGGCGTAATCATGCTCCACGAAGGCTTTTCTCTCATGATGCATAAATCCTTTTTTCTGCCAAGCCCGTCTTACAACCTCTTGTTTTATTTTGAAATTGGCGAATCTTACCACCACAGAACGTGGGGGCGCTTCCGGGGCTGGCTTTGCGGCTAATGTACGATGGGCTTTTTCTATCTTCAAATCGGTGGTTTGTGGAATATCCAACTTCTCTCTCAATAAGGATTCCACGCATTCCGCCACTGTGTTGAAACTATCTTCAGCTCCTTCTTTCAGACCGTGAATTCTGATGTTATCTCGTCTCTGTCTTCCTTCTTGGTCGGTTAGCTTAGCCTCCAGCCTTGACTGTTTTCTGTGTAAATCCAGCACAGAATCTTCAAGCACTTTTGCTCTTTCTTCAGCTTCCAAGATTCGGTTTTCGGCTTGGTCCATTCTGCTGTTCGCCCTTTTTAGATCCTCTCTGAATTCAAGAAATTCGGCCCGAAATCGTCGTAATTCGTCAAATAGCGATTTCAAGCTAATCCTTTTGTTGGCTAGGCCCAGGTCCTCGTCTTCTGAACGGAGGTCCTCCGGTTCAGATTCCACGGCCGCTGTGCGTCCTGACCTGGGGAATGTCAGTTTCTTCTGCTTGTGGTTAGGCATGGTGTTATTGTCTTTTGATTTTTAATCTTCCAAAAATCCGTTAGGTCTGATTTTGAGGATGTTTTCCTTGGATTGAGTCTGGGAGTTTCAGCGTTAGGTTGCTATCACCATGGCGTCCAGACTGGAAGTCCGTTAAGCACTTTTTAATGCTTCAAAATGTAGGTTTGAGGTCATTCTGCTGTTTCGGTTTAACGATAAGAGCAATAATAATGAAGTTACATGTAGAAGAATGTAAAAGTGACATGTCAGCAACAGGGACACAGCCTATGACCAATGGGAGAGCTAACATGACAGGAAGGAACCAAATAGCAAAAGATCAGGACGGGTGTTTACAGATATGGTGAGAGGTAAGGCTGTGTGATATGACTCAAATTTCATATCGCGATATAAGTCATCTTATATCACAATAAAGATACATTTTCTGCAAATTCTACAGTTTAGATAATCACATAAAAAGGACCATCTCTTTTTTTAAACTTTTCTTACATGTACCTTTTTCCCCTCATAATTTTGCAATGTTGATATAAAATAGTTTTTTAATGTGCATTTGAGACTCAAAAATTTCATGTTTTTCTTCTAAAGCACATCATATGAATAAAAAGTAAACATCAATAAGTTAAATATTTCCTGAGCCAGAGGAGAAAAAAAACAACAACAAAACAAATGCATAACATAAAAAATGTCTGAAAATGAGAAAATTACCCATCCCTGCCATCTACAGATATAAATTAGCTGTTAGTTTAAATCAATGAAAATTTAAGTGTAGATCCACAGCCTGAAGACTGCCATTCTGGCCTGATTTAACCCGTTTGCTTCTTTGTAACAATATTTCAGATTGGTCATGATCTGAAACTCAAAGACACAAAAGGTAATGTAATAAAATACATGTGATGACTTTAACTTTACTTATTATCGCTACTTGACTAATTAAAATTATTAGAAATCAAATTAAGAACGAACTTGCTCCTCTGACACATTTTAATTTATTTATTTTGCATGTATTTGCCACCATCATACACTTTTGAAGCTTTAATAACTTTTTTCAGACAAAACTAAGAAACTCTGCAGTGATTTAAATCAAAGAAACGATGGTCCGATACACTATAATGTTTCCAATTAGCACAACTTAGCATCGTCATTTAGCATTTGATGTTTTATAATTACCCATGGTGCAAGCGTTACTTACCTCCTATTAAAACGAGGTTAGTGGACTATCCTTTCTGACGCAGCATGATGGAAAACAGGCTTATATCCCTGGCAAACAGAAATAGCAGCTACTTGACCAAACCGGCAGTTTGGAGTTAGCAACCACAGGATCCAACACACAACTGTTCCACTGGGTGGACTGCAGGGAAGAGGCGGGGCCTGACAAGGAGTGCGTGAGGAGCTTTGTTCAAGAAACAGAGTATGTGCATTTTAAATCATGATATAAACAATAGGGTATTCTATGGAACAATAGACATTTTTATATCGTCATCTCTTTTATATCTTGCTCACAGGGGATCGCCTGATTGCTGGGGTCTTTCTGGGGTCTTTCTGCAACTGTGGGGGTCCCCCCTTCAGTTGATAGTGCTATGAGATGACTGTTGTTGTGAAATGGCGCTATATAAATAATGTTGAATTGAATTGAAAAGTTGAATCTCAAAAATCAAATCAAATCAAACTTTATTGTCATATTGCTGTACATACAACTGTAGTGCAGGCAAGATGAAATTGCGTTTCTCTCGGCATCCATATAAGAAGCAGCATGATTAAGACACACTCCCACATAGCTCCACCCCCCCCACCCATTCACACATCCCTGAGACATACTTGGGGAAAAAGAATAACTAACTATAATATACAAAATATCCATAGGTGCAGTAGTGTGTATGTGAGAATCCGGGTCAGCTGTTCAGCATCCTGACAGCTTGTGGGAGGAAGCTGTTGATCAGTCTGGTGGTTCTGCCTCTGATGCTCCGGAATCGTTTACCAGATGGAAGAAGTTCAAAGTGTTTATGCAGAGGGTGAGAACGGTCCTTGACAATGTTCAGTGCCCTGCTCCTACAACGGTTCTGAAAAAGTTCTTGGACAGAGGGGAGGGAGACTCCAATTACCCTCTCCGCCCCCTTGACTATCCTCTGCAGGGCTTTTTTGTCTGACATACTGCAGCTGGAGTACCATGTAGCAATGCAGTACGTCAGAACACTCTCCACCACACCTCTGTAGAAGGTCCTGAGGATGCAGATGGGGAGAGAGGCCTGTTTGAGTTTCCTCAAGAAGTGTAGTCTCTGCTGAGCTCGCTTCCTGATCTCCAAGGAATTCTTGCTCCAGGTCAGGTCCTGCGAGATCTGCACTCCGAGGAACATGATGTTCTCTACTCTCTCCACTAAACGGCCGCCGATGCTGAGGGGGACGTGCTCAGGCTGTGACCGCCGGAAGTCGATAATCATCTCCTTCGTTTTGTCCATGTTGAGCACCAGATTGTTCTCCCTGCACCAGCCCTCCAGGTCTCTCACTTCTTCCCTGTACATTGATTCCTCATCCCTCTGAATAAGTCCCACCACCGTGGTGTCATCTGCAAACTTAATAATCTGGTTCCCCTCGTGTTTGGATACACAGTCATGTGTTAGAAGTGTAAACAACAGTGGACTGAGTACACAGCCTTGAGGGGTTCCGGTACTCAGCGTGACAGAGTTGGAGATGATGTTTCCAACCCGGACAGACTGAGGTCTCTCAGTCAGGAAATCCAGGATCCAGAGACATGTGGCAGTGTTCAGACCGAGGAGTAATTTCTCTATCAGTCTCTGGGGAATAATGGTGTTGAATGCTGAACTGAAATCAATGTACAGGAGTCTGGCGTAGGTGTCTTTCTGGTCCAGGTGGGTGATGACAGAGTGTAGGGTGGTGACTATAGCATCCTCCGTGGAGCGGTTTGAACGATATGCAAACTGGAGCAGGTCGTATGATGCAGGAAGGCAGGCTGTGATGTGTGGTTTGACAAGCCGTTCAAAACACTTCATCACAATTGATGTAAGTGCAACAGGACGATAGTCATTCAAACAGGACACCACTGGTTTCTTTGCCACCGGTACAATGATAGAGGTCTTGAAGCATCTGGGAACGATGGCCTGACTCAGGGAGATGTTATAAATGTCAGTCAGGACATCCGCCAACTCGCTCGCGCAGTCTCGGAGCACACGTCCCGGAATGTTGTCTGGACCTGCAGCTTTGCGTGGGTTGATTCTGGATAGGGTCCTCCGTGTGTCCGCTGTGTTAATGGTAAAAGCTGGTCCGACCGATGGTGGGAGTGGGCCGGCCCTCCCTCTGATTGTCGAGTTTGATGCTTCAAAACGTGCAAAGAAGTCGTTAAGCCTGTCTGGAAGCGAAGCGTCGTCATCATCGACCCCCTGTCTAGACTTAAAGCCCGTCAGTGTCCGAACTCCCTGCCACATCTGCTTGGTGTTCCTAGTGTCACAGAGGTGTCCCTGGATTTTCTGCGCATAGGCGCGCTTTGCCGCCTTAATTCCCTTTGAAAGCGCAGACCTGGCTGAGCGGAGGGCAATCCTGTCCTTCGCTCTGAACGCTGCATCTCTGGCTTTAAGCAGCGAGCGCATCTCTGCAGTCATCCAGGGCTTATGATTACCCCGCATAGTGATGGGCTTCACTGTAGTGAAATCCTCTGTGCACTTCGCGATGTAGCTGGTGACCGAATCAGCATACTCCTCCACATCTGTCCTGTCTTCCTGGGAGGCTGCTATTTTGAAGATCTTCCAGTCTGTGTGCTGAAAACAGTCTTGCAGTGCAGAGGTTGCACTCTCTGGCAAAATCCTGATTTGTTTCACTGCTGGCCTGCTGCGCTTCAATAAAGGTTTGTAGGCAGGAACCAGCATCACGGACATGTGATCAGAACGGCCGCGATGGGGGCGGGGTATCGCTTTATATGCATCTGTGTTTGTGTACACTAAGTCCAACATATTCTCTCCTCTGGTCTTAAAGTCTACACATTGTTTAAACTTGGGGAGCACAGTCTTTAAGCTGGTGTGGTTAAAATCCCCCGCAACCACCACAAAACTGTCTGGGTGTGACGTTTGGATTTCACTGATCGCATTGTGCAGTACCCCGAGTGCCTTCTTAGCATTAGCTTTAGCGTTAGCGCTCGGCGCTATGTAAACACCAACTACAAACACGTTGCTGAATTCCCTCGGCAGATAAAATGGCCGACAATTAACAATAAGGAACTCCGCCAACGGAGAGCAGTGTTTTAGACACTAACGTGGCATTAACGCACCAGTTCTTGTTAACATAGATGCATAGCCCACCCCCCCGGCTCTTACCGGAGCTCGCCGTTTCCCTGTCGGCACGGAACATCACCATATTTTCCAGCTCAATGGCCTCGTCAGGAATGTTGTCGTGGAGCCATGTCTCGGTGAAAACAAACACACAGCAGTCCCTCCATTCTCTCCGGGTTTCTCTCAGCAAACGCAGCTCGTCTACCTTGTTTTCGAGGGCGCGGACGTTTGATAGAACGCCATCTTTTTTTTTTTTTTTTAATCTGATATAAATTATCATATCGCACCGCCCTAGTGAGTGGTTATCCTTGTTTTGTCATCATCAGTGACTTAAAGGTGGTGAGTTGAGATGGTACAATTTAAAGAATACCACTTGGCAACTGCTAAGTTTTCATTGTTGCTTCTCTCATTCTTTCACTTCAGCTCAGCTCTTGTTTGGCAGCTTTGACGGACTTACAGTAACTACATAAATGAGTACATACAGTAACTTGTTTAGCATTATAACAAGTTGTCTTTCATCAGCTCCACTCCACAAGAGGATGAAACAAATTCCAGTCATAAAGACGATTCACTTCATTTTACATGCCAGCAAATAGCATCTATTTGTCTGCCAATGAGACAACATGTTTGTCCTTCTCCTGGGAGGATTATGCAAAAATTAATACATGAATTTGCAAGAAAAATTTACCAGAGGCAGCTTGTCCCGACTTGATAGGAATCAAATTTTAGAGATGATCAGCATCACAATGCAGATCCTGGATCCTTTCTTTAAAATTCTTTTGTAAAATCCCCTTCAACCTTGGTGAAGGTATGCAGTTGGTGTCTAATGTTAACTTATGACACAATTTTTACCCCATTTATTACACTAAACCTTTACAAAGTAAGTGAGAAAGAAGTCACCAGGCGAGAGCATGTGAAGCCAGCACAGGCTCGTTTCCAAACTCCTGCATGTGAGTGATAAGAAGGCAGACAAGCACGTGTTGTGTCTGTCTACAAAGTTCAATAAAAAATAAAGATAAGTCTATCTGAATAGAGGAATAACACAGAAAAAAAGCACTTGCAACTTGCACTGGCAAACTTTCTGTGAAATGAATGAAGTATTAAAACTATAAGGCGATTATATTCTGGTTGGAGGTTTAACCAGCAGCTGATGGGTGTTTCCGCCAGCTACATGCTTTAGTTTAGATTGGGTATCAGAGCAGAACTCACTCATAAGTAGACCGAGGTTAATTTTCCAGTTTTCTTCCCCAGAGGTAGAGCACACTGGACTGCCATAAAAACACAACCTGAGACCTCTGATTTGCAAAATTACGAGAAACAGAAAATGTTGTTGTGCATTAACGCTATTTTTAATGTACGTCTTTGGCCTAAGTTTTAAATGTGAGAATACAGGTTTAACTTGATGGCCTATTAATATACACAAAAAGAATCCTTGGCTAAAAGAACAAAGCCGAATGGTTACCATTACTTGTTTAGAAGATGATTTCCTGTCACCAATAAAGATAAAAGAGGTTTGACAATTCTAAATCACTATGTTTACTGTACATCTTATCTTTGTCTTATCCTTATAGATCTTATCTTTGTCTTATCCTTATAAAAACACACCAACAAGTGCTGCGTATATGAACCATAGTTAAGAGAACTTTCACTGTCCCTGTGTCATTATCTGCTGTACACATTTCTGTTCATACACTCATGCATGCTGAAGCTACCAGAGACATTTATGAGCAGAAGTCAGAGGAATATACAGTGCATCCGGAAAGTATTGCCAACCAGTTTACAGGTGCATTACCGCCACTGACTTAATTATCATCACTCTATATCTTTGTATAAGGAGTTCCTATAAGGAGTTCTGAACAACTCCTTACAGTGCATCTGGAAAGTTTTCACAGGGCTTCACTTTTTCCACATTTTGTTATGTTACAGCCTCATTCCACAATGGATTAAATTCATTTTTTTCCTCAAAATTCTACACACAATACCCTATAATGACAACGTGAAAAGTTTTTTTTTTTTTTTTAGATTTTTGCAAATTTATTAAAAATCAAAAACTAAGAAATCACATGTACATAAGTATTCACAGTTTTTGCTCAATACCTGGTTGATGCATCTTTGGCAGCAATTACAGCCTCAAGCCTTTTTGAATATGATGCCACAAGCTTGGCACACCTCATCTTTGGGCAGTTTCACCCATTCCTCTTTGCAGCACCTCTCAAGCGCCATCAGGTTGGATGGGAAGAATCGGTGCACAGCCATTTTCAGCTCTCTCCAGAGTTACAATTGGATTTAAGTCTGGACTCTGGCTGGGCCACTCAAGGACATTCATAGAGTTGTCCTGAAGCTACTCCTTTGATATCTTGGCTGTGTGCTTAGGGCCACTGTCCTGCTGAAAGATGAACCATCACCCCAGTATGAGGTCAAGAGCGCTCTGGAGCAGGTTTTCATCCAGGATGTCTCTGTACATTGCTGCATTCATCTTTCCCTCTATCCTGACTAGTCTCCCAGTTCCTGCCACTGAAAAACATCCCCACAGCATGATGCTGCCACCATCATGCTTCAGTGTAGGGATGGTACTGGCCTGGTGATGAGCGGTGCCTGGTTTCCTCCAAACATGACACCTGGCATTCACGCCAAAGACTTCAATCTTTGTCTCATCAGACCAGGGAATTTTGTTTCTCATGGTCTGAGAGTCCTTCAGGTGCCTTTTGGCAAACTCCAGGTGGGCTACCATGTGCCTTTTACTAAGGAGTGGCTTCCGTCTGGCCACTTCACCATACAGGCCTGATTGGTGGATTGCTGCAGAGATGGTTGTCCTTCTGGAAGGGTCTCCTCTCTCCACAGAGCGACGCTGAAGCTCTGACAGAGTGACCATTGGGTTCTTGTTCACCTTCCTGACTAAGGCCCTTCTCCCCCGATTGCTCAGTTTAAACGGTCGGCCAGCTCTAGGAAGAGTCCTGGTGGTTCCGAACTTCTCCCATTTACGGATGATGGAGGCCACTGTGCTCATTGGGACCCTCAAAGCAGCAGAAATTTTTCTGTACTCTTCCCTAGACTTGTGCCTTGAGACAATCCTGTCTCGGAGGTCTACAGACAATTCCTTTGACTTCATGCTTGATTTGTGCTCTGACATGCACTGTCAACTGTCTGACCTCATATAGACATGTGTGTGCCTTTCCAAATCATGTCCAATCAACTGAATTTACCACAGGTGGACTCCCAATTAAGCTGTAGAAACATTTTTAGGATAATCAGTAGAAACAGGATGCACCTGACCTCAGTTTTGAGCTTCATGGCAAAGGCTGTGAATACTTACCGTATGTACATGCGATTTCTTAGTTTTTTATTTTTAATAAATTTGCAAAAATCTCAAAAAAAATTTTCATGTTGTCATTATGAGGTGTTGTGTGTAGAATTTTGAGCAAAAAAAAAAAATTTAATCCATTTTGGAATAAGGTTGTAACATAACAAAAGGTAGAAAAAGTGAAGCGCTGTGAATACTTTCCAGATGCACTGTAAAAGGATGCTACAGTCTGAAAGAATGTGGACCTAAATAGAGACACGGTGCGAAGTGAAGAGCACCATAAATAGCCAGAGCGCTGCGACCAAGCAAGAGGGGCCGTCTGAGCTGGAGTCTGCAAAAAATATATATATATTGATTACAGTCTTTACAACGGGAAAAATGTCCTACTTGATTTAGCTTACTGCACATATGTGGGATTATCTGCCCATTTTGTTGACAATCTTTTTCCTCAGTCATTACATAACATCACTAATAACATAAATATTAGGTCTTATGCTGGATGCCCTTTGCTCATCAAACACAAAACATTTACTTTAAAAGAGGAAGGTTGCTCTTTTCTCTCTGAGTCTTACCCAACTGTATTGCTTATAAAACAGCTGTGGAAAAAGAACAAATATGCAATGGCTGACACCACACTTAAAATAGAACGGAATTTCTCATTATCAACAAATACTCGTCAGTTTGACTCCACATGCTTAAGGTCACCTCTCAGTCCTGTGACTCGTTCACTTGCACTCAACATAAAGACTGGACTGGACAAACACGGGTCGACTCTGTGCTTGGTTACTGTATCACAAGCATGCCGACATGACTCACACTATGTACATACTGTACATTAGCTCAGGCCACAAAATGCCCCCCCCCCCCAGTACTGCATAAATATGATATCTGAAGCCATGAGAAAACACAAACTGCTTTTGTGGCAGCACAAAAAAGCAGGTACTTGAACTTTCTTAAAAGAACAATTGATAAAATTCATGCTCTCTGACAAAGGAATTAAAATCAGAAATAAAACTAACCAAAAGTACCTGGTTAGCAGTGACTGAACTACCAAAAAATGAGCAAGATGGCTTTCAAAGAAACACTCGTTTGCTCCAACAATATGGAACTCTCAACTTTCCAGCAAGCATGGATTAGGATGTAAAACAAAACTTTAAAAAACAAAAAAACCCCAAAACAAACCCCACCCCCACTCCCTGCAGCTCTGACAGTTCCTGTTATTTGTTAACTCTCTTATTTGCTTTATCTTGTTACAGTTGTGAAGATACAACAGGTAGATCTGTGGCTGGAGATTAGGCCAATTAGGGTTGTGAGCAGAGCGCTGCATCAGCTTCGAAACATACCAGGCTCCAAACCCATTTACATGCCATATTTCATTACAAAGCATCAGGTTCAGGTTTGCCTACTTTTCCCTCTTTTATAGTTCAGTCATAACATATCAGATACTTCATGAAACTTTCTGAAATCCCCATTTTCTGAAAGCTGGAGAGGCCGCTTACAGCCCTGACTTGTATCAAACAGCAGCAGATGCACAATTTCATGACAAAGTACAGCTGAACCGGTGTTGCGAGGTAAAATTACAATAAATTTGAGGAAGGATCAGCATGTGGATTATGACATACAAGTGTACACAAGCTTTAATCACAGAGCAGAAGATGAAGCAGAGAGAAGCCACAAATGCAAAACGGCTTCTTCGAGATGGCATTTCTTTTTGCGGGCTTTTAAAAACACATTTTTTCTTTATATATATTTAAACCCATTTTTTTCCATTGTTCATTCTTTTTACTTTTTTTTTTTTTTTTTTTTTTAAAGTGGGCCATGTTTCATGAACAGTTTCCTTATTTTCATCTGTGTGTTTTTACTGTTAAAGAATGAGGTGGTGAAAAGTTTTCAGTAGCTACAGTAATAGTTTTTAACAAAGCCCCACAATCCAGTTTCTTTCACTCTCTTTTTTTTGGGGGGGGGGTATTTCTTGTACATTAAATTTATTTGTAAAATATCCTCCATAAATTATGGTGCATTTTGCTTAAGCTTAATGTTTCATTCCCCCCCCCCCCCCACACACACACACATCAGGCGACTTTAAAAAGACTTGGGTTCTGAGTAGGGGTGGGTTCAAAAGATTCTCCAATTCAAATCGATTCATATTTGAGCTAATATTGATTCGTAAAATCTGTGGATCAATATTTTAATACAATGCTTTACGTCTATGAAACACAAAACACTAGTTGTTTTTGAGCAGGCAGAACTCTCGCACAGTTAAGCAGCGAGTCAAAGTGGATCAATATAGCGGCATGCAGCTGACAGACTGGATTCAAGAACTGTGAAGGTAGCGAAGAGCTTAACAAAACCAAACCCGTCATGTTTAAGTTTACAACGTTATTAGGCAGGGCTCTCACCTGGAAATTTGTCACAGCCTCCTACAAAACTACATCTGGATTATGGTTGTTTACGTTGCTAGCTTGCTATCCATCATTAACATGTCCATGGCAGACGTACATGGGACAAACAATATATACAGCAGACAGTCAATTTCAGCTCCGATCCATCTGTCTGCAGGTGAGTGGCAGTCTCATTTTCAAACAGTTTACTCTCCAGTGTTGATAATTTTACTCCAGTGAAGGCAGAATTCCAAGGCTGATTACTTGCTAGCTCTTGTTAGCATGATCCGTCGGACAGGAATGCACGTGCTTTCTGCATGTTTACATATATTTGCGCCGCATGAAAAATTTGCCTCAATGCTGCAAATATGGTATGTGCTGTGGAAATAATGGGCCAGTTGCACGTTGGCTGTTTTGCACACGTGCTCAATTTAGTCTCACAAGTGTAGCATTTTCTCAGATATTACTGTTTACAAAGTATGTTGTAGTTGCACTGAATTCCTGATACATTTGAAATCTAAAGTTGCTGGCAAATACAGTGAGATTATGTATACATGCTTCATGCATTTAATTTGTTTACTTACTCTGGGTTGTTAACTTGACACAACACACTCTTTGCACTAAAGAAAGCACTTGTTAGCACTTTGTGAAATCACAAGATAAATAATAAAAAAGTGCATCATTGTAACTAGGGGTGGGAATCGCAATACTTGGGTCACAATTTGATCCCATCACGATTCAACGATAAGCACAATATCGCAATAATTGGGTATCACGAGCAATACATTTCAAATTTTTTTCACCTTATTCAACCTCAAATCATGTCCCATAGTAAAACTGTTGCCATCTCTTTCACATAATAAAGTATTCAGTCCAAATGGGCAGCAAGTGGACAATTTCACAGTAAATTATTTTTAAATTAAACGGTAAATGGTGTTCACTTATATAGCGCTTTTTTACTCATCTTTGGATGACCAAAGCACTTTACAGATCCTGCTAGCCACCCATTCACGCACACAGTCACTCACTGATGTCAGGGGATGAAAAAAAAAATATGCTCTTAAAATAAATGTTCAACTGATAAAATATAGTCTTAAAATAAATAATCAGTGAAGTAACGGTGAGATGAATTAACATACCTGGGCTCCAGAGTTTTAATCTTGTGACAAAAACCCTCGTTTCCCACAACACTATATGGATGCAGGTCTTTGCATATGAAGTAGGCGACTGACTGCGTTATCTTCTTAGCTCGCTCAGAATTTGGAGATATCTAAATCTAGCTTTTTTCCCCACCCCTACTAACAAGTCAACATCACGATACACAGCATTATACACTTACTCTCATCTTAGCTTCTCATTTTATAAGCTCAAACAGTGAGCGTAGTTGTTTGACATGACAGAAATTCACCAAATTCAAAATGCATCATATGGGTATTAGGATGCACTGAAAGACAGTGCTGTGAACCACACTGGCTTAAAAACAAATTTTCACTTCGCCAGATTCACATTAAGGATTGGCAGTGTGTGTGATATTAGCAAATATTACAGCATGAAAGAAATTTACAAGACAATTTGTACTCTTCTGTGTTTATACACCTAGTCCAAAGTTTAATTCTCACTCCCACCTGATGCTCCACAGCGCTGAAACACAAAAACCCTCCAGTGCAGCGGTGGTAGATGTAGTTATTTAGCCTTTCAGTGGAAAATAGCAAATTACAACTAATGACAGCAGCCATTACAAGAAGGGAAAGACATTACCATAAAACCCACTGTCTCAGGGGGATTACAAAGTACATCTTGAAAGGCACAAACATTGTGTAGAAAAGATATTAGATAAGGGTAGGCAGTCTGTAAAGCATCAGCCAGGAAGGTAAACCATACAGATAGTGGTTATGTTTACAGAAACGGTGCAATGAATACTAATGCAATGAGAAAGCAACAGTGTCCTGAAGCTGTTTACAAGATAGAGAGTTTTGATATGTCCCCAGACAAATGAAAGCTTGGCATTTTGCTTTTAAAAATGAAATACTGTATTGAAAACGGTAGAGGGAGTGACTGGTTGAGTGTTAAATCTACAGCAACACACTATTACTCCCTTTTTAAATGGTTCAAGCCTGTATCCACCCATCTTTGGCTTTACTGATAATCATTTTAAACTTACATTTACATTATTATGCTGACAGGGCACCAACTCAGCCACACCCACTCCCCTCGCCACGCACGCTTTCCTGCTTCTTCTGTGACACAATGAGCCACTTCGACAACAGGATGCAGAGTGATCTTTATGCTGCGGCTATCAAATTGTGTCAGAGCAACTGTTATGTCAAACAAGATCAAAATCACACTAAGGCAGTGGTCTCCAACCTGGGGCTCCTGGAACATTCAGGTTTCTGTGGGAAATTTTCTAATTTCCCTTCTTAATTGGTCCAAAGATTTGCAAATAATTTGCTGTTGTTGTGCATGGGTGCAAGGGTGCCTACAGAACCAGGTTGGAGATCCCTTCATTAAGGTAATCAGATCAGTGTATTTCACATACAGTACCTTTGTGTGTGTGTGTGTGTGTGTGTGTGTGTGTGTGTGTGTGTGTGTGTAATTAAATAAGGGAGAAGGTCCATAACTTCTACAGGATTTGCCTGAGTCCTTGAATGACCTTACAATAACCCAACATTTTTTCAACTGCTCTAAGGTGAATTTGCTAAAAAAAAAAATTAAAAAAAAAAATACAAACACAGAATTCCAGTCTGATTATTCCTGTCCAAAAGAACATAACAGAACATCTGTATATGTCATCATATCTGGATTATCAGTTTTAAATAGCTAAATGGATATGTACACATCCTGAGGAACTGAAGGCAGGAAGAGGGTATGTAACAGGCAGGGAGGAACAGCACAGATGCTTTCAGTCTGCTAATGGAGAACTAATGCATCCGTTTCTCTGAAAAAGGCTTGGCGACTGTAATAATTATTGATTTTATTGCAAAGTTGACTATCAGTCTTTTTAAAACAGACCGATCTCATACTGATCATTTTGAAATAAATACTAGGCAAACATGAAAGGTTCTCAACACCTGTCCAGAGCTTTTTCTATATCATATTATATTAAACCAACTGTTGAGAAATGGCACTAGTGATGCATGAAAAAGTAGTTCTTCCTTCTTATGTTTAATGTACTGGTCATATGTTGCTTAACAGTTATCCTGTTGCAAAAGCTTCCACGGTTCCTCAGTTAACCCAAACGCTGTAAACTTTACCAAACAGTTAACAGAAAGAAGTGGTCCAGATTATCCTTACAGGTGGGGAAAAAAAAAACCTGGTAGCTCAAAGTCAAATTTCTGCTCACTATGTTTAGAAAAATCAAATAATTTTTCCATTAATAAAAGTTAAAAAGTATCATGTAACTGTCACTCATTCCAAACATTCCACAAACATTCTTGAGTGGCATTGTTTTGGTGCTATATTAATACTTAGTGGAAACAACATGATTCCTTTGAAAACCCCATGACAAAGGGGCTATTTAAGAACACAGCGGCATCAATAACAGGGTAACAAAGCCCATTTTATTCATACCAAGTCTAAATCAGATGATTCTGCATATTGAAACATGTTGCTTTCTGCCTTGAGCGGGATTTATGTACCTGCATCACATTGATGCCATTACCGACATCCATTGCAGACGCAGTGATCTGCAATTTTTACCTTCGCCAGGCCGAAAAGGCCAGGAGGAGGTTATGTTTTTGCCAGGGTTTGTGTGTTTGTCTGTTGGTTAGCAAGATAACTCAAAAAGTCTTGGACGGATTTGCATGAAACTTTCAGGCGTTGTTGGAAATGGTACAAGGAAGAACTGATTAAATTTTGGGGGTGATCCGGTTCACCGTCTGGATATAGGAATTTTTTTAAAGCGTTTTTCAACACTGTGACATAGGCCCATTTTCAACATGTGCGCAGGCGCAATGGAGGCCGCTGGGCGTCGTGTCTGACCAACACAAACTCCGCCTTCTTCAACGTTTTAGCCACAAAAGCATGCAGAAAACAGTGCTGGCCTCGGACCCCCAGCGTGCCTGTGCCAGCCATAGGCGCTGCGCACATTGCGCTGGTCGTCGTGTCTGAACAACACAAACTCCGCGTTCTTCAACGTTTTAGGCACAAAAGCATGCGGAAAACACTGCTGCCCTGGGCCCGCCAGCGTGACTGCTTTTGCGCCACGCTGCAAAACCTGACACGGACACCTGTTCGCCTCCCCATTATTTGCCACAAATTCCCCGTCCAGCTATAGGCGCTGCGTAAAAACGACCTCTCTGCCGGGGAAGACTCTAAATTCTGTTTTGCCGCGGAGCGCAACCCCAATATAATAAAACCCACAGCAACCTGTCTAACCAATCTGCATCCGTCAGTGGAGGAGATGGACACACCAACACTTCAGTTTATTACCTCCGCCAAGGAGGCAATGCTTTTACAACCGTAAAACGGGGCTATAAGGGACGGCGGGGTAATATGGGACACTTTTCTAAATGTAATTCTGCTTTTTTAATTTTGCTTCCGCCTAGATTTGATGAAGGATTCATGGATATTTGACAATAACAACACAACTCAGCGTCCTGCTCAAAATAAAAAAAGCAGAATTACATTTAAAACATTTCCCACAAAAGTGTCCCCTATTAACCCGCCGTCCCTTATAGCCCCATTTTACACTACTGAACCACTAATCCTATCACTATCACATTGATTGTCATTCATTAATTGTCTGTTTATTGCACTGTCCATGTCAAATAAACAAATAATCATTGTGAATCCAATTGCTACTCATATCTTTTCATGCTCAGGGAATCTGAAAACGTACACACAAACACTCTATGGGGGGAACTGTGCCGCTTGGCGGAGGTCTGCGCTCTCCGAGTGCTTTTCTAGTTTCTTGTGTGTTGGGTGAAATATGTTGTTCCGTTGCCAAAATGGGTTTCAGCTGATGTGTAGAGTGATTTGTGTTTGGCGTGTGTTTTTGTTTATGAAATAGTGATGGACAAGAGCAATCGATTTGACAATCTACAGTGGGGCAAAAAAGTATTTAGTCAGCCACCAATTGTGCAAGTTCTCCCACTTAAAAGATGAGAGAGGTCTCCAATTTTCATCATAGGTATACCTCAACTATGACAGACAAAATGAGGAAAAAAAAAAAAAATCCAGAAAATCACATTGAAGGCTTTTTAATGAATTAATTGGTAAATTCCTTGGTAAAATAAGTATCTGGTCACCTACAAACAAGCAAGATTTCTGGCTCTCACAGACCTGTAACTTCTTCTTTAAGAGGCTCCTCTGTCCTCCACTCGTTACCTGTATTAATGGCACCTGTTTGAACTCGTTATCAGTATAAAAGACACCTGTCCACAACCTCAAATAGTCAGACTCCAAACTCCACTATGGCCAAGACCAGAGCTGTCAAAGGACACCAGAAACAAAACTGTAGACCTGCACCAGGCTGGGAAGACTGAATCTGCAACAGGTAAGCATCTTGGTGTGAAGAAATCAACTGTGGGAGCAATTATTAGGAAATGGAAGACATACAAGACCACTGATAATCTCCATCGATCTGGGGCTCCATGCAAGATCTCACCCTGTGGGGTCAAAATTATCACAAGAATGGTGAACAAAAATCCCAGAACGACACGGGGGGGACCTAGTGAATGATCTGCAGAGAGCTGGGACCAAAGTAACAAAGGCTACCATCAGTAACACACTACGCCGCCAGGGACTCAAATCCTGCAGTGCCAGACGTGTCCCCCTGCTTAAGCCAGTACATGTCCAGGCCCGTCTGAAGTTTGCTAGAGAGCATTTGAATGATCCAGAAGAGGATTGGGAGAATGTCATATGGTCAGATGAAACCAAAATAGAACTTTTTGGTAAAAACTCAACTTGTCGTGTTTGGAGGAGAAAGAACACCATACCTACTGTGAAGCATGGGAGTGGAAACATCATGCTTTGGGGCTGTTTTTCTGCAAAGGGACCAGGACGACTGATCCGTGTAAAGGAAAGAATGAATGGGGCCATGTATCGTGAGATTTTGAGTGAAAACCTCCTTCCATCAGCAAGGGCATTGAAGATGAATCGTGGCTGGGTCTTTCAGCATGACGATGATCCCAAACACACCGCCCGGGCAACAAAGGAGTGGCTTCGTAAGAAGCATTTCAAGGTCCTGGAGTGGCCTAGCCAGTCTCCAGATCTCAACCCCATAGAAAATCTTTGGAGGGAGTTGAAACTCCGTGTTGCCCAGCGACAGCCCCAAAACATCACTGCTCTAGAGGAGATCTGCATGGAGGAATGGGCCAAAATACCAGCAACAGTGTGTGAAAACCTTATGAAGACTTACAGAAAACGTTTGACCTCTGTCATTGCCAACAAAGGGTATATAACAAAGTACTGAGATGAACTTTTATTGACCGAATACTTATTTTACCGAGGAATTTACCAATTAATTCATTAAAAATCCTTAAACGTGCTTTTCTGGATTTTTTTCCCCTTATTTTGTCTCTCATAGTTGAGGTACACCTATGATGAAAATTGGAGACCTCTCTCATCTTTTAAGTGGGAGAACTTGCACAATTGGTGGCTGACTAAATACTTTTTTGCCCCACTGTATATAATTACTGGGGTTATGATGAGCCACAAAATGTTCTGTATATGCTCACTTCCTCAATGTTCTTTTAAATTTGGACCGTTGTTTAACCAACCAACTTGCTTTGGAAGTTGTGCATCTGTGAACAGGCAGAGCAAAGCAACGGCGAGAACCAGGAAATGTGAAGGAGGAAACAAAGCCGATCACAGCTCTTATGGCCTGTGTCACCGACGTGCACCTCTCCTTCTCTGGAGAGGTGCATGTCGGGCGATGCAATACGAACACATGTTGCTGCTGCGTTGATACCGTCACAGCCACGTCGTGTTAACACGAGTGCATAACTTGCGCTTTTAGTCTCATTAAAAAACTAGAGGGCACTCAGCGCACATACCTCTGCCAAGACTCCGTCCGTCCCTCCCTCCCTTTATCCATTGGTATACTGTGAGATAGAGCCTTGACAGAGGTATGCACTCACAGATCACTTCCAACATCTAATGAATTTCTCTTTGGGCCAAGGGCCACCTCTGGTGAAAATGTCATCCAAATTCATCAGTGAGTTTTTGTGTGATCCTGCTTGGGAGGCAGTGGCTCAGGGGGTAAATCAGGTCATCCAATAACCAGAGGGTTGGCAGTTCGAACCCCACTCTCCCCAGCCACCCTGCTGTTGTGTCCCTGGGCAAGACACTTTACCCACCTTGCCTCCAGTGTCCATGACACTGGGTATGAATGTGTATAAATGTCTGGTAGTGGTTGGAGAGGCCGTTGGTGCAGATCGGCAACCATGCTTCTGTTAGTCTGCTCCAGGGCAGCTGTGGCTACAGTAGTAGCTTACTACTACCATTGTCTATATGTAGAGTGAATGAATAATGGACTCACTGTAAAGCGCTCTGGGTATCTTGAAAGGCACTATAAATGCATCCATCCATCTTCTTCCGCTTAATCCTTTTCTGGTCGTGGGGTAGGGGGGTGGGGGGTGGGGCTGGAGCCTATCCCAGCATCTTTGGGCAAGTGGCAGGGTGTCAATTATTGTTATTAACAGACAGAGAAATTGCAGCAAAAACAATATGACTACATTAAATGACTACATTATACCAGTCCCTCCAGGATTTCGCTATGTTGCAATCGTGTCAATTCACACGAAATCAGCCAATCAGCACAACTATTGTGCGACCTCGCAACTTTGTCCAATCACTGCAGCTTTCCCGCAATTTTGGCCAATTGTCGTCAACTTCCGCCAATTTCACTAATCAAATTTGTCTCTGACTGACGCTCAAATGCTCACTCTAGCCAACCAACTGCATCGCTGCACCACGTTCACTTCCGTGTACACAGTGAGTATTAACAGAACACATCAGCAAAAACAGAGTGTGTGATTAAAAAAACCCACACCTGCGAGGTTTCTAACACCGTCCCTTCATCCGTCTCCCCCAGCCTGCCTGTGGACATCTCGCCTTGTCTCCATTCTGACCGCGTATACAAAGCGCTCGGTTTCTGTTCCAAAACCTCTGCCTGCCCCAAAAGCACCTCTCATCACATACTATGTGGATGAAGACCACATTTGTTTTCGTTCTAAGCCATTTTATAAAATATGTTCAGATCCACAGTGTACTTCAACTGTATTTCCTACTTCCTGCTCTGTTTTCAGGGAATATCCGTTAACTGCCCTTCACAAAATTTCTCCATTTGAAAAACCTTGTCACCGTTGGCTCCCTCCTCCGTGCGTTATCACGGTAACCATAGATGCGTACTAATACTATGGTAGATAATTTATATTTCTTAAATAAAATATTAACATAGGGGAAGTGCGGTGACGGAGTGGTTAGCACTGCGGCAGCACAGCAACTCACCCTTGGCCGGGGGATCCTGGGTTCGATCCCAGCCCCCGACCAACCGTGATCTGTGTGGAGTTTGCATGTTCTCCCCGTGTCTGTGTGGGTTTACTCCGGGATTTCTCCGGTTTCCTCCCACATACCAAAAAACATGCAAGTTATGTTAATTGGCCTCAAACTGGGGATTCTAAATTGTCCTTAGGTATGACTGTGAGAGTGAATGGTTGTCTGTCTGTCTGTGTTGGCCCTGCAATAGACTGGCGATCCATCCAGGGTGTACTCTGCCTCTCGCCCAAAGATGCTGGGATAGGCTCCAGCCCCCCCGTGACCCGAAAAGGATTAAGTGGAAGAAGATGAATGAATGAAAATATTAATACAAATATATTTTATTACATTCATTCATTCATCTTCTTCCGCTTAATCCAATCAGTTGATATATACAATAACCAACATCAATTTAGCTTGTTAATAACATTAGCAACATTAGTTTGTTTTACTCGTATTTCAGGCGCAATGGCTTATGGGCAATCTTTTTGTCGACTTCCAGTGAAGTGATGTACCGCTGTTCACTTCTTCCCTGCTCAGTTCTCAGTTCCCTTTGAACTGAAGACTGTTCGCTCTGTTCCGTTTGGAATTTCTTTTAACATGGTGGAATACCCTGTGCAGTCCACTTCAGAGTATACTATTGGGCGATCAGAACGTACCCAATCCTTTTTCTGCAGTGTTTGGCTTCTGGGTTGCAGAGGTGTGTGGCCCTATGGCATGGCCACACACGTAGCTCAGTGGATTGTAAAAATTGTAAAAATAAAGAAGATATATATATTCACATAGATAATGTAATTACTGAAAATGTTAAGGAGATCAAATTTTTGGGTGTAATACTAGATGATAAAATTAGTTGGAAACCACACGTCAGATACATACAAAACAAAAGTCGCAAAAACTATTGCAATTATAAACATTAAGCCAGTCCTAGATTACAAATTGCTCCATATCTTGTATTGGTCATTAGTACTTCCATACTTGACCTACTGTATAGAGGGTCTGGGGTAACAATTATAAAAGTATACTTAATTCATTGCTAATATTACAAAAAAGGGCAGTCCATGTTATACACAAAGTTGGGTATCTTGAACATAGTAATTTATTGTTTTTACATTCAAAGTTATTGAAATTACGGGATCTGGTTGATTATTACACAGCACAGTTAATGTTTAAAGTCAGTAAAAAGTTTTTGCCACACAATATACAAAATCTTTTCAGTGAGAGAGAAGGGAAATATAATTTACGGGGGAATACCAAAATTTAAAATGCACTTAGTAAGACCTACTAGGAAGGGTTTTGTGTCTGTGTGTGGGGTAAAATTGTGGAACGGGTTGGGGGAGAAACATAGGCAGTGTCCAAACATCCATATATTTAGATCAACATCTAAAGAAGTGATTTTTGAGCAATATAAATATAAAGGACAGTAACATTACAATGTGTCTTCAATGAAGAAAGGTTGTTATTGTGAATATATATATATATATACACTCACCGGCCACTTTATTAGGTACACCATGCTAGTAACGGGTTCGACCCCCTTTCGCCTTCAGAACTACCTCAAATTCTTCGTGGTATAGATTCAACAAGGTGCTGGAAGCATTCCTCAGACAGTTTGGTCCATATTGACGTGATGGCATCACACAGTTGGCGCAGATTTGTCGGCTGCACATCCATGATGCGAATCTCCCGTTCCACCACATCCCAAAGATGCTCTATTGGATTGAGATCTGGTGACTGTGGAGGCCATTTGAGTACAGTGAACTCATTGTCATGTTCAAGAAACCAGTCTGAGATGATTCCAGCTTTATGACATGGCGCATTATCCTGCTGAAAGTAGCCATCAGAAGTTGGGTACATTGTGGTCATAAAGGGATGGACATGGTCAGCAACAATACTCAGGTAGGCTATAGCGTTGCAACGATGCTCAATTGGTACCAAGGGGCCCAAAGAGTGCCAAGAAAATATTCCCCACACCATTACACCACCACCACCAGCCTGAACCATTGATACAAGGCAGGATGGATCCATGCTTTCATGTTGTTGACGCCAAATTCTGACCCTACCATCCGAATGTCGCAGCAGAAATCGAGACTCATCAGACCAGGCAACGTTTTTCCAATCTTCTATTGTCCAATTTCGATGAGCTTGTGCAAATTGTAGCCTCAGTTTCCTGTTCTTAGCTGAAAGGAGTGGCACCCGGCGTGGTCTTCTGCTGCTGTAGCCCATCTGCCTCAAAGTTCGACGTACTGTGCGTTCAGAGATGCTCTTCTGCCTACCTTGGTTGTAACGGGTGGTTATTTGAGTCACTGTTGCCTTTCTATCAGCTCGAACCAGTCTGGCCATTCTCCTCTGACCTCTGGCATCAATAAGGCATTTCCGCCCACAGAACTGCCGCTCACTGGATATTTTTTCTTTTTCGGACCATTCTCTGTAAACCCTAGAGATGGTTGTGCGTGAAAATCCCAGTAGATCAGCAGTTTTTGAAATACTCAGACCAGCCCTTCTGGCACCAACAACCATGCCACGTTCAAAGTCACTCAAATCACCTTTCTTCCCCATACTGATGCTCGGTTTGAACTGCAGGAGATTGTCTTGACCATGTCTACATGCCTAAATGCACTGAGTTGCCGCCATGTGATTGGCTGATTAGAAATTAAGTGTTAACGAGCAGTTGGACAGGTGTACCTAATAAAGTGGCCGGTGAGTGTATATATATATATGCTGAGTACTATTATTATTGATATCATTATTACTAGAATTACAGTACTAGGATTGTTGTTAGGATGGAATTATTTGAAGTATTATATAGGCCAGGTGGTATTATTATTGTTGTTGTAACTACCATATGGCTACCTCTTATTATGGTTATTATTATTATATGGTTACTTATTGTGCCTTGGTATTGTAAGCCATGTGGGGGTATATGGTGGTATATATGGTGATTATGATGATGATAATATTGTCTTTAATTATATTAAACATACTAGAAGTATTTATTTATTATTATTACAATTATTAGATGTTGGTATTATTGTCAATATAAACTATCATTGTTGTATCATTTCTATTGCATAATTTAATTATAAGGTGTATTATATATTATGGTATTGTATAATGAATGTAATTGTGGGATGAATAATGACTAGAATGATATTATAATTTATTGGGTATGGAGAAGGGGTGGGACTATACAAGTGCTGGCTTCTTCCCACTCCTTTTGAACATTTTTTTTTTTTTTTTTTTTGGTTTTGATTTTTGTTTAAATTTTTTTTTTCCTTTTTGTCTGAATGTTCAAATAAATAAAATCAATCAATCAATCCTATGATCTCAGGCATCATAGGACTTGTGATGCCGTCATAAAGATATAATGTCTACACGTCATACAGACATAGCACTTCATAGGACGCCCTATGATGTCTGCATGACGTCTTTATGATGTCATATAGACCATCACTCACGATGCCTACACTAATGTGTCTTTATGATGTCATATGGCTCAAAATTGCTGAGGTGAATAAATCACAGGGCCAGTCTTTACAGCGTGTTGGGGTTTTCTGCACAACACATTTCTTCAGCCATGGCCAATTCTACGTTGATGCGAGCACAGTTGCCAAATCAAGCAGTCTTCGTATTCTTGCTCAAGATGAAGAAACTAAGCAAAAGCGTCGCTTTCTGAGCAATGTTGTTTTTAAAGAGGTGCTGACACGGTAAAAATGTGTACGGTAACCTTGAAGAATGCCAGTCTACACAACAAATGTGTAAAATGCCAAGCAAAGCGCTCATTTTCTCTGGGCGCTCCGGTTTCTTGGTTTCTACGGGCATGCACGGGCCTTCCTGAACAGGGTCAAAAGCCACTTTTTGCTCAGATCTATTTTCATGATCCTGTCCATGAACTGGAATTACAACGCACCTATCCCTCTTGGTTTTTATGGGCATGCATGGGCCTTCCCAAACAGGGTCAAAAGCCTTTTTTTGCTCAGATCTATTTTCATGATCCTGTCCATAAACTGGAATTACAACGCACCTATCCCTCAACCAGTGGTCTGAACGAAGAAGACCCACCAGATGGAGAGCAATAGAATGAGGAGAACTGCTGCACGTCAAAAAAGATGTCGTGAAGATGAAACATCTCAGGTTCCAGCAGTACGCTGCAGGCATGACTGTGAACAACACAGCCATCGGATACAGGAGGAGACCCTTCAGCAACGGGCATGCAGAAATAGCTATAAATAAATAAATAATCACTCACTGGCTCTTTATGCAAGTACAGGTCGCCGACCCTTGGCCTAGGGGAAATGTTTGTATCCCTGTCTTTTGCTCAGCTCAGGCCCAGCCATTACAAATGAGGCAAATTTATTCCTGCGAACCTCTGATGTGCAATTCTGATGCAGGCCGATTCCAGCTGATATTGTAACCATTTCATGCATGCCTGAGAAGGGTTTGGAAAACATTTCTTAATCGAGGTTACACTCTTCCTGAATGGGAACCACACTAAAACACAAACACGCATAACACAGTTGGACTGACAATTTACACTAAATGTGTGTCTTCTAAATATTTTTGAAAAGCACAAGAGCAGACACCTGAAACCAGATTGTAGCTCACAGATAATGTACTGTATAGAACAACAGTTCAAAGCAATGGACAACCTGCACTGTGCACATGAAACAAAAATAAGAGCAAAATGGTTTGCATATAATCAAACAAATAACTTAATTAGAACTTTGAGACTGAGCTCCTTTATGACAGAGCCAGGTTAATCCAACCTGACTCAGCACTCTAAATACCTTGATGTCCAATAGCTTGACGGAAAAAATTATTCTCAAAAAAAGCAACTAGAACATTGCTCAGCAGCAATGGATGGTAATGACTTGTGATTTCTTGAGAAAAGCAGATCTATTTTGATGTTTTGATCTATTTTGATAACATAATCCCCCTTTGGCCTTTGCCCAAAGGGGCCGAAGAGCCCTTTGGGCTTCGACCGGTGTGTGTGTGTGGGGGGGGGGGGGGGGGGAGGAAGGCATATCAGTATTTTTTTTTCCCCCCACATTCACTGCAATACATTCAATTTCAGACCTAACCATAGATAATCTGATTTTTTTTTTTTTTTTAAATATCTTTATGCCATTTTTTCATTAAAAAAACCCACTAATTTATTTCAATGAGAAAAAAACCCCCAACAAAATATGTAGTTTCTCCAAGGGGGGGGAAGCCGCAAAGTGGAATTCTTGGGCTGAGGTTATTTCAGCCTTGACTAGGTCAATAATTGATAAGAGCACTGAATTGATACATTATTATTTTTGGAGCAATGATTGTTTATTAAAAAAAAAAACTACACTTTTTACCATTAGAACCCAAAATGGCCCCAATGGTCTCATAAAAGTGTAAGAAAAATGTCATATATAAATTTTCTTCACCACTTTCACTGCATCAATTCTTTTCAACAACTTCAGACCTAACCACAGATGAGACAAAAAAAGCATTTTTTCTAGAAATGTTCTCATTCCCTTTCTGTCATGAGATGCCACATGTTTTATCATGTGGTTGTGTTCACAATATGAAAAACAGTTTAGTATGACGTGCATTTTACACGCATGTGCACATTTGGCGCACTGGTTCCACACCTTTCTGCAATGTAGGCTCAAGGCATACTGTCTTCGCCTCTGAAGTGCCCTGTCTGTGGCTCCCCCCCCTCCTTCTGACCATGGACCTCACCTCAGGCTTGTAGGACCAGGCTGGCTGCAGACGATACTCTGGACAAATGGCTCCTCTTTGATATGGCCATGGCGATGAGAGCTATGCCAACCTGCTCCAAGAAACAGACGCTGCCTCAAGCACTTGGCGCTGTTCCAGCTGGGGTCCACAGAGGTCACCAGGACATAGACATTATAGCATGATCTGTCTATCATGTGGTAGAGTAGGCACATGGGCCACCTACGTGTCTGCTGACAGCAAGAGTAGGTGCCACAAGCCTGCAGAAGAAATGATCAGATCTTTTTTCCTTTCAGCTGCTCCCTTTACGGTTCTCCATAGTGGATGATCTGCCTCCATCTCACCCTATCCACTGCGTCTTCCTCTGTAACACCAAGCTTCTCCATGTCCTCCTTCACTACATACATGAATCTTCTCTGTGGTCCTGCCTGGCAGCTCCATCTTCAACATCCTTTGTCCAATATCTCCATGATCCCTCCTCTGCACATGTCCAAACCATCTCAGCCTTGGCTCTCTTACTTTGTCTCCAAATCGCTCAACCTGAGCTGTTCCTCTGATATACTCATTTCTAATCCTGTCACTCCTAGTCCCTTTAGTGAGAATCTTGGCATCTTCAACTCTGACACCTCTAGCTCCACCTCCTGTCTTTTTGTCAGTGCTACGTCTCAAAACCATACATCACAGCAGGTCTCACTACGGTCTTGTAAATAAGGGGGGAAAAAAGGTCAAATGCAGTCTCAGGGCTGCTGATCCTGGCAAGTGCGACATAAGTCACCCTTGGGGTCAAGATAGGAAAGGGAAAGAACAACAGAACGTCTTCACGTGTGGGAGACCACAGGATTTCCCCATTTCAGAATCTCCATGGAGTGGTGTCATCCTCCATTGCCTCTTCCTCCTCCTCATTCTCAGCCACAATGACGCCACTCTTTTATATCAATCCCAACACACAAAGTCCATTTTTATGGTGTTCATCTTTCTTATTGTCATGCATTTTGCAAGGAAAAAGAACCAGGCCTCCATTGAAACGTTATGTAATGAAGCACTGCTGCTCCTGCTGGGGTGGGGGTGGTGGTGGTGGGGGTCATCCCACCTAAAACCTCTTTTTCCTGTATTTTAAAGGTAGAAGCTTAGCTTCATTTGGCAATTATGGGAAAAAAAACATTGTAATATATCAGGATTACAGTATGTCAAAAATGTGTGGTTATAATGGAAGTCAATGGGACCAAATTGGGCCCAAGGGTAAAGAGTGTAGGCATATATGGAAGTCTCCTATTCTATACACCTTGCAATAGAGGGGGTAATGGAATTTTAAAAGTCAAAAGAAAAATACTGCCCAAAAGCAAAATGTACACATTTGGGCCCCAAGATTCCTCAAGGATTAACTTTGTTTTTATTGTTATATATTCACTCAAGTAAAAGTTTTTGTATTGTCTGTACCTTATGATAAGTTTTTAATAACCAGGAGGGGGGTCCGTACCCATGGAAGCAGCCATCTTGGATGCCAGAATATCCTTCCAAGTCATTATGTCAAACTTTAATTGCACAAATGCCCTCTGCGGGTTATCCAACGTGTTTTGCAAGAGGTGGATGACTGATTGAATGTTAACTGGTTGCACTTTGAAATCTGATTTCCAAACTGCACTGAATATTACACATTGCACCTTCAATGTCAGGGTGTGCTGGCATACTGAGTAACCACAACAAAAGTGTGTCACTTTCCTAAATAAATGTGGTCCAAATGTACTTTGGTCTCTACAGAGGTTTTGTTGAGGGCCGATTTCCTGCCAGGTGCCACGCACATCAATGTTCTCCGAGTGCACTGGCCATTACAGGCAATACTGGAATCAGTTTATGTTCTCCCATCATCAATAATGGTTGCCCGGAACGTAAACCCACTGACGAATTTACTCTTTGCTGTAGTCAGACATTACCGCTGGCTGCAAAATGACTGCAGCATTATGGATTAGCTATTTCAAGGAAGTTGCAAATCCCCGTAAGCCTTTATAAAAGATATCTGAAGACAGGCTGCCAAGCCCTTTAACATCTGCCACTGACTTGGTAAAAACACATTGAGCTTAAGATTTTTTTTTTAATATGCATAAATCTGCTCCAAACATTTGACCTAGTGTTTGGTTAAAATCAGTTGGAAAGTTTGTCAATCTATACTATCATTTTTTTATGCAGTCTAAGAGTCTGGGGGCTTTTAGTTTAGCCACTTCATCACACAGATGTGGTCAAATGAATTGTAGCTGATCATGCAATGGTTGATGTGCTATTTAAATCAGGCAAAAAATTTGAGTAAAACAGCAGTCAGTGTATTGGGGACACTGTGACATGATGCATGGTTCACACTCATGACATCACAGTTTTAATGAAAAAAAAATATATATTTTGGGGTTCATTACAAATCTTTCCATAAGAACTTAATCAGTGATGCAGTTTCCTGACATTAAGATTCACCTTCACTACTAGCTCACAGGTATAGGAGGAACTCCTCTTTGGTTCAATGATTTGAGTGTAAGGATCTGGATCACATTGTCACGGATCATGTCATGTCATTCAGTTCATGAATGAGTGAGTGTTCATGCTTCGTGCCATGTCAGCACCGATGGCTATTTCTTGGCAAAAATGGAATAAAACAAAAACAAAAGTTTAGTTTAAAATGATATACAGATAGAAAAGTAAATAAATAAATGGATAGAATAAGATAAAAATCAAATAAGATGCTTCCGATATACATGTGCTAAAAAAAACCCAAAAACTTTGTTTGGTGGTGCCTTATTAAAATATCTTTCAATGACTTGAGTATAAAAACACTGTCTTGTATTATGAGCAGAACAGTGGAGTAAAATGTTTCTTATTGATAACCCCCCCGAACTTTCAAGATGGTGCATCTACACTTTTTAATAAAAATCCATGTGTATGGCACCTGGTGTACACGTCATCATGTCTGTTTTGAAAGTGGTGCAAGTGTCAGGTCATGGGTTCAAATCCTAATATGGGCATATAGAGGGGTTGCACTGACGTCATATGGGTCACGTGCCTTTTGTTTACTGCGCCATTTTGGACGGCAACGAACAGTCAAATCACCAACAGCAAGCGTGAGTGAGTGTAATCAACGAGATAAATGGCTACACACAAATCAACACTGTAGCCCACCGATGAGGTGCAGACTTTTCTGTGCTTGGTAGCTGATTAAAGAAATCCAGAGGGAGCTGGATAGAGCGACCTGAAATGAATTTACAGCCACGGCGGAGGCAGACGGGAAGCAGAGTGGCGTAGACCTGACCACGGCATCATAATTGTTGAAAACAGTGATAGAGGATGGTGAGTGATGTGATATTATGCATCTTTGCCGTTATTTATCCTAGTGGCAGAGAGCTCACTTTGAACAAACAACACCATTGTCTCCTGTATACAAAAAATGAGCCAACACACACAGCATACATATTTTAGTACCCAATAGTGATAACTTGCTGTGATTACAATGTAGTACGGGGGACTTATCAGTGCTAACTAGTATTAGCAATCATTAGCTTACCTTCATATGTGATCTAGTTCGTATCCTCACGTCTTCCGCTGCCCCATGGCTTCCTAAACTCTCCAGTACTTTTCCAGTGTTTCATCTCTCCGCCTGTCGCCTTCTCTGGCTCTCCTTTTTTGCCTTTACTCTGACAAAAAGCCAGCAAGCAGCAGGCTCGCCTCCATATCCATCTGTTTTTCTTGTCACATACAAACGATGTCATGGGAGTGTCGAGCCGCCTTGCTGTAAAGGGCTCACTCACTTAAGGTGGAATTCAGTCGTAATGGAAAACTAACAACACCGTGGTGAGTCAGACTGAGTACGTGCTAGTGGAATTATTATTATTCTCAACACAGGGTTCACGCTATTTGCCGTCCAAAATGGCAGAAAAACAATGTGGCACATGACCACTAAAAAAGTGAAAAAGACTATATACTGTAGGAGTGAGTCTACCTTGCCTAATGGTGAAAAAGACAATAGGTTAGCCCACCTTGACAACAGAGTGCTGAAACAGAGTTCCCAGGTAAAAAGGTGATTCTAGTCTTGGCCTAATCGGGCCATAACAGGTTCCACTGGAGAATCAACTTTATTTTTATTGTGAACATGCCAGCGAGTTCAACATTACACAGGTGTGAAAGGGCCAAGAGTTTCTTGTCCCACGGTTGACGTTACTGTGACTGTACGATAGGGTTGTGCCATATCATATCGTTCACGATAATACCGGTATAAATTTTGATCCCGGTGTAAAAATGAATATCGCAATATTTGGGGTCTGCCGCGTGACATCACACTGCATAGAAACGGCAAAACAAACATGGCAGGAAGCTGCTGCTCCGAAGTCAGACCGTCTCCAGTTGAGTGGAAATGTTTAAGTTTCACTTTCTGTTTCGCACTACTATCACGTTAAAAAAAATAAGTAAAAAATGGTGCAGCAGTGTGGATAATCTGCCTGCATTTTTTCCGCATGCCAACACTGCTGGAGCGGTATTAACATTGAACAATGTGCAGCTTGAAGTGGCTGTAGATTTTTACTTCATCTTGATTTTATTCAACCACCCAAAGAGAAAGGAAAAGAAAACATCCGTTCAGTGCAACAATGAGAGCCAAAAGACCCAGGACAGGTCCATACAACAGTCGGGAGTAATGCAGGTAAAGTGATTCAGCATAAAACCTGACCTCTGTGTGCAGTTAAGATGTAACGGTTTATATTATTTTCTTGTAATATACGATACAGAACTAAAACATATTTTAAACTAAATCTGAGTTGCTGTTTATAAAATGGAGAAATAAGAGGTTTTGTTTTGTTTTTCTTGAATATGTTGAAGGTAAATAATGCTGGCCAGTGAAACTGTCCTTTTTGCATAAATTTAAAAGAAAAAAAAAATGTATTCTGCAATATTGTGAAAAATATCGTTTTCATGAAAATTCACAGAAATATTGTGATATCATTTTTAGGCCATATTGCCCACCCCTACTGTACGACAACTTGGACTGAAACTGATGGTAGAACTCTTTTTGTTCTGCAAGGCAAATATTTCATGTGTGAATTACCCAAGCTCACTGCGGTCAAAAAAACAGGTTTTCTATTAGAAAGTCAGTAAAAGCAGCTGACTGTTGCTCTAATATGATATTATCACAAACCATGTATGCTAGTATTTGCTGCTTCATTTAAAAAGTGCAAATATGTGTTTATTTTCTTGATGTAAATATATCATATGGCCCCTTTCCATGGAAAACCTTGTTAGTTTACCCACAGATCTCACGTGGTCATACTGATGCAGAGGCTTCCTGTTAATATTAGCTGGTACTGCTTTATTAATGTCTGATTTCTGTGCTGAATGTTTTCCTGCTGTGCTAACAAAATAGGAGCCTATACTTCTTCCTAAACCTCTGCTTTCCCACACATATTTTTGATGTTCTAAACTATACATACACAGGCAGCAGTGCCTTTGTACATCTGGTAAGCAATCATGCTTCACATTGTGATAAGAACTCAGGCCGACAGCCAAGTAAACATTTGTTCTTTTTCGGTCTAACATACACTAGCATGACCAGAGGCTTTATAATAGTCTGTCTAAACAGGGCAGTGCACATTTCTGTGTTAGCAATCTAATAAGATACCCCCATAATTAGAAACACTCTTGGGTACCTCCAGATTCCCCAATTAGAGATGTCCTGAAATCACTGACCTTGAATAACACAAATGAGATCTTATATCAGGATGATTTTCTACCCATGAAAGTACATCAAAGATACATTGAAGATTATCTTTAAACTGATCTGGCAGAGCAGCACACGAGAAAGGGATAAATTCAGTGGAGTAACCCCCCCCACCAAAAAAAAACAAATAAAACAAAAAAAAAAAAAAACCCAGAACACTGTTCCTCCAGCTAACTTTCCATGCTTCACTCCAGATTCCTTGAACCACTAATTTGTCACTATTAAAGATGTTTGGGATAATTACAATGGGACACACACACACACACACACGGGTGTGGTGGGTCATGAAATTGGCCGGTAAATGTCACAGATTTAACTCAGTCGAAGGATCAAAGTGCCCTTGAGCAGGACACTGGAGCTTGTGTTAACAGACTGCTGCTGAACAGATGTCTGAAAGTGAGCACTCGGGACATGATGCAGGTAAATTAGTGCCCCTTTATGTAGGAGTGTTTGCTTTGTCTGAGTGGCTTTAAATGACCTTTGACAAGACCAAAGAATCCCAGTAGGTCCACGTGATGAAAACAAACTCACCTTTGTTGTGCCTATAATAGAGAAAAGCTCAATCAATACAGTACCAGTTGATACAAGTGTGCTTTGGGCTTATGAAACTGGAAAACACACTAGAGACTTTACCTGTACCACAGCAACTTCACAAACAAATGAGCTGCAAATTGGAGCTCTTACAAGCACAGCCAGCAAACACATTCATTACATATCTCACTCCCTAAATACAAACATGTACAACTGACTAAAGGTCCTTGCAAGACTAAAAGGCTCAAAAATATGAAGAAAGATGCTAATTTAATCACAAATTTACCACAAGCAAGTTCCAAATTATATATACTTTATATTAGGTGTGGGGGGGAACCTGATGTATCATAGTACTGCAATACTAAGTTTGTGGTGGTGATACTGCATCGACTGTATCGTAGCATTTTATTCTAACCCACGGACAACAAATGGAAATTAGCCACTGGCTACAATCTGGCAAGTTTATATTGACTGATATCAATGTTCATCAACTTGCACTGTCCTTAAAAACAGCAATTTACAATTTACAATTAAGAATTATTCACAAATGTTGCAAACACAAACTTAATTATTTAGATACCAGAGTAATAAAAAACAGCTGACTTTTCAGTCCATTAGATGGTGCTAAATGCTCACTGTCTTGTTAGGTCAGCACAGCAAAAGAGTGACTAGTGAGATCTAGCCTGGTGTTGAACAAGACAAAGATCGGGATGGGAAATCGCAATATATGATACCGCAATACTCAGCGTATCACATAGTGGACCAAGTATCGTTTCATTCAGTTTCTGGTGATTTCCACCGCTACTGTATATTAAATATGACAAACTAGTTACAAGTTGGTGAGGGGGGAAAATCCACATTTCCAAGAAAAAAGTAATGACTTTAAAAGAAAAAAGTACAAAATTTAAAAGAAAAAGCTTCACATTTACAAGAAAACAGAAAATTTACCGATTAATATTAGGGGTGCCTCAACATATCCGCCTAAAAATGGTATTGGCAGATAGATAGATTAGTTTATTTGACAGGGACAGTGCAATAAACAGACAATTAATCAATGACAATCAATCTGATGTGTTGCACATAGAGTGTATAGCTATTAGCTAATTTGCAACTCTTGTCCCTGGATGGGCTTTAGAAAAGAGAATCAAGTAAAGAAAAGAAAAGGAAAAAAAAATACACAATAACCACATACATCAATGCAAAAAGATTATAAATACACAATTATAAATATTATAAATACACAAATATAACAACCTGACTCACATTTGCCTATTTCAGGCCTCCCTCCCTTCGTCACTCACTATAAACAAACACATTCATTCCTTCCCTTCATTCACTCTCACCTTGTAGACAATCAATTCATACATGAGTACATTCTTGTTTATTTTTCAGCCAGTTTTTAACCTTTTTAGTGAATGTTTTAAAGTCCGTTATTATTTTAATTACATTTGGCATTGTGTTCCAGATGTGACTGCCCTTTATAGAGAAAGCTGTTTGTCCAAATGTGGTTCTGCGGTGGAATATTTTACAGTTATTGTTAACAGAACTCCTGGTGGCTCTGCTGCTGTCCTGTCTTTGGACGAAACCAGCAAGTGGCTCGGGTGCTGATTTATGGAAACATTTGAACGTTAATTTCAGAAAACAGAGGTCAATGAAACTCTCAAAACTCAATAGGTTGTATTTTTTTAAAACATTACAGTGATGCCACCTAATGGGCTTTTTGTCCAAGATTTTTAGGGTTTGATTATATAATGAACCTACTGTATATGTCTTATTGTGGAAGGGGCTGCTTGCGCCCAGACTGTCAAACAGTATGATATGAGAAAAAAACCATAGAATGCATATGCAGTACAGCTGCTTCATAAGGTATGTAATATCTAATTAATTTAAAGCAGTTCAGATTGTTTTTTACTGTTTTTGAAATTTTCTTTATATGAAGATTAAATTTGAGTTGAGGATCTAGTACAATGCCAAGGTATTTGAATTCTGTAGCTAAACTGATGTCATGATCATGTATATTAACTTTAAAACGTTGCAGGTTACATTTTTTGATTGAAAAGCACATTGAGACTGTTTTCTGAAGGTTCAGCAATAGATGGTTCTGGAGGAGCCACTCTTGGACATCAACCATACTTGTAGACAGTACATCTGCAGCCTGTGCTGGAGTCTTGGCAGCTGTGTAGATAACTGCATCATCTGCATAAAGTTGGCATGTTGCAGCTGAGCAGTGTAACGGCAAGTCATTAATAAAAAGGCTGAAAGGTAAAGGACCAAGAATGGACCCTTGTGGGATACCCATGCGGTTGTTTAAAAATGAGGATTTATCCTGGTGAACTTTTACACACTGTTCTCTATTCTGGAGATAAGATGCAAAAGATACCATTTTGGATAAAAGCAAACTGTGGTTTACAGTATCGAAAGCCTTTTTGAGATCTAGAAAAACAGCTCCTACCACATTACCCCTGTCCAAGGACTGTTTGACGTTTTCAATAAGGCAACAATTCGCTGTTTCTGTTGAGTATCCTGGTCTAAAACCAAATTGATGTGGATGAAGAAGTTGACTGTCTTGTAAGTAGTCTATCAGCTGTGTAGCTACAACTTTTTCATATATTATATATATTCATACATATATTACATATATTCAGATATTTACCTTACTGACCAGTATTGGCTAGGAAAAAAGATAGACAGTGCCTATATGTTTCTGGTGTGTCCCAGATGTGTGGCATTGATTTTGCCCTGAAACAGACAACAGTAGGCTACAGCTGGAAATTCAGAAAACATTTGGGACTGAACCATTTAAAAGTATTTCACTTCCTTTTTTTTTTTTTTTTTTTTTTTTTTAAATAATGCATATTTCTTAGCCAAACCCAAAACAATCGACTAATACTGATTACAGGAACAGTATCCTCCAAGCCTATGAAAAGAAGTTGAACCCGTTACAAAAAAATAGCATGTTATAATCATCACTGTAAAACAAAGGAGATGTACAGTGCATCCGGAAAGTATTCACAGTGCTTCACTTTTTCCACATTTTATGTTACAGCGTTATTCCAAAATGGATTAAATTCCTTTTTTCCTCAAAATTCTAGACACAATACCATATAATAACAATGTGGAATTATATTTTTTTTTGAAATTTTTGCAAATTTATTAAAAATTGAACTTAAGAAATCACATGTATATAAGAATTCACAGCCTTTGCCATGAAGCTCAAAATTGAGCTCAGGTGCATCCTGTTTCCACGGATCATCCTTGAAATGTTTCTTCAGCTTAATTGGAGTCCACCTGTGATAAATTCAGTTGACTGGACATGATTTGGAAAGGCACACACCTGTCTATATAAGGTCCCACAGTTGACAGTGCATGTCAGCGCGCAAACCAAGCATAAAGTCAAAGGAATTGTCTGTAGACCTCCGAGACAGGACTGTCTTGAGGCACAAATCTGAGGAAGGGTACAGAAAAATTTCTTCTGCATTGAAGGTCCCAATGGGCACTGTGGCCTCCTTCATCCATAAATAGAAGTTCAGAACAATCAGGACCCTTCCTAGAGCTGGCCATCTGTCTAAACTGAGCGATCGGGGGAGAAGGGCCTTAGTCAGGTGACCAAGAACCCGATGGTCATTCTGCCAGAGCTCCAGCATTCCTCTGTGGAGAGAGGAGAACCTTCCAGAAGGACAACCATCTCTGCAGCAATCCACCAATCAGGCCTGTATGGTAGAGTGGCCAGATGGAAGCCTCTCTTTAGTAAAAGGCACATGGCAGCCCGCCTGGAGTTTGCCAAAAGGCACCTGAAGGACTCTCAGACCATGAGAAACAAAATTCTCTGGTCTGATGAGAAAAAGATTGCACTTTCTGGCGTGAATGCCAGGTGTCATGTTTGGAGGAAACCAGGCACCGCTCATCACCAGGCCAGTACCAACCCTACACTGAAGCATGGGGGTGGCAGCATCATGCTGTAGAGATGTTTTTCAGCGGCACGAACTGGGAGACTAGTCAGGATAGAGGGAAAGATGAATGCAGTAATGTACAGAGACATCCTGGATGAAAACCTGCTCCAGAGCGCTCTTGACTTCAGACTGGGGTGACAGTTCATCTTTCAGCAGGTCAACGACCCTAAGCACACAGCCTAGATATCAAAGGAGTGGCTTCAGGACAACTCTGTGAATGCCCTTGAGTGGCCCAGCCAGAGCCCAGACTTGAATCCAATTGAACATCACTGGATAGATCTGAAAATGGCTATGCACTACGGGTGTGCCATGTCGTATCGTTCACGATAATGCCGGTATAACTTTTGATCCCGGTGTAAAAATGAATATTGCGATATTTGGGGTCTGCTGCGTGACAACGTCATACCGCATAAAAATAGCAAAACAAACATGGGGGGAAGCTGCTGCTCCGAAATCAGACCATCTCCAGATTGGAAATATTTAAGTTTCACTTTCTGTTTCAGACTGCTGTCATGTTTAAAAAAACAAACAAACAAAAAAAAAAAACCAAGGTGCAGCAGTGTTGATAATCTGCCTGCATTTTTTTCACAAGTCCAGAACACCGCTGGAACGGTATTGACGTTGAACAATGTGCAGCTCAAAGTGGCTGTAGATTTTTACTTTCATTTTGGCTGCTTCATCTTGATTTTATTCAACCACCCAAAGAGAGAGGGGGAAAAAAACAAAAAAAAAAAACATCCGTTCAGCGAGTCAAAAGCCAAAGGACAGGTCCATGCAATGGGAGTAATGCAGGTAAAGTGATTCAGCATAAAACCCAACCTCTGTGTGCAGTTAAGATGTAACGGTTTATATTTTTTCTTGTAATATTTGATACAGAACTAAAAAAATATTTTAAACTACATCTGAGCTGCTGTTTATAAAATGGAGAAATAAGAGGGTTTTTTTGTTTTGTTTTTCCTGAATATGTTGAAGGTAAATAATGCTGGCCTGCAAAACTGTCCTTTCTGCATCAATTTAAAAGAAAAAAAAACATATTCTGTAATACTGTGAAAAATATCATTATCATGAAAATTCACAGAAATATTGCGATATCATTTTAAGGCCATATTGCCCACCTCTACTACACACCGATGTTTCCCATCCAACCTGATGGAGCTTGAGAGGTGCTACAAAAGGATACACCTTGGCACACCATATTCAACAAGACTTGAGGATGTAATTGCTGCCAAAGGTGCATCAACAAAGTATTGAGCAAAGGCTGTGAATATTTATGTACATGTGATTTCTTTGTTTTTTATTTTTAATAAATTTGCAAAAATCTCAAACATTTTTCACGTTGTCATTATGAGAAGAATTTGGAGGAAAAAAATGAATTTATTCCCTTTTGGAATAAGGCTGTAACGTAACAAAATGAGGAAAAAGAGAAGTGCTGTGAATACTTTCTGGATGCACTGTATGTCTCGTATAGACTACTGGTTATGTATGGTAATGCTTCATCCTTCACCCAGGTATTTTACCATACATAACATTTGACGATTGAGGATTAACTCATGGAGGCGTGCATTACGCCACTTCGTCCCTTTCTCGAGCTCCCGGGTGAACCACTGGTTTCGTGGCTGCATTGGTTGGAGGCCTATCAGACGTATATTACGGCGCTGGACCTCGGGAAGCTTGATAAGGTGAAGGCACGAGCGCTTCTTGTCCACAACCTGGGTATTGCGGGCCGGAGGGTCCTACGGACGCTTGGCGTGGCAGACTTGTATAAGGAAGTTGTGGAGCTGCTAGCTAAACATTTCTCCACCCCAGACAACGTGACTGTTCGGAGAATTCGTTTTCACCGGAGACGCCAGTGTGTAAGTGAGCCTATCCGCCAGTATGTCATTGTGAAAGAAAGAGAACGACTGACACCGGTCTCTCTGATATACTTGGGTTTGGAAAATCACAGCCCACTACTGAAGTGACTGGTCAAATCACAAAACAGTCCGAGGGTTCCAGTTGAGACACTTTATTAATGAACTCAGTAGGGTGTACAGCAGGATGCCTTTGCATAACTGTATGGGTGTGGTTTAATTCAATGGACACACACCACAATGCTGGAAGAAAGGCAGAAACACCCAGTTTTGGTCTCAAACTTAAAGGAGCAATAAAAGAACTCTCCCTCACAGCAGTCAGGCTGGACACTGAGGAGCTAGAATGTATCACTCTGAAAGGGGTGGGTGGAATAGTCCATGTGACAATAACCTTTTTAAAAGCCGCCCCCCATATTTCTGTAGGAAATCTGCACTTCAACAAAAGGCCTTGTACCTGTCTTGGAATGCTTAGTCATCTGGTATTTTGGGGAGGCTAATGATGTGGGATACTGGTTGGACGTAGAACTGACCCCTTACTTTTACTTCCAAGGTGCATATAAGGCCATCAGATGCAGACCCACTCTGTGTAATCTGTCCTGTGAGCCAGCATGCTTGTGGTGACTTGGGCGGGGGTGTGTGTGTCAATGATCATGACAATGTCCCCTATCTGAGGGCTTGTCGAATCCGAATACCACTTCTGTCAACTCTGGAGGCCAGGCAGATAGAAACGAATAAAACTCCTCCAGAAGTGGTCTGCCAGCAATTGGCTATGGCACCATCGTCATCTACTGAGGAGCTCCGATTCTGGGTACACCACCTGGGGCGATGATGAATCTGGCCGTCCCATTAACAGGATGCTCGGGGTGACAGGATCAATGTCTGCTGCATCCGAAGAGACATAGCCCAGTGGCTTGGAATTGAGAATTCCCTCAATCTCCACAAGCATAGTTTGCAAGACCTCCTCAATGATGGACTGGGTGCCGATGGTATCAGTATCCAAGACTGAGGACCGCCACAGCCTTCCCCCAACTCAAATGAGCTTTGTGTTCTCATCAATTTCTGGTGCCAAGGTGATGAGCCGACTGTTACTTGAGATGGATTTCCTGCTCATCAGCTGCTGGCAGTCTTGTGGGAAGCATTCCTGCTCCACTCTCTGGAGTAAAATCCTTTCTGCCTCCTTGTAGCTATCAGCAGTCGGTGGGGAGTCAGCCGCCCCCTGCAGAGACTTAACAGTGGCTGTTACTAACTCAGTCCAGGATTTGAACGGTTCCACACTGGGCATAACTTGAGTGGATGGGGCTACAACCAGTCCACAGAACATGGCTTTTCTTAGTTTCTCACAGTCTGCTGAGATGGAGGCGCTTTGTGGAAGCTTGGGCCACTGGCCTGAGGTTCTCTGTAGAAAGGCAGGACCTTTGAACCAGCGAGAAGTGGAACTTAATTCAGCAGGGTTATTGGCGGAGTTCACATATCTCCATGAATTCCAGGTTGTCAGGTCTTGGATCTCAGCAATGCGTGTGCCCACAAACACTTTGAATCTGCAGGAGTCTCAGTACAACCATGAACGTACAGTAGTTGAATCAATTCAAAGTGTAGTAGTGTGGATGGGAAGTGTGAGCTCTTCAGTTAGCACCTTAGCTAACTGCTCTGGTCAAGGCTGCACACAGTTCAAGACGAGGAATTGACGGTTGGTTTTTGGGGGCAACATGAGACCTGGCAGTGATAAAGGCCGTTTCTACCTTGCCTGCATCATTCTCTGTCCGGAGGTATGCCACAGAACCATAGGCCTGTTCTGAGGCATCACAAAATATGTGGGCCTCTCTATGGTTTCTTCCACAGTCCATCTCCTCACTGGTGTAGCACTGGGGAAGAACAATGTTCTGCAGTGCCAGAAGCTCACTCTCCCACTCATTCCAGGTCCGGAGTAGGTCCTCGCGGAGTGAGGGGTCATCTCAGTCTATCTTCTTATCCCACAGGTGCTGTACCACAACCTTGGCTCTTGTGGTGTAAGGCACAATGAACCCTAGAGGGTTGTACTGGCTGGCAAGCATGTGGCAAATGGTCCTGAAGTGTCCACCCTAGATGTGTCCTCACAGCTGCAGGTGCTCCAGCTGGCCCCAAATGTACTGGTTGGACAGGGGTGATCAGATGTGGATGATCTTACCCAATAAGCAGGACTGGCTGCACTCAATGAAGTGTTTGCAGCGGTAAATCTCTTAGGTGCTTATGTTTTCTCTTAGCCTCCACAGGATATGAGTGCTCAGCCAGCTCCAGGCATTTTGCAGTGAATGATCTGTTCACAGGGAAAATCTGATGTGGTTCAGCAGCTGAGGCAATGGTGAATGAAACCATGGCACCATGTAAAATCTGCAGCTCCTGTCTGACGGTTCTTAAGGAAAGGTCCTCTGGCTCCCCCTTCAGGCCGAGCTGTTGAGCTGCATGGTGGAGGAGAATGGTGCGCTCTGAGCCACCATCATCCAGGATTGCATATCCCTCCATAGTTCTGTCTCCATTCCTCAGCACTACTTTGCTAACTTTCAGCAGCACCTTTCGTCCCTCTAAAGTGGATGAAATTCAAGGGAATGTACGATATCAGAAGGACTTCAAGAACTGCTGCGTCATGACTTACTGGAGACGTGGCTTACGGCGCATGACCGGGATGCGGACCTGTGGATTGACGGCTTTGGAGCCCCACTTGGCTCGGATCGGCAGGAAGCGGTAACAGGGAAACGTCAGGGGGGCAGCGTATGTTTATACATTAATAAACAGTACTGCACATCTGTCACAGTCAGAGAGCGCATCTGTACACCCGATGTGGAGCTTCTGTCCATATCGGTACGCCCCTTTTGTCTGCCCCGCGAGTCCCCCCAACTTTTCGTAACGACTGTGTACATTCACCCGAGGGCAGATGCTGACTCTGCCTTCAGCACCGTCTTTGATGTGGTACAGCGGTTGCAGTCGATTTCCCCAGAGGCTCCAAACTTTATTCTTGGGAATTTTAACCATGTTTCTTTAAAGAAGACACTTAAAAACTTTTATCAGTATGTCTCCTGCCCAACCAGGCGAAAAAAGACATTGGACCTGTGCTATGGATCCATTGAGAGGGCCTATAAATCACTTCCCCTTCCTCCTTTAGGATCCTCAGATCACAACTGTGTACATTTGCTGCCCACATAGAAAACTGCTCTCAGAAGAGACAAGGCGAAGACCAGAGACATAAACGTGTGGACAGAGGATTCAGTGCACTGCCTCCAGGAATGCTTTAACTGTACGGACTGGGAGGTGTTCACACTGTCCTGCGGGAATGATTTGGACTCTTTGGTGGACATCACATGCTCATACATGACTTTCTGTAAAAATATGATCGTTCCATGTAAACGTGTCAAAATATATCCCAACAACAAGCCATGGGTTACAAAATCAGTTAAATCCTGCTTACAGAGGAAAACACTTGCCTTTAAACAGGGGGCTGTTTCTGAGCTACAGGTTGCCACAAAAGAGCTGAAGGCCGAAATTTTAAGAGCAAAACAGAATTATAAATCAGAGTTGGAAAGCAAGATGGCAACAAAGAAACTTGGTTCAGCCTGGGCCAGTATGAAAACTATTGCAGGCCTCCAGAGCACAGAGCGCAGTAATTGTGTGTTTTTAGATGGTTTTAGTTCAGACACAGAGCTGGCTAATGCTTTTAATTGTTTTTATGGTCGCTTTGATTCCTTTGATTTTAGCACAGAAACCCAAGATTTGAAACAGAAACTCAAAGACAATCAGCACTTTAATATTGAGGTGCAGGATATTAAAAGGGCGTTCTGTGCTGTAAAAGTGAACAAAAGTCAGGGCCCTGATAATATATGTGGGCGATTGGTAAAGTCCTGTGCACATGAATTGAGTCCTGTATTTCACTACATTTTCAATAAGTCCTTACAGACACAACATGTGCCTAAGATCTGGAAAGATACCGTGGTTATCCCTGTTCCAAAATCCAGCTGTGCTAAAATGGTAAACGACTTTAGACCAGTTGCTTTGACTTCAATTTTAATGAAAATTTTTGAAAAACTGGTCAGATTTGAGGTCCTAAAGCAGACTGAGCATGCATTGGTCCTCTGCAGTTTGCCTATAGGCCTCACAGAGGAGTGGAGGATGCCACTGTCACTCTGTTTAACATGCTTTTTAAACATCCATCCATCCATCCATCTTCTTCTGCTTAATCCTTTTCGGGTCGCAGGGGAGCTGGAGCCTATCCCAGCATCTTTTGGGCAAGAGGCAGGGTACACCCTGGACAGATCGCCAGTCCATCGCAGGGCCAACACAGAGAGACAGACAACCATTCACTCTCACAGTCATACCTAAGGACAATTTAGAATCCCCAGCTTGATGCCAGTTGGATTTTAATGGGACACGTGCCAGGCTTTTATTTGTGGACTTTTCTTCCGCCTTTAATACAATCCAACCTCATATTTTAGTTGAAAGGCTCCTGCAACAATTTGATTTGAGCAATAATCTGGTGGGTTGGATTTTCTAACCAACAGGACACAGAGAGTAAGGGTCAATGGTACATTGTCTGACCAAATGTGCTCTTCTACTGGCTCTCCTCAGGGGTGTGTGTTGTCACCACTACTCTTCATCCTGTACACAAACATGTGTCGGAGCAGACATGACAACAGACACATTATAAAATATGCTGATGATTCAGTTGTTGTCAGTCTCCTCCAGGATGGTGAGAGTGGCCACGGCCCAGTAGTTGATGATTTTGTTCACTGGTGTGAGGATTCCTACCTGCAGCTGAATACGACAAAAACTAAAGATATGATTATTGACTTTAGGAGGAAAACTCCCAGGCACGAAGTCACTGTACTAAAAGGCCAGACCACTGAATGTGTACAATCCTACAAATATCTTGGGACGATTATTGATAGTAATTTAAACTTTGAAGAGAACTGTGAAAGGGTGTGCAAAAAGGGTCAGCAATATTTGCATTGTTTAAGAAAACTTGCACACTTCCAAATTGACCGAACCATAATGATAATGTTTTATCGGGCTTTTATTGAATCTGTTTTATCCTTTTCTTTAGTGTCATGGTTTGGTCATATAAAACTGAAACAGAAGAAATCCTTGGATCAGGTAGATGGTCCAGTTGGTCCAGTCGTTTGCTTGGTGAGTCACAGCTGAGCCTGACATCCCTGTACACCAGACAGGTACAGAGGATTGCTACCGCCATTTTAAATGACGACTCCCACCCTTTGCACTGCCACTTTCAGCTTCTTCCCTCCAGACGGGGGTTTGCTGTCCCAAAAAGTAAAACCCAGCGCTACAAAAACAGCTTTGTTCCTGCTGCTGTCAAAGAGTTGAACAAGTTGTAACAATATACTGCACATAATTTAGTTACCCATTTATTAATTTCATTTTATATTTACTTATTTTTGCAGGTTTTTTATTTGGGTTCTAAATCTTTTATTGGGTTTTAGACTTTTGAGTTTTTAACCTCTTTGACTAGTCTTTAACTTTTTAATATGACCCTTCTCTCTTATCTGTTTTTTCTCTCATCTCTTTGTATTATGTCCTGATTGATGGAGCCTTGAGTATTTTTATCACGTTTATAGTCAGCTTCATGTGTGCCTGTGTTTGTGTTTATGTTGAATGTAATTGTGGTTTGTAAATATAGATGTCACCTGATTGCAAAACAAATCCACCTACAGGTACAAATAAAGTAACCTGAACCTCTAATGGTCTGTCGATATATAGGACCTCCTCTGTGCTGTTACTGAGTGGCTCTGATGCGCTCTGGCTTTTCTTCTGGCCTTTCTCTGCCCTCAGTAGCTCCCTCATTAATATCATGCAATGCAAGCAGGCGTCTTTTGGTACAAGTCTTGCAACACATTTTAAGGGTGCAGTCGGCAGCTCGGTGACCCCAACCACAGCGCCAGCAGTGATGGTTCTCTTCTACCCAGATTTGTTTCGGAGTGGCGCTAAGCATCTTGAAATTAGTGCAGTCATTAAGAAAGTGCTTATCGTTGTCACAACAGGGGCAGTATTTCTTATTGGTCTCCGTTGCTTTTGGTGCTGAAGCTACCTCTCTCTGAGAAGTGGTGGCTGCATCAGGCCGAGTAAAATTCCACTTTGGGTTATGAACGTCCACGGCGAAGATGGGCCAAACGACAGCCAGCAAAACATCAAGCACGTCTGTAAATAGTGGTGAAGTTGGGAGTGGCGTGCTTCCAGGTGTCCAACGGCTTGATGAGGCATGCCAACCAGCTGCAGCGTGTCCAGGAGGACGCTCCAGGTGGCAAGGCTGGATGGGAGTCTGTGATGGTGGTGTGAGATCCGGGCTCCGTAATCCAGAAGATCAGCCATTGCTCTGGGGGCCTGCTGCCTTCAGGGGTGTGCCTGCTGAGGGGCTGCCCTGGACCCCCCCCATGCAAGTTCCGACTTTTTCACCCAAGTGACTATGCGGTAGCACTTTATTTATAATTTTGAGTGATATGCATGTTATGTTATGGGGCTATTTGTATATTGTTGTTTTAGTTTAGGAGCATGGCTGTGAATTTTAGTTTAATAAAAGTTTTTTAATTTTAGTTTAATAAAAGTCTTTTTAGTTTATTGGCTGGCAGAATAATCCACCCCGCCGTGCGGGCTGTACGGTAGTCCACCCGTCAGCCCCATTTTAGGTTGTTTTGAGTAAGTGTGTTCGGCCAATTTAGTACATTATTTTAGTGCGTGATTCGGGTCCCAATTTTTTTTTGGGGGGGGGGGGGGGTCAATTGTGTGTGTGGTTTTGGACTTTTCTCAAGCGGGGGTGAAGTGTTATATATAAAATATGGCACTTCGTTGTGAAGTGCAGTGTGGTGACGTGCACTTCCCGTCACGTCACCGCACTGCCCTATATAAGCGATGGGTGCCATTTCACGGCCTCTTTATGCCGGATGCCCACGCCAGGTGCCTGCCGTGTAGCTGCTGGTATATAGTTCAATAAAGTTGTGTTTGTCAACCATCATCATCCGTCATCCTTAACCCGGGTATTTTACCATAACAATTACCATGTACTGTATGGTACATTTAAGCTAATCAGATCTGCAACTTTTGTCTGAGTTTCAGTAATGATTTACTGATTTCTTCTTTTTCCATCTGCACTGTATCATTGTCGGCAAGCCCAACTGTGCTACATTTTTTTCATTTCAAAATTGTAATTAAAATCTATTTACTACCTTTTTAATCTTACCCACTCCCAAATCCAAAGGCTAACCTCTTAATTTTAAGCATTAATTTCATCTAGTCATCAGTAGCCTGGTGGAGTACCCACAATTTCGTTGTACTGTACAACGACAATAAAGCCTATTCTATTCTATCTCATACCAAGTAAAATAGTTTGGACAAGGTGCCAATGGCATGATGCAAACCAGCAACCTCCTGATCACAGGCCCAATGTACGATCTACCTAAACCACAGCAGCAGCTGGCTTGGAGTTGGTCTGAAAGGGTTTTGTCCGATTGTTAACTCTTCCGTACCAATAGAAATTTCATATAGGTATACAGCTTCCGTATCCATGGCATCTGCCTGTTCTTTTCTCATATACTTGCTACTTCATTTACTTTTTTTTTAAAAGTTAACTTAATACATTTTTCTTGTAAATTTGCTACATTGTCTTAATAGATTTTAAACTAAACTAAAACAAGACTTTCACACACAACTTCAGCCGTTATCTTTAATAAGGTAAAATAGTACAATTTTCTTTACTAGTACATTCGCCATTACTAAAGAAGAGAAGCCTACAACTTTAAAAACGTGAAAACCTGTATCGCATTTCCGACGCAGATTTCGTGTTGTACTTCGCTGTTTTTGTTTTCGTTTAACTCTTCGATAATCGTCCAAATTATCTACCCACACACCGGCTCCACGGCGTTACAAACACGGCGGAAAACACAAGGTGAATTTACGCTATAGGTCTGGTTGTTGATATAAACTTTAAAATGGGATAAGAACAGTTTAACTTACTTTCTCGGGCTCTCCAGTCCTTCCTCAGCCCCAAGTCAACCTAACAAAGGCAAAAGGAGTTATTAAATCCATTTCGAATCTTTCCGGCAGCTTTGACGTCGTCTTTCCATCCGTTCTCCGTGTGTTTTCGCTCCACCGCCGACTGGACACTTCTGCCTCAACAGCCCTGTTACTTCGGTTACCTCAGCGGTTAGGGGGCGGAGCCACAGTGACTAATGTACACACACGTACGCTTTTTTTTTTTTTAAAGGAGGGCGGGTCTTTCATTTCACTGTTGGGAGGACAAACATAATATTTTCACAAGAGTAAATATTGACAGGGTCGCTTTTTTTTTTTTTTTAAAGGAGTATGCATTGGCAAACATTTCATTTCACCACAGAACATTGTTAAATGAGAATTCTGATGTTGTCATTATGTAATTTTTGTTTATTTTTTTAGTCACTTTTACATTTATTCAATTCAAACGTTTATTTCAAACTCAGGGTTCATATTACAAATAGATAAATAGATAAATAAATAAAGTATATACAGATCAGCAGACACTCGGCGCTCTTGTAACAACAAAAAACATAATGGGCTCAGTATAAAATGGAACTGTAGAACGGCACCGAAGGCGTTATTTCACAAATGTTTTAATTCAGCGATGCAGGAAGAACGCAGGTGTACATACCAGTAGTCCTGGCTGTGTGTGTGTGCCACGTACGTGACGTGACGACGTGATGACATCATTCTACATCCCCCTTCTTTAGTATAGAACTTTGGTACAAAGAGAACACTATTGACTCTTGGATTGGTATGAGAAAACATGTCACATTCCTGTGAGAGTGAGTATACTGTGACGAATAAACAACTAGTAAAATAACTTTCAATGGCACCACATAACATACCTATCTTGAAAATAAACTAATGCCTGGCTTGCAAATAAAATAAATTCCCGTGACACAACATAACTGATCTAATTTGAAAATGAACTTATGCCTGGCTTGTAAATATGTCTATATTTCAACACGAAACTACAAAAACATCAGCTTCAGTAAATGTCACAATCAGTCTGTATTGTACTTGGGATTAGGCTTCAGGAGTCTACCAAACCTGGAACGGGCCAGGGGGGTCTCGGTGACTTGTGGGAGCGATGGCTCTCCGAGGAGGCCAGGCGTGTGGTCAGTGTGCGCAGCAGGAAGCCTGGGAGGAGCGTGCACAGCGGCCTGCCTGGGGGAAGTGTGCACGGCATCATGCCTGGGAGGAGATGCGGGCACAGCGGCCTGCCTGGGGGAAGTGTACACGGCATCATGCCTGGGAGGAGATGCGGGTAGACTGGGCACAGTCTCACTGCTGGTCTTCTGTGTTGGTGAGTCTGCCGGTGAGGCTGGATCTGGTTCTGGTTCTGTTGGTGGTGGTTCTGTGACTGGCAGCAGGTGTCGCCGGTTCCGGCGGTATTCTTTTCCTCCTGATTCCACCACGTAAGACCGTGGCTCTGCTGCGATTCTTTTGATGATGCCAATTTTGTCATGTCCTTTCTCTGTTTGCAGGCGTACTACTTGGGACCTTTGGAGCGGGGGAAGTGGCCGGCTGCCACGATTGTAGAATCCTTTTTGTGCTTGCCTCTTCTTTGATAGGTGGGCGTGGATCGACTCTGGATTCTTGGACATTGGCTTAAGCAGGTGCCTGCTGATGGGAATATTTGTGCGTGTCTCTCTGGACATCAGTCTTTGTGCAGGTGAGCCCAGCGTGCTGTCTCGTGGGACATTTCTGATGCTCAGAAGATTGAGGAACAGGTCAGTACCGTCTCTTTTGGATGTTTCCAACAGTCGTTTTGCACTCCGTACGGCTCTCTCTGCCAGCCCGTTTGCTTGATGATACTCAGGGCTGCTGGTGACATGAGTGAAATCCCAGCTTTTCGCAAAGTCTTGGAACATCTGACTAGTGAATTGTGTTCCACAGTCTGACAGCAGCTTGTGGGGGACTCCGTGGACTGAGAAGTGACGTTTCAGCTTGTTAATTACACATTGTGATGTGATTTTCTTGACTGGATCCAGTTCATACCATCCTGAATAGGAGTCTACCAGGACCAGGTAGTGCTGGCTGTTCCATTCGAACAGATCTGTTGCCACTGTTGACCACGGGAGCTCTGGGACTGTGTGTGGTTGCATTGGCTCCTTTTGCTGATGTGGTTTAAGGGCATTGCAAGTGCTGCATGACTGTACAAAATTGTCAATGTCTCTCGTCATTGTGGTCCAATAGACTATGTTGCGTGCTCGCCGCTTGGTGGCTTCAGCACCGGGGTGTCCTTTATGGAGCAGCAGGAGATATTCTTTGTGCAGCGTTTGTGGAATTGTTGCTCTTGTACCTTTCATGATTATTCCATCTTCCACACAGAGCTCATCGCGGAACGGGAAGAATTCTTTCACTGTGTCGGGTACTTTGCTCAACCTATCTGGCCATCCATGCTTGATGATGTTGCTCAGGGCCTGGAGGGCGGTGTCTTTCGCTGTATGTGTGCGGAGTTCTTCCTGACGACTGGATGAGATGTGCTGCACCGTCATTACCTCGAAGTCCTCACGTTCAGTGGCATGTGAGGCTATGGCGTTGCTCGGTGCACGGGACAGCATGTCTGCCAAGTGCAATTCCTTTCCTTTCTTGTAAACTAGCGTGAGGTTGAACTTGTGCAGCTTCAGCATCATGCGTTGTAAACGCGCAGGCGCTGTGTGGAGAGGTTTCTTCAGGATAGAGACCAGGGGCTGATGGTCTGTCTCCACGATCACTGGTTTTCCGTATATGTAGTCATAGAATTTGAAACAGGTGAAAACGACAGCAAGCAGCTCTTTTTCAATTTGTACATACTTTCTTTCTGTTTCAGTAAGAGTGCGAGAGGCATATGCGACAGGACTGCCATTCTGGAGACATGCACCACCAAGGCCATACTGCGAGGCGTCACATGTCAGAGTGACTGGTGTTTGTACGTCATAGTACCGGAGTACTGGAGGCGACGTCACACACTGTTTCAGAGTGTCAAATGCATTTTGTTGTTGTTCAGTCCAAGTCCATGCTGTGTCTTTATGCAGGAGCTGGTGGAGAGGTGCTGCAATGTTGCTGTGGTTTGGAATGAACTTGCCCAGGTAATTTATCGTACCCAGGAAGCGTTGTAGAGCAGCTTTGTCCTGGGGGGCCTGGATGTCAGTGATCGCTTGGATCTTTGCTGGATCGGGTTTCAACCCTTGTTCAGTGAAGACATGGCCCACGTAGCTGACTTCCTTTAGCTGGAATCTGCATTTTTTGGGGTTCAGCCTCAATTTCACGTTCCTTGCCCTGTTGAGCACTTTTTGAAGGTTCTCGTCGTGCTCTTTAAGATTTCTTCCACCGATTATGATGTCATCAACAATTATTGCGCAAGGGAGGCCGGCAAATATTTGCTCCATGGATCTCTGGAAGACCTCAGACGCTGCATTGATACCATATGGCATTCTCAGGTATCGATATCGCCCAAATGGAGTGGCGAAAGTGGTGAGGAATGATGACGTTTGGTCCAGTTTGACCTGCCAAAAGAGCTCTTGGCATCAAGCACAGAAAACACGGTTGCGCCTGCCATTTGTGCAGCAACTTCCTCGACTGTGCGCATGGGATGATGGGGGCGCATAATTGCTTCATTTAGGTCTCTTGGGTCGATGCACACACGGATCTTGTCAGTGTCCTTTTTGTGTGTCGCTACCATTGAGGATACCCATTCAGTGGGTTCTGAAATGGGTGTGATGACTCCTTGCTGCACCATGTTTTCCAGTTCTGCTTTCACTTTGTCCATCATGGCAACTGGAATGCGGCGAGGGGGCCGGATGACGGGTGTCACATTCTGGTCCAGTTTCATGTGGTAGGTTACTGGGAGTGAACCTAGTTCGCCATTGAAAAGCTCAGCATAGTTATTAAACCACTTTTGAGAGGAGCTCGGTTCGGTCACGTTCACCTGGAAAACCTGGTCTTTCAGAGTCATCAGGTCCATCTTCATGCAGTCCGGGAGCCCTAGCAGTGGTTGCACTTTGCCGTTTACTACATGGAAACGCAGGTTGTAGGATCTTTGGTCACTGGTCTGGCACTTGAACAACACAGTCCCCTCAGTGTTTATCACCGTGCCTCCATAAGCGATGAGCCTGGCCTTGTTGTCTTTGTTTATTTTTTCTGTGTTTCTCACATACCTGAATGCATCCAGGGAGATTACGTTACACTTTGCGCCAGTGTCTACTTTCAGTTTGAGTGTCTTGCCATTGAGTTTTACATTGCAGTGTAGTTCTTCTTTCACATCATCAGTAGACAGTGTGTTTATCTTATTTGCGGCTGGTGACAGCCCGTTGATGTCGAATGATTCAGAGTCCTCGCCGTCACTGTCGGAGTCTGCTTGGGCTATTTGGTTGACAGGTTTGTACTGCTTGTTTCTTGCTGCCGATCTGCAGTAGTTTTTGAAATGGTTGGGCTTTTTGCAGTAATTGCATTGCTTCCCATATGCCAGACAGAGTTCCTTCTTCGCTGGATGTTCATGTCCACAGTTGGTACAGCTTATGTAGTCTGATTTGGGACTGTAATGTTCTTTGTACTGCTTGTGGCGAACTGTTTTTTGCATTCTGCGGTCTTGGCGTATTGCATCCACATTTGTTGAACTACGTGGTGTTGTTGCTAGAGTTTTAGTATGTTGTTCTGTTTGTTCATTGATTTGGCATATTTTGATGGCCTTTAGTAGTGTTAAATCGCTCTCTCTCAGTAGTATTTTCCTCACGCTATCGGAGCTGATACCAACGACCAGCCGGTCACGAATTAAGTCGTCATGCAATGCTCCAAAGTCACACGTTTTAGCCTTGTTTCGGAGTGCGCTTACATAAGCCTCTGTGGTCTCACCGGGTTTTTGGTTCCTTGTGTTGAATGCATGTCTCTCCATTGTGATGTTTGTCTGTGGACTGCAGAGGTATCTGAACTTTCTTTTTAGGCATTCTGGATCCTCCCGTGACTCTGCCGGACGGATCTCCTCCCCCTCGTTATTCCGTTGAGCTGGTGCATAGGTGAACGTGCGTTCCCTTTCAATAGCCTCGCTACCTGCCAAATTGAGGAGTATGTAGGCTTTGGTTCGGTCGGGCTTGTCGTTGTGGGCAGCCGCGATGAAAATGTCGTATTCTTGTTCGAACACTCGCCAGTTTTCTGCAATTTTGTCGTTGAACACAAGCGGGTCCGGACGGCGGAATCCATCAGCCATGCTAGCGTTAGCTGGGGGAGGCACACGTGTACCACAGAATACGCTTCTAACGTCTGACTAAATAATTAGTTGACTTACTGGGTCTATGTAGAGTTCGGCAGGAAAATTAGTTTCCGCTGCTTTACTTCTGACACCATGTAGAACGGCACCGAAGGCGTTATTTCACAAATGTTTTAATTCAGCGATGCAGGAAGAAAGCAGGTGTACATACCAGTAGTCCTGGCTGTGTGTGTGTGCCACGTACGTGACGTGACGACGTGATGACATCATTCTACAGGAACGCCACCACTTCCAAATGCTGGAATGAAGTGTGAGTGACGAGTTGACAGTTGCTGATATAAGGTGATTGTTACACTCCAGCAGTCTTCTCAAAAAACTGTAAACATTCTTACGTATCAATTCTCCAAAAGACGGAATGTTCACAGACACAAACAGCTTGCTTGCACTCGACCTTCGTGGTACATCTAACAACCTTCTTAGGGAGTTATTATATGCAATGCGGATTTTGTTCCTAACAGCAACATTGCTATTAAACCATAAAGGCGAGCAGTACATTGAGGTACAGAAGGTCTTGAACAACATACATTTGACTTCAGGAGAACATCTATGGAAATTACGCAACAGTAAATTGGTTTGAGCGTACAGTTTCCTGAGATGCCTGTTACAATCAGCATTGGTCTTATC